>OU612045.1:103933503-104533503 GCA_914767935.1 Coremacera marginata
GTTCGGCTGTCACCTCTCTGCAGACAATGGCAAACCTCAGAGAGTAAAAACTGCCATGAAAAGCTTTTTGAGAACATAAGCCGTTCGGAGTCTGAGTAAAACATGTAGGTCCAGTTCTCGATCATTTGTGTGCAAACATTTCACATCACACACAACACAATTGATTATAAGAAGGTCGGTCAAAGTCCTTTCAAGGGCTGAAATGGCCATTTCGTTTTTTTTTTTTACATAATAAAACCATATAAATATTATCATAATAAAAAGAAATAACTATAATTTCCTATATAATTTGTGTTTTATTCAAAATCAATATCGGCCCTTAAAATGTAACCACCCTTTACCTGCATATGTATAAGGAACTTGTACTACCACAAATAATAATATGACTTATTTAATTTATCTATCTATTCTATCAATATATATAACAATGGATGTATGTATGTGGGTATGTGTGTATGTCACATATTGACTCCAAAACCGTCGAACGAATCTTTATGCAATTTTTAGGGAGACTGAAACACATTTAGAGAGTGTTCCTGTGAAGTTTGGTGTTGATTGAACAAGGGGGCGTGGTACCTCCCCTACAACCCAAATTAGCTCTATCGCCCACAAAGCAAATAAAATGCTATATATCAGACTGTTTTAATCGCATAACACTAAAATTTGGTAATTATGTTCAGATGATTACTGTCAGTGCCTTTACAATAAATGGGCGTGGCCACACATTGTCTACGCCCACTTTTCAAAAGTAATTTTAATCCCTGAGATGTTTAAATTTTGATAGTGAAACTTTGTATGCAGGTGCTATGGATCAAAGTGGCAGTCATATGTATATAAAAATGTTGTCACGTCCACTTTTACCTCCCACAAATCAGTAAAAATGCTTTATATCAGACGGTTTATGCCGTAGAAGACTAAGATTTGGTAATTAAGTTTATATGGTTACTGTCGGTCAATGTACATAAATTGGACATGGTCGCACCATATCTACGCCCACTTTATCGTTTGAAAGTGAATGTTGGTATGCCGGTGCTATGGGTCCAAGTGGCAGTCACTATGTATATATAAATGCTGTCACGCCCACTTTAACCGGCCACAAATCTGTAGAAATGCTTTATATCAGACGGCTTTTACCGTAGAAGACTAAGATTTGGTAATGGGGCGTGTCGCACTTTATCTACGCTGAATTTTCAGAAATCATTGTAATTTCTGAGCTTTATACGTTTTAACACTGACATTTGGTATGTAGGTGCAATGGGACCAATTGGCGGTCACTATATATATATAAATAAGTGTTGCCACACTTGTAAAAACTGTATGTATGTATATTAAGGCTTTCACGAAAAAAAGTTGTTCGGGTCGGTTCCTCTTTAGAATGTTTTCTTTATGCTATGATGATTCCCCAAATATTTCGACTCTAGCGATAGCCATCCTTGAGCTGGAATGGTTTGAAATAAAAAAAAAAAAACTGAAACGAAATGGCTATTTCAGCCCTTGAAATACTTTGACCGAGCTTCTTATGAATTATTGTGTTGTACGTGTTGTGAAATGTTTGAACACAAATGATCGAGAACTGGACCTACAAATTTTATGCCGACATCGAACGGCTTATGTTCTCAAGAAGCTGTTCATGGCAGTTTTTCAGTCTGCAGATAGATGACAGCCCAATAGAAAAATTAATTCAATTGAAAAAACATTCTTTGTCAGATAGGATTCGAACAAGGGTTCTACTGCATACAAGCCACGCACCTCAACCAGTTTGCCACGGAATTGTTTGAAATATACTCTAAAAATAGATTTTTTTGGTCAACAATGGTCAACAAAAACAAACGGTCAGAAATAATAGTAGGTAATAAAAAATTTCTTCCAACCTGCACCAATAAATTTCAAATTTTTGCAGTCGGGCCAGAGGTAATGCGGATTTTCATTAATTTTTTAACTTTTTTTGTATTGTTTTCACTAAAATTCACATTAAAATTTTTTTCTTTTTGTTTTGCTATGTTACTTTTAGTCAAATAAATTATCTATTGAATTATATAGTGAAAAGAGAAGAATTAAATTGAATGAAATTACAAAAAATTTACACATGTTTTACAGTTTACATTGTGCAATTCATTGACATAAAGTAGTGTGGAAAAAAATTAATAGAATTTTAGTGTAAATAATATAAAAAAAGTTAAAACAATCCATAATAATCCGCATAATCTTTAGTCCAACAGTAATAATTTAAGATTTTGTTATGGAGAAGAACTTTTTCATTACTATTATTTGTAACCGTTTGTTTTTTTTTAACCACCATACCAGCCAATATATTTAGTCGAAATATTTTGGGGATCATCACAACATAAATTTTAAAGACCCGGACCGAAAAACTTTTTTTTTCTATGGAGCGTGAGGTGACTTAATGTATATACGTATATGGGTATATGTGTATATCACGTTAAGACTCCGAAACCGCTAAGCCAACTTTTAAACCAAAGCCTTGAGAGTGTTCCTGTGAAATCTGGTGCCGATCGTAAAAGGCACCTTATATACACCTCAAATTTTCGATATCTAACAGTTTTAGAATTATAGATCGCCCAGCCTCGGAATACAGGATTCGACCTCAATTTACACATGAAGTTACACTGGTAACATTTTATGGGCGTTGGACGAGGGGCGTGGTTCTTTTTCAGCATCCTGAATTTTCGGTATAGCTTTCGAAATAAGTCACACATCAATGAAACTCGGTAAGAACTTACTATAAAAGCATGGCCTCACTAAAGCTACACCCACTTTTAGGGGATATAAGCTAGTGTTCTATATAAAATATAAAAATAGATGTATGTGGGTATGTGGGTATGTGTGTGTATCACGAATAGACTACAAAACCGCGGAACCAATCTTTTTGAAATTTTTAGTAATACTGAAGCAATATTCTGAGAGTGTTCCTGTGAAGTTTGGTGTTGATTAGACAAGGGGTGGTACCTCCCATACAACTCAAATTGGTTTTACTCCCACAAACCAAATAAAATGCTATATATCAGACGGTTTTAATAGTATAAAACTAAAGTTTGGTAATTTTGCTCAGATAGTTACTTTCAGTGACTGTGAAAATAATGGGCGTGGTATCACTATATCTACGCCCACTTTCCAGAAATCATTTTAATTCCTGAGATGTTCAAGTTTTGATAGTGAATCTTCGTATACAGGTGTTATGGATCCAAGTGGCAGTCACTATGTATATAAAAATGTTGTCACGTCCACTTTTACCGCCCACAAATCAGTAAAAATGCTTTATATCAGACGGCTTTTGCCGTGGAAAACTAAGATTTGGTAATTTAGTTTATTTGATTACTGTCAGCCAATGACCAAAAAATGGGCATGACCGCACTATATCTACGCCCACTTTTTCGAAATCATGCTTATTCCTGAGTTGTACACGTTTTGAAAGTGAATGTTGGTATGCAGCGGTTATGGGTCCAAGTGGCAGTCACTATGTATATATAAAAGCTGTCACGCCCACTTTTACCGCCCATAAATCAGCAAAAGTGCTTTATATCAGACGGATTTTACCGTAGAAGACTAAGATTTGGTAATTTAGTTCATATGGTCACTGTCGACAACTGTTAACACCTTTGCTCAAAAATGTGCATGGTAGCGCTATATCTGTGCCCAATCTTCAGTAATAATTTTATTTAATTTATTTATTT
Organism: Coremacera marginata; assembly: GCA_914767935.1. NCBI lineage: Eukaryota > Metazoa > Arthropoda > Insecta > Diptera > Sciomyzidae > Coremacera > Coremacera marginata. The sequence continues at coordinate 103,937,196 of OU612045.1, forward strand.
ATTAATGTATTATAGTTTATTACAATTAAACAATTATAACTAATTAAGCACTAGCTGCCAGGGCTATAGGTTAGTTATGAATAAAACTGCAAAAAAAAATATTCGAAGCAAAGTGTATAATTCTGAATGGCAAGTCACGTGGTTACTTACTAGAAAACTGTGATGTTTTTCTGACTTCAAGTAGCATTACGGAATCTTCTAATTTGTAAATTGATAAAAAACGCAGAGCTTCAACTTTTCTTTTTGTGGAAAATTTTTTATATACATATATCGAAACACATTATTATGTACATTTTTAAAAATTATAATATTCTTTTAGTTTGATAATGTACATAATAAAGATTATTTTAATCTGTACCTTGCATAAATTTTAATCTTTGTAAATTGTCAACGAAAATTCAATGAAAAACTTGCATTTGTTTTTTCGTGTTAGCAACTTGCTGGAGTAAGAAAGAAAAGAAATATTATAAAATAATTTCGTTTCACATTTTATCTCTCTCTGACTTTTTGTTTGTGCGGTACAAAGCATTGCCAACAGCATATACACTGCGTTTTTTTAACCAATTTTAAACAAAAAGTTAATGGTCCTCCGAATTTCGGAATGAATTTAAAAGTAGAAGTGCAAATATAAGTTTTAAGCCCAAAACGAAAATTTTCTGTCGAGCTGTGAGCTTCTTTTTAAATTTTAAATTCTTTACGAAGAGTCAGTCCAAATGAACTGATCCAAAAAACAAAAGTTGGTTGCTCGACCAATTTTAAAAAAATTTATATTTTTGCTAACAGTTATCCAATGTATTTGAATCTCAGAACTGCTTTTAAAAATTTTTTTCTTCTTCTTTCAAAATGGCGGCCATATTTTCTTTGCTACCTACAGCGATATATGCATTGGTGTTAACTTATATTTCTCAGCTCCTATTCTACAAAGAATGCTAAATTAAAAACCATAATATTAAGCACACAATAGCCTTTAATCTGACTTATAAAAGATGCATATGAAATAATTTCTTCATATAAAAAAAATATTATATTTTTTTGAGTTCAAAACGTAATATCTTGTAACTTTAAGAAGTTTTAATTAAAGAAAGTAGTAAGTTGCACTAATAAATTTTTTTGCTAGAGTACATTTCAACTGTCTGTATAAACATACACTTTTTTAACATTCTGACTCATTAAACTTTTTGTTTGCAGCTTCTTAAAAATTTGATCTTTGAGAAATTTGCTGAATTTTGTTGACTTTGGGGTCAAATATCTCTGCTGGGTATGGATTAAAAAAATTTAAATTTATTCGCAATAAAAATCATAATAGCATTTTATTGCATTAAAAAATTTAAGTTTGATATTTGCTTCGTTTGGAAAATGCAGCCCTTCACACTTCGTGAAAATTCGCATCATAGTACATATGTATATTATGGTGGTCGTTATATGACTTTTTCAAATTTCAATGATAGATGGTTGTTGATTAGCTCCAAATGTAAAAAAAACTACTCTTTATTTTTTTTAGGTTTGTAAATTGATCCCTAAATCTCCCTATTTGCTCATTTGTCCGCCTCCTTAGATTTCACGTATTTTAAGCTTGCTGAATATACATTTCCCATTCTTACATATTTAAAATAAAAGAAACATCAATAGAACGAACAATTAAAAAAGATTACCAAAAAAATTATTCCAAACAGTTTTGTAAAGAATTTAAACTTTAAAAATTATGACACAGTAGAAAATCCTACCTAAGCATCAGAAATCCTACACGTTCTCAAATAGGCCAAATATCACAAAATAAGCCCGAAATCCTACCATTGCTCTGGATGTTCGCAGAAAAGATATGTAATGAAGAAGAACATAGTTGCAAAAATGATTGACTACAGATGATTCAGATGATGACATTGTTACAGAAAATTCAAGGGTAAAATCAGCTAAGGCGATAGTTGACAGTCGCTGTTTTGATTGTCGTTTTTGAAAATGGCACCTAAATATCTGTCACATGAAATCAATAGGAAAAACGTGATTATCAATTTGATAATCACCTTACATGGAGCAAAAGCAATGATTTTGATTGTTAAGTATCAATTATCACTTTTGCCGATTCCACCCCTGATTTTAATTTTGCAATAGTTTTCAAACAAGGAAAAATAAATACGAATGCAGATGCATTATCACGAATAAAGATAGATTCGGATGTTTTAGAAACTATAGGGGGGCGAAAATGCAAAGCTGCGAACTTTGCATCATTCCAACAACAAACACATTGGAAGCAGTTTTACAACATTTCTTAAATTACGCACTGCTCAAAGCTATTGCGAGAACACAGAAAAAAAATAATGCTAAACAGCTGGATAAAACTTTAAAAAGGTTAAGTTTGTACGTTAATTTCAATAACTTTTTGTGATTTTCAAATAAGGTGGCGATATATGTACTTTTCATTTGACATTTAATTAATTTGCATAAAACCAGCTTCATACACAAAAATGGATAAAAGAATAAAAATTAGACATGTAAAAAAGTGGTCAGAAGTAGAAATTGCGAAAATTGTGGACTTTCTGTTAGAAAATCGGAATTTTGAGCTAAATTTTTTATATGCATTTTATATGCAAACAAACACTAATCAAACAAACTTAGAGAACTTTTTTAGATAAGTCCAAAATCATTACAACTTGGGACCTGGTGGAATGGAAGGCCCGCTTTATAAAAACTTCGTTTGGAAAAGCCGAAAAGTGGAGGCAAGGCACTGGGTCTGGAATTTTGTAAGAGGTTATTGAAAATGAAATCAATAGTGACAAAGGTAAAATAGGAATAATAAGTAAATAACTAGGCTTCAAATATTTTCATTCCGCTATACAAATTGAAATTAAATTAAAGTTTATTTACCAGTTATCAAATGCCGGCGATGCAGCGTTATACTTCCACACAGTTCTTGTTAGAAGGAGGCACTAAATGCTCGTTCTCTCAGTTGAGTTGAGTTGAATGAATTTTGTGTTATTCTCTTTCAGATAAACTAAAAAAGATGTGTCCGCACAACCGTAGCTTGAAGAACATTTAAGGAGAGAAAAAAACAGCTTAGATCGACTTTTACAATTCTGAAAGTACAATTGTAAGTTGTTTTTTTTATCCACTTTCATGTACTTTGACAGAGAAATTAGACGAGTCACAAATGTATAAGATCAAGAAGTGGCCATTGGCAAGTTACCAAATTCACCAATAATTGAGTTACGAGTAACCCCTAAAATGCAGGATGGTGATGCTACAAAAATTTTGAGTTTTGCAAATAAACTCAAAAGATCAGCTTCAAAGTATTCAAATTCTGCATTAACTCAAAGCCAAGAAGAGCGAAATGAAAATCAACGGCTTCGAATTAAACTCGAAGAAGAAAAATTTTATAAGCAATTTTAGTTCGATAAAGATAAATTAAAGGCTTTAAAAAAAATAGAAATTGCATTGAAAACAAAAGAAATTGAAAGAGATGAAAAATTTAAAGTTTTAAAATTAGCAAAGAAAATATTAGCAAATTCAGAGATTTGAGCTGGAGTTAAAATATAAAAATTGAATTTCATAGAATTTTCTGATAGGAGAAGCTGAAGTTTTCGTTTTTGCTCAACTTGGATTTTTTACTTTTAATTACCAAATGGAGAATGGTGCTTTTTATTTGAATAAAATATCAATTTATAATATTTATAATTTTCTAATAATTATATTAACAAATTTATTACATTAATAAATTCTTAATATAAGAAGAAACTCCTAAGATTCTTTATTTTTTTTTTTAAATGGATTTAAAGGGATTTGAAATAAATTATGTTGGTGTTGTTACGGCTGATACGGCTGTTACGCCTGCTTCTGATGTTTAAGCTGAGATTGCTGTGGTTGTTGCCGAGATAGGAGTTATTATTGTTGAAGCTGCTGTTGATGATGTATTTGTAGCTAATTGTTTCTGAGGTAGCTGATTTTAGTCAAACCTTAAAGTATGCAGTGCCTACCTTTTGATGTCGAACTTGTTGCTATGCTCAAGATCATCTAGGACTTCAGAACTATCTTCATTTTTTCCAGAGCTAGCTTCATTGCCTCCTGATTCTCAACGCATATCTTCTTCCGAAATGAAAATGTTATGGATGATGCAAGCCAGCGGAATACTACACAGCATGATTTGTAGTTGGTTTCATTTTGAATACGATGGCGCAATTCTTTGAGACTCCCAAATCGCTTTTTCAATGATCCAATACAATGTTCTGTTCTGACACGATAATTACTGTGCCGTAAATTGAATTGACTACGCTGCGTATGTGTCATTGATGATGAGCAGTGATGGGGAGAAAAAAAATTGTAGTTTTATTCTTTATAGTTTTATTATATTCGTCACTTACTGCAAATCAGTATTACAATACAATAAATTTTTCTTCATTCAAAAGCACATTAATTAGTATCAGTATATATAGGTTTAAATAAAAAAATGAAAACACATCTTTAAAAAATTTTTTGACTATCTATATCAGACATGCTCATCCAGTAGCTCATCTTGCTCATCTTTTCTATCATGAGCTTTGTCTTTGCTCTTATGCGAAAGCAAGACCACGTACAAAAAACAACAACACAATCTACAAAAAAAAAAACAAATAACAGCACCACAAGCCGCTGTTGACGATCATCTAAATTTGAACACGTAAAGAACAACAACAAATGTATGCAAATTATCCCGTTGCTTGTGTGTTAACGCACACAGGATTTGTTTATATATTTTCTAACAGCAACAGAAAATAAGTCTAGTCGCAGTTAAGTCTAGTGAATTTCATTTACATTTTTTTATTTATGTTTTTTCATTGCCAAAAGTTACGATGCACAATATTTAGTGTTTGATTTGGTTTTTTAAAAATCATTAGCTCTTTTGTAAAATTTCGTGAGTTCTACTGATCTATATATGACGAGCACAGAATACAAACATTGTGTATTATTTCACAGAATAAAAACACTTACGAAATTTTGTCAGCGTAAAAAGAAGTTATCTCTGCAGCGTGCGTGTAAATTTTGTAAGTATGCGGACGTGCTCGCACTCTTCGTTTATAATCGATTTTATTTTATTATTGTTTGCTTCGGCTTTGGTCGACAAGCAACGCGGGCATGGTGGATTGTTATTTCGCTGTAATAATTTCATAAATGCAATTTTGCATTCAGATCTTTAAGTACATTCAATTTTTGATGTTTATATAATAAAATGAAGTTTATGTTGGCTATTTCATAGTTAATTTTATAATTTTTTTTTTATTGGTTTTATAGTCATGTAAGGAGAGAAAAAATGTTTGGTATTAATGAATATATCTATCTATATTAATTGAAATCATTTTCTGTTTGTTTGTTTGACTTTTTTAGAATTTTAAGCGGATTTCGATCAAACTTAAAACGTATATTACATGCATGCTAGATTAGGTTATTATATACATAGTTTTAACCACACCCCCGTTTACCACCCAAAAATCAATAAAAATGCTATATTTCCGACTGTTTCGATTGTATGAGACTAAAATTTGGCAATTCAGTTTGTATGATTAATTTCGGCAACTGTACCAAACATGGATTTCCACGCCCTCTTTTACCGCCCACAAATCAATAAAAATGCTATATTTCAGACGGTTTTGGTCGTATAAGACTGAAATTTAGTAATTAAGTTTGTATGCTTACCATCTGAGATTGTTTTCGAGCCCGATGGTTGTCTTGTTTATTTGCTTTGGTGGTCAAGCAATAATGTAATTTGTAATTTGTAATTGTAATTTGTAATTTATTGATACATGGTATAAGTACATTAAGAACTATGTTCTTTTAAAGTACAAAGGCTTAATAACAGAGCAATTACATTATATAAATAAATAAGAAACAATATATATATTCCAAAATTGTAAGTCAAAAATAATTGTAAGTTAAATCACATGAAAAATTGACATTTGAAATTAAAGAAAAGGAAAATCAAAGGATTTATTATTATAAGTAAAAATTTTGGCGAATTAAATTAGAAAGAATGAGTTTTGCAAAAAGGAAAAAAATTAAGAAGACAAAATTAAGAGAGAATTGAAGAAAGGTATTATTAAAGAGATAGATATAGAGGCAAATAAACTGATAATTTACAATATGCTCTGTGAGAAATGTGCAATTGTGGCATTCTTAAAGCGTTCATATCCGACAATTGATTTCAAGTTTGTTGGTAACGCATTCCATAGCCTGACAGCGTTAATAAAAAATAGCCTTGTAGAGTTTACTTACTTACTTACTTAGTTGGTCGTAACAACCCGTGTCCGGGTTTCAACCGACCGCATCAGCTCTCGCCAGGCGCCTCTGCTTTGCGCGCGCCTTCTCCAATCGGATACACCAAGTGCGGTTAGGGCTTCCTCAGCCTGGTTCATCCATCGGAGGCATGGTCTCCCTCGTCGTCGTTGACCAGCGACCCTCGCCTCGAGCACCTTTTTTGCTGGAGCTTCGTCGTTCATACGATGGACATGACCCAGCCAGCGTAGTCGCTGCACAGTTATACGCCGGACTACGTCAATGTCATCGTAGAGCTCATACAGCTCGTGGTTCATTCGGATGCGATAGTCATCGCCGACTCGAACAGGACCGAAGATTTTGCGAAGAACTTTTCTCTCGAACACCCCCAGAGCGGCTGCGTCAGTTTGCGAAACTACCCATGCCTCAGCGCCATAAAGCAGCACAGGTAGAACGAGCGTCTTGTAGAGTGTTAGTTTTGTCGATCGAGAGAGGGCTCTGGAACTTAGTTGCTTACTGAGCCCATAGTAGCACCTATTAGCAATTATTGTTCTTCGCTTTATCTCCAGGCTGATTTCGTTTTTGGTATTAATGGCGGTGCCAAGGTAAACGAACTCCTTGACTACTTCAAAGTTATAGCTGCCGGATGAAACGTGGGAGTCTAAACGCCGAGCTCCCTTGTTTGTAGACAGCATATATTTTGTTTTGCCCTCATTTATCGTCAAACCCACTTTGGCTGATTCCTTTTCGATAGCGGCGAAAGCAGCGGTAACATCTCTCTTGGTTCTGCCGACAATATCAATATCATCAGCGTACGCAAGGAGCTGGACGCCTTTGTAGAAAATGGTGCCATTACGATGCACACCGGCCTTTCGTACGATCCCCTCCATGATGATGTTAAAGAGATCGCAAGACAGTGGATCGCCTTGCCTGAAACCTCTTTCGGTATTGAAGGTTTCGGAGAGGTCATTTCCTACCTTGACGGAGCTGCGTGTGTTGCTCAACGTCATTCTGCAAAGTCTGATCAACTTTGCAGGTATACCGAACTCAGACATTGTTGCGTATAGGCAATCCCTTCTCGGGCTATCGAACGCAGCTTTAAAATCGACAAAGAGATGGTGTGTGTCAACTTGATTTTCGTAGGTTTTCTCCAGGATTTGTCGTAGCGTGAAAATCTGGTCTATGGTGGACTTACCAGGTCGAAAGCCACACTGATAAGGTCCAATCAGTGTTTTTGTAATCGGCTTTAATCTTTCACACAGTACGCTTGAGAGAACTTTATATGCGATGGAAATAAGACTGATACCTCTATAACTAGCGCAGATTGTTGGGTCTCCTTTCTTAAGTATAGGGCACAGTACGCTGAGGTTCCAATCGTCGGGCATGCTTTCTTCTAGCCATATTTTGCTGATGAGCTGATGCATGCGCCTTATCAATTCATCGCCGCCGGTTTTAAACAATTCAGCTGACAGGCCGTCAGCACCCACTGCTTTGTTGTTTTTGAGTCGTTGGATAGCAACTCGAACCTCATCATGGCTAGGTGGTGGTACTTCCACTCCGTCATTGTTGATTGGTAGCTCTGAACTGCGCTCTCCATGGGCGGCATTGGTGGAATCGTCGCCAGTAAGTAAGTTGGAGAAGTGCCGTCTCCACAATCTCAGCACACACTGCGTATCCGTATTCATATCTCTATTTTCGTCTCTACAAGTGGATGCTCCGGGCTTGAAACCTTGGGTTAGACGCTTAACCTGTTGATAGAATTTTCGTGCATCCTTCTTGCCCTGGTATACCTCTAGTTCCTCACGCTTTTCCTGCTCTCTTTTCTTGCGTCTGAAAAGGCGCCTCTCTTCCTTCCTCTTTTCGCGGTAGTTTTCTCGCACGGCTCGCGTTGCAGCTGACTGCAGCGTTTTTTTATATGCGGCGTTTTTAACTGCTGTCGCAATGCGACACTCCTGATCATACCATTGGTTCCGAGGTTGCGGGCGCCGGAAACCAATGACTTCTTCAGCGGCAGCGCGCATGGAGTGGGATATATGCGCCCAAAGTCCGCCGGCGTCGTCGGGTCCAGATGTTGGTTGGTTGAGCTTAACCGAGAGTTGAGCGGAGTAGGCTTCGGCAGTCCGTTGTAATTGCAGCTTAGCGACATCTAGCTTTCGTTGCATTCCTGTGTGTATGTTCTTCGCATTGCATAATCGTATGCGGATCTTGGCTGCAACAAGATAATGGTCGGAGTCAATGTTGACCCCCCGAAATGTACGCACATCTAGAACACTAGAGGCATGCCTTCCGTCGATTACAACATGATCAATTTGGTTTCGCGTTTTTTGATCCGGGGACAGCCAGGTGGCCTTGTGGATGTCGAGGTGCTTAAATCTGGTGCTACTAACTACCATGTTTCGCGCCGCGGCGAAGTCAATCAGTCTTAGACCGTTGTTCGTGGAGGTCTCATGAAGACTGAACTGACCGATAGTGGGGCCAAAGATGCCTTCCCTTCCGACTTTCGCATTAAAATCGCCGAGGACTATTTTCACGTCATGGACCGGAAGGTGGTCGTATACGTCCTCAAGGCTAGCGTAGAAAGCGTCTTTGACGGCTTCGTCCTTTTTCTCCGTCGGGGCGTGCGCGCAAATAAGGCTGATGGAGAAAAATTTTGCCTTGATGCGGATCGTGGCCAATCTTTCGTTGACAGGTGTGAACCGGGAAACAAGGTGGCGTAGTTTCCGCCTAACAACGAATCCACATCCAAATTCGCGCCTCTCCGCATGGCAGCTGTAGTAGATATCACAGTGTGCTTGTTTAGAGCAGCCTTGCCCTTTCCATCGCATTTCCTGGATGGCGGTAATGTCAGCCTTTATCGTTTTGAGGGCTTCCGCCAGTTGGATAATGGCACCTTCCCTATAAAGGGTTCGGACATTCCAGGTGCATATCCGTAAATCATTGTCCGTTTTTCGTTTGCGGTGGTCGTCAACGTAATTGGGGTTCTTATCCGAGGCTGGTTTAGTTTTCATTGGGCAGTAGTAATGTGGCGGGACCCAAACCCTGCGCACATTCCATGTTTAAGGTCTATAGAGTGACCCGCCGCTCAAATTAGCCGTCAAACTGACGGATGCCAGTTTGCCGTTGCCCAGGGAACACCACGTGGAGGTTTGAGTCGACTTGAGACGATTTCGACATGGATAATGCTGGCCTCGCCAGGTTGAGGTGGTCAGACACGTTGCCATGTGAAGGTTCGCCCCCTGTTCCCTTGTAGAGTTTAAGAAGTTAAAATTCGGCAAATTGAGCATATGACTTCTGCGCGACTGACTAAACTGTAATTTATCATATAGGTATGATGGTTTTTTTAATTTGATTAATTTGTGAAGAAAGATGCAATTTCTGGCATTAAGATAACTAATTATATCACAACCAAGTATACTATTCCTGAATTGAGCCAAGTGATCGAATTTCCGTAGTCCATAAACATAACGGGTAGCATGATTAAATGCAATTTCTAATTTAAGCCAAGACCGTGAGTCCAGCTTGCTATATACATGTTCAGAGTACGTGATCACGGGAAGAACTAGTTGAATAACCAGTTTTCTCCTTGTATCAACAGGTGTATACTCAGCCGACATCCTTAGATTACGCAAGATATAATATACTTTACGAACAACGCTGTTTATGTGGTCAGTACATGTAAGAGTACAATTAATGTTAAAACCTAGGTTACACACACTTCTAACTAGTTTTATGTTCATGTCACCTATAAATAGTTTAGGGATATCCTCAAAGCAAATTTCATTTTTGCAAATGGGCAACACATAAGATTTTAGTGCATTTAACTGGAGACCATTTCTCTGAGCCCATTGGTTTATACAAAGCAAATCCTCATTCATTCTGCATACCAAGTCTTCTAAAAGACTAGTCCTACTAGATAAGTAAAGTTGTACAAAATGTAATGATTATTACACGAGTGTCAACAGAGAAACGTTGTAAGAGTGAGTATTGATTTGATTTTCACTTGCAAATAGTTGTGCAGGTGTTCTTTTGTTTTTGGCCATTTATTAAAGTTATAACATTTTGAAAAAATGCAAGAAGAAAGTGCTGGTAATTTGTAATGTTTATGGGGTAAGTAAAACTTAAAGCGATTGAAATTATGGCAAATGAAAATGTTGAGTGCGGCAGAGAGCATCCAACAGCCAGTGGTAAAATTATTAGTGCAAAAGAATTACAAGGGCAAATTATTAACAAATGCAATAATCTTTTGCAAAGAAATTAATATTGCTCGTCAGAAAGAAGTTCTTCAAAAATTTTACCTTACATATAATTGGACATAAAAACTTTATTGATTTGATTGAAAAGATTGCGCTCTCTTCTTAGCCAAGACAAATTATTCCATTAAGGGGGGTTCTCATGAAACTCAACCAGGAAACTCAACTGTTTATTTCCATTTTTCAAAAGTTTATGATTGGAAGCATATGTTTCCAAAATGGTTTGGGCGATAACGATTACATAAAAAAGTTATGTTTTTATTTTTGGCCTTTTTGTTATATATTGCTGGTATTTTTAATTGGGCTTTGGCCGTTAATGAAAATACAATTAATTTTATCTTTTTTGTTTTTGTATTTCAATATTTCGGCTCACTTTGTGGGCCTTCATCAGGACATAAAAACAGATGAATTTTCAAATTAAAAATAATTGCGCTGACAAAACATTTGCGTGTTTAAACACGGTGGACGGTGAAGGAGCCAAGCCAAAGGAGCAAATTTTTTAAAATAGTGTAAATTTATTCAATTTTCAATTAGTTCGTTGGGGTGTTTTTATTTTAAAAAATTTTCTGTTTTTATGTCCTGATGAAGGCCCACAAAGTGAGCCGAAATATTGAAAAATAAAAACAAAAAATATAAAATTACTTGTCTTTTCATTTACGGCCAAATCCCAATTTAAAATAACAACAATAAAAAAGTTATCGCATAAGAAAGGAACCCAATTTTTTCAAGAAAATTATCGATTGGCAACTAAGCAATTGCGGATTCTTTTAGAAAATAAAAGACAATTTTTCATGGAACGAAATAACTTTATTCTGTAATGTATTGCCCATTTTGAGCAATGACCTTTTGCCATCTTTCAGGCAGCATCATAATTCCACGTTCATAAAACTTCTGGTTTTTATCAGCAAAAAACTGAACCAGGTACGATTTGACATCATCATTATTATTGAAATTTTTACCATTCAAGGAGTTTTGCAAAGATCAAAATAAAAAGTAATCAGATGGTGCAAGGTCAGGACTATATGGTGGATGTGGCAAAACATCCCAACCAAGCTCCAATAATTTTTGCCGAGTGACCAAAGATGTGTGGGGCCTTGCATTGTCATGGTGTATATGAATCAAATTTTTAGAGATTTCAAGCAAGGCAGTTTTTTGGTTTTCCGATTTCTTGACAACTTTTGCACTGAAGCTACCTTAGCTTAGCTTAAACACTAGAAGTTGATTATATAACTATACCTAAAACTGGTTGCCTTGAAGAATGTACGAAAAGTCGTGTGTAAACATTATATTTTTTATTTAAAAATAAATTAATTTAACAAAGTAGCTGTCATATTAGGATATACTTTTTAAATTCAATTTAACAAAAATCTTTTTTTGTGTCAAATTTGGGACGCTTAGATCGTGACTCCAGAGTTGAAAACATAATTCCTTTTCGATGTGCCTTCGAATCAGCCACGGTTAATGATTCTGTGACGAGTTTGACAGGTCTTTCCGTGTCTTGAATATGACAAGGTGTTTCAATTATTTCTTTGTCCAAGATTTCATCACCAGTCTTTGAAAGTTTTTCAATGCTTTCGTATGACATTCTACGGGTGTTTGGTGGTTCCGTAAAGCACAAATTCCTATCAATCATGATGTAGTAGTTTTCGCAATCGAACCTGATGTTTGGAAGACGGTAAGTGCGAATTTGTCCGAACTCTTCTTCGGACTTCTCACGTGCTTGCAAAATTTTTGTGTAGCTCATAGATCGTATATTACCATCGTCATCAAAAATCATAGCCAGCAACAAATTTTCTGGGTGCGAAAAGTAGCAATTGTTTTTACAAACATTGTCAACAATTTTCCGATAATTTGAAGGCAAATATCTTGAATTTCTTAAGAAATTAAAAAAGTGGAAGTTGCCGCGCGAGTTATGTATCTTTGTCTCTTTAGAACAAAAGGAGGTTGATTAAAAGAACGAATTGATTTTTTTCATTTTTCTTTATTGAGCGTTTTAAATGAACTGATATTTCTTAACTCTAGTATAAAATTTTTAACTTACAGATATTTCCAATCTTTTATTTACATATATTTGGTTCTTATGTGTTTCGTTTAAATGTTTTCCAATGCTTCATATATATATATATAAATGTTTCTGCCTTTTTCGTTTTTTCCCCTCATTCTACTCACAGTGAGTAGGTCATCGAAATGTAATATGATATTCTTGCTTTAACTAAAGTGGTTAAGCAATTCATAAAATTTGAGTTATCGAAGTGTTGCAAGATTTGGGTTCGATGGATTGTCGGCATGCATTTTTCGATTTGACAAAGGCATGTCGCAATCTGTGAACATGATGCAATGCGATAAAAGTGTTTAGGCAATATATAAAATATGGGTTATTAAAGTGTTGCATGATTTGGGTTCATGGGAACATGATGCAATGCAATAAAAGTGCTTAAAAATCTTTATACTTTATATGTAAATAAACGATTGGATGGGATTGGTTGCGTAACTGACGTAACTCGCGTGACGGAATACTGATATTTAATGTTAAAATACATTGGAACATACACCCGAATAATGTATGTTGCCAATTCCCGTAAGTCTTGCGTTGGTTGTGCTTGTGACGCGAAAAAGCCCAAAACTCTACTGGCTTTTGAGAGCCAACACGAGTGACGTGGTCGAACAAATGCCTGTCGCTGCTGCAGTTGCTAAATTAAACAAATATTTTTGATCGGTACTTTCGACAGTAATTCCGATATTTGGTGGCATACTTCCCTCAACAAACGGAATCGCTTTAAAATTTGCAATCTAAATAAATAAATAGAAATAAAAAAGTATCTAAGTTAGTATATGAGAAATAATTTAAAAAAGGTTTAATGCCCTACTTTGTGTAGACAGAATAACTATTTAGTACGCACCATATTTTCTACGTTTTCTATTGCTTTGGATATCTTGCCGGTTGTTGTAGCTGGGCAAGTTGTAAGCGAAGAATCAATTTTTGCAAATAAATGTAGAAATGGCAATTCATTAAAATGTAGCATGCAAATGAACCAATGTAAAGGTCTATCCAGATCAACCTCCAAGCAGCGTATAATTCCATTGTTGATGCCGGTGTTTTTCACTTCGCCATCGGAACAAACACCAATTAAGTCCGATATATTGTGATCCTTTGTTTTGAAAAAGTTCAAAACAATTTCGGCAGTGGATGGTGCTGTCGAATTACCCCGAATTAGAGCAGCGCCAAAGAATTTTGAATATGGCTGCTTTAGAATGGTTAAATGGGTTTCGTCGATTATTCGCGGATGGCGGGTTCCATCATCCGTTTTCTCCAGAGTAAGGGTTTGTCTCTTCTTTCGTCAAATGCAAAAACTTTAATATTATAACTACAAATGTTTTCCTGCATTACTTTGTGTTGGTTTGCCTCTCTTTCGCAAATAAATATATTTTTATCGATAATTATAGGCCTTCCAGTTCTTTCGACTTTTAATTTAAAATTGGGTATCATTACAAACCCTTTATAAGCGATGATGCTAAAGTAGCAGCTACTCGCTGAGAAATTTTGTATCGATCACATTCTAATGCAAAGTTTGGCAAACATCTTGCCGGAAGCAGCCGCTGTTTATGAGCGTGGTGTGGGGTACTAAACGCGCTTGTGCTTGGTAAGTAACCGCTTTCGCTGGTCAGCTCAAAATTGTCTTTTAAAGTGTAAGCCTCCAAGTTTGCTGATATTAGTCCCTCCATACGCGTTGAAATTAACATTCGACGCTCGCCACGTTGGTCAAAAATGAAATCGATTTCCTTTTCTGGAATTTGATATTGAACGCTGCACAAACACTCATTTCTGGCACATCTGCAATGAGCAATGTCAAATAATTCATTATTGAGACTATTTATTAAATGTGGAATATTCGCCCGAGTTTTATGTTTAATTATATCCTGATAAGTCGTAACGACTTTGTTGACTTTTTTATGATTCCATTCGATTATATAATTGGTATAGTTGTTTTTTTCCATATATCGATAATTTCATATGAGACGAGGCTAGAAAAGTTTTTCAACGATAACCATTGTTTTGATGTTTGGAAGCGAACCTCACTTGATGCTAGTTGTATTCGACGCAAGATATCTGCTTTAGTTGGCAATTTTTCATTGTTTAAAATACTCGGCTTGCCCAGATTATTCCACTAGATGCCGAAGCCATTGATTCATTAATTTCAGTGTTAATAATTTCTATTTTATTTCTCGCCATGGATTTTTTAATTTTCTTAACACACTCTGCACACAAATGAATATGACACTTAACTTTTTCAGTGTTATCTTATAAACTTGAATGGTTTACTTTCATTTCCAAAGTTTTTGATTCCACTAAAAAGATGATCCTAAATGTGTATTTATTTTCACGTTCAGAAGATCCTCGCCAAAGTTTTCCTTGTTTTTGTGTTTTATAAATATACTTTTTCACAAGGTTTTTCAATTTGTTTCTCTGAATGTTTAAAGAAGGTATTCTCACAAGAGACAGTTCTAATAAACTAATAATAAGAATGCCAAAACAAAACTATCTTATAAAAAATAAAACTTTTTAAAAATACAAAAGTTACAAATAAACCTAATAGGTAGAACAGGTACTTGTAAAAGTTTATAGCAGGCAAATCAGATAAAAGAAAGAATTTTCTACCTACTGTACGTGTTTGATATCTTGGAAAATTTGCATGCATAAGTTATTTTAAGTAGTTAATTGATATCTATGGGGTTTTTTTAAAAAAATGTACCTTAAGATGGGCTCCAATACAAAAGTAGTCGAAAATATTGCAAATAATGGTTTTTTAATTTTTATGCTGACACCACTGCACACTGCTCCTAAAGGATCGATAGGTTTCATGAAAATGACAACAAAAACTAAAAATGAGGCTTGATTTGTAATTTTCTTACGATCAATAATATGTTGAAATTGAAGTCGGCGCTGCTCCTTTTTGGGCGCTAAGGGGTTAAGAAGTATTTCACGATCTTGATTCATGCTATTGTTTCTAGCAGAAAAACAAACACACATAATACGTATTTAAAGAACTCATTGGAAAGGTAATAAAATCACCTTTTTAACAATATATCAACCAACATTATAGGCTTACTCGTTCCCGAGCTGTGCTCGTGTGAAGATGAAATCAATCAGTTGAAAGTACTGATTCTGAGAAATTCGCTCTCAAAGTCAAAACTTAGTACTTTCAACTGATTGATTTCATCTTCACACGAGCACAGCTCGGGAACGAGTAAGCCTATAATGTTGGTTGATATATTGTTAAAAAGGTGATTTTATTACCATTCCAATGAGTTTTTTAAATACGTATTATGTGTGTCTGTTTTTCTGCTAGAAAAAATAGCATGAATCAACATCGTGAAATACTTCTTAACCCCTTAGCTCCCAAAAAGGAGCAGCGCCGACTTAAATTTCAACATATTATTGATCGTAAGAAAATTACAAATCAAGCCTCATTTTTAGTTTTTGTTGTCATTTTCATGAAACCTATCGATCCTTTAGGAGCAGTGTGACTGTACATGTTTGATCTCTTGGAAAATTTGCATGCATAAGTTATTTTAAGTGGTTAATTGAGATCTATGGGAGTTTTTGTTAAAAAGTGTACCTTAAGATGGAATCCAGTACAAAAGTAGCCGAAAATATTGCAAATAATGGCTTTTTAATTTTTATGCTGACACCATTGTACGTGTTTGATCTCTTGGAAAATTTGCATTCATAAGTTATTTTAAGTGGTTAATTGAGATCTATGAGAGTTTTTGCAAAAAAGTGTACGTTGAGACGGGCTCCAGTACAAAAGTAGTCGAAAATATTGCAAATAATGGTTTTTTAATTTTTATGCTGACACCACTGTACATGTTTGATCTCTTGGAAAATTTGCATGCATAAGTTATTTTAAGTGGTTAATTGAGATCTATGGGAGTTTTTGCAAAAAAGTGTACCTTAACATGTGCTCCAGTACAAAAGTAATCGAAAATATGGTAAATAATGGTTTCTTTATTTCTATGCTGACACTTCTGAATGTAGTTCGATCACTCCGAAAATCTGCATGAATAAGTTGTTTTTAATGGTTAATCAATATCTGTGGTGGTTTTTGTAAAAAACTGTACTGTAAGATGCGTTCCAGTACAAAATTAGTTGAATATAGGTTAAATAATGGTTTTTTGTTTCTATGCTGACACTCTTGTACGTAGTCCAATCACTCTGAAAATTTGCATGCATAAGTTGTTTTTAATAGTAAATCGATATGTATAGTATTTTTTATAAAAAAATTACCGTTAGATGGGCTCCAGTACAAAAAGACCCGATTTTCATAGAAAACCGCTATTTGGAGAACCAGGAATTCATTAAAAAAAAATATATATATATATACCCGATATACCCTAATATATGTATATTAAATAACAACTATCAATAAATAATAAATAAATTTGAGTTAGAATAAAATGCGAAGAATGAAATACAAGAAATAAACGAAGAAATAACAGCTAAGCTGTTTGTGAGGTTTTTAACAATTATTTATTCTTTTTCGAAGGGCTGATGAACTTAAACAATGCATACTTGTATGCACTACCTTTTGTGCCATACAACAACCTTGAATTGCTGAATTCAAAGCTAGTGGCAAGTCCAAGTACAACTGCTTAAAAATACAATATCAGCATTATTGCACAAAACGGTTTAAGCTATGACGCGTGCCATAACTTATACGGTAACAAGCGAGCAGCTTGAATAACAAGCAATAGCCCCAGTATGTTGTTGTTGCCATTGTCATTAGAAATAAACAGACACTTTAGTGTAATATTTTATTGTTGTAATTGCATGCAAACAAAAATACGTTTATTGTATTAATTAAATAATAGTTTAATTAATAATTGAACAATATTGCAATAGTGCAATAGTGCAAGGGAATTCCGTCTTTCGAAATAAGCAAAAGAATGTATGGTGAACAAAATGCAATACGAGCATTTTGTACATATGTTAATCTCAAGAATGGTTCAAGGTAATTTTAGTCTTGAACAGAAAATAAGGAAATGTAATTGTGAAACCTTCGTAAATATGTTAAGCTAGATTTAAGTTTGTAACAAAAATAAGAAAAATAAGCTAAATATCTGGTCTCTGCTAAATAAAGGCAGTCATTAATAAGCAATAAATAAGTGATTAGTTGACTTTCCAAAAAGAGAAGTTTTAGTGTTGTTACTCAGGCGGGAATTATTGCGGAACGGCCGAGGATCTCCTGCACTAAACAATAAAGGGAAAACCACAACAGATACCTCAAAGGACCTAAGGACACCAATGACTCCCAGTAAATATACGGTTTTGAATTCAAAAGAGCGGTAGATTTGCCATCCAAAACATTTTGCCGAAATTGGCATAAGGGAACTTGCACTTTTGACTAGGGAAATTGCAGCAGGATGCGTTCTTCTCTATTGGAGAGAAGACTCCACACGTTTTAATTCCAATAGAACTTTTAAGTCACGACGAAGGACCTACGGGTATCCTCATTGGGAGGATCCCAACACTAACTCGAAGGGCGCAATTGATGCTACTGACAAGGAAAGGTCCCCAGGTGTCTCTCACCGATTTGAATAATTTTTGGATATGTGATAGAGGACAAAAATCTAAGGTCGACGTATTTTTTTATACGTGCTCAATCGATAGTTTACGGTTTCAAAATGACGTTTTAAAATCAGCGAAAATTTCGTTTTTTTGCCACAATTTCACTATTTTCTATAAAAATATATACAAGTTTGGTATTAAACGAAAGGTAAAAGCCACACATGATGGCATCCATTTTGAAGAAATAAATTTCATTATAATTTTGTTGTTGTAATTTTAAACAGTATTTATTAGATATCATAACGAGCGCATTTTCGAAATTGTTTCATTTTTATTTATATTTGATTTAAGAGAATTCTAAAAGTTACCTTTTTCATGTTTTTTACATTTTTAACTCATATATTAAAATTTTGTTTATTAATATATGCATTTATTTTCTAAAAAAAAATTTTTTTTTTAGAGATGAAGACCACAATATGGGTATCAAAAATTTTGGTTTTTCTCCAAGTTCCGTATGTGTAAATATTTGATCGGAAAAGTTTATATTTAACAGGGCTTCTATACAACTTTGTGCTTTTAATTTGTTTGCCCGAAGGAATGAGAAAAAACCATCGGATATTTAAAAATATGACTTTCTATGTAAATATCTCCGTTAGTTTTCAACATATTTCACAAAATTTTTTTTTGTCATAAAGTTTAATAAAAGTACTTGCCAAAAAATATATTAACAATACCAATTACTGTACATTTGTATTTTTAATATTTTTTTCAAAAAAGGCCCAAAATATTCAAAGTTTCCTCAAAAAATTACGTAAAATTTGTTTTTGTTGTAAAAATAATTTAAACTAAAAATTGCATTTTAAACTCCCTTTCACATGGCATGACATTTATTAGCAAAAATTGATTCAGCTTTAAACAAAAATTTATTAACTATTTCTATCATAAAAAAAACAAGGAGTTAGTTGGGGTAATGAGTTACCATAGGGTGGAAGCTATATTACTGCAGCGAGCTGTGGCAGCCAAGGGCTAATAACAGAAAAGTATAAAAAATATTTGTTTCTTTAAAGATTTTCAAAATTATCATGATTATTCTTAAAATGAGCATGGGAAGGATATAGAAACTTAATAATTAACAGAAAAGGAGTTTTGCTAATACCGATCCACATGGTATGAAAATAGGTTTTTAGTAATAATTTTTGATTGGAAAAGAGTATTGGGATATTTTTTTAAATTAATTATTTTTGAAGCTATACTCTTTTATAAAAAGAACATTTTTAAAAAAATTAATTTCATCAAAAAAATCGAAAGGGACATACCCTTGTCTTTTATGATAGAAATAGTTAATAAATTTTTGTTTAAAACTGAATCAGTTTTTGCTAATAAATGTCATGACATGCGAGTTTAAAATGCAATTTTTAATTTAAATTATTTTTACAACAAAAACAAATTTTACGTAATTTTTTGAGGAAACATTTAATATTTTGGGCCTTTTTTAAAAAAAATATTGAAAATACAAATGTACAGTAATTGGTATTGTGTATATATTTTTTGGCAAGTACTTTTATTAAACTTTATTACAAAAAAAATTTTGTGAAATATGTTCAAAACTAACGGAGTTATTTACATAGAAAGTCAAATTTTTAAATTTCCGATGGTTTTTCCTCATTCCTTCGGGCAAACAAGTTAAAAGCACAAAGTTGTATAGAAGCCCTGTTAAATATGAACTTTTCCGATCAAATATTTACACATACGGAAATTCGGAGAAAAAACAACATTTTTGATACCCATATTGTGGTCTTCATCTCTAAAAAAAAATTTTTTTTTTAGAAAATAAATGCATATTTTAATGCAGAAAATTGTATTATAAAATCTTAAAAATTTAAAAAAACAAAAACAAGGTAACTTTTAGAATTCTCTTAAATCAAATATAAATAATAATGAAACAATTTCGAAAATGGGCTCCTTATGATATCGACTAAATACTGTTAAAAATTACAACAAAATTAGAATGAAATTTATTTCTTCAAAATGGATGCCATCATGTGTTGCTTTAAAATACCTTTTTGTTTGATACCAAATTTGTATATATTTTTATGGTAAATAGTGAAATTGTGGCAAAAAAACGAAATTTTCGCTTATTTTAAAACGTCATTTTGAAACCGTAAACTATCGATTGAGCACGTATAAAAAATACGTCGGCCTTAGATATTTGTCCTCTATCAAATATCCAAAAATTATTCAAATCGGTGAGTGACACTTGGGGAACTTTCCTTGTGAGATATTGATCCTATTCCCTTTCGTCTTTTCGCAGGTAAAAACGGAGTGCTTCATTGGTGCTTCGATTCACTTTTTCGGAATTTAGTGGTTAAACGAATAAAATAGATTTTTATATTATTTTACATAAATACACATATTTATTTTTATGATAAAATTCACTATTTTTTTTTATATATTTGCGAAACCGATTTATTTTTGATACATCAAGTTAAGAAAAATTTTGATTAATTCAATTTGTGTTCAAAATTGAAAATTATTAAAATAAAAATTAAACAGAGTATATTAACAAGTTAAGTACTATCCGTAAAGTATAAATTAATAACTTAATAATAAATTAATGCCCCTGCATTACTCCCCCTCCAGCTAAGTGAAATGAGTTAAGTAGAAAATTTCGTTGAATACAGAAAACAAATTAATTTATGTGAAAGGTACCCTTGT
Organism: Coremacera marginata; assembly: GCA_914767935.1. Lineage (NCBI taxonomy): Eukaryota > Metazoa > Arthropoda > Insecta > Diptera > Sciomyzidae > Coremacera > Coremacera marginata. The sequence goes on from OU612045.1 coordinate 103,957,965, forward strand.
TTTTTTAAGTTGATCTAGTAGATGTAGGAATTATATGTGAAGAATGATGTGTAATGTGCGCAGGTTTCAAAAGGTCAATTGAAATTGTTTTAATTATATTACCTTGTTGAATTTTTTTTGTTTTGAAACGGTGTCTGTAGTCTGTAGATGATGTATTGATTTTAACAAACACGTACTCACATGTAGCAGTGCGTTTGGAACAAACTATTATCTATGTTGTGGTGGACAACTTTAGTTTGTACATGTGAAAAGTGTTTTATTAGCCTTTTTAGAGTTTGATCTGTATTATTGTTATTGTTATTGTTATTGTTATTGTTATTGTTATTGTTATTGTTATTGTTATTGTTATTGTTATTGTTATTGTTATTGTTATTGTTATTGTTATTGTTATTGTTATTGTTATTGTTATTGTTATTGTTATTGTTATTGTTATTGTTATTGTTATTGTTATTGTTATTGTTATTGTTATTGTTATTGTTATTGTTATTGTTATTGTTATTGTTATTGTTATTGTTATTGTTATTGTTATTGTTATTGTTATTGTTATTGTTATTGTTATTGTTATTGTTATTGTTATTGTTATTGTTATTGTTATTGTTATTGTTATTGTTATTGTTATTGTTATTGTTATTGTTATTGTTATTGTTATTGTTATTGTTATTGTTATTGTTATTGTTATTGTTATTGTTATTGTTATTGTTATTGTTATTGTTATTGTTATTGTTATTGTTATTGTTATTGTTATTGTTATTGTTATTGTTATTGTTATTGTTATTGTTATTGTTATTGTTATTGTTATTGTTATTGTTATTGTTATTGTTATTGTTATTGTTATTGTTATTGTTATTGTTATTGTTATTGTTATTGTTATTGTTATTGTTATTGTTATTGTTATTGTTATTGTTATTGTTATTGTTATTGTTATTGTTATTGTTATTGTTATTGTTATTGTTATTGTTATTGTTATTGTTATTGTTATTGTTATTGTTATTGTTATTGTTATTGTTATTGTTATTGTTATTGTTATTGTTATTGTTATTGTTATTGTTATTGTTATTGTTATTGTTATTGTTATTGTTATTGTTATTGTTATTGTTATTGTTATTGTTATTGTTATTGTTATTGTTATTGTTATTGTTATTGTTATTGTTATTGTTATTGTTATTGTTATTGTTATTGTTATTGTTATTGTTATTGTTATTGTTATTGTTATTGTTATTGTTATTGTTATTGTTATTGTTATTGTTATTGTTATTGTTATTGTTATTGTTATTGTTATTGTTATTGTTATTGTTATTGTTATTGTTATTGTTATTGTTATTGTTATTGTTATTGTTATTGTTATTGTTATTGTTATTGTTATTGTTATTGTTATTGTTATTGTTATTGTTATTGTTATTGTTATTGTTATTGTTATTGTTATTGTTATTGTTATTGTTATTGTTATTGTTATTGTTATTGTTATTGTTATTGTTATTGTTATTGTTATTGTTATTTTTATTGTTATTGTTATTGTTATTGTTATTGTTACTGTTAGAGACAACTAATTCTCCAGATAATCGAAGGGTTTGGCCGTAAAGCAATTCTGCGAGGAGTATTTAAGATCTTCTTTCATTGCTGTACAAAGGCCAAGAACAATCAATGGTGAAAGTTGGGAATGTCGAATCTTCTGATGTATGAATTGAAGTTTTAAGTTGTCGATGAAACCGTTCCATCATGCCATTAGCTTGTGGATGATTTGCTGAGGTGTGTATTTTATGTTAACCAAGTAACTTTGTTAATTCGATAAAAAGGCATGATGTGAATTGTGTTCCTTGATTAACGGTAATTTTCAGTGGAACGCCAAAACGTGGAATGTAATTGTGTACAATGGTGTTTGCTACTGTATGAGGAGAAATGCTTGCTTGCTTGATGTGTTCTTTATAGTTTCAAGCATATTCATAATACATGTTTTTAAATCGATATCTGGCATTGCAGATTAAATATTTGTAGGTTTATCAACCGATAGTTTTTAAAATATATGCAAAATTTCTAATAACAAAAGCTTTAATTGTGATTTCCTCGAAACCAGTTTTTTAAAACGGTAAAGATAACTCGAAATCTATCAGGTTGGCAACTAATTGCGGATTTTTTTTTTTGGAAATAAAAGACAATTTTTCATGGAACGAAATAACTATATTCTATAATGTATTGCCCATTTTGAGCGATAACCTTTTGCCATCTTTCAAGCAGCATCATAATTCAAACTTCTGGTTTTTATCAGCAAAAAAATGAACCAGGTACGATTTGAGATCATCATTATTATTGAAAATTTTACCATTCAAAGAGTTTTGCAAAGATCGAAATAAAAAGTAATCCGATGGTGCGAGGTCAGGACAATATGGTGGATGCGACAAAACATCCCAACCAAGCTCCAATAATTTTTAACGAGTGACCAAAGATGTGTGTGGCCATGCATTGTCATGGTGGAAAACAACACCTTTTCAATTTGTCTATTTGGCCCGCTTCTCTTCAACTGGATTGTTCAATTTTGGCATTTGAATTGATGTAGGCATTTGTTCAATGTAGGCATTTGAATTGGTCGTTCGGTTGGGTGGTAAAAGTTCAAAGTAGACAATTCCTTTGTAATCCCACCAAACTGATAACATAACTTTCTTTTGATGAATATCAGCTTTTGATGTTGTTTGAGCCGGTTTGAGCTGGTTCACCTGGCTTGCTCCACGATTTTTTCCGATTGACATTGTTGTAAACAACCCATTTTTCATCACCAGTTATCCGTCGTTTTAAAAATGGATCATTTTTATTACGTTTCTTTAACAAATCGCAGATGTTAATGCGTTGTGTTAAATGATTTTCTTTCAGTTCATGAGGGACACATATATCGAGTTTTCGTACATAGCAAAGTTGTTTTAAGCGATTTTCAATGCATGTATGTGATACATGAAGCTTCTCTGCTATCTCGCGTGTTGTACTGTGACGATCCGAATCGATTATTGCTTTGATTTGGTCGTCATCAACTTCAACTGGACGACCAGAGCGTTTTTCATCTTTGAGTGAAAAATCACCAGAACGAAATTTGGCAAACCAATTTTGACACTGCCGTTCTTCTTTTAAAGCTTCGTCACCATAAACAGCACATAACTATTTTTGAGCTTGCGATGCGTTTTTTCCTTTCCGGAAATAAAAAAACAAAATACGACGAAAATGTTCGTTTAGACTTTCCATTTTTCAACAGACGCCAAACAAAAACTACACAACCGACCAAAAAATGTTTTTTCTGATTGACAGTTGAAGTACCAACTATCAAATAACAAAATGTGTTTGACATTTTGATTACGTCAGCAAACCTAAAAATTCAACTAAAGCCATCTCTGAGTGAAATCCGCAATTACTTAGTTGCCAACCAACATTAGTTTAATGTCAATGAATCTTAGTGCATTTTGTTTGTAATTTTGTCCTTTAAAAAGCGCGCGAGAATCTATCTCTCTTTTAGCTTTTTACTCTAAATTTCTCCATAATTAAAAAAAAACCCCCGGTGGTCGTGCGTAGGGGATGCCGAATTAATGGTCTATACTTTAAATTGAAATTAATTTTCTTGTTTCAGGTACATAGGAAAGACCATATTCGTCGAACCGTTTTAGACGTCTTTTTTTTAATGTCAGTTTCAGGGCCCTCTATATAAAAGCATGTCCGTGAAGTTAACAACCAATTTTGACAACCAATTCCATTCTCACGAGTTCTATGAGGTTTTGACAGTTCTTCAAACGTCAAATGCGATTTTTTAACAACTATTTTGGACAACTGTTTTGCGATGTTTAGAAGATGGACAAAAAGCGATGGTGGAGCTCTTAGGACAACTAATGGAAACAGTTCGGAAAACAGGTGAGAAGAAAATTTTACATAGTTATAATACAAAAATAAATCAAATCATTTCCTACACTCTCAGGCTCAAAAAAATTCGGCATTCATTTTCATGGACCAGAAGTTTTTGGAGTTGTTGGACATAACGCCTCAATGCAGGTCAATGTTTTATAAATGGATAAGTCTGGAAAATATGTATCTTTTTGATAATTATAATGGCATTTTAATAACTTTTTCCATTTTCTTCTAATAGGCCTTATTCTCTGAGGTAGAAATTTGACGGATGCTTCTTTCGCCTGCTGGACAGAAAGCCTTGGAAAAGATGGATCATTTACCAACCATCAAGTAGGAATTTAAAATACCTTTTATTTGATACCAAACTTATTATTGTAACTCTTGAACTTCTTCCAGAGACCTGGCAAATCCTTTCGGAGCAAATATGGACACTTTCCTTTTAAGAGTTGTTGGGCACTTTTTGTCGCAGAAGCAACTAAGTTTCCACTAGCACCAATCACGTAAATATATATATTTTTGATGGCACTGATTTTGGATTCATAACTCTTATAATTTTTCTATGCCAGGTGTCATCCTTGGGAAAAGCAGATTAAAAGCTATTTTTTAGGATTCTGGACAGAACCATATGACCAACTACAAAAAATTATAGAACATAAACATGGTATGTATAGTAGCTTCCATTTTAAATCAAATTCGTTAAATTTTGTTTCTTACTTTTTCCAGAACACCTCCTAATCCTTTTAGGACAAAATTGGCCAAATTCATTTTTGGAGTTGTTGGGCACTAGTAGTTGCAGGAGCATCTTCATTTATACAAGCACCAATCAGGTAAGCTTGCACCTTCTTGATAGCATTTATCTCAAATTTTTAACCTTCGCCATTTTTTTTACCAGGCTTCATCCTTGGGAAACCAGATTTTGGACGATTTTTGAGGATTTTGGACACTTTTTCATGGAAACCAAAAAAAGTCATACACCACCAAAAAGGTATTTATTGTAGTCTTATGATGACATAAAATTTAACAATATTTCTTCTTTACTTTTTTCAGAACTCTATGTAAATCTTCCTGGACCAAAATGGCCAATTTCATTACTGCAGTTGTTGGGCCCTTGTAGTTGCAGGAGCGACTTAAATTATATCAGCATCAATCAGGTAAGTATGCACCTTCTTGATAACATTTATTTCATATTTGTAACTTTCTCCATTTTTTTTACCAGGCTTCATCCTTGGAAAAACCAGATTTTGGACGATTTTTGAGGATTTTGGACACTTCACCATGGAAAACCAAAAAAGTCATACACCACCAAAAAGGTATTTATTGTAGTCTTATGATGACATCAAATTTAACAATATTTCTTCTTTACTTTTTCAGAACTCTATGTAAATCTTCCTGGACCAAAATGGCCAATTTCATTACTGCAGTTGTTGGGCCCTTGTAGTTGCAGGAGCGACTTAAATTATATCAGCATCAATCAGGTAAGTATACATCTTTTTGATATCAGTTATTTCGAGTTTATAACCATTACCGTTTTTTTATGACAGGCTTCATCCTTGGGAAAAATGGATTTCGCACGATTTTTGAGGATTTTGGACTCTTCGTCATGGAAATCTAAAAAAAGTCATATACTATCAAAAAGGTATTTATTGTAGTGTTATGATGACATCAAACTTATTAATATTTTTTTCTTACTTTTTCCAGAATCCTATGTAATCCTTCCTGGACCAAAATGGCCAATTTCATTACTGCGGTTGTTGGGCCCTTGTAGTTGCAGGAGCGACTTAATTTATACCAGCATTAATCAGGTAGATAAACATCTTTTTGATAGCACTTATTTTGAGTTTGTAACCATCGTCATTTTTTTATGCAAGGCTTCATCCTTGGGAAAAGCGAATTTAAGGCCATTTCAAAAGACTCTGGACAGATCCACACAAACAACTTTAAAAAACTATACGCCTTCAAAAAGATATATATAAAAGCTTTTATTTAAAATCAAATTCATTAAATTTTGTTCCTTACTTACTCCAGAACTCTACCTAATCCTATCGGGACCAAAATGACCCACTTCGTTTCTGCAGTTGTTGGGTACTAGAAGCTATAGTATCGTCTTTGTTTCTATAAGGATCAATCGGGTAAGTATACATCTTCCTGATAGCACTTATTTTAAATTTGCAACCTTCAGCATTTTTTTTATCAGGATTTATTCTTGGAAAACCAGATTGTGAACGATTCTTAAATTATGAATGGAATCATATAATCGGCTTTGTCATATTATGCATCAGCAAAAGGTTCCTATAGCAACTCATATTTGAAATTTTTTTCAATAAAATAACTTATGTTTTATTCAATAATCTACCTGACCCTCGCTGGAACAAAATTGTCAAATTCGTTTTTGGAGTTGTTGGACATTTATTGTTGCAGGAGCAAGTTTATTTATAACAGCATCAATAAAGTAAGTACAAATGTTTTCAATCCAATTTATCTTAAGATTTTAACTAACTTCTTTTTTCCATACTAGGCGACATCCTATTTAATTTGTTCAGATTACTACCTTATGTTCACTGGATCAAAATGGTCACTTTCGATGTTGGACGTGTCGAGCTTTTGTTGTTGAGGTAGCAAATTAATTTATACCAGCATCAATTAAGTAAGCATTAACTTTTTTAATCCCATTTATTTTGAGATTTAACCTTGCGTCTTTTTTTCCTATTTTCTTTTCAGATTTAAGATATTTTAGATTTTAGAATTCATATTTTTTATTTTATCTACGCTGGGTAAAAATGAACATCATCGTTGTTGGTGGTGTTGGGCATTAGTTGTTGCAGGACTCACTTAATTTTAACCCAAATCAATAAGACGAGTATTAGGTTCGTAGCCAAGGAAGGATTTTAATTTAATCAACTCCTTTTTAAGAAAATTTGAGATAATTATGTAAATTTATTCGAAAAAGCAAAAGTTATAATTTTCAATACAATTAAAAAAAAAATCGCTTGAGCAATAACACTTTTTAAAAAATTAAAATTTTTTCAATAATTTCAAATTTGGATCGATGGCTACATATTAACAAGGTTCCCCTAAAAAATTACTGTTTAATTCTTTGTAAAAAAATTATTCAGTAAGAAATCGTTTTAAAAAAAATCATATTTTGGTTTTTGGCGATTTTACCTCTATAACTCTCAACTTGTTTGAAAAAAATTTGACGAAATGAATCACATTTTCAGTCATAGCATCATAAGAAAATTGAACAAATATATAAATCATTACATTTAATTAATTATTTTTAACTTCTCGGACAGAACTACATAAAGGAGTAAACATAATTACACACCATCAAAAAGGTATGTTTAATGGCTATAATTTGACATAAAATTCATTACTGCCACTTCTTTTCTTTTCCTAGCTAAGCAAACGGTTAATGCACTAGACAAAAGATTTTGGATTTTTCAAGCTAGTCTCTTAAATTTTATTAACAATAAATTTATGTTTTACAATTGAGATTTTACATTTAAATTTTTATTGTTTCTTTAAGATATATAAGATAACATCAGAAAAAAATTTATTTTAAAAGTTAATTGATACCAACCTTATAAGTAATTTTTTTTTAAATAAATTTAAATTAAATTGCTCATTTTAAGATCAAATTGTTTTATTACAATAAAAAACTGTGTTAACAGAATTTGATTTTGGACAGGTACAAAATTATTGCAACATTTTTTTACATAGCAGTTAACAATGAGATTTGAAAATTTACTTATATTATACAAATCTGTTAACTTTCTTGCGTGTCACTTTTACAATAAAACAAATAAATTAATTAATTGATCATTATATAGATATGGAAATATCAACATAAATGTCTAAAATAACAGTTAACAAACATGTTCCTAATTTTCATGCCAGCTGGTCAGGACTAATTGACTGCTTTCGGCCACTGGACAGGAGCGCGTTGGCACTGTCTTCAGCGGCATACAGCTTCTAAAAATAAAGAAATAAATTCTCTTACTTATTTCTCTTCACTTTACTTATTTAAACATCAAAGAAACTAAAAAATGTTGTTAAAATGTTATACTATTACAATGCCACATTAATACAGTATAAGAATTATAATAATAAATGTATACATAAAAACCATTTTAATTAAATAAATTGTTTTGATTTTTAAATAATACTATTTTTTAATAACTTGTGTTCAATAACTACTTTACAATTCTTCATATTTATTTAAAATTTAGACCTAGTTAACACCTGATTAATGTATACACAGAACTTCAGTTCGAAAAGACTGCTTTCCATCAACGGAATTTGTTACTTGACAACATCATTGTTGTTGGGAACAACAACTGTTGTTCATCAACATCTGTTGTTCATCAACAACTGTTGTTCATCAACAACTGTTGTTCATCAACAACTGTTGTTCATCAACAACTGTTGTTCATCAACAACTGTTGTTCATCAACAACTGTTGTTCATCAACAACTGTTGTTCATCAACAACTTTTGTTCATCAACAACTTTTGTTCATCAACAACTTTTGTTCACCAACAACTGTTGTTCATCAACAACTGGTCATCAACAACTGTTGTTCATCAAAAACTGTTGTTCATCGACAACTGTTGTTCATCAATAACTGTTGTTCATCAACAACTGTTGTTCATCAACAACTGTTGTTCGTCAACAACTGTTATCCAACAACAACTGTTGTTTATCAACAACTGTTGTTCATCAACAACTGTTATCCAACAAAACTGTTGTTTATCAACAACTGTTGATCATCAAAACTTTTGTTCATCAACAACTGTTCATCAACAACTGTAGTTCATCAACAACTGTTCATCAAAAACTGTTCATCAACAACTGTTGTTCATCAACAACTGTTGTTCATCAACAACTGTTGTTCATCAACAACTGTTGTTCATCAACAACTGTTGTTCATCAACAACTGTAGAACATCAACATCAACAAGTTCATCAACATCTAGTTACAAATTTGAAACAAATGTTATCAAGAAGGTGCATACTTACCTGATTGATGCTGATATAATTTAAGTCGCTCCTGCAACTACAAGGGCCCAACAACTGCAGTAATGAAATTGGCCATTTTGATCCAGGAAGATTTACATAGAGTTTTGAAAAAAGTAAAGAAGAAATATTGTTAAATTTTATGTCATCATAAGACTACAATAAATACCTTTTTGGTGGTGTATGACTTTTTTTGGTTTTCCATGAAGAAGTGTCCAAAATCCTCAAAAATCGTCCAAAATCTGGTTTCCCAAGGATGAAGCCTGGTAAAAAAAAAAAATGGCGAAGGTTAAAAATTTGAGATAAATGCTATCAAGAAGGTGAAAACTTACCTGATTGGTGCTTGTATAAATGAAGATGCTCCTGCAACTACTAGTGCCCAACAACTCCAAAAATGAATTTGGCCAATTTTGTCTTAAAAGGATTAGGTGGTGTTCTGGAAAAAGTAAGAAACAAAATTTAACGAATTTGATTTAAAATGGAAGCTATTATACATACCTTGTTGATGTTCTATAATTTTTTGTAGTTGGTCATATGGTTCTGTCCAGAATCCTTAAAAATAGCTTTTAATCTGCTTTTCCGAATAGAAAAATTATAAGAGTTATGAATCCAAAATCAGTGCCATCAAAAATATATATATTTACGTGATTGGTGCTAGTGGAAACTTAGTTGCTCCTGCGGCAAAAAGTGCCCAACAACTCTTAAGAGGAAAGTGTCCATATTTGCTCCGAAAGGATTTGCCAGGTCTCTGGAAGAAGTTCAAGAGTAACAATAACAAGTTTGGTATCAAATAAAAGGTATTTTGAATTCCTACTTAATGATTGGTAAATGATCCATCTATTCCAAGGCTTTCTGTCCAGGAGGCGAAAGAAGCTTCCGTCAAATTTCTACCTCAGAGAATAAGGCCTATTAGGAGAAAATGGAAAAAGTTATTAAAATGCCATTATAATTATCAAAAAGATACATATTTTCCCGACTTATCCATATATAAAACATTGACCTGCATTGAGGCGTTATGTCCAACAACTCCAAAAAGCTTCTGGTTCATGAAAATGAGTGCTGCATTTTTTTGAGCCTGTGAGCGTAGGAAATGATTTGATTTATTTTTATATCATAACTATGTAAAGTTTTCTTCTCACCTGTTTTCAGAACTGTTTCTTCCAAAAGATCCTGCAGCGCATTTTGTCCACCACCAAAACTGTTGTCCAAATGGTTGTTGTTTTTTTTTTTTGCCAAATTCCGATTTTTTTTTTGTTGTTACACGTATATAAGTACCTTAAAATGCATTTGGGATTTAGAGTTGAGATTTAAGAATTATTAATATCTTGTGATGAAATTTCGTCAATTTCTGGAATGCGTGATAGAGTATCTGCGACAGTGTTTTGTTTTTCTGTTATGTATTGAATATCGTTCGTAAATTGTGCTATGTAATCTAAGTGTCGTGTTTGCCTAGGAGATCTGTCTGTTTTTGAATTTAAAACGTATGTTAATGGCTTGTGATCAGTGAAAACAGTAAAATTTCTTCCCTTTAGTTTAAAATGATTGATTGCTTGATAAATGCCTAAGAGATCTCGATAGAATGTTGAGTGTTTGGTTTCTGATGTATTTATTTTTCTTGAAAATATGCCAGAGGTGCCCAAGAGTTGTCAACGGATTGTTGTAAAACAGCTCCAAATGCAAGGTATGATGCATCGACAGCTAGTGATAGTTGAGCATTTTTTTCAAATTGAGTAACTTAAGTCTTTTGGGCAAACTTTTGAAAGACATCGGTCCATGTTAATTGTTTAGTTTTGTTTTTGATTGCAGATGTAAGCATATCGTGCAGAGGACTGGGTTCTGCTGCTAACATTGGGATATATCTATGACAATTATTAATCATCCCTAAGAATTTTTGAAGTTTGTTGATTGAAACAGGTGGTTAAAAATTTTTGATAGCTGCAATTCTGTCTTTTAAAGATTGTATTCAGTAGATACAATACAGGGCTTCTGGGGCAGGAGGAGCGAAGGAGCAAGCCGATGACGTCACTCTGGCCCAGCGTCATCTTGTGGGGGCTTTTTGCTAAAATGTGCAAAGGTGTATGTCTTTGCTAAAAGCTATTATGGTGTATGTCTTTGCTAAAAGCTATTATGGTGTATGTCTTTGGTAAAATGTATTAAAAATCGGCAAGTTTGGTGTACATATGTCTTTGCTGTAAGCTTTTACAAATTGGCAAGTTTGGTGTATGTCTTTGCTGTAAGCTTTTAAAAATTGGCAAGTTTGGTGTATGTCTTTGCTAAAATGTATTAAAAATCGGCAAGTTTGGCGTATGTCTTTGCTTTATTTATACTTTTAAATTAGCAAGTTTGGGGTATGTCTCTGCTTTAAACTTTTAAATTAACAAGTTTGGGGTATGTCTTTGCTTTAAACTTTTAAATTAGCAAGTTTGGGGTATGTCTTTGCTTTAAGCGTTGGTCATAATTTTATACACTACACTATCGGTAGTGGTAGTCAAGCCAGTTCTTATCAGTGCTTGCATGTTTTGTTTTTTCTTAACCCTCGAATACCTAATAGCAATGACTCAAATCCTGCTGGTTGACTTTAGCTGAAATGATGACTTGCTTTATGAAAATATATATATTAATATGGGTTGAAGCAATTTAGGTACGGCGAAGGTTGAAGGGTTAAAGAATTGTTTATAAATTTATCATAATGGTGCTAAGTATTAGGTTTGTGTATTACATTTGCATAAGAAGTTTAAGAATTGGATAACAACCATTTGAAACATAGGCGTATATAATCTCCGTCTCTGGCTTATATTTTATATAAATTCAAGAGTCTGTAAAGCTTCGAGATGCAGAAACTTCGAGAACATTTTAGAAGCTGACTTATGTCATTGTATGCCGAAGCGAATGGCGTGAGAGAGAAAGGGAGAGAGAGAATTTGATAGTAAGAGAGAGAAAGGGAGATACCAAATAGCGCGATCCTATACAAATAATACTTCAGAATCAACCTATCCTAAGCCAATGCCATAGGTATAGGGGGGGCACCCTTTATATATATAGGTATATATCTTTACGTACATAGGTATATAGGCTACTCTATAGGTATAGACTATCAGTTTAAAACGAATACGCATAATGTCAATAACAATCTCTTTAAGCGGAACCACTTCAACTCTTGTTGCAAAATATTTTCCTCCGGTTGAATTACCTACAAGATATGTTTGTGGACTTATAGACTTTGTATCTATTAATTCTATACCAAATGTACATGATCGCAATAATTTTTTCCATATCAGACCACATACTATTACAATTCCAGTTGGTTCATATGAACTGAAAGACATTGCTTCTTTCTTAGAGTCAAGTATAAAATCCATTGATGATTCAATTTACTTAAAAATTGAGCGAAACAATAACACCCTAAAAACTGAAATTACTTCCTCCGAAGACATAGATTTTTCAAAACCAAACAGTGTAGGACAGTTGTTGGGATTCAGTAAAAGAAAGTTGATAGAAAATGAGCTACCGTACGAGGAATTTATCAATGTGGTTACTATAGAGCCATTACAAGATATAGAAAAAACAAAATATATAAATATAGAACAGTCAGGTACAACTAGATATTTTCAATCTGACTTACCTTTGAATATTACAAATGTAAATACAATACGTATCGAAAGCAACTTGACAGATGGATCATATATTAATAGCACTTTGGTTCACACTATTCACGAATTTCCTCTAGATGTTCCACCCGGATATAAAATTAAAGAGAAACCTCAAAATGTCATTTATTTACCTGTCAACTGTCAACAAGTAAGCAACATAACGATTAGAATCTTGAATCAAGACGGCGACCTTATAAATTTTCGAGGGGAAAAGATTACCGTAAGACTACACTTCAAGCCAGAACAATTATAATTATGATTATTTATAATAAAAATAAGATACAAAGAGAATTTACAGTTAGTCCTACATCAACACTGGAACGAGGAAGAAGAGCTTAAAAACCATTGACAAGATATAATATAGAATTTTAAAAATCCTTGGGACTTAATCTTGGGAGAAGAGTCAACAACAACTATTACTAAACTGCTAAGCTGGTCTGTACTATTCAACAGCTAACTGCTAAAACTGATCTGTGCTGTTCAACAGCTAACTGCTAAACTGGTCTGTACCACTCAACAGCTAACTGCTAAAACTGATCGATAAATAGTCAATCAATCACAATATCGATAATCAATCAACCAATCAATGTTGATTGATAATCAATGGTTGAAATACTCAATGTACTTCAACAACCTATGTACGATGAGGGTATTATAAAAAGAGACTATCATAGTTACTATCCATACCAAAAATCGTTTAACAATAACGATGAAATTCGTATACCAATTCAAAATCAAGATCTCTTTGTCTTACCAAGTGAGAGTATGATTTACATTCATGGTTTTATAGTAAAACAGGAAGGAGGAAATGATGTAGTAACAACAGGTGTGAAATTTAAAAACAACTTTGTTTCATGTCTGTTTGATGAAATTCGTTATGAAATTAATGGTTTTGAAGTTGATCGTACACGTAATCTTGGAATTTCATCAACCATGAAAAATTTCGTTTCATTGAATAAAGCTGAAAGTGGCGCATTAAGAAACGCAGGTTGGGTTCCTGATGAAAATTTCACATTGGAAAAATCTCATTTTAGTTGTTGTGTGCCGTTGAAAATGTTCCTGGGTTTTGCTGAAGATTATAATAAAATAATATTAAATTCGAAGCATGAACTTATTCTTCAACGTTCTTCATTTAATGATAGATCATATCATTCTACAAATGGAACTGATCAGTTAAAGCTAACAATACTGGACATAGTTTGGAAAATGCCTCATATACAATTATCAGACTTTGCAAAATTGGAAATGTACAAGATAATTAAAAACGAAAATTTGCTTATACCAATGGCGTTTTGAAGTTGGGACTATCATATAAATCCTATACTACCAAAGGAAACAAAAGTTTTATGGAATGTTAAGCTTTCACCGCAAAATGAAAGACCACGATTTCTTATAATCGGTTTACAAAGAGAAAAAAGTAAACAGGAAGGAAATACATTTGATCATTGTAATATATCTAATTTAAAAGTATATATAAACTCTGAATCATATCCCTATGATGATTTAAATAGTCGCTTTGAAATGGGACAGTATGCTGTACTATATGATATGTATGCAAAATTTCAACAAAGTTATTATATGCGGGAACCTAAACCATTGCTAGACGTCGTTGGATTTAAGGCTATTGCACCACTTATTGTTGTTGATGTAACACACCAAAATGAAGCAGTTAAAGTTGGACCTATTGATGTACGAATTGAATTTGAAACCGAAGCAAACAAACCGATTCCAGATAGAACCTCAGGCCACTGTTTAGTAATTCATGATCGAGTAATTGAATATTCACCTCTAACCAGCGAAATCAGAAAAAATTAATTAAATATAAGATCACTTTTTTCCATTAATAAAATTATACAATTTGTTTATATATATATAAATAATAATAATAATAGTAATAAAGAAAAATTTAAATAAATTTTTAAGTCTATACCTATAGAGTAGCCTATATACCTATGTAGGTAAAGATATATACCTATATATATAAAGGGTGCCCCCCCTATACCTATGGCATTGGCTTAGGTTAGGTTGATTCTGAAGTATTATTTGTATAGGATCGCGCTATTTGCTATCTCCCTTTCTCTCTCTTACTATCAAATTCTCTCTCTCCCTTTCTCTCTCACGCCATTCGCTTCGGCATACAATGACATAAGTCAGCTTCTAAAATGTTCTCGAAGTTTCTGCATCTCGAAGCTTTACAGACTCTTGAATTTATATAAAATATAAGCCAGAGGCGGAGATTTTGCTGGACGACTTGACCGGGGGATTGAGACTTGTACCTCAGATGTATCCCACTTATATACGCCTATGTTTCAAATGGTTGTTATCCAATTCTTAAACTACTTATGCAAATCTAGTACACAAACCTAATACTTAGCACCATTATGATAAATTTATAAACAATTCTTTAACCCTTCAACCTTCGCCGTACCTAAATTGCTTCAACCCATATTAATATATATATTTTCATATAGCAAGTCATATCATTTCAGCTAAAGGCAACCAGCAGGATTTGAGTCATTGCTATTAGGTATTCGAGGGTTAAGAAAAAACAAAACATGCAAGCACTGATAAAAACTCGCTTGACTACCACTACCGATAGTGTAGTGTATAAAATTATGACCAACGCTTAAAGCAAAGACATACCCCAAACTTGCTAATTTAAAAGTTTAAAGCAAAGACATACCCCAAACTTGTTAATTTAAAAGTTTAAAGCAAAGACATACCCCAAACTTGCTAATTTAAAAGTATAAATAAAGCAAAGACATACACCAAACTTGCCAATTTTTAAAAGCTTACAGCAAAGACATACGCCAAACTTGCCGATTTTTAATACATTTTAGCAAAGACATACACCAAACTTGCCAATTTTTAAAAGCTTACAGCAAAGACATACACCAAACTTGCCAATTTGTAAAAGCTTACAGCAAAGACATACACCAAACTTGCCGATTCTTAATACATTTTAGCGAAGACATACACCATAATAGCTTTTAGCAAAGACATACACCTTTGCACATTTTAGCAAAAAGCCCCCACAAGATGGCGCTGGGCCAGAGTGACGTCATCGGCTTGCTCCTTCGCTCCTCCTGCCCCAGAAGCCCTGTATTGTATCTACTGTATTCCTTTTGAAGAAATTTCTTAATAGATAATATCTAGTGAAGATAAACCAAAAGTACACTCTAAACTATTGGTTGAAGTTTCCAATCAAAATGACTGTAAATTTAAGTTAAATTTTCTGTTGTTGCGTAAAATGATGGTCTTTTGGTATCATTTTATGAAAAGAAACAGTCACTGCTTACTTTTAAGCAAAAAGGTATTCAAAGTTAAAATTTACACCAAAAAATGTTTGAATTACTACACAAAAATGTGTAATGTTGAACTCAAAATGTGTAAAAATTGAAAAGATGACAAAAAATGTTTATTTTTAAAAAATATGTGCAGAACTACACAAAAAAGTGTGAATTTGAAATCTTTATCATGATTCAATGACTGAAAACTAAGAAGATTAGCATTATTTTGCCATGTATACCATTATGATCCAATTAAAAAAGATTTTGGGGCTTACCTCAGCTTTAGTAGATTTATCGATGTTAATTGATGTTGAATTTAATCATTAGATTTTCAGCTTCCTTCGAATATAATGTTTCACATGCTTCATGTAATGTTTCAATTTTAAACTCGTTCTTAACAACATAAACAAAATATTCATAAAGTTTTTAGCCAAATTTCGATTACCTGGTATCTAAATCAATTGTAACGACCTTTGAAACGGTAGGAAAGCACATCAAATGAAAAACATTTTCAAAAAGAAAAAATAACCTTTAAAAAAAATTTAGCTAAAGTCTTGATATATTAAGGTAGCGATATGAAGATAAACTGATTTTTGTGTAAACGAAACTTAATCGAAAATTCCGATTTTAGAAAAAATACCAGGTGCTGAATCGCCACTTCCACGAACGTACAACTCGTCACGTAAAACTGTGTTAATTGAATGCAATTCAATGACGAGTTGAAGACGATCCCGTGACGAGTTGTACGTTCACAGAAGTGGAGATTCGATCCCTGTTTGAGGATACCAACTCTTTTTTAGACTTAGGCAAAACGATATTTAACATGGTCTTTTTTAACAACAAGTTCAATATTTCTACCTAAATCAGCATTGCTTAATTATTGCTCCACTGGTTGAGACGTTGGACGTGTCTATTGTTGAGAAAATTGTTGCATGTGGCGCTATTGCTGCGAATTCTAATTTGTCAGTTTTCAGATAGTTTGTGAGCTTGGACTATATTTTCTGTTGGGTTTGTTTTATTGCATTAAACGAGTCATCCAAAGGTATATCCAAACTCATAAAATTTGTGCTTTCTGTTGGACGTTTCCATATTATACAGGATTCCACTTCTATTCTTGCTTGAATTTCTCATATTCTCCAAATAGCGCTCTGCTATAAATTTGCTTCATTATTGGTGCAATTGCGCGCACTGGACACAGCATGATTTTTTTCGCTTTAAAGCGAGTGGACTTCTGCATATTTTTTTTTTTATTATATTGCTAATAATTCATATGGGCTATTCACAGTTTAAACGTAAATTAACAAAGCGTATTTATAGCATTTGTTATTTTTGCAACTGTGACCACCTCAGTATGTGTTTGCCGTATTCAATGGTTTTGCAACCCTGTTATATTATATGCTGTATGATATATGCATAATATATGTATGTTATGATATATGCTGTAGATAGAGCATAAAAATACGAGACACAAAAAATACGTACAACGACTACTTTTATCTACGCGTGTTTGCGTATTTCCGTTTGCATGCAAAACAACAACAAAGAAATATACGCTTGCGTAAGTTGGTGTAAAAATAACAAACCGTAAATTAGACAGACCTGCGTACTTAAACTGTGAATAGCCCGATAATGTCTGATTCCAATTGTAAATATGCTTGTGGCTGATAATATAATTACTACAAGTTGCAGTGTAGTACACTAAATCAGTATTACAGCAAAAATTCCGCCTAAAGCTAAAACTGCCAAGCAACTTTTTTGTACGGTAATTGAAGAAATAAAAGTAGTTTAGTCAGTACACATTATAGCTTAAAAATATTGACGACAGCTGCAACCACAAGCTGTCAAAATAGGAATAATAGCCTAAGCACATTAATGACGGCTGCAGCCGTGCCGCATCTGTCAAAATTGTTTACATATATTCCTTATGGGGAGAAACTAATGCTGCAGCTGACCGCAGCGTTTTGTCGTCGATATAGAATCATTCCTAATTTGAAGGTTGCCGGAATCATTGTGATCAAGCTATGATTCGATATCGACGACAAAACGCTGCGGCATTAGACCAGATCCTCTCCATAAAAAATACATGTAAGAAATGTTGACAGATGCAGAAAAGTTGTAGCCATCGTCAATGTGTTCAAACTATTACCCAAAGAGTTTGTAGTTACTCTGTTTGAATATTTAAATGAAAAGTTTTTGGTTAACATCGTGTTAACGTGGTGTTCGGTTGTGTGAAATTTCGTAGGAAACATTAATTTATTTGTTGCGTTAAGACTGTGGGACATATTCTGTTGTGTACAACGATAAGCATATGGCTAATGCTATTTTTTGTGCCACAGGATAAATCGATTGATTTATTTTTGGCCTTACAAAATAAAGCAATAAATTGTCCTCGACGTTCAATAATTCACTGCTTTACATCTGACAAATATCACGGTTGGCATTGTAAAAATGTCAGTGGTGAGCATTTCATGTTAAGCAATAACCCAAGGTATATTCACAAGGTAGTGTCGTCTCGGATCGGCGGGTACAGCAGCTGTCAAATACATAAATATTATATTTTGCAGACTTTTATTAAATTATATAAATTTAAAGATCGAATTCGCGAGTTACAATATAATTAAAAGGTAATATAATAAGATATTATAAGCAGTTAAATATTACTTACTTAGATGGCGCCTACAACCGTAAGTCGGTTTCAGCCTGTTGTAAGAAATTGCGCCAGCCATTTCTGTTTTGCTCTTGCTGGCACCAATTGGAAGCTCCAAGTTTCGTCAGGTTGTCCTCCACTTGGTCCCTCCAACGGAGAAGCGGTCGTCCTCTTCTGCGTTGTCCGCCGCTGGGTACCGAATCGAATATTATCTTCCATCCGCTCAACATGACTTAGCCAGCGAAGCCTCTCGATTTTTATGCACTTTATTATGTCGATGTCGGCGTATAGCTCATACAGCTCATCGTTCCATCATATTCGGTACTCGCCATTGACGCAGATTGGTCCGTAGATTTTACGAAGGATCTTTCTCTCGAACGCTCCTAAAATCTTTTCATCAGAGCTGCTCAATGTCCAGGTTTGTGCTGCATATAACAGGACGGGCATGATTAGTGACTTATAGAGCGTGACTTTTGTTCGTCGAGAGAGGGCTCTGTTTCTTAATTGCCTACTGAGCCCAAAGTAACACCTGTTGGCAAGAGTTATCCTTCGTTTTATCTCTTTACTGATATCGTTGGTGGAGTTAATGCAGGAACCGAGGTAGACGAAGTCCTTCACAACCTCGAATGAGGTGTTGTCAACAGTGACGTGGGTGCCAATACGCTGGGACTGTTTGTTTGTTAGCACCAGATATTTCACTGTTATCAATGTCAATATCATTTCAATGATATCAATATCATCGGCATACGCTAGCAGCATAACACTCTTATAGAATATTGTGCCGCTTTGACTCAGATTAGCAGCTCTAATGATCTTCTCCATAATTAGGTTAGAAAAGTCGCACAAAAAAGAATCACCTCGTCTGAAACCTTGTTTGGTAACAAATGGGGGGCAGAGATCCTTTCCGATTTTTACTGCACTGCTGGTGTTGCTCAGAATTATTGCAGTTAAATATACTCAGTTTTATTTAATTTTGTCAGATTGTTTTTTATTCGATGTTGACAGTTCGATGACTCGGCAAAAGTGACGCTTTTCGTTAATCGTTTTTGTAGTGCTGCGAAGTTCTCCATTTTTTATTTTTTAACTTTTCAATGCTGGCAGAATTGACATTAACAATCATTTCACATCGATTTTACATTAATGCTTATTCACAATTAATATAAAAGATTCTATTACAACTCGGCTAATCTGACAATCTTGATTGACCTCTTACAACAACATTTTTTTCTTACAACTACCATAGTTGGCTTCAGGTGGCATATAAACCTAATATGTTGAGATATTTGAGATTTACTGTGGTGCCAACCATTTGCGCATTCTGACAGCTTCAACAACATTATCTCATGGCAATTGAGTTAACTGACAATTGTCAATGTCTTTAATTATATATCGATCATTAGGTAACGTTTTATAAACCACATAGGGGCCACGAAGTTTTGCTATAAGTTTTTTATTTGTTCCAATAGAAGTGTCAATATTTTTAATAACAACAAAATCACCAATTGCATAAGATTTGGAAGGTACACTATGTTCAAGAAAGTATTTCATATTGTATTTTTGTTGTTTTTCAATTGCATTAAAGGCTTCAGGCCTTTGCACTAGCTCGTATTGACTCCAGGGAACGATTTGTTTAATCTTTTAATTTTTCTTCTAAATGTTCTGTCAATTCGTCAATGATATTTCCCCTCTGATCAACATCAAATAACAACTGGCTTGTTGTGTGATTGGTGGAACTGTGAACAGTATCGGTCAAGGCATACTCTAACAGGTCATTCAATAAGTCCGTAGAATAACTAAGAAAAACAAAATTTTGATAAAACTGGATTATATTATTCAACATAGTTGCCTTTGAGAGCGATACAACGAGTATAGCGATTTTGCAACTTTTCGATACCACTTTTATAGTACGATTTCTCTTTCACGTCATACTGGCCTCAGTTTCAGTGATTACTTCATCATTGGACCTGAATTTCTTTCCAGCAAGCATTCTCTTAAGATCTGAAAACAGGAAAAATTCGCTGGGGGCTAAATCTGGAGAATACGGTGGGTGGGTAAGCAATTCGAAGACCAATTCATTCAGTTTTGCCATTGTTTTCATTGATTTGTGACACGGTGCATTGTCTTGGTAAAACAACACTTTTTGCCAATGTGGCCGGTTCTTAGCGATTTCAGCCTTCAATCGAACCAAAAGTGCACCGTAATAGTCGCTGTTGATGGTGGTTCCGGTTTGGAGATAATCGATGAATATTATTCCTTTCGCATTCCAAAATACAGAAGCCATCACCTTACAAGCCGACTGTTGAGTCTTTGCTCGCTTTGGATTCGGTTCGTCGACTGCTGTCCACTCAGCTGACTGTCTTTTGGATTCTGATGTGTAATAGTGAATCATGTTTCATCCATTGTCACATATCGGCAATAGAATTTGATTTTATTGCGGTTTAACAGCGCCAAACACTCCTCTGAAGCATTAATTCGTTGATGTTTTTGGTCGACTATGAGCTCACGCGACACCCACTTTGCACGGAGATTTCGCATACCCAAATGTTCGTGTAAAATGGTTAAAACACAACCATCTGATATCTGATTGATTGAGCTAACTTTAATGACCAATCAGCATGGTGCACTGGTTCGCTCACCTTACTTAACAATGCTCGAATAACTCTATTTACACGCTCTACCTGCCCATTTGCTTGTGGAAAAACAACTGCAGCTTTGACATGACTTATGGTATGTTGTTTTTTAGCAAAAAGTTGCTAAAATTATGTGATGAGATCATCCATGAGATTATTCTTTTGGGTCTGCTATAATAACACAGTGCAACACGATAAAATATAACCATATACGGACACCACTACGTGATAAAAGACAAAAAAAAAAAGACCTATGTCTCGCAGTTTTGCCCAAAGTCCTCCAGGTTTTTTTTTATGGGCCCCCAAAGAAGTGGGGCCTCGGTGTAATTTTTGGAAAAAGTGATCATTTTCTCAAGCTTATATCTTGCAAACCGTTCGGAATTTTGATTTACTCTCTGAGGCAAAGTTGTAGCTCTTGTCATAAAGAACAAAAATTACGGACATATAAAATAAAAAAAAAATTCATCTTCAAGGTCAAAATCGCAAAAAACTTTAAAAACTGAGCGATAAATGAGCCTTTACGAACAAATTTACTTTAACGAAAAATGCGCCAATTTTCTTTGGCCTGGTAGGGCTTACAGCACTGATTAAAACCCCAAAGTTTTTTTAAGGAGGCCGATCTAACTTCTTGAGATATAGGCCTTTATAGCTTGAGTATATAATCGCTTATATCTTACCCATTTATTATCCGATCTGATTGAGATGGGTATCATTGAGAAGACCTTTGAAAACGCTATAAATCTGTATATAAATATGTTAATTTTTATTAACTCATTGGGACAAATTAAAAAAAAAGATTTTTTTTACCTCACTTTTTTAATAAAAATTTGGTTTTCTTAAAAACCAACCCTAGTAAACTTATTTCTTCCTAGACTCAGTAAAAGACAACACTTCAAGCTTTTTTTTTAAGGCATAATACTCCGCACTAACCCTTCTAAGACTGGAGATAGTGAGGTTTTTCTAACAAAAGTACTTTCTGGGAGCCAAAATTTCGCTTAAAAACAATTGAAGTGTACGAAAATAAGCGATTTCTTAAAAAAAATGTTGATTTCAAAACTTTGAAAGTAAATAATTGTCATTCAGGAGGCCGAGTGTGTGAGTGCACTGCACCTTCACTGATGGTAAGTGCATTCTAATAAAAATTCTCAAGCTGGTGGGTGAGTTCCCGTGCCCAAACTATCAAACAACTACCTGGAAGCAAACATCTGCATTGAATTCACATAAAATCAAACCAAAATATAAAAACAATACCTGGAAACACATTGTAGCTCTTGTCATAAAGATGAAATTGTGAACATATATAATCAAAAACACTTGTATCAAAAAACTACCTGGAAGCAAACATCTGCATTGAACTCACATTGCAGCTCTTGTCATGTTTAATGTCTTGTATATTTTACTAACGCTCAAAAATGAAATATGTCTGGACAGAACCATGTGTTTGTCCAAGGGTTAACACCGTTTAGGTAGCGCTTAGGTATCCTGCGATCACGCACCGACCGCAGCAGCACAGCCAATACAGTAAGCTCAGAACACGCAACAAGGGACGCAGCACACAATATAAGAGCGACACGACGCTCACATCGAGGCATTACACAGCGCGACGTCATCGAGAGCTCAGCGGTGAAAGTGAAAAAGTGAAAGTAAAAAAAGTGAAAGTGCTACAGCATAATTCGCACACAACATTGACAACTGACAATTTCAATATGCAGTGTGTAAATATTGATTTATTTTGCTACGTTTGCGGTCATCAAATTAGAAAAAAAGTCACACTACTCATCGAAGTGGCCGTTGTAAATTGTCCAAACGCATTCGACTATTTGAAAAGCGTTTTCCCAAAGCGTAGCGATGACAAAATTAAAAACGGTATTGTAGTAAATTAGAACGAATTTTTGTTCACCTCATTGTGCTATTTTCACTTTGTTAATGTTTTCTTTTCTGTCTTTATTTTTTGTCTTCATTTAACAGGCGTACTTAATGGCCCTGACATTAGAAAGCTTTTCAAGAGCAACTTTGAATCATCGCTTCATGATTATAATTATTCAATGGCATGGATTTACCTTCAGCGTGTATGCACCAGAGTCTTGGGAGAGGATCGAGACGCGGAACCGGAAGCAAGAGAATGGGTGAAAGAAATGCTGTATTATTTTGATAAAATCGGCACATCGATGACATTAAAGCTTCATTTTCTTCATTTTCATTTTGACGATTTTATAAAACAATTCCCTACTGAATCCGATGAGCAAGGAGAACGGTTTCACCAAACCACAATGCCCATGGAAAAACGGTACAAAGGCAAAAAACCCGACGCATTGCTTGCAGAGGTAATATAAATTTTATTGATGCATTGTTTTGCATTCCTTTTTTGATTTCTTTTCTAATTAATTACAGGTATGTTGGTGGAGTCACAAGATCACCCTGTATGATGTTAATGAAGTATCTGAAGAAGAAAAAGCTGATGATGGAGGGCAGTCTGGAAGTAACGTGCCTGTGGACACCATAAGTTCTGAATCATAGTCAAATTTTCGGAAAATTTTTCACTTTTGCGGCTACCTAAGCGCTACCTAAACGGTGTTATGAATCATTCCTAGGAAGTTCATATGTTCTAGTTGTTTATTGAGATCTTAGGTTCATTTTTGTAGTTGATTGTTACCTTATATTTTGAACGGTTTGCTATCTATGGACCTGAACAGGAAGAAAAAGGTAAAAAAAAATTAAATTTTTTAAATTTTTTTTGCGATTTTGACCTTGAAGATGAATTTTTTTATTTTATATGTTAACAATTTTTGTTCTTTATGACAAGAGCTACAACTTTGCCTCAGAGAGTAAATCAAAATTCCGAACGGTTTGCAAGATATGAGCTTGAGAAAATTGTCACTTTTTTCCAAAAATGACACCGAGGCCCCACTTCTGTGGGGGCCCATAAAAAAAACCTGGAGGACTTTGGACAAAGCTGGGAGACAGGGGTCTTTTTTTTTTGGTCTTTTATCACGTAGTGGTGTCCGTATATGTTTATTTTGCCATGACTTAAAAATTACACACTGTGTTATTAAAGTATTTATCTAATGTACAACGAACTTCTTTTGTGCTACTTGAATTAACTGGGTATAATCGCACAAATTTTGTAAAAGCATCTATTACTAGAATATGCTTGCGTTTAGACACTATTGAAGGAAGGGGGTCAAAATGATCTAGATTAATAGTATCAAAAGGTAATGGCTTCTTCGGGATGTTAAATAGATTGTGCTCGTTACAACGGGCTGGTGCTGAATACATAATGCATTTAATACAGTTTTGAATGAAATGATTAATTTTATCTTTCATATTTGCAAACCAATAATTCTTCCTTATTTGGTCATAGCATTTATCTATCCCCAGATGACCTATTCGTTCATGAACCATTCGGATAACATTATCTTCCATTTCTTTCGGTACACATAACAGCAAGTTATTTTGATGATTTCACTGGTAAACTAACCCATCCTGTAACTCATAATTATCTACTGCACCAACTTCTAATTTACTTTGTAACTCTTTTAAATTTTCATCCCTATTCTGCGCTTCTTGAATATGGAAAACTAAGTTATCACTATCAATAGCAGCAATCAGCTGACAATTATTACAGTATCACTAGAAGGGGTTTCAACCTGCTTTGGATAGCAACGACTTAAGGCATCTACGTGTCCCATAGCAACACCACTTCTATGTTGAATAAATGCTAGGGTTAACCTGTTTATTGCTAAGTGTTATCGTGAGAGAATTACAGTCTTTAACAATTTTAAAAGATATTCCCTCCAAATACACACGATATCGTCAAAGTGAATATATAATAGAAAGAGTTTCCAGCTACAAGCTATGGTACTTTAATTCTGCAGCGGAAGTAGCTTTTGAAAAAAATGCAACTCGATGGAATTTTCCATCATCTTGACGTTGCATCAGTGCTGAGCCAAGACCACAGCTACTAGCCTCACAATGCAGTTCAGTCTCATGCTTGGGGTTGTAAATAGCTAACACTGGTGCCGCAGCTAATCGGTCAAGTAGCTCATGAAATGCATTAATACACATGGGAGAAAACTCAAAAGTACTCTCTTTACGCACAAGGTTTAAAAGTGGTCTGGCAATTTTTGAAAAAGATGGCACAAATCTACGAAAATATGATCTTTTTGATTCTTGGGCATAGGGTAGCGTTGAATAGCACGAATGTGTGAACCACTTGGCCGAATACCGAATTGATTTACTAAATATCCCAAATATTCTATATCATTATAACCGAACTTACATTTTCCCAATTTTATCTCAAGACCCTTCTCATATAACCGCTGCAAAACTTTTTTAACTATTACTAAATGTGTTTCAAAATCAGTGGAAGCAATTAAAATATCATCAATATAAATTATAATATGGTGCGTATCAACTAAGTCACTAAGTCATTTTCCGATGCAGTTTTTAGCCCAAACGACATCTTTACATACTCAAACTGACCATGAGGAGTTACAAATGATGTAAGTCGAATAGAATCATTATCCATCGCACATTGGTTGAATCCATCTTTTAAATCAAGCAATTTAAACTTTTTTTTGTCTGACATATATTCAACAGTCTTCGGATAGTGGTAACGGAAAATTATCCCGGACTGTCTTCTTGTTTAATGCCCGGTAATCAACACACATCACAACTTTTCTTTTTTCACTAAAACAATGGCAGAAGCGTAAGGTGATTGACTTGGGCGAATTATTTGTCTTTGCAACAATTCGTAATTTTACGAATCTCATCCCTATCAAAAAAAGATAATCTACGTGACACACAATGAAATTGAGAATCATCTGTCAAAGAGATTATCATTTTATAATCATATTGATCCCGTATTAAATCTTTCGGTTCCAAATATGAATCATCAATAATATTTTTTAATGCTCGACAGTGGTGTTTGTTCAGTTGAGGGGAGATATCAAATTATAATTTTTTTCCGTTACATCTATTGAGCAGAGTTCCGGAAAATCCTTTTGAACCCAGTCTGGTCCACAACACTCATCAATCGCTGACATAGTATTGGAACTGTCAAAATTAAGTATGGTTGGCAACAACGATATCTGTTTACTATGATTTTTCTACTTTTCTTAAACTACTTGGATTGAGTGCACTAACATGGATATTCTTTGAACTTAAATTTTTATTGTCTTCATTATATAATGTAGTATTTTTACATTAATGTTTTTGTATTAAAGTTATATTAAATTGACGCATAAAATCACGTCCAAGGATAAGAGAAATAGTCACTGTTTCATTAGATGTAACAATCAAAGAAATAAGTTTCGTTTCTTCTCGAAATTGTATTTTGTAAGTTATAGCCCCATATGTTTGAATATTTCGTCCCCCAAGTCCAAGAAATTTGGTTGTAACTAAAGTGTTACTCAATTGAACAGATGCTGGAACACTTGCGAGTCGAATCAACCTAACCGGACTACCGGAATCAATGAGAGAATAAAAATTAAAAAATTTAGTGCATACAATCCGATCACAATAAATAAAAGCTACCCTTACCATTTGCTAAAATGCACAGCTCCACATAATTCCCCTTCCGACTCATCGTCAGCAGCAACAGTTGACTGGTTTCTCTTCAGTTTCGGACAGTCCTTTTAAAAATGGCCCATTTGCTGACATGTAAACCAGGAACCTGGTGGGCGTGGTGGTTTTGGGCAAGCACTTTGATAGTGCCCAAACTGTGAGCAATTAAAGCAGCGGACGTCACCACTAGCAATGGCGGCAGAAGACTTTCGTTTTGCAACAACATTTGCACTATTCGGTCTTCGGACACTGATCTTAGAGCGACGTTGCTCATACCAATTCATTCCACGGATCAGTTCATCTATTGTGTTTGCACCAAATAAATAACTGATATTGTTGGTGTCATCAGGTATTCTATAGATGATAATATCAACCAACTCCATTTCATCGATATCAGATTTGGCAGCAATTGACTGCATTGTCACAACATAACTGAGACAAGACTCATTAGGCTTAAGAGTTCGTGCTTGTAGCTGACGATACGCTTCTCTAGATGGCGTCGTATGCCTAAACACTTATCTGTTTTGTAATAACTGCAAATATTGGCATAATCTTCCAACTGCGCAAACCACTTATTGGGATCATAATGATTGTCCCCACTGAATTTTGGAACAGCAGCATCTAGTTCCTCGAAGGCAATGCAACGTACTGAAGATGATTGCTGATTATTATTTTGCATAGATTGAATCTGAGTCTGTAATTCTAAAATTTCTCGACGCATTGTCAAAAGATTTAATTGGTCTTCCACACATCATTATGACTATTTTGGACGGAGGGTGCAACAGCAGAATCATCGCGATCAGAGAGTGCAGCAGTTGGAGTAACAGCAGAAACATCGCGATCAGAGAGGGCAACAGCAGCAGTTGGAGTAACAACAGAAACAATGTTGGGTACGGCAGTAGATAGAACAGCGGTATTTTCAGCGGTAGCTCAAGCACTAAGGTCGTTCAAAGCAGATGCGACAGTATTGACAGCAGATTTAGCAGCAGCAGTGTCTGCAGCGGAAGCAATAGCGGACATAGGCAGATCAGCAATAAGAACAGCAGAACTAGCAGCAGTGGTAGTAGCCTCAGCCTGTGTCACCTCACAAAGCTCATCTTCAGAGTTTTTTTCTTTATCGGACGGGGCATCTAAGATGTCTATTTCTTTCATCATCTCATTATAGAGAGGCCGCAATTGCATAACCGAAGCGTTCACTGGGAACTCTATGTTGGCCTGCATGAGCGCCTCTACCATAACCTGGCAACTTGATCGTCGATTCATTTCGACTTTATGTTTATTTAGAAATTCAAATTTAATGCGTTTTATTTTGAAATATGTAGCAGAATACCTCACGTCTGATGTTGAAATATACTCAGATTTATTTAATTTTGTCAGATTATTTTTTATTCGATGTTGACAGTTCGATGATTCGGCAAAAGTGATGCGTTTCGTTCATCGTTTTTGTAGTGCTGCCAACTTCTCCTTTCTTTTTTTTTTACTTTTCAATGTTGACAGTATTGACATTAACAATCATTTCACATCGATTTTACATTAGGGCTTATTCACAATTCATTCACAAGATTCTATTACATTACTCAGTTTGCATCATTAGTTTATGTACAAAAATGTATGAGTGCACTAATAAAACGACTGTACAGACAGTAAGTGAAAAATATTTGTGTTCAGTAAGGGACTGTAAATTCGTCGGACCTAGTTGTGAGGAAAATTATATTCATGTTTTAATACATATTTCGTACTATGAAAAAGTAAATTGTCCAATTACAAATTGTTTGGCAGCGTTTTTACTCTCTGAGGCTTTGCCATTGTTTGCAGAGAGGTGACGGCCGAACAGAAAAATTAATTCAATTGAGAAACTTTCTGTGTTAGATGGAGAATTCGAACCTGGGTTCTCTGGCGTATGAGCCACACACTCTACCCACTACGCCACGGCCAACATTATAAAGACAGTGTTTTAAAAACTATAAAATGTAGAAGAAGTCTTAAATTTGCAAAGAACCTCTAACAATTTTAACCTAAAATGAACTGCGAAAAGTAAAGATAAGGAAACTTGAGATGAACAGCTGATTCTAACTGCTTTCTAATTCGTTTTGGTCCGAGTCGGCCTGACGTTATAAATCTGCTATGATCTACACAACAGAATTCCTGTCGGAGTTTTAACGAAACAAATAAAGCAATAATTTACTTTTAACTAAAATTTTTTAGACTTTTTTCTTCACTGAACATATGTACAAAATGCTTCTTATTCCAAATCTGGAAAAATTAATCGCCGCTCTTTTCTATTTTAGAAGTTAAAGGGGCATAAAGTTGGAAAAATTAAAAACTTGCAATTTTTCTTCTATTTGTATACAAAACTAAGCAAAATGGGTATTTAAAAAAAGGCTTTGCTATTACCTATTCAATAAGCTATTAATCATAAAGTTCTTTCGAAGATTTGTCATATTATGCACACTTGGCTGTTCACCCTTTTGCAAAATAACTAAAACATAAAAAATTTTTATAAAAAACAGAGTTCTTTTTTATTTAAAATGTTTCCCCTGCGTCACTTTTTGTGACGGTTCACCGTTTTACGAAATAACCAAAACAATAAAAATTTTTATAAAAATTGCCATTACCATCAAACAAAATGTATTAAACCAGTTATATCTTCAAAAGTGTTGCATGGGTTTTTATGTTTAATAGCTCGTTGAATAGGTAATATAACCTTTTTGATATTCTAAAAAATAAATCACCAAACTGAAAAATAAAGCACAAGATTTTAGGCCCATTTTGCCAACTATAACCAAATATAATTTCTGAGCTACATGAGAGCGACCTGAAATTTTTTCATCATTACCTTTTTAGCTTCAAACACATTTTGAAAAAAAAAAATTTAAAAAAGGGCATTTGAGCCACAAGAAAATTGGTCCCATATAAATAAATGTTTGCTGCGAATATTTATACAGAATTATTAAAAACTATTTGTGTAATGTCTGATGCATAAACAACTTTCATTCCATCAATTACCATACAAAGAAGTTTCTTGACAGTTTCAGCTTCACTCTGAACAAATAAACGAAATCGGTCATAAAGGCAGGATGTATGCTGCAACACTGATGTAGTGTAGTGTCGTAACTGCAACCCTGCAGTAACTATATAATTTGTCACAAGCATATTTACAATTGAAATTAAAAATATTATAATTGAATTTCAAATTAAAATTATGTTTTTTTAAAGAATGCTGTGATTGTGTGTTTCCATGGATGTGGCCAAAGTGCAAATTCATCGTATATAGTCGAGTATTCATTGTGCCCTCTACTTACGTATCATTGTTCCATACAAATGTATTCTTATGGTTTTGATGGTCCAGAACACACACAGCTGACACAAACTACGATGCGTTCTGAACTGAGAAAAATGTTCATGGATAAAGTTTTCCGCCGTCACAATGTTAGCATTGTGGGCTGTTGTGAAAATACACAATAGTGAGTCAATAAAGTGAATAACCTAAACACTTGACACTTTGGCTGCATTCCGCCAAGGCGAGCGCTATTGTAGCGATGGATCATTTTAAGCTGGATTTCTCTGAATGCGTTGCTACGTCGAACGTCAGATCTGTTGACAACTGACGTTTGACGTAGTTTGTTCGCTTGTTTTGCTTTGTTGAATTTAAAACCTAAATTCTTTCTGCTAAAAGTTTACTTAATGCAAAACGTAGTGCTAGAGATGCTAATGGATGATGATCTTGATATGGCTATTAAGGAGCACATTTCGGACCTCATTCAACCATTGCAAGGAGCAAACGATAGTTTAATACATTAAAAATAGCACAAGCCACGAAAATTTGCATTTATTTTAAGGGTTTCATTTGAGTGTTTGCAAATTCATGCAAATTGGAGCGCAAACAGCTGTTAAATGACATAACTTGCAACTGTTGAGTAGAAGTAGCGTAATTTATTTTGCTACGTAAAATGCACATCGCTCGAGCATAGACAGCTGCCAGCGCTGTCAAAAGTGTAGCCATTCACCCGAATTTTCTTGAGCGCTCGCCTTGGCGGAATGCAGCCTTTGATATTGCCAAAGCGTCAAGCTGGTTAATCATAAATATAATTATTTCAATGCACTTGAGTAATCTTTGCATGGTTACTAATACCGTAAACTAAGCTGATTAATCATATATATAATATTGCAATGCACTTGAGTAACCCTTGGATGGTTACTAATATGACTCTCTAATCGGTATTCTCACTCACCTTCACTATCGTAAACTATATGTTAACTAAGGTTATGTTAATAATAAAGGTTTTCAATAAAGTTAGTTTTGGATTGACATCCAACCAAAACAAACCGTTTTTTACTTGCGATCATTACATGGCGACCGTGACAGGACAACATGGAACAATAATATAAAATAATGGACAGGAAATAATTGTGTAGTGAACACTGAAAAAAAACCACAACAGTAGAGCAGTGCAGAGTGAAAAAAAAAACTTGGAGGAAATGAAAAAAAAAAACAAAAAAAGGGGAACCCCGAAAATAAGAAGCAGTATTTAATGAAGAGTGAAAAAAAGTAAAACCAAACTCGAAAAGACACAGAATAAACCAGCAAAGAGAAGATAGCGAATAGAAACTTAGGAATCTGGGTCCTATTGCACCAACAGCTTATTACTTTTCACGACACAATTACGATTGCGTGGGTGCCGCGGCTTGAAAGTGTTGAAAAAAAAGAAAAAAAAAATAACAGAAGTGAAAAAAAGAACTTAACAAAAATGATTTGGTGGAAAAAAATACTAAGTACGTTCCCGGTACTCTTCGCAGGGTACGAAGTAGGAAAGACGGTTGAAGAAACCCATTATAAACCCGCTGTAGAGAACGTTATAAATTAAGATAACGGAAAAGACAATAATGCCAACAATATTGAAATTATACTAGCGGTTATATCAACTGTAATCATCATCACATTCGTGATAAAAAAAAATTCAAAAGACAATAACAAGAGGATTCAACAATGTATCCCGAAATCAACAACAACAAAGGATATGATGCAAGCACCATCGAAAATGCGTTAAGTCGTACGAAAATTATATTTTGAGAAAAATGCATTCAAAATTTAAGTTTTAATTGAGGTACGGACAGAAATGTTATAATTTTAATACATAAAAATTTATAATTAAAATACTATAATTTAAACAATAGTATAATTGTAAAATGTAAAAAAAAATAATAAAAAAAACATTTAAACTGTTATCTGAATTTAAGGAAGTTTAGAGCTGATTTTCTTGAAAATTTACTTTTTTTTTTCTTAAAAGCAAAGGACTAATTTGTTGTGATGTTAATTACAATTATAAATACAATCATAACAACCAAATCCAAAATTATAATAATTTCTAATTATGCAATGGGACAACATAGTGGATAGTTTAGAACCGTTACAAACAAAATTTAAACAATCCTATTGTTTATGTCAAAGGTCGATTTCGATTAATCGATTTTCCATAACGACGTTAAGATGGCGCTTCACGCTGTCCTAAACTTTATCTTTATCTATAATGAATTTCCCGTTTATATTTTTCTAAGCTCATGTCATTAACTAGAAAATAAGCTATCCTTCTTCTTAATCTATCCACCGAACTGGTAAGACATAATAAATCATATTCATTTAAACATAAGCTCATCCTATTGTTTTCTTTCCAATCCATGAACATATATCGATAATCTCAAATCTCGCTGAGTTTGAGATTACCAACTTCAACAAAAAAAGGCTTCTTCTTGCAGAGAGCACAGCTGTCCATAACCATATTAACCACTCATTTCCATCCTAAACATTGGTCCATTTCGAGCCGGATCAACTACTCCACAAGAAGAAGAGAGCAAATTCCGCATTGAATAACTTCCATCTCCGCAGAATCTCCAAAAAACAGGTTTGTTTGCACCACATATTTCATATTTTAGTTCTTGATCGGTAGTGCCCGCGTTCGGTGTTTGCAAAGAGTTCGCTCCAAAACGTCGGAAAAATATAGAAAAAAACGAATTAAGTTTAACTTGATATTTCGGAAAAATAAGAATATTCTAACTAAAGTGTGAGGAAGTAGATAAAAACTTGAGCAATCTTATATTATTTATTCAAAGAACGAAAAAAGTCGATAATATACATAAAAGTGAGTTTATATAAACAAATTTAAAAAGAATGTTTATTGTTCAATTGTTTTAGCAATTACACGCTAGCTATACATAATATTTCTTAAAATTCGTATTTTTTAAACATAAAGTTGCTTTGCGTTAAACCATATCGTTCAGTTAAAAAGCCTATATCGTTCAGTACAAAAGTTAACATTTTTTTTTATAAAAATGCTAAAAAAGTGCTAAAATAAAAAAAAAAAAAAGGAAATTTCAATAAAAAACATTCTTTGTTAAAAAGCATTTTAAGGGATATATCATTATATTCGTAATTATATATGTATATATATATATGACATTCCCAAAGTCAAAAACCAAAAAATTGCGCCTTTTTGCTAAGTGGTAAATTTTGCTGTTTGTATGTACCGTATAAAAATATGTACATACATATACACATATCTACATACGAACATTCTTGCGTTCTTCTTTAAAGGTTTCATATAAATAAATAAGAGAAAGTCTCCACTTTTTGCAACAAATAAATGCGTTCACGCAACATTGCTGAGAACTTTTCATTATACCAGTTCTGCATTAGCAACATTTGTTGTCAACATTTGGTATATCTCTTCGGGCAACATTTGAAACATGTACATTGTTTAACTAACAATAAGTGTCAACATTTCGAATGCTATAGCAAAAAAAAAAAAAAAAAAAAGAAAAACACTTAGCTAAAAAAAAAATCAGTTTCTTATGCAATCTTCTTAAGCATGTTCATTTAATTTAATATCTAAACCAAAACTTTACCAATTAAAGTGCAAAATATAATTATTTAATTATTAGTGGGATAACAAAATATAATAAAAAAAAAAACAAAACAAGAGAATTTAAAGCAACAATACAATCAAATTGTTAAGCAACAAAATAAAACGAAAGAAATTCAGCCAAATGCTTTAATCGCTTTCTTAGTGCCTTCAGTTTAATTTGGATGTTACAGCAAAGCAGATGATTTTATGCTATGAGATAAAAAAAAAAAGTTTTTGGGAAAATTTACATGATTATAGGTTCGCGTTTTTATAAATTCATAAAGTGAAATTTGCTGAAAAAAAAAAATATACATATAATAATTTTTTATGCTGGATATTACAAAGTATAAAACTTTATTCGATAACATTTCGATAACATTTCAATTCGTAATTCAATCTGTAAATTATAAATTATATCCGTTTCCCAAATTAAAAGCTATTTTACATAGATTTCGAGCTTGTTCTTATTTTCGGTTAGTACAGTACTCCCTCGTGAGATTCATCTTTTGTTTCATTTATTTATTTCTTATTTCACTATGCTGATGAGTTTTTAAAACATTGCGACCAAAATCAATTGTATAGAATAAAAAAGCTTACTACAAACGTCCAACTAAATATAAGAGTACAGTACACCCGTGAGTTTATCTGAGATCTTATTTCATTCGTGTCGTGTATGATAAATTGATCTTTTTTTTAACCAAATCTATGAATTAAGATTTAAATAAATTATTGTGTCAATTGAGAAGTTTAGCTTGGACCTTTGTTTAAATTCATCGAGTGTTTCTTTCTTTGGTCAGAGTACAGTCTTCCCTTGTGAGTTTTATCTTCGGTTTATTTTTCATTCCGCTGTGCCTGACGAGTTGGTAGTTTTACAACAAACATTGTTGAAGTCGAATTAAGACTTAACTTTAGCTTCAATTCAATATTTCTAGAGTTTGGTATTTTTAGATTACAGTACTCCCTCGGGAGTTCCTCTTTCTATTATACTTGATGTAGTTTGTCGAATTAATAATCTTACAATCTGTCAATCTAATTATCAAACTTTTTGAGTTCTATTCATTCAATTCTATCTTTTGAGAGTTTTTAATTTTCTCAGAGCACGGTACTCCATCGTAAATTTAGTTTTTGGTTTAGTTTTTTTTCCACTCAGCCGTATCTGATAACACAATCTTACAAAGAAAATAAATTACCGTGTTCAATTAACGCAATATTTTTTCCTCAATTCTTGAAAGTTCAGAATTTTCTTAAGAGTTTCGTCTTCAATTACTAATTTAATATAGTTATTTCACTTTTTCAAATCATTTTCCTCAAACAATTTGACATTTCTCCAATACCTTCAACAATTTTACACGTGTTTTGATTCCAACTAAATATTACCGAAAGTATTTGTATTTTTATTATCATTCGTGTCCAACAAAATACTTATTTCAATTCTTGGAGTTAAAGATGGCTTCGCTTAACAAATTTATTGCTTTGACTGATAGCCTAAGGGATTTTGAAGCAGAATTAGGCGATATTACTCAAACAGAGGCTTCGACACATTCACTGGAAGTTCATCGAGACGAAGTGAAGATGATCTGGGCAAGAGTAAAATCTATATATGAAGCTTGCCTCGATGAATTACATTCGGCAAAGGATTTTGAGCCTAAGGTTGAACTCGCATCCCTAAAGGCCCGTTATAAAACATCCTATCAAACATTTGTTAGGTGTGTTACAAAGATAGGCGAATGCATCCACCTAGTTTCGGTTGTCGAATTGCCTATCGTTGAAAATACTTGAAATAGTGATTTTCCAAGTCATAACTTCCATTTACCTCCATGCGACACAGAAGTGTTCAATGGAGATTATCTTTCCTGGCCTTCTTTCCGTGACATGTTCACAGCTATTTACGTCAACAATTCCAGATTGAGTCCAGTCGAAAAACTTTTTCACTTGAACCAGAAAACACGAGGTGATGCTCGTGATATAGTAAAAAAGTCACCTCTTACAAATGAAGGTTTTTCTTTGGAGTGGAAAAATCTTACGGATCGTTTTGAGAATAAACGCATTCTGGTTAGTAGTCAGCTTCGCATACTATTAAGCCTTCCTTCTGTTACCATTGAATCCGGTAGCACAATTAAAAAACTTCAGCGTGATATAAATACGTGCATATCTGCTCTCCAGTTATACGATATAAACATCGATAATTGGGATCCAATCTTTGTTTTCCTTTGTTCGGCTCGGTTGCCTGATGCGACTCTTGCTCTATGGGAGCAATCCATCAAAAATAAAACCGAAATTCCAAAATGGGTTCAACTTGATTCGTTTTTAACAAATCGATATCAGACACTTGAGACATTATCTGATATAAAAATTTGTGTTTCTCCTAGACAATTTCATCAAAAGCCTTCCAATTCTAACCCTTACAATCCTCAAAGAAAAGTTAACACTTATCACGCTAACGTTACAAATTCTTTATGCAAACTTTGTCCGAACGAACATCATACCATTCGATATTGTCCTAAATTCCTGGAAATGAATCCAGTTGCTCGAATGGCGTGCATAAAGAAATACGGTTTGTGCACTAATTGCTTTGCTCGTGCACATATATTGAAGGATTGTAAAAGCAACTTTAACTGCTTTAAGTGCCGTAAGCGACACAATACATTATTGCATCGTGATATTTCTGCTCCAAGTTCCAATTCAATGCCTTTAACTTCTACTTCTACTAGTCCTAATTCTAATTCTAATACAAGCGTGCAACGATCGCATGCCATCCAAATACAGTCCACTCAAAATTCTAATCAACTTGATACTATCCAAAATTGCTTCGCATCCAGTTCCAAGAGTGTTCTTCTAGGTACCGCTTTGGTTAACGTATACCACATGGGTACCACGTATTCTACCCGAGCTCTCATTGATTCTGGATCCGAAGGTACTTTCATTACAGAAAGATTAGCAAATTTGCTAAAACTTCCATCTCATTTCATTCAAGCTCAGGTATCAGGTTTAAACAATTCGATTTCCGCAAAATCAAAAAGGGTTTGTTCATTTTCTTTAGGTTCTCCAGTAAATACCAGCATTAGCATAGAAGCTACAGCTCTCGTTTTACCAAATCTTACTGGAATGCTTCCAACATGTTCCATAGATCCTAATATGGTTTCCAAAATTCCAAATATTCCACTAGCGGACTCTCAGTTCTATAAGAGTTCGCAAATTGATATTTTAATTGGTGGGGATATTTTCCCTTCTATCATTCTGAATGGCATTAAACATAATATTTGTAACTCTCTACTCGCCCAAGAGACCATATTTGGGTGGATTTTGACCGGTCTAATAACCAACAATAAAGGCCAAGGTTCCAAAACTATTGTTTCTTACTTCAATGAAATATCTCTTGACAAAGAAATTTCTCGTTTTTGGGAGGTGGAGGATCTACCCAAAAAACAATTTTTAACGGATTCTGACCGTTTTTGTGAAGAATATTATGTTCGCACTACAAAAAGAAGCGATGATGGTCGATATATGGTATCTCTTCCATTCAAAGAAAGCTTTCCTGAATACCATAAGCTCGGTCATTCTCGATCTATAGCTAGTGGGCAATTTCAAAGAAATGAATCTCGGCTTTGCAAAAACCCAGAACTTAAATCTGAATACGACAATGTCATTCAGGGATACCTACACTTAAAACACATGGTACAAGTTTCTCCTCCAAAATTTTTAAATCTTCCTTTCCATTATTACTTGCCACATCATGCTGTGATAAAACCAGAAAGCACGTCTACGAAAGTTCGGGTAGTCTTCAACGCATCCAATCCTTCCTCAAATGGTAAGAGTCTAAATGATATCTTGCACACGGGTCCAGCCTTGCAAACTGCCCTGACTCTCCTTCTACTAAAATTGAGATTTTTTCGATACGTTTTCAATGGCGATATCCAGCAAATGTATCGCCAGATCCTTGTGGATCCCAAGCACACTCCCTTTCAACGTATACTTTTCCGTACATCTTGTCAAGAAGAGATCCTTGATTACGAACTGAAAACAGTTACATTTGGAGTAAATTGTGCTCCTTACTTGGCGATCCGTACACTTCATCAATTGGCCGATGACATTGAAAAGCTTTATCCACTAGCCAGTAGCATCTTGCGAACATCAATGTATGTAGATGATGTACTCGCAGGAAGTCATACTATCTCCACAGCCATTCAAGCAAGAGATCAGCTTATTGATGCTCTAAAATCTGCAGGTTTCTCTTTGCGCAAGTGGACTTCTAATTCACAAGAGATCTTAGCAGGACTTGTTCCAGAGCATCTCCTTTATGAAGACTTTCTTCAGTTCGAAGATAGCAGTAATGCCAAAACGTTAGGCGTGCGTTGGAACGCTCGTTCTGACAATTTCTATTTTTCAATTTTGCCTTTGCAGTACAGATCTGAATTCACAAAACGTGAAGTTCTCTCACAGATCTCAAAATTATTCGATCCTGCAGGCTGGCTAGCACCTTGCATTGTTACGGCAAAAATGTTAATGCAACAAATCTGGCTGGAACAGATTGGTTGGGATGAAAAATTGCCCAAAAATTGCCTTAAATCGTGGCACTCCTTTTTGGCCAATTATTCTCAAATTAACTATATCCAAATTCCAAGATGGATTTCATATACGCCTGACTGCGATATAGAATTTCATGCCTTCTGTGACGCATCAGAGAAGGCATATGCTGCAGCCATCTATGTCCGAATAGACCCAAAGTCTTGTCCAATATATACACATTTACTTACTGCTAAAACAAGAGTCGCACCCGTCAAAACTCTTTCTATTCCGAGACTGGAGCTTTGCGGAGCAGTCCTCTTAGCTGAATTGGTTGTTGGTTTACTTCCAGAACTTCCAGTTTCGACAGACAAATTGTTCTTTTGGACAGATTCCACAATTGTGCTGGCTTGGTTGCGAAAGCCTCCTTGCCAATGGAAAACCTTTGTGGCCAATCGAGTTGCCAAAATTGCCAAGAGCGTTGGCCAAGCCAATTGGTTTCACATTGATTCTAATTCAAATCCAGCTGACTTAGCAAGTCGCGGTATGTCCCCACAAGAACTCAAAGATAATGAGCTATGGTGGAACGGTCCACATTGGCTTAAATACCCTCCTACTCATTGGCCAAATCCAAATCAATCTCTGAACCTAGAAACAGAACATGAAGTAAAACCTATAAAATCATTTTTTTCTTATTTTCAGAATTTTGAAGATCTTCTGAATCGTTTTTCCTCATTTTCAAAGGCAATTCGGATAATTTCTTACATATTTCGATTTTTCCATCACACCCACCCGACTCATCGCACTACTTGGTGTGAAAATTCCCAAACTATCTCAAGTGACGAAGTACGCAGTGTTAGAACTCGCCTTATAATTCTCTGCCAAAAGGTAGAGTATCCTGATGAATAGTATGCGCTTTCACGTAACGAACCGATTTCTCAGTCCAGCAGTTTGCTGAACTTAAATCCAATTTTGGATGAGGCTGGAGTCTTAAGAGTGTGTGGGAGACTGGTTTCTTCACCTTCAATGTCGTATGATGAGCGACACCCTATTATTATTCCCTACAACTGCCAATTCTCTCGGTTATTAGTCCGTTTTACACACGAAATTTCACTCCACGGAGGTAACCAACTAGTTCTTCGCTTAATACGTCTTCAATACTGGATTCCAAAGGCTAGAAACATTATTAAAACAATAATTCATCGCTGTAAAACGTGCGTCATTTATCGACAACGTTTACGTACCCAACTTATGGGAACCTTGCCTCCTGAACGCTCTACGTTTACTCGACCCTTTTCTCATACGGGTCTTGATTTCGCAGGACCTTTTAAAATTAAAAATTACACAGGTAGAAGTTGTTTGATAACAAAGGGTTATGTCTGTGTATTTGTTTGCTTTTCAACCAAAGCAATCCACCTAGAAGCCACCAGTTCCTTATCAACTCCAACGTTTTTAGCCGCATTTAATAGATTTGTGTCAAGGCGTGGCTGTCCTTTACATTTATACTCAGACAATGGTAAAACCTTTGTTGGAGCATCCAAAGAACTCTGCCGCGATTTTTACGAAAGTTCAAAGGTAGCCCTGTCCTCTAACTTTGCACATCAAAACCTAACCTGGCACTTTAATCCCCCTGGTGCTCCCCACATGGGTGGACTCTGGGAGGCGGGTGTAAAGAGCTTTAAGACTCATTTTCGTAAAATTACAGGCTCATTAAAATACACTTTTGAAGAGTTTTCAACCCTTTTGTCTCGAATAGAAGCATGTCTAAACTCGCGTCCAATTTCTGCCATTTCTGAAGATCCATCAGATACTTCGGCCCTG
Source organism: Coremacera marginata (assembly GCA_914767935.1). Lineage (NCBI taxonomy): Eukaryota > Metazoa > Arthropoda > Insecta > Diptera > Sciomyzidae > Coremacera > Coremacera marginata. Next base: position 103,997,860 of record OU612045.1, read on the forward strand.
ACTCCGGGCCATTTTCTTGTTGGTAATCCACTTTTAGCTCCAATAGAGCCGCCGATACAGGATGAACTCATTTCTCTGATTAATGGCTGGCAGAGACTTAAAGCTCTGCATCAAAATTTCTGCTTCAGATGGAAAAACGAATACCTGAAAGAACTCCATAAACGTAACAAATGGAAAAGACCGCAGGAAAATATTGAAATAAATTCTATGGTAGTCATTCGTGACGAAGATTTACCTCCAAATGAATGGCGCTTGGGAAGAGTGACCAAAACTTATTTAGGAAACGATAAACGCGTACGTGTAGCAGATGTGCTTACTCAACGGGGTACTATCACTCGTCCAATTGTTAAATTAGTCCTTCTTCCATGCACTGAAGCTTCTCCTCCATAATTGTTCTAATTTTCCATTTCTGTCACGCGTTTATATCTTCCAGCGTATCCATGACAAAGGACACTACAAATACCAGCAAAGGCAGTCATCGTTCAAGCACTAGACGCTCGAAAATAAAGTCCTCAAAGTTTGAAGCGTTCCAGTGTCGGCTATGCAAACGCCATCATCCTTTACGTCTCTGCAGGCAGTTCATGAGTATGAATATCGAGCAACGAATGCGGGTGGTACTTCTAAACAAGTATTGCTCAAACTGCTTAGCCCATAAGCATTCTCAGGGATCCTGTATTAGTAAATCAGGATGCCACTATTGCAACGAAAACCATCACACATTGCTTCATCTACACGAGCGTCTTAAAAATAGACCATCCAGTGTCCAACCCTCGATAAAATCAGCATAAGTGTCAATCACGTCAATTCTTTCACAACACATTATCACTCTCTTTCCAACCGCACTGGTCAAACTAAAAATTCAAGAAAAACTACATTTTGCAAGATCACTTCTTGATCCGTGTGGTGCAGTGAGCCGTATATCCAGCCTCCTAGTGCGGCAGTTAAATATACCAACTTCTCCGTTTGGTAAAGAAAAATTATGCTCTATCCACATACGCTCTCATTCCGATCCTAACTTAGAGATAAATGTAATTGCGAGAGTAGACGACAACATTACGTTAAGAACACCATCAAAATCCTTAAATGCATCCATTAAAGATAAATTTGAAAACATTATTCTTTCCGATCCAGCGATCTACAACTCGGGATCCATTTCTATTGTTCTTGGTGCTGATGTATATCAGCGAATAATACAATGCGGGGTTATGCCGAGTACTGCGGGTCTTCCACTCGCACAAAATACAATTTTTGGCTGGATCCTTTCGGGATCTTGCTCTATATAGGTCCAAACGATTAACACTTATTACAAACATGAAATATACGCACTATTAAAAACAAAATCCGAATCAAGAACTAATAATGAAATAAATGCGAACAAACTTTCAATTTTATGTACTGTATTTATAGTCACTATTTTGTTTATATAAAATTAAGCTAATGAATTAAAATTATGAATTTTCCGATTTATATTATGTTACTTGATTTATAGTATTTTTGCAGCCGTACTGCAAGGTGGGCGGCGATGTTTATGTCAAAGGTCGATTTCGATTAATCGATTTTCCATAACGACGTTAAGATGGCGCTTCACGCTGTCCTAAACTTTACCTTTATCTATAATGAATTTCCCGTTTATATTTTTCTAAGCTCATGTCATTAACTAGAAAATAAGCTATCCTTCTTCTTAATGTATCCACCGAACTGGTAAGACATAATAAATCATATTCATGGAAACATAAGCTCATCCTATTGTTTTCTTTCCAATCCATGAACATATATCGATAATCTCAAATCTCGCTGAGTTTGAGATTACCAACTTCAACAAAAAAAGGCTTCTTCTTGCAGAGAGCACAGCTGTCCATAACCATATTAACCACTCATTTCCATCCTAAACACCTATAAATGTGTAAGCCAAAAAAGGACAATTAAATCAGAAACACAAAATAAACACATTACAATCTCAATAGACACTTTTAATAATATTAGAGCGATACTACATAGACAGTATGATAGATACTCAATAAGTCACAAAGAACAGGCAGATGAGATCTTTCTTACATTAAGAGACAAATTAATAAAAGTATTCCATAAACATAAGATTACAATTAAAGTCCTTCTTACTCTAAGCTGTGAGGTAAATAGACAAATCACAGAAATGGACGATAGCGATCAGACAGAAACAGACGAAGAAACTGAAAACGACAATATGGCACGAACAGAGGACGAAGTTTTAGAGAAAACGGCAAAAATTGTACCGGTGTTTGATGGTAAGGCCAGCGAACTGCAAAGTTTTTTTGACTCATTAACATTAATTGAAAGCATTAAGGAAAATCATTAGTTAGTCGCTATTGCGGTAATTAAAACGAAATTGAAGGGTCAGGCAAGGAATTTGATAACAAATGAAAACACAATTCAATCAATTAAACACAAGTTACAATCATCCATAAAGGGTGAGTCAGCTGAATTGCTATGTTCAAAATTAATGAATATAAAACAGCAATCAAAATCAGCCACTACATACGCAGAAGAAATACAGGATCTTACTAAAAAACTTGAGGGAACCTACATACGAAAAGGCTACCCAATAATAGTGAGAAATTATTAGTACAAAATGCACCTAAAGCGATTGCTAGAAACGCTGCAAGTGATGAGGCAAAACTCATCATAAAAACAGGAAACTTCTCTTCCTTAAATGTATACAATTTGTAGGAGGCTTCAAATTCAAACTCTTCAGTCTCTTACTTTAACCGCCATGGTACTACTAATCGTGGATTTCATAATTACCGTGGACGCGGACAAGGACGCGTTCAATGCTGGAGACAAAGAAACAGTTATAATAACAATGATAGCAATAACAGTAATAGTTGGCGACGTAGTAGTCAGAGTAATAACAATAATTATCAAAGTAACCGCTACCACAACAGTGGTCGTGAAAGGGTAGAGCAGGAGGTCTCGGAAAACGAGATGTCCCCTCAAAATAGGGGGGCGAATAATAAGAATGAAAAAACACAAAATAAATACTATAACAATATTCCACTTAAATCTAAATTTAAGTAGTTTTATTGAAATTAATTTATCGACTAATAAAGATTTCAACACATTTCTAGTGGACACAGGAGCGGATGTCTCACTAATAAAAATCAGTTCGCTGAATTCATTCAAATTTAACACACAAAACAAAATTCAAATAACTGAAATAGGAGAAGGAAATATGAATTCCTTAGGGACAATACAAATTGGTTCAAAAGTCAGAAATTTTTTAATTCCTCATAAATTCCACGTAATATCAGATACATTTCCAATACCATTTCAAGGTATATTAGGTTTAGACTTTCTAAAAAAACACAATGTCAAATGTACAAATTCTAATTTACTTTCATTAAGACCACATAATTTAAATTATTCCATAAATATCCCTCTACTCGAAAGTTTTAAGAATGATGCCATTATGCTACCCGCACGCGCTGAGGTTTTTTGGGCTATAAAAATTAATAGCGAAGTGTCCGAATTAGTTATACCAAGCCAAACAATACAAGATGGGGTGTATGTAGCCGGGGGCATAATTTCAAAAAATTTTCCATATGTACGAATTATAAACACAAATTTTGAAAATAAGTTTTTAAATAATGTGTCAATAGAGCATGAAAAATTGTCTGATTACGAAATTCTTAACACATCTAACGTTGACAATAAAAGAAAACAAATCATTTTGGAGAAACTAACAAAAAATTTCCCTGAAATAGCTAAATCAGAATTAATCCAATTATGTTCAGAATATATAGATATTTTCGCATTAGAAAGCGATAAAATAAGCACAAACAACTTTTACACTCAAGAATTAAGACTGTGCGACCACAATCCTGTCTACATTTAATACTATCGAACCCCACACTCGCAAAAAGATGAAATAATAAGGCAAGTTGGAAAACTTCAACAAGATGGAATCGTCGAACCATCAGCGTCCAATTTCAACAGCGCTATTATGCTGGTACCAAAGAAGTCATTGCCAAATAATCCTGATAAACGATGGCGTTTAGTAGTCGATTATCGACAGATAAATAAAAAGCTAATAGCAGACAAATTTCCTTTACCCAGAATTGAAGATATTTTAGACCAACTGGGAAGAGCAAAATTTTTCTGCTGTTTCGATTTAACCTCTGGCTTCCATCAAATTGGACTACACGAAAAATCTCGAGATATCACTTCTTTCTCCACAGAAAGCGGTTCATTTCGCTTCACGCGTTTACCATGTGGCTTAAAAAAGGCCCCAAATTCTTTTCAGAGAATGACTAATCTAGCCTTTACAGGTTTATCACCTTCAAAAACTTGTATATAAAGGGTGATTTTTTAAGAGCTTGATAACTTTTTTTTTAAAAAAAACGCATAAAATTTGCAAAATCTCATCGGTTCTTTATTTGAAACGTTAGATTGGTCCATGACATTTACTTTTTGAAGATAATTTCATTTAAATGTTGACCGCGGCTGCGTCTTAGGTGGTCCATTCGGAAAGTCCAATTTTGGGCAACTTTTTCGAGCATTTCGGCAGGAATAGCCCGAAAGTGAGCAAACAATTAATGCGATTGTGAGTGAAGAGCAACCAGAAGCCGTTCAAGAACTGGCCATGCATCCCGAAAAATGCACTGTTTGGTGTGGTTTGTACGCTGGTGGAATCATTGGACCGTATTTTTTCAAAGATGCTGTTGGACGCAACGTTACGGTGAATGGCGATCGCTATCGTTCGATGCTAACAAACTTTTTGTTGCCAAAAATGGAAGAACTGAACTTGGTTGACATGTGGTTTCAACAAGATGGCGCTACATGCCACACAGCTCGCGATTCTATGGCCATATTGAGGGAAAACTTCGGAGAACAATTAATCTCAAGAAATGGACCGGTAAGTTGGCCACCAAGATCATGCGATTTGACGCCTTTAGACTATTTTTTGTGGGGCTACGTCAAGTCTAAAGTCTACAGAAATAAGCCAGCAACTATTCCAGCTTTGGAAGACAACATTTCCGAAGAAATTCGGGCTATTCCGGCCGAAATGCTCGAAAAAGTTGCTCAAAATTGGACTTTCCGAATGGACCACCTAAGACGCAGCCGCGGTCAACATTTAAATGAAATTATCTTCAAAAAGTAAATGTCATGGACCAATCTAACGTTTCAAATAAAGAACCGATGAGATTTTGCAAATTTTATGCGTTTTTTTTAAAAAAAAAGTTATCAAGCTCTTAAAAAATCACCCTTTACTTGGATGATGTTATTGTTACAGGATGCTTTATTAATTTAAGAATTTAATTTAAAATTACACCCGGATAAATGCACATTTTTCAGATCTGAAGTTACATACTTAGGCCACAAATGTACCGACAAAGGTATTTTACCAGACAGTAGCAAATATGATTCAATTAAAAACTTCCCCAGACCAAAGAATGGCGATGAGGTTCGTCGCTTCGTAGCTTTCTGTAATTATTACAGGCGCTTCATATTAAATTTTGCGTTTTATTCTGTTCATCTATCTAAATTAACTAGAAAGAAAGAACCTTTCATATGGTCTACAGATTGTGAGCAGGCTTTTCAACACTTAAAGGCAGCACTACTGTCTCCGCAAATCCTTCAATATCCAGACTTTGAAAAATTTTTTTACATAACTGCTGACGCAAGCAAAATTTCTTGTGCTTCCAATTGCATATGCATCACATGGATTTACTAAGGGAGTATCAAACAAATCCCCAATAGAACAAGAATTAATAACTGTACAATGGGCAATTAATCACTTTAGACCATATGTCTATGGAAAAAAATTTATAGTACGTAGTGATCATAAACCATTAACATATCTATACTCTTTAAAAAATCCATCCAGTAGATTAACGAGAATTCGTCTAGAGCTAGAAGAGTATGATTTTGTTATAGAACACATAAGAGGAAAAAACAATTCAGGAGCGGACGCACTGTCACGAATTGACTTCAACGATATCAAATCAATCCCTTCAATCAACAATGTTACCCTGGTAACTACACGCGTACAATCAAAAAATACGGCTCAAGAATCTACTTAAAATACAAAAAATTAAGCTATTAAAGAAAAGCCTAAAGTTTTCGAAACTATTGGCTTCGATTGCGTAAAAAAGTGTATAAAACTCAGAGTAGATACTGACAAAAGTAACATTATTTTTTATTTTAAACGAGGTAAACAAGTGCTGGCACCAAAAATTAATATACTAAATACAATTGCTAATGGAACTATCGATCTAGATCAATTTTTTCTAATTCTTGAAAAAGAAGCAATTTACAGAGATATAAATAAAATACAAATTAATTTAAATGATACTCTAACCTCGTACCCACGGAAAAATTTAAACAAAAAGCAAATAAACTTATTAAAAACCTACAAATCACGCTAACACCTAAAATTCGCATAATAACAAATATAGATGAACAAAAGTCGTTATTAAAAAAATTTCATGACAACCCTCTTTTCGGAGGACATCCTGGAACAACAAGGCTACTTAAAAAGATTCGTCAATTTTATTATTGGAAAAACATCACTAAGGACGTGAATCAATACGTAAAGAAATGTCCCCAATGTGTTGCGTGTGACAGTCCGGAAAAAAAAAACACCACCTGTATGTGCCTGAAAAAAAAGGAAAAGTACGAGGGTTAATTTGATGCACTTTGTTGTTTTTTTGTATACATAATTTTCCTACCTGTTTTAATCCGCCATAACCACTTAATGGTGCGTGTTCCGTGCATCAATCCATTGTCCAGCGATGAAGATTATTTTTTTATGAGATAATCTAAAAGAAACATACAATTTTCATTTATAAAACTAATTAAAATCGATTAAGAAAAACTTACCAAATTCACTGCAAGTGCAGGCGGCCATGATGGTTGAAAAAGAATGACACTTACGTGTTAGTGTTGGTAGGCTGAAATATGAATGAAAAGTTGTGGACTGTAATTTTAGTACCTACTAAAAAGTAAGGCGAGTGACCCAGTGGTAATGACGGGCACACCAACTATCTGCGTGTTCATGAGCGCCTGGTACGGCTATCGTCAAGTCGCTTGTAGGATGATGGAAAATGGGCGCGTTGGTAGGGGAAACGGTAGGGAGAGTGAGGGAAAATTATGGAACCGAGTCAGGGCAAAGTCCATTGCGCCAAAACTCGAAAAAAAGGCTGAAATTCGGAAAAAGTCCCGCCAATAGGTAGGTTTAAGGAAAAGTGGTAGGAGTAAAAGAGAGTAGGGTGTTGCATAGGAGATATGGATCTGTAAGAGGAGGAAAAGCATACAGTAGGTGCTGGAAAAGTTCTGTTGTAGGAGAAAAATCTCTCTACCAGATTGAAAAGTCTAGTTTATACAGTATGTAAACCAGTGAAAAAGTGACAGTCAATTATAAAGTATAACATATATATATGTACATATATATGTTAAGTGCTTAAAGATTTTTTCTTGGTGAAAATTGTGTGAATTCTAAAAAAAAATAAAAAAGGATTCATAAAGAGATATAAATCAAAAACACATAAAAAGGGTTTGAGGATATCGATAACAAAATTAATCAAAAAAGGGCACAAGAAAGGGCGTATTCAAAAGGGTAACGAGAAGGACATAAGTGGGAGATAAAGGCGAAAAAAAAGGTATGAAAAGATAAAAAAAAGAGGAAAATTTTGTGTTTAAACTTAGAATAAAATTAGAGTAAAGATAGAAACATTTTTGTGCTGCTAGGTTGTGAAAAGGGAAAAAGGGCATTCAAAGAGAGGACCGTTCAGGAGAGTCGTAACCTGGTGGAAAAAGGAAAAAAAGAAAAAAAAAACAGCAATTGTGAGTAGTGACAATAGAAAAGGAAAATAATAATCTGAAGGAATTCTTGTAACAGTGTGGCTGCGGAGTCAACAGTGCGGTGAACTTCGAGGGAGAAATAAGCGCTGAGACCTTAGCGCGCTTAAAAGCTAAGTCGGCCACAAATTGTTGTTTTTGTATCGTAGTTGCCATTATTTGCTTGTTGTATCCAACACTGAAGTCAGAAGCTTTATTTTAAAAATACCTAAAAAAAGGAGTAGCAATAGTAGCAGACACTATTTAAATGACAGCAACAGTAATTAAGTAGAGACCACCACCATTTTTTAATTCCACATCGGTAAAAAACCGAGCCGATAAAAAAATGGCGAAACTGCGTCAGATAGTGGACATTTTGTAGTGCTATAGAATAGAAAAGAAAGAAACTTACTGGCGATTTTTATTGTTATGATTGTTTAAAATTTTCCATTTTTACATGAGCGAACAATTTAAGCACAAACATAGTCTGCTTTTATTTGCTGTAATTAATAACGTGCTTGATAATAATTACCGGTCCGTTCTTCGCGATTTAATTTAGTCTTTTTAAGCTAGTTATGCAAGGTTTTGTTAATTAAATAAAATTTTTAGTTTGTAAGAATTGTCCAACTTAGTTAAAAAAAATCCGTTGTCTTAATAGGTAGAAGAAAATATGCTGGCTGCGCGTTAATATAAACAGAATATATTTTATATACTATAATTAATAAATTTTTTTTGGGATTTAAAATAGGCAATGAATTTTAAAACGTTCAGTGTTTATTGTTTTTTTGGGGTTGATAGAGCCCATGTAAAATTTTAATTTGTGTTTAAATTTTGATAAAATTTGAACATTAATGTTTTGTTGGAGTACTAAATTTTATTATTAAATTTGTGGCATTACTTATATATATATTTTGTCTTATTATACCTTATTTTTTAAACATATTTATTTAGATTAATTTTGATTTCATTTGGGTTTTTGTTCATGTAAATTATAGTATAAAATCCCATAGCGATGAGAGTAAGAAAATAGAGTTTCCAACTTTCTGAAAAGAAAAAAATGTTAGATTTTATTATAATTAATAAAATTGTTATTTGCTATTGGAAAAAAAGTATATACCAATGGAGTGCTAAACTTTAAAGGAGGGGTCTGAAGACAGGCGCGCTTGAAATGGGGGTCAAAAGAGGTGCGATGGGCTGAAGCGGCGATCATTTGTTTTTAGTGGGATTATCCAAAAAAATATCGCGTGGATAATCAGGTTGGGCGGGTGCATTCGGGGATCAACATCTCATCCCTACACTCGATATTCGTGGTCGGAAAGTGGTGCAGTAAAGATGCAAGTTTCATTTGGTTTTTTTTGGTTATTTCAAGAGTTTCGTTCTGCTAGTTCTTTTTTGGATTTTCGGTTTTCGTCATTGAGATTATTTTGAATTATTTTTAAATTTTTTTTTAGATCTGTGAATTTTAGTTTTTTTTTGGTTTTTGTAATTATTTTTTATAATAATAATATATTCAATTTTACTTCCGGTGCGAACTGGAAATTATTGTTCATCCCTCGACCTGGCATGATTGGTTGAGAACTGCGCCCTAAAACCATGAGCTAGTTTGGGTTAATATCATGCCAGGTACGATGACACGGGGACTCGTAACAAATGTCAAACAAATAAAACAACAAGGCACATAAAACCAGATATGATTATTACCCCAACACCTCAGAAACCTTTTCAAATAGTAATAATATATACTGTAGGACCCCTTGCTATATCAGAAAAAGGAAATCAATATATAATTACCTTAATATGCTATCTGAACAAATACCTAGTAGCAATACCAGTAACTGATAAAAATGCTCTAACAGTAGCAAAAGCAATGGTAACTGCTTTTTAGAACTTTTAGCACTTTTTAAAATACAAAAGATAACATCAGCTCCTTACCATCATCAAACAGTCGGAACAGTCGAAAGATCGCATCGTACATTTAATGAATAAATACGATCGTACATTCATGCATCGAGAGACGATTGGGATGAATGGATAAAGTATTTCACATATTCCTTTAACACAACACCCTCACTAATACCATTTGAAACGATAGATATGGTATATAATTTCGATAACTATTCAAAAGAAGTAAAATTTCGACTACAAACAGCCTTAAATAGAGCACAATATTTAATTAACAAAGCAACACAAAATCAAAAACGTTTACATGACCAAAACATCAACAACACACACATAAACATAGGACAAGAAGTACTTATTAAAAATCACGCAGCACACAAATTAGAACCTATTTATAAAGGACCTTATAAAGTAATTGACATTGATGATCAAAATAATGTTATTATAACAATTAAAGGCAAGAATAAAAAAATTAACAAATAAAATTTAAAAATTTGCAATAATACATCTTAATTACTATATATATATATTTTTAAGATAATACATAGATTAGTTTTGAATATCTAAAATAAAATTAATTAAGTTTGGTAACAACCCTTCTAATAAGGGAATATCTAAAATTGAATTTAAAATTAAGTGCAGCATTATATTAATTAAGTCAATTAAATTTATTTTGGTAACATCCCTTAAATTTACTTTAATGTAATTTCGATTATATGTTTTTATTAATTTAATTATTACTCTATTTTTAATAAAAAAAAAATAAAAAATATATATTTGAATGCGTTCAAATTTTTAAGTAATATTAAGGTAAAAACTAAGGAAAGCTTTTATCGAAATCGTCTGAATAACGATCTCTTTAAAACCTTTCTCTTTAAAAGGGGAGGTGTAGTGAAAATACACAATCGTGAGTCAATAAAGTGAATAATCTAAGTACTTGACACTTTGATATTGCCAAAGCGTCTGGTTAATCATAAATATAATTATTTCAATGCACTTGAGTAACCTTGGCATAGTTACTAATATCGTAACCTAAGCTGATTAATCATAAATATAATATTGCAATGCACTTGAGTAACCCTTGGATGGTTACTTATATGACTCTCTAATCGGTATTCTCACTCACCTTCACATTCGTAAACTATATGTAAACTAAGGTAATGTTAATAATAAAGGTTTTCAATAAAGTTAGTCTTGGATTGACATCCAATCAAAACAAACCGTTTTTTACTTGCGATCATTACAGGGCTCCATCCATAAGGTAAGTAGAGCTTGGTGCATAGGTTATCTGCGTTACGAAATAAGAGATATTCGTTTACAGACCAGAGTGCCTAAAGCTATTAAGATGCAAGTGAAAGCTGAAGACGATAGCGTGCAGCTATTTTGGAGTTTGAAGGTGTACGTGAAGCGAATATAAATGTTGCAGACACAAAACGAAAAACCGAAATTCTTGCATTTGAAGCTGAAAGGCAGGAAAACATCAACAAAACAAGTGGTAAAGCAGCGGCAATGTTGCCCATATCTGAAGCGTGTGCTAGAGGACTAGTTGCTGTTGCAAAGTCGATGGTTAGTACGGAAGAAAAATAAGCAGCTTTGCTTCTTGATTAATGTATTCACTCACAACTAAGTCAAAGAAAGCCAAGCCAAACCTAAAACCAAAACAATAAAAAAAAAACGAAATGGCCATCTCAGTCCTTAAAAGGACTTTGACCGAGCTTCTTATGATCAATTGTGTTGTGTGTGATGTGAAATGTTTGCACACAAATGATCGAGAACTGGATCTACATGTTTTACGCCGACTCCGAACGGCTTATGTTCTCAAGAAGCTTTTCATTGCAGTTTTTACTCTCTGAGGTTTGCCATTGTCTGCAGAGAGGTGACGGCCGAACAGAAAAATTACTTCAATTAAAAAATTTTCTGTGTCAGATGGAGGATTCGAACATGGGCTCTCTGGCGTGAGAGTCACACACTCTATCCACTACGCCACGGCCGCCACCAAAACCAAAACAATATCGGACCTAAAAAATAGCTTGTACGTAACGTCATTGTATATTGAATAATTTTAATCAATTTGTGTGAGCTTTGTTGTTAATAAGTTAAATAAAATTCAGTGATACTTATTATATATTTCTTTAAAATTTATGAGTTTCTTAATATACATACACTTTTCCAAATGAAATTTTTTAATTTTTTGTTGAAAAATAAACATAAGAGAGTTTCAACTTTTACACACCAGTTGTGTAAGTCGTTAAACATTTTTTGTGTATTATTCACCAAAAATTGTTTAAAAATGTGCATGTGTAAATTTAGACACTTTCAGTCGGAAAAGCGTTGCCGACGATTATCGTCGTAAAATTCAACAGAAATCGTTTAGAGTGTAGATGTTTGAATTCTGCTCGTTCAATTTTAAATTTAATTGTATCTAAACGACGTGGTCGTGAGAATGGGAAAACGCCTTTAGTTTCAACTGAACCGTTGTGTGCTTCACTGGTTTTGTGTAGTCTGGTTCTGAGGTAATAGAAGGAAATTGATAAAAAAGCTGAGTAAATTTGTTTTCTATAATTGGTAATTTAAATGAATATATATCACAAAAACCAGAAATACCTGAAACTGTTAAATTAGTATTGACATCAGTAATAGTTCCGTTTTTAATATCGACAATTAAGCCGAATTTCTCCAAGAAGCTTGCACCGATTAGTGGGGCAGAAACATTTGCCAAAAAAGAAAAATATTCTAAGTTATGGTGGAACTTTTAATATTTTTGAATTTTGTAGGAACAACTGAAACTGCTGCTCCTGTGTCAATATAGAAATTTATTTATTATGTTTATCGAAAATAAAAAGACGGCGCACAATGCTCCGTCAGTGAACAAGAATCAAAAATGTTTGTAACGCCGAATTCAACAATATTGGTCTCATTTTAAAGGTAAAAGTCCAAATAAGAAGGAACTGCAACTTCTTTAGTATACTACTATCTGTTTAGTATCTGTTTTTTTGTTGGTACAGCTGTTCAAAGTTGACGAATATGTTATTGAAACAATTAAACATGAATGAGCGCTAAATTCATAAGTAAGTGGTGGTATGTGTTTTTAAGATAATTTGGTAAAATTACATTTTTGGTTTCAACTATGTATTGTAGAACATTTTAAATTAAGAAATATCTCAGTTAAATGAATTTTTAGAATTTTTTTTAATTTATGAAATTGTAAAAGTTTTAGGAGATGGCAAACATTGAGGTTTTCATTTTGGAAAAATATAAAAATTTGGTAATTTCTGGAGTCCGGGGAAAATTAGTTCCTGAAAGTCCGTGGAATGTTATTGCTGTTCCTGTAACAATAAACTATAATTTATCCGGAAAACCAAAAACTCTTCCGATTCTTGAAAATATAAAATTTTTTCTAAGCGTCCAAAACGCAGTTTTTTTCCTAATATGGCATTTTAAGTAGTGCTCGTAAATCAAAATAATTAGAATTGTTATTATAAATTTTTTTTGCATGCATATGTTTCTTTTAAATTGTTATGCCCTACCCAATTTTCATGCATTTCGCCATGTGCCATTTTCATGCAGGCTTAACATTTTTTCTATCAGCCACCGTCATGATAGAATGATTTAGTTTAAATGATTTCAATTTATGTTGTTATTAAAATTATTATTATAAAAAAATACATGGTGTTATACATTTAAGAGCATTTTGACCAAATTTTTGATGATATCAGCAAATGTTAGGGTAATTTTGTTGATTACTTCCTGAATTTCATCTTGTATTTTTTTTGTTGTTATATTGTTGATGTTTTTTGGTAGATTTCAGTTCAGAAACTTTTCCATTAATTTTTTCGATGTGTTGATAAAGAGTTTTTGTTAGATGAGTGAGATTTTGAATACATTGCACTTCCATCGTGTTTGTTGTTACACTTCCAATTTCCGAATTGTTTTGGTTTCTTGATGTGAGATCATGAAGTTTCTCAGTAAGAATTAGTTGATCATCGACACTTGTATCACAGTAAGAAGTTGTTGTGCTAGTTTTCGAAGCCACAACTTATAAATAAGTTCGCGATTAATGATCGATTCAGAACTCACCAGAGAGTTCATGTCTTTGTAGAATTCTGATGGTTTACGGTATCCTATTTGATTGGCTGCATTCTGCCAAGGCGAGCGCTATTGTAGGGATGGATCATTTTACGCTGGATTTCTCTGAATGCGTTGCTACGTCGAACGTCAGATCTGTTGAGAACTGACGAACACAAGCCACGAAAATTTGCATTTATTTTAAAAGTTTCATTTGAGTGTTTGCAAATTCGTGCAAATTGGCGCCCAAACAGCTGTTAAATGACATAACTTGCAACTGCTGAGTAGAAGTAGCGTAATTTATTTCGCTAGGTAAAATGCACATCGCTCGAGCGTAGACAGCTGCCAGCGCTGTCAAAAGTGTAGAAATTCACCCGAATTTTCTTGAGCGCTAGTGTTGGCAGAATGCAGCAATTGTTAGAAAGGAGTTGGTCTAATTTCTTCTCTTTGCTAAAAGAAAATTGAGTAAGAAGTGTTTTTTTAATGCAGAGATACTTGTTTTCGGTAGGAGCTGGATTTAAAATATCGATAATTTTATTAATAACTTCTTGTGGAAGTGACCGGAGAACGTGGTGAAATTTCGAAAAATCATCGGTTAAATTTTGTATAATAAATTGTCCTTCTATGAGTAAAAACCATGCATCAGGACAACATGTCATGAATTTTGGTAGCTTGCGAGGGTTTTGAGTCATTGTTATGTTAGGAATATGTGTGTTTTGCTTTTGAAAGGATGTGTTGGGTGGAGGTGTTTGAGGAATCTTAATAGTGTTGTTTTAGTGTTCAATTGGTGAGTTTTTCTGAAGGATCTAGTTAAAGCCATGTAAGAATTATACGAATTTGTTTGAATGTAGGGAGATTTACAGATAATATATATTATAGAGCATATAATAAAGATATAATAAGGAATAAATAAAGTTTAAATAATATAAGAAAAGGTTAAAATATAAATTAGTTAATTAAAATTATATGTACAATATTTAATAAATAATTCAAACGTTAAAATATTGAATAAAAATTAATGAAATAAATAATTTGTGAAATTATAACTAATCTTTTTTTTTCTTAATTCTTTTGTGGCTGTTGTAGTTGTTGCCGTTTTAGCTGTTGTTGTCGGGATATTGCTTTGGTAGATGTTGTTGTTATTGTTATAATGGTTGTTGGTACACTTGTTGTTGATGCGGAAGCAAAAGATGTTGTAATTAGCGCATTACTTCATATATCTGTTGGCGGTGCTGGTGTTTCGTTGCTGACTAACTGTTTTATGGGTCCTGTTGATTCCAAACGTTTGGTGTGTTATATATGCATCTCGGCTGTTATTTTTATTTTTGTTTGTGGTCCGTGCTTTAGAGTCGCCAATTTAGTGGTTAAACCAATTAAATATATTTTTATTTTATTTTACAAAAATTATTTTTATGATAAAATTCATTACTTTTTATATATTAGCGAAATCGATTTATTTTTGATATATCATGTTAAGAAAAATTTTTATTAATTCAATTTATATACAAAATTGAAAATTATAAAAACAAAAAATCAAATCGAGTATATTAACAAGTAAAGTTCAATCACTAAAGCATAAATTAATAACTTAATAATAAATTAATGTCACTACATGGAAGCATTCGATTGCGGCGAGTAACCTGCCGTGCAGGTATGTTCAACGCCAAACTTTTTCAGAAATTTTTCGAATTCTTTGCACTTAAATTGGCTGCCGTTATCCGTTACCAGTACTTCTGGTATGTCAAAAGAATCAAAGATATACTACTTTAAGCATTCAATTAAGTGTTTTGATGTGAATATTCTGAGAGGTTTCAAGAAGCAAAATTTTGAAAAATGGTCAAGTACAATCAGAATGCCTATGTTCCCCTTCTTACTACAAGGAAGGGGACCAATCAAGTCAGCATATAACCGCTGAAACGGCTGCTTGCTCTTAGCCATTGTAGCCATGGGAGGACGTAAGTATGAGTGGGTGCCGTGGACGTCTTGCACAGACTGCAAGCTCCTATATAATTACGCACCTGGGTCACCATACCTGTCCAGTAAAAATGTTGACGAATTCGTTCCAACGTTTTTGTGGAGCCATCATGTGCCGCCGTCGGGACATAGTGAGCCGCGATTAACACCTCAGTTCGCTCGGAACGAACAATTTCCAACCATCAGAATCTTCGCCCTGATCCAAATTGGCACGGAAGTAAAGATATTTTTTATCTTATATTTCTTTTTGGACTTTTCATTGAAATGGCATCGAAGTAAGTAAGTAAAGATATTTGTCAATTATTTAATAATCCGATGACTCAGAACTTGAACCGATCCGATGACTCAGAACTCTTTCTTTCAATTGGGTATAGAAACTCTTGAGACTCGAATGCAGTAGAATCCAGATCGATCACTGGTAATACTTTGACCTCTACGCTTTCGACAATTTCATCGCCTTCAAACACTACCGCTAAAACGTCTGCGACGACGTTTTTGCTATCTTTTCTGTGCTCGATTTTGAAGCTGAACCTTTGCAACTTCAAAGCCCATCGTGCTAACTTGCCACTCAAGTCTTTCTGCCGCATCAACCACTTTAGACTAGCGTGATCCGTAAGTACTCGAAATTCATGTCCCTCAATGTATGGCCGAAACTTTTTCATGGCCAGTACCACCGCAAGGCACTCTAGTTCGGTCACGGAGTAGTTTCTCTGCGCTTTATTGAGTTTTTGAGACATAAAGGTGATCGGTCTCTCATTCCCATTTTCGTCTACTTGCGCAAGAAGTAGTGGACTCCAAATCCACTAGCATCGCATTGAACAATAAATTCCTTGTAGTAGTTATGATGTACCAGAAAAGAAGCAGCCGATAGTTTAGACTTGAGCAACTCGAAAGCAGTTTGCCGAGTTGTTCCAACCTAAAATTTTCTTTTTCGCTAATAATTTGGTTAGAGGAAAAATGGTTGACGAATAATCGTCAATGAATTGGCGATACCACCATGCTATAACTAAAAATTGATGTAGTTAACACACGGTCTCGTAACAGGATATTCAGTGATTGCTGCAACCTTCCTATATACTAATCCTAAATATTTCACCTCCTTTATACCAAACTGACTTTTCTTAGTGTTTGTCGGCAAGCCTGCCACATAACCTAGTAGCCACTCCCAACAAATGAATAATGTGCTCGTCCAGCGATTGTGAAACGATCAAAAGATCGTCAAGGTGTACAAATACATTAGTTTTCAATTGATACGGAACTACCTTATCCATGAGACGACACATAGTCTGTCGAGCGTTACATAAGCCAGAAGCCATACGAGTGAATTGGTATTAAGGTCGGTTAGGCACGGTGGACGCGGTTTTCGAGCGTGAAGCTCGATTCAACGTGATTCGCCAGAAAGCGTCAGCGCTGTCGAAAGTACTACAATTATAGTATTTTACTCCTATTGAGTAGTGAGTACTACTATAATCCTTATATACAAATATTACTACTATTTCTAAATAGCTGAAAACAGCTTAAAGGCCTAACCAAAATAGTCGAAACAAGACGATTGCAACTTGCCAAACGTCTGACGAGTTGAGAGGAAAGCTCTACAAAGAACCATCTACTTGTATCGGTTTCGCTCTCTAAGCATTGAGTATGCATGGAATATTTCTCTTTTACATAACGATAGAACATGTATGAGAGAGTGAAATTATCAAGCAACAAGAATACTGCTTTGAGAACATAGGCAACAAACAGATATATCGGTAATATTATTAACTCTACTTGGAACATCTGGATATGTGCCGTAAAAAATATAAAGAATAAAGAGCAAATAATTTCAATAAAATAACAAATGAAATACTTTACATAAGTGCAATGCATTCAAGTTTTAAATTTATTTCATTGTCGACAACTTAATGAAATTAAACATTAATTAATTAAAAATTAATAAATGTGGCGCAAGTACCTTATATAAAGCTATCGTTTCACAGAATTCATATCCATTACACCATTACCTTTTTTTTAAGTAGCATAGAAAAAGTAAAAGCACGAGATTAACACAAAGAGAACTGTCTGGAATATCCATTTGGAATGAATATATCTATTTCAAAAAGAGTTAAAACAGTTACTCTGCTTAGTGGAGCCGATAAAGAGAAAAAAAGCTTATACTACAATGAGAACCAGAGAAAGAGATGATACGCTCTATCATGGTAGAATAAGCGAAGGAAGATGCATTTCGCACTGCGCTCTTTTTCTCATAGCCGAAAATGTCAAAATCAATACAAATCACTTTTTTGTTTACATTTTGCCAATTAAAGCTTTCTTATTGCTTTCAGATTTTCTATGAGCTGTTAAATTCGCTTTGACAGTAACGGCAGTCTGCCTCTCCGAAATGCATCTACCTTCTCTTATTCTACCATGCGCTCTATGCTCAATCAAAATCATGTACGAAAGGTTGATTTATAAGGTTGTCGCAGGGCTGATCGCACTCTCTTCTCAGTACCCATAATTGTCAAGACCAGGCAATTTTGCGAATGACTCCGAAAGAAAAACGGGTGATAAAAGAGAGCAGATTTTCTATGAGCAGTCA
Source organism: Coremacera marginata (assembly GCA_914767935.1). NCBI lineage: Eukaryota > Metazoa > Arthropoda > Insecta > Diptera > Sciomyzidae > Coremacera > Coremacera marginata. The sequence goes on from OU612045.1 coordinate 104,016,191, forward strand.
ACTTCGATAATGAGCAGTGGGTTTGACGATAAATGAGGGTAAAACAAAGTATATGCTGTCTACAAACAAGGGAGCGCGGCGTTTAGACTCCCACGTTTCAGCCGCCAGCTATAACTTTGAAGTCATCAAGGAGTTTGTATACCTTGGCTCCGCCATTAATACTAACAACGAAATCAGCCTGGAGATAAAGCGAAGAACAATAATTGCTAATAGATGCTACTACGGGCTCAGTAAGCAACTAAGTTCCAGAGCCCTCTCTCGATCGACAAAACTAACACTCTAAAAGACGTTCGTTCTACCTGTGCTGCTTTATGGCGCTGAGGCATGAGTAGTCTCGCAAACTGATGCAGCCGCTCTGGAGGTGTTCGCGAGAAAAGTTCTTCGCAAAATCTTCGGTCCTGTTCGAGTCGGCGATGACTGTCGCATCCGAATGAACCACGAGTTGTATGAGCTCTACGATGACATTGACGTAGTTCGGCGTATAACTGTGCAGCGACTACGCTGGCTGGGTCATGTCCATCGTATGGACGACGAAGCTCCAGCGAAAAAGATGCTCGAGGCGAGGGTCGCTGGTCAACGACGACGAGGGAGACCATGCCTCCAATGGATGGACCAGGCTGAGGAAGCCCTAACCGCACTTGGTGTATCCGATTGGAGAAGGCGCGCGCAAAGCCTGGCGAGAGCTGATGAGGTCGGTCAAAATCCGGACACGTGTTTTTACGGCCACCTAAGTAAGTAAGTAAGTAAGTCAACTTCGATTTGACAATTATGGGTACTCGCTCTCTCCCTTGCGACAACCTTATAAATCAACCTTGCATGTACGCATAAGTTAAGCTCTACTCGTTGTTGTATTTGTACCAATAGTATCAAGTTCTTACTTGTTTTATCTGTTTCTACAAGTAGAATGGATGGTTCTCTGCAGACCTTTAGTTGAGACGCTAAAAGTTCGGTTCGTAACAAAACGTATTAACTATGGTACAATGAAAAGAATGTAGCATTGCGGCTGGTTGTGTTGTCTTTTTCACCTACCATTATTGTCAAAATCAATACACATAATTTTCTGTCACTTGGTAAACTGAGTTCAACTGAATCTCCGAGTAGTGTTGTTTTTGCCTTTTTTTTTGACAGTTATGGTAGTTGACTCTCAGCCGTGCGACTACCTTCATTTATTCTACCATGATATGAACAAGCTGTTTCGTTCAGCTTCGTTAAATTACATTTGTTCATTTTGGGCTACTAAAGTATTAAGAAGGTACTCCTAAAATCTCAGAAATACTCCCCAAAAACTGTAATTTTACTACTATTAAGAAGTGTAAAACGGCAGCACTGGAAGGCGTCCTCTAAATCAATTTTCGATATAATGTGTACCGAAGGAAATCGAGAAATTAGATCTTCAATATTCGGAGTGGGATACGCATCGTTGAGAGTAACCTCATTTAATTTGCGAGAGTCTAGGCAAAATCGGACCTTGTCTGGTTTAACAATGACAATCGCTGGTGAAGACCAGGGAGAGCTATCGCTTCTTCAATGACACCTATGGGATAACTGATGGGATAATAGCGTTGCTTGATCGGAATCGCTGTCCCGGTGTCGATGACATGTTCAGTCCAAGTCATCAGGCCAAGCCCTTGAGCTTCGAAAGATGGAAAAGCCGAAACCGCTGCATTCACCTGTTGCCGTCCCAATGGCGTAAGACGAACCAAAGGTGAATCGTTAGAAAAGTATAATTCTTCGATTTTGTTGTCAAAAAACAGTCTTATTCCAAAAGAGTTTCAAAAATGAAAACCACAAATAACATTGTGTTTAAGAGAAGAAGTAAAAACTCAAAGCTTATTGTTCTATCATCATGTGTTAAAGAAGAACAATCGAGTCCACGACCTGTTGTTGATTTCCATCCGCCGTTTTGATGTTACCGACCAGTTTTGAATATTTGTGGGTCGAAATCAAGGTTTCAGCAAGTTCCCCGCCTGTACAACTTTTATTGGCCCCACTGTCAAGCAAGGCTAAGTGATTACAATAGGAGATGGTCAGATTGATATATGGTTGAATATCGGATTGCTGGTACGACACTGACGATGGAACAAGGTTGCGCAAAGATTTTAATTGCTTCCAAAAATTTCTTATGCGACATGAGGAACGAGTTTTTGTCAAACATGATACGGGCGGAAAGGTGTTTTTAGAACAGGCTTGGTTGGCGGGGTAGGCTTATTGGTCAGAATAGTAGAAGAAATTACATCCGAGGTCACGATTCTGGTCTCCCGCCGGTCTGCTGACAGACATCCTACTTCGAGTTTTCGTTTTAAGCATAAACCATAGCAGAAAATTTGTCGTGGTTCGACTCACAATTGGCAGGCATGACCCACCTCATCACAATTCCAGCACTTTACAAGTTGCTGACAGCATTAACCTCGGCAGCGACCTCTTGATCTCTCGGATCCCTTTCAGTCTTATCGTCGATAGGCTGAGTATCTTGTACCAGCAATTTGTCTCCGTGCAGGAAGTTGCCTTTGGAAAGTATGGCTTGACAAATCTTTAAAGAACTTTTCATGCTTTCGCACTTCACGGCGTAAGTCAGAGATATTTCTAAAGTTAAAATGAAGCAATTCATGTCGTACAATGGGCAAAAGATTTCTAATCACCATTTCTGCCAGTTCTGTATCGGGTAAGGTCAGTCGGGTCAGTCGGTCAGACAGACTCATAATGGCTTCCAATTGTCTGCACATTTATGGACAACTTTCTCCCAAATTTAAATAACGAAGAGCATTTTGCAGCTTCATCGTATTCAAGGTATTCATCGACTCAGCAATAATCTCTTGAGTTCTCGACTCCGAAATTTGGTTTTTTGATGGTTTTGACTGACCTGAACTGATACTGACGTCCGATCTCGACACGGGTTGGGTTGGCGTACCCAAGCTCGGTGCACTGGGTTGCGTTCTGGAGGTATTTCTGGTCTGTGGTCGACCACGCGAAGCACCGCCTCTCAATTTGATCGTAGCTCCTTGGGACTTAGGATTAGTACTGCTCATAGCCGACGTGGTGTTCTCTGTGAGAGAAACAAGCTCATCAAACCCACACGGTTGCCTACAAACTGGGCATCTATGATGGTTTTCTAATCATGTACAAATACAGTGACGATGGCATTGCTGGTTGCATTTTGTTTCAACTTTTGGTTTGATAAATTTTTGGTTTCATTGAAATACATTTTTGCTTTCATTGGAATAAATTTTACTTCAATTTTTGTTTTCAGTGAGGTAAATCTTAACTTTTAGTTATATTAAGGTTTTTGTTATCGTTGAAATAAATTTTACTTCAGTTTCTTGTTTACTGTGTATAAAAATTTTACTGTTAGGCCTTTTCCACACGGAGCAATTGAAAAACAACGCACCATCAACAAATGTTGCAAACCTATGTAAGTATACCGAAACCTTCAGATGAAGCAACGTTTTCACAACTAGTTGGCAGCACGTTTGCAATAAGTTTTATGCAACACAGCTTGCTGCAATTTCTGTCAGTGACTTGTGTTGTTCTTGATAATTTAAAATGATTGCGTGGTACTCGTTGTGGCGTTGTTTGTATTATTTCCTATATACAGATAAACCCAAATTAATTTTTGGCGTTGTATACTTTGCGTATAAAAAGGGGAAATAAATTCATCCTCACTTGAACCACTAGAACTCATTTTATTTAATTTCATTACTTTTTGTTTAAAATGCTTTAATATCAATTAGAGACCAATGTTGCGTTGCGCGTGACGTGCTCATCTGAAAGCATAAGTTGCAATAATGATTGGAATTGCAGTAGCTTGCAACTTTCTAAGCAATTGTGTTGCAGTTGGATTACTTTTTAGTTTCTCCATGTGGAAAAGGCGTAAGTTATATTAAATTTTTGGTTTCATTGCAGTAAATTTTACTACAATTCTTTTTTAGTGCAGTAAATTTTTGCTCTTAGTTATATAAAATTTTTGTTTTCATTGAAATAAGTTTTACTACAACTTTGGTTTTCAGTGCAGTAAATTTTACTTTTAATTTTGTTAAGTTTTCGTTTTCGTTGTGGTTCATATTAAGTTTATTCTTTTTTGTTAAATGTTCATTTTCCTTTTGATTGATTTTAATTTAATTGTTATTGTTATTAAATTTTTGTTTTTATTGGAGTAAATTTTACTTCAATTTTTGCGAACTTTTTGTTTTCGTTTTGGTTTATTTTAATCTTAGTTTCGTCTTAATTTTTATTGTTATTAAAGTAAACTCTTATCTGTTAGTTTAGTTTACTTCTTGAAAAGATTAAGTTTCAATCTAATTTTTAGGCCCAAGTTTAAAGTTTGGTTTAAGTTTAAGTTTACAAAAAACAAAAGAAAAATATGCTTTTATGAGATATGTGCATAATAAAAAATTTTATTTTCTCGAAATGCTCTATGTATGCGTACGAAATAACTCAAAGAAAACCTGGTTGCCTGTGTTGTTGGTGGTATGGCTGCTGTGGTCACTTACACTAGGCGCCAAAATCCAAAAAAATTTCTGTGATCCAGATGCCACTATTTTTTTCTTATGGACTTTGGCCTTCTTAACACGAATATAACAATAAAAATTTTGGATAGGTTTTTGAGATATGATTATTTGAAAAAATGTCCCCTTGTTCCAGGATGTAGTGTCGTAAATAGCAACCTATCTTGAAAACGAATTAACCAATTTAAAACAAAAAAAATTAAATCAAGACAATTAAATTACCTACAAATGCTTAGAACAAACTTTGTCATTTGGCTCAGTAAATTTGATGGAATTAGAAGAACTTCCGAGAATTTTTTTTTTTTTTTTTGAAAAAAGTCAAGTCGAATAATGTTTCAAAAATCGACAAAAAAATCAAAATTTCAAAAAAATCTCAGTTTGCCATTTTTTACGTAAATATAGTTCTTTGAAGAAAAAAAACACACTGCCTTTAAAGAAAATTCATGGTAGAATAACGAAGTTATAGACCATTGAGTGAAGGTACCGAAATTCTAGTTTTTTATGATTTTTTCATTAATGCCGGCCAGTTTAATATAAACACATCTGAAATAAATTTTTAATTAAAAACTTTTATTTTTAACGAAATATTAAATATCTACATAAATCCTTAAAAAGTACAGAATAAAGAGATTATCAAAAAAATATTGACTTAAATAGGAAAGGAAATAAGATACAGATTTTGAATTAGAAAGCAATAAAATAAGTTAAGAAAAGTATTCGAATATTAAATTGTTTGGCAATGGTTTAAAGATTTCGATTTTGTTTTAGATTTTTGAAACATTATTCGACTTGATTTTTTTCAGAAAAAAAAATTCGCCGAATTTCTTCTAATTCCGTCAAATTTACTGAGTCAAATGACAAAGTTTGTTCTAGGCATTTGTAGGTAATATAGTTGCCTTGATTTAATTTTTTTTGATTTAAATTGGTTAATTCGTTTTAGAGATAGGTTGCTATTTATGACACTACATCCTGGAAAAAGGGGACATTTTTTCAAAAAATCATATCTCAAAAACCAATCCGTAGAAAATTTTTATTGTTATATTCGTGTTAAGAAGGCCAAAGTCCATAAGAAAAAAATAGTGGCATCTGGATCACAGAAATTTTTTTGGATTTATATATATATATATGTAATAATAAAAGGAAATTTGCAGAGAGGTAAATAATGAAAGCAGTTAAGATGTTAAGACTTAATGAAAGAAAGACAAATAGGTAAAAAGGTGGAGAAGTTAAGAGAAGTATTTGAAAATTAAATGCTTAAAGTACTTAGTGTTGGAAACAATTTTAATGTTGGTTGGAAGTGAGTTCCATAGTCTTATAGCACTAACGAAAAACAGTCAGCTTGAGTTTTGAAAATTATACTTCGGAATAACAAGGTTGATGCTTATGTTTAACCTGCAAAACTTTATCTTTTCAAAAAGGTACCCCGGACTACGCGAGGGGATGATCTTGTGTAAGAAGATGCAATTTCTTGCTTCGAGCTAGTTGACTAAAGTACGACCTAATAACCGACTGCTAAATGGTGAAATGCAATCAAACCTCCGCAGACGGCAGACATAACGTGTAGAATTATTGAAAGCCACTTGCATTGTGTGTGAAGATCTCGAGCCGAGTTTGCTATAAACGACTTCCGTATATGTAAATATTGGAAGTAAAAACTGTAGGACTAGCTTTCTTCTAGTTTCAATAGGTACAAACGCTGCAGTCATACGAAGATTACTAAGGACGAAGAGATTTTTTTTTACGCTGGAGTTTACGTGATCATCGCAGGACAATGAAGAGTTTATCTGAAACCCTAGATTTGTGGCTTTACTTACAAATTTTAGTTCAACGCCATTGAGGGAGATTGTGGGAATATCCAGATTCTGATACGGTGTTTTCGAAATCGGCAAGACGTACGATTTAAGAGGGTTCAGGTTCAGCATATTGTTTCTGGCCCAGCTTACTACAATATTTAAATCTTCATTGACTGTAGCACATAAATCTTCAGACAAATTGATTGGTCTAGACATGTAAAGTTGCAGGTCGTCAGCATAAGCATGCATGGTTACATGATTGCATTTACTAAATATATCATTTATAAACATGGTAAATAGAATTGGGCCAAGAACTGAGCCCTGTGGAACCCCACTAGTTGTACCTCTAAATGATGAGAAGATGTTACCAACCTTTACTCTTTGAGACCTGCCATTCAGGTAGCTAAACATCAAACGAACAGAAGCATGTGAAAAACCAAACTTTAAACTGAGTTTTTTACACAGTAGGGAATGATCCACGCAGTCAAACGCTTTAAAAGAGTCTAACAAGCAGAGTAAACTCAAATGCCCTATATCATACGACATATAATTGTTTATTTCAATATAAATTTTATATATCCAGTGTAGCCTGAGTTTCTTAATTTTAAATAAATATAATGATACTGAGACACATTCTGTTCATCAACACTAGCCTTAAGATATTCTAAGCAATTTTAATCTATTTTACAGTATTACTGCAAGGGGGCCGGCATGTTTAGGCTGCCAACCTAAATGAGAAGAAAGTAAGAGATTAGTTAAAATATACGTTCAAATGATAATTACTTACCGACCCGTTCGAGTATCGATATCAGATAGACGAACTGATCACTAGTTTGGCGTTTCCTCTCATTGACAATCACTCATTGACTCCAAAGTGTTAAACTTGTTTTTTTTAAACGCAGAAGGAATATTTTTAGCCAAAAACCACTATTTTGAATTTCCTTTCGTCACCTATTAAAGATCTGGAAAAAACGTAAGATATTAATAAATACATTTATATTGTATTGAATTATACTTACCGGTGTTTTTTCTTTAATCTGTAAATATTCGCCAGTGAATTCTTAGTCACTTAAAAAAAAAAAAACGTAATGGCCATTTCAGCCCTTAAAAGAACTTTGACCGAGCTTCTTATGATCAATTGTGTTATGTGTGTTGTGAAATGTTTGAACACAAATGAAATTTTTCACCGAAAATACAAAAAATAATATCAAAAAAATTCTGAAATTTATAAATATCTGATTTATTTTACTTCACTTACTGAATATTTACATCTTTTATCGCTTCAATTAGAGATTCAATTAGTCTAGTTGGTGTAAGACATAACTACAAAAAAAGGACTTGCGGCAATAAAAAAAGAATATTCCTTGTTAATTCATAATATATTTTAACTTAAAGTTAATATAAATATTCTTATAAGTTATTTACCACTTATTTTAATGCAATTTTTATTAACTTGAGGTGAAATTTAGTTATAAAAAATAGAAACAATAAAATTTAATTAAATGTATTTTCCAAGTATTTCAATTTCATTTAAAAAGTATTGCATATCATCCTCCGTCAGGAAAGAATTTTGAAGAACCAAACGGAAGAAATTTGGATGATCCCTTAATGGTTGGTACGTGATCATCATTGATCCTTTTTTAATCATTTTCTCCTTAATTTTTGGAGCAACCATATGCAATTTCGCCTGAAAGTTCTTATTGCGCTCCATACTTCTTAAACTTGACGGTACATACCAAAAACATATATTAATACACTGAGGATTTTCAAGTACCATTTCAAAACCAGGTCTTCCCTTCAACTGCTTTATAAAGTATTTGGACATTTTGAATAATTTGTTTATGTGTTCCTCTAAGCCATTACTTCCCTTAGCTTTCCACATGAACCAGAACTTAAAAACGTCTGCTCGTCTTCCACACTGAATATGTTTGTCACCAGTATCATATGCTGTGTCATAAAACTTATCTTTTTGAAACAAATACGCTGCGTTCGTAGAGTGGCAATGAATTAATATATCTTTATGTCGAGTAGAGAACGTAGAACATTGTTGCGATGCTGTTAACATTTTATGCGGGTTCCATGTCACTGAGTCCGATCTATAAAAGAAAATTTGACTTTACTTACAATAATAACAATATTAGAGGCGTTCACGACAGCTAGCAAGTGTAAAGTGTAATAGCAAACTCAATTAGCAACAACAAAATACAAGTCAAATAACTTTGCTACAAAACTTAACTCATATATTAAAAAATTTGTGCAAAAAAGTTGTTGTTTTGTTTTCTTTATTTTCATTCTATCAGAAGCAAACAATAATCGCAATTTCACATTCTTTCGATATTTTGAGAAAAACTTTCAAACAAATTTTAATGCGTCAAATTCAAACATAACACAAGTTTACAAATAAGGATCAACTTTTGGACCAGGGACCAGAGGAGACGAAAGTGGTTTCATATGTATTTATGCGCGCTGACTTTAAAACCGCAGTGTGTTTGTTTCAGGTCAAGGTGTTCAGGTGTTTGTTTCAGGTCAAGCTTTGCAGATATAGGAGAAAATGTGAAAAATTATTATTTTCCTGTTAATCGGCCGTTTTAACGTATCGGCCGATTACAATTGTCTTTAAAGGGTATAAATAAGGAATATTAGGCCTAACCATTACTGTTTATTTCAGTACATTACCTTTTGTAGTTTTAAAATATTGGCTTTCTAAATTCAACACTTTTAAAATTTTTATAAAATATACATATTTGTAGCCATGGAACCTTTTTATCTTTCCATGCAATTTAAAATTTTTTTCGGATGGACAATTCCTGGAATTTAAGTAAGGAGTTTACTTTTCGCCAATGCCATGGATAGCTTGAGTTATTTTTGAAAAATCGAGTTTTTATTAAATTTACTGTCAGAAAATCTCATATGTTTCTTCCATTAAATTTTCTTAGAAAAAATTTAATAAAAATTTTGTTTTTTCAAAATAACTCTTAATTTTATCTACGGCATTGGCAAAAAGTAAACTTCTTACTTAAATTCCAACGATTAACATCCGATAAAAAAATTTTTTATAGTACATGGAAAGATAAAAAAGTTTCTTTTCTTTTGAAGAGTGCAAGAGTATTTACAAGAAAAACCAACAACAGCAAATCCTTGAGTATGGTAGAATATGAAATTTTAAACATAAAAAAAAATTATTAATATTTACATAAAACTAGCAAGAAATGGAGCTTCAGCGACCGTATTGAAGTATATACGGTGATATTTAGTATATACGGTATGAATATTAGAAGTCATTCAATTCAGTTGACGATGACATTAAGTTTTGTATATTTACGAAAGTTTTCCTAAACGGTAGGCGTGGTTTTAATCCAATTTTTTGAAACATCATAATCATGGTCTACATTAAATATCAAAGTCGATGTGGAAAATTCAAGACATTTCTTTAATTTGAGCAGATTTTTTATGAGATTTTACTTTATTTTATTTATATAAAGACACTTTGTATTGGAGGTAGGTGTGGTTTTCATCCGATTTTTCAAATTTCATAGCCAGGATTTATAATAAAGATTAGAGCTTACGGCATTTCTTTAAGCTTTTGGATTTTTTAGAGGTTTTACTGTAAAACTAAAGTCACTCTGTATAGAAGGAAGGCGTGGTTTTCATCTGATTTCGCTCATTTTCAAACTTTATCTTCATATTTTAAAAAGAAGCTTATATTTTGATTTTCATCGAGATAGCGATGTTGTAATCGTCTCAACAGACGAACAGACGGACAGACATATGGAAATCGACTCTGGTCGTGATGCTGATCAAAGATATATAAACTTTTCTATACCTGCCACGCCTTCTTATTGGCGTTACAAGCGAAATGACAAAGTTAATATACCCCTTACGCAATACGAACTGAGGCATAAAACACATTAAAGCAACAACACGCATGCCAGTAACGCACACTAGAGCGCTGGAGACGAAACACTACGAAAAATGACCAACAAAAAACTTGCAGCAGCATGAATTTTGCTCAGTCGCAAGCGCTGACATATATTTACCAACAACGACAAGCAAAACAACAAAAAGCACGCGCAGCATTGTTTTGGTGCAGTTATTGTTTTGTTCTGAACAAAACTATGGAATTTTCGGTATAAAAGTAAGAACTCATTTTTAGGCATTTTTTAAAAAATTGGTTAAAAATAGCAATCGTTTGAACCCCAAGCTAAAATTTTTTGTGAATCTTGAGAATTGATGTTTTATAACGACACTATGTTCAAAAGGTGAAAAATTTACTGGAATCACCATGAAAAAGAATTCAAGGTTTTTTTTCTGTACGACATGCTCTAATTGTATAACTATTTGGATATATTTTGGGAATTCTTACAGTATATGAATTAAAAATTAAATTGTTTTCGCAAAAACAATAAACACAGTTTAAGGGCCTACTAAAGTTTTTCGGCGACCAAAAATCAATTTTTATTTTTTACATTTTTCGAATGTATACGTATAACACCTTAAAAATATTCTCAGAAAGTTTTGAGTCGATTAAATAAAAATTGTTGTAGTTATAAGCATAATCGTCCAAAGAGAAGACAATGTACTAGTCTCAATGCACTCATACACTCAAGGGTATTTTTTTAAGCTAAGGCACATTTGGTGCCACCGAAATTAAAGAAAATACTAAAATGCACCAGACACCAAACCTCATTTCTTTTGCGCCAAAATTCTTAAATTTAAACACAAATGGAAAAAAGTTCATGTTTACCTAAATAAACTTCTTTTTAAACTTTAAACTCGTTTTACTTGAAAAGGCTGTTTGAAACCGGTGGACATCATTACTCGAAAACTATGCCAAGGATTTAACTTGTTAATCAAATATGATCGGTACTTTTGATCATTCGATTTTTATTTTAGAGAAATACTTCATCTTTTATAACCTAAAAACAATGACTTTTTAGTCAAAAATCTAAGCTATGATTTTGGTAAAAATCACAATTTTTTTAAAATCTTCGATCAAGAGCTCAAAAAGCCTTAGCATAACCTTAATCATTCGTTTTTTTTTCTTTTTTAGATGCACAATCTGTGAAAAATCGTGTCCACCGCATATTTAAGGTACCTTACTAAACTACGAATTCCTGCTGTATGGTTGAATATTTGTTATCCAAAAATTTAAAAACTTTTATTTAAAACATATTTAATTATAATTTAAAAACACAATTTATCTAAAAAAACCCGTAGCTTAAATATTAAACTTTTAATACAGGGGTTTTTCCGCTTAAAAAACTTTAGTAGGCCCTTAAGTTATTTTCACGAGCACTACTAACCTACAAAGTTTAAAAATAAAATCGGAATCACAAAGGTCCGATTTTGCTCAAAAATAGTCGAATTGATATGGAATCATCGATATAATGTAAAATTTTGAAAATTGTTTAGCCAACATTGTGAAACTACAAAAGATAATAAATTGAACTAAACAGAAATAGTCTTTGAAGAAACAGAAAAAGAACCCTTTTTTACATTTTTGCTGACATCTCCAAAACTTGACCTTATAAAAAAAACGGACTACGAATTTTAACTCAGCGCACAAAAAAAAAAACAACGAACTATTTTTGTCTTGTCTGGTCCGAAACCATGTAAGCCTGTGTAATTAAAATCAACTGTTGTTTTGAAAATTTTGCAATCAGAAGTGTGACGAACCGTTTTTGCCGAGGTATTACTCGCCGGTTTAGTTCTGGTTTTATCGACTATCCGTATATTATGAAAAAGAAAGTTTAAAGTAAACTACATTCGAATTCACCAGCTCATGTTTGACTTTAATCCATTCACATATATAGTTCTCTGATATAATGTTCATTGTATAATTTGTGGCCGCCGTGGCGCAGTGGGTAGAGTGCGTGGTCCACACGCCAGAGAACCCTGGCTTAATTCCCACCTGATACAGGTACTTTTTTCAATTGAAATTCAATTGAATTTTTCTGTTCGGCCGTCACCTTTCTGCATATAATGGCAAACCTCAGAGAGTAAAAACTGCCATGAAAAGCTTCTTGAGAACATAAGCCGTTAGGAGTCGGCATAAAACTTGTAGGTCCAGTTCTCGATCATTTGTGTTCAAATATTTCACAATACGTACAATACAATTGATCATAAGAAGCTCGGTCAAAGACCTTTCAAGGGCTGAAATGTCCCTTTCGTTTTTTTTTTTTTATTAATTGTCCTATATTTATTCACTAGTGATAAAGTTCCTTAATATATATGCACTTATATTTTATCCTGAATTAAGCTTAGCTTACTGATGTCATCTACCGTCAGCTGTCAGCATCTTCGCCCACTATGGCTTGACGCATAGACATGTCTTAGGTAAGATTCGTTATCTGATATGGCTTAACGCGTAGGCAGGACTTAGGCAAGATTCCATATCCACTATGGCTTAATGCGTAGGCAGGGCTAAGGAAAAATTTGTTATCTACTATGACTTAACGCGTAGGCAGGACTTAAGAAAGATTCGCTATCCACTATGTCTTAATGCGTAGGCATGTCTTTGATAAGATTCGTTATCCGCTTTGGCTTAACGCGTAGGCAAGACTTTAGAAAAATTCGTTATCCACTATTGCTTAACGCGTAGGTAGGACTTATAGAAGATTTTTTAGCCACTATGGCATAACACTTAGGAGAAGGTTTTCAGGAGCTAATTATGTATGACTTACCAGTTTGGCAGCTGCAGCGAGAATGATCTTTTATCTGATGCTCGTTGCGTAAGTCATGCCAGCTTGACTGCACAACCATTGTATGGTTAGCTTACGTTTCAGCTGTTTCGTTGATTTTGGCATGTGTGCTTTTCACCTTGGTCTAGTGTTGGCAACCGAGTGGAATCAAGTAAGGTGGCTGCTGCTTACTTGTATACTCATAGAAGTAGTAGTACTACATTTGACTGAATGCATTATAATTATCTCATTTAAGTTGTGATATATTATTATTTATTCCAATGTTAATTTCGATTATTTATATTTTGTTTTATTTATTTTTACGCTTCCCCGCTGCGCTTCCACGATATTTGGGCTCTGTGTCATTCATGGTCTGTATAAACGAGCCCCTTGGCCTTCCCTTCTCGGGCTGCTGCGAAAACTTTGTAGGACCTCTTCGGAATTCTGTTGTATATCTGGTGGCAAAACAGGGCGGCCTCTCTTTTCCTGTTTTACAGAGGAAGGAGTATCTGCATGATTTTTTTTTAATCTGAGTAACAAAAAGTATTTGTATCGATATATTTATTTTTATTTTTCATATTTATTTATTATGCGTTAATTTGCTTACATTTACAAGAATTTCAATTATGGTGCGAATTTTTGGCTATTTACTAAAATCTATAAAAATTAATAAATCCCGCAAAGCCTCTAAAGGTTGTCTGCAGGAATGTGCAATATTAATTTCAGATTTATATATGAGTTACTGTATGATTTCAGCTATATTAAGGACGAAGATATTTTTTTTCACGCTGGAGTTTACGTGATCATCGCAGGACAATGAAGAGTTTATCTGAAACCTTAGATCTGTGGCTTTACTTACAAATTTTAGTTCAACGCCATTGAAGGAGATTGTGGGAATATCCAGATTCTGATACGGTGTTTTCGAAATCGGCAAGACGTACGATTTAAGAGGGTTCAGGTTCAGCATATTGTTTCTAAATATATCATTTATAAACATGGTAAATAGAATTGGGCCAAGAACTGAGCCCTGTGGAACTCCACTAGTTGTACCTCTAAATGATGAGAAGATGTTACCAACCTTTACTCTTTGAGACCTGCCATGAGCTACCTAAACCTGCCAGGTAGCTAAACGTCAAACGAACAGAAGCATGTGAAAAACAAAACTTTAACCTGAGTTTTTTACACAGTAGGGAATGATTCACGCAGTGAAACGCTTTAGAAAGGTCTAACAAGCAGAGTAAACTCAAATGCCCTATATCATACGACATATTATTGTTTATTTCAATATAAATTTTATTTTATTTATAATGAGACTCATTCTAAGACACATTCTTTTCATCAACACTAGCCTTAAGATATTCTAAGCAATTTTAATCTATTTTACAGTATTACTGCAAGGGGGCCGGCATGTTTAGGCTGCCAACCTAAATGAGAAGAAAGTAAGAGATTAGTTAAAATATACGTTTAAATGATAATTACTTACCGACCCGTTCGAGTATCGATATCAGATAGACGAACTGATCACTAGTTTGGCGTTTCCTCTCATTGACACTCATTGACTGCAAAGTGTTAAGCTTGTTTTTTTTTTAAGCGCAGAAGGAATATTTTTATCCAAAAACCGCTATTTTGAATTTCCTTTCGTCACCTATTAAAGATCTGGAATTAACGTAAGATATTAATAAATGCATTTATATTGTATTGAATTATACTTACCGGTGTTTTTTCTTTAGTTTGTAAATATTCGCCAGTGAATTCTTGGTCACTTAAAAAAAAAAACGTAATGGCCATTTCAGCCCTTAAAAGAACTTTGACCGAGCTTCTTATGATCAATTGTGTTGTGTGTTGTGAAATGTTTGAACACAAATGAAATTTTTCACCGAAAATACAAAAAATAATATCAAAAAAATTCTGAAATTTATAAATATCTGATTTATTTTACTCCACTTACTGAATATTTACATATTTTATCGCTTGGTGAGTGGTATTAAATTTTAATTTTATTTGTCTGGAAATGGAATTTTATCTTTAGAGGTTTAATTAGTCTAGTTGGTGTAAGACATAACTACAAAAAAGGACTTGCGCCAATAAAAAAAGAATATTCCTTGTTAATTCATAATATATTTTAACTAAAAGTTAATATAAATATTCTTATAAGTTATTTACCACTTATTTTAATGCAATTTTTATTAACTTGAGGTGAAATTTAGTTATAAAAATAGAAACAATAAAATTTAATCAAATGTATTTTCCAAGTATTTCAATTTCATTTAAGAAGTATTGCATATCATCCTCCGTCAGGAAAGAATTTTGAAGAACCAAACGGAAGAAATTTGGATGATCCCTTAATGGTTGGTACGTGATCATCATTGATCCTTTTTTAATCATTTTCTCCTTAATTTTTGGAGCAACCATATGCAATTTCGCCTGAAAGTTCTTATTGCGCTCCATACTTCTTAAACTTGGCGGTACATACCAAAAACATATATTAATACACTGAGGATTTTCAAGTACCATTTCAAAACCAGGTCTTCCCTTCAACTGCTTTATAAAGTATTTGGACATTTTGAATAATTTGTTTATGTGTTCCTCTAAGCCATTACTTCCCTTAGCTTTCCACATGAACCAGAACTTAAAAACGTCTGCTCGTCTTCCACACTGAATATGTTTGTCACCAGTATCATATGCTGTGTCATAAAACTTATCTTTTTGAAACAAATACGCTGCGTTCGTAGAGTGGCAATGAATTAATATATCTTTATGTCGAGTAGAGAACGTAGAACATTGTTGCGATGCTGTTAACATTTTATGCGGGTTCCATGTCACTGAGTCCGATCTATAAAAGAAAATTTGACTTTACTTACAATAATAACAATATTAGAGGCGTTCACGACAGCTAGCAAGTGTAAAGTGTAATAGCAAACTCAATTAGCAACAACAAAATACAAGTCAAATAACTTTGCTACAAAACTTAACTCATATATTAAAAAATTTGTGCAAAAAAGTTGTTGTTTTGTTTTCTTTATTTTCATTCTATCAGAAGCAAACAATAATCGCAATTTCACATTCTTTCGATATTTTGAGAAAAACTTTCAAACAAATTTTAATGCGTCAAATTCAAACATAACACAAGTTTACAAATAAGGATCAACTTTTGGACCAGGGACCAGAGGAGACGAAAGTGGTTTCATATGTATTTATGCGCGCTGACTTTAAAACCGCAGTGTGTTTGTTTCAGGTCAAGGTGTTCAGGTGTTTGTTTCAGGTCAAGCTTTGCAGATATAGGAGAAAATGTGAAAAATTATTATTTTCCTGTTAATCGGCCGTTTTAACGTATCGTCCGATTACAATTGTCTTTAAAGGGTATAAATAAGGAATATTAGGCCTAACCATTACTGTTTATTTCAGTACATTACCTTTTGTAGTTTTAAAATATTGGCTTTCTAAATTCAACACTTTTAAAATTTTTATAAAATATACATAATTGTAGCCATGGAACCTTTTTATCTTTCCAAGCAATTTAAAATTTTTTCGGATGGACAATTCCTGGAATTTAAGTAAGGAGTTTACTTTTCGCCAATGCCATGGATAGCTTGAGTTATTTTTGAAAAATCGAGTTTTTATTAAATTTACTGTCAGAAAATCTCATATGTTTCTTCCATTAAATTTTCTTAGAAAAAATTTAATAAAAATTTTGTTTATTCAAAATAACTTTAATTTAATCCACGGCATTGGCAAAAAGTAAACTTCTTACTTAAATTCCAACGATTAACATCCGATAAAAAATTTTTTAATAGTACATGGAAAGATAAAAAAGTTTCTTTTCTTTTGAAGAGTGCAAGAGTATTTACAAGAAAAACCAACAACAGCAAATCCTTGAGTATGGTAGAATAAGAAATTTTAAACATAAAAAAAATTATTAACATTTACATAAAACTAGCAAGAAATGGAGCTTCAGCGACCGTATTGAAGTATATTCGAAGTCATTCAATTCAGTTGACGATGACATTAAGTTTTGTATACTTACGAAAGTTTTCCTAAAAGGTAGGCGTGGTTTTAATCCAATTTTTTGAAATATCATAGTAATGGTCTACATTAAATATCAAAGTCGATGTGGAAAATTCAAGACATTTCTTTAATTTGAGCAGATTTTTTATGAGATTTTACTTTATTTTATTTATATAAAGACACTTTGTATTGGAGGTAGGTGTGGTTTTCATTCGATTTTTCAAATTTCATAGCCAGGATTTATAATAAAGATTAGAGCTTACGGCATTCTTTAAGCTTATGGATTTTTTAGAGATTTTACTGTAAAACTAAAGTCACTCTGTATAGAAGGAAGGCGTGGTTTTCATCTGATTTCGCTCATTTTCCAACTTTATCTTCATATTTTAAAAAGAAGCTTATATTTTGATTTTCATTGAGATAGCGATGTTGTAATCGTCTCAACAGACGAACAGACGGACAGACATATGGAAATCGACTCTGGTGGTGATGCTGATCAAAGATATATAAACTTTTCTATACCTGCCACGCCTTCTTATTGGCGTTACAAGCGAAATGACAAAGTTAATATACCCCTTACGCAATACGAACTGAGGCATAAAACACATTAAAGCAACAACACGCATGCCAGTAACGCACACTAGAGCGCTGGTGACAAAACACTACGAAAAATTACCAACAACAAACTTGCAGCAGCATGAATTTTGCTCAGTCGCAAGCGCTAACATATATTTACCAACAACGACAAGCAAAACAACAAAAGGCACGCGCAGCATTGTTTTGGTGCAGTTATTGTTTTGTTCTGAACAAAACTATGGAATTTTCGGTATAAAAGTAAGAAATCATTTTTAGGCATTTTTTAAAAAATTGGTTAAAAATAGCAATCGTTTGAACCCCAAGCTAAAATTTTTTGTGAATCTTGAGAATTGATGTTTTATAACGACACTATGTTCAAAAGGTGAAAAATTTACTGCAATCACCATGAAAAAGAATTCAAGGTTTGTTTTTCTGTACGACTTACTATTTCGAAGTAACAGCTGTTTAAATACATGCTCTAATTGTATAACTATTTGGATATATTTTGAGAATTCTTACAGTGTATGAATTAAAAATGAAATTGTTTTCGCAAAAACAATAAACACAGTTTAAGGGCCTACTAAAGTTTTTCGGCGACCAAAAATCAATTTTTTTTTTTTACATTTTTCGAATGTATATTATTTGCTTTACTACTTTCGGCTGTTTTTAACTGTAACAAAACTTATCTTGATCATATTTATTTATGCGAAATTCATTATTTATTGTTATTTGTTTGGCAGATTTGTAAGTGTTGATGGCGCTTTTGATTATTGAAGCAACACAAGTTCAAGTGTTACCTTTGACATTTCCGATATCTCTTGCGCAAATGAAACGAAATTAATTATGAAGTCATTTTTGTAAAAATTTCGTCAAATGAAAACGATTGTGAAAAGTTTTTTTTCACTTTACTTTAACGCAAAACGGGAATTGGCCCGCAGAAAAAGAGCTAGTTCTAATTTTTGTTTTTGCATTGTAATAAAATGCAGCCACGCTCTAGATCAACGACTACGAGAATGCAGCTATTGATAACTAAAAATAAGTTTTTATAAAAAGTGTTTTATTTGTATTAAAAAATAAATAAAACTTTTGAAAATTGTGATCAGTTGTTTACTTTTTACAGAAAAAAACGGTAGTTACAGGATTATTGTGATTAAGATTAACAAAATAAACCAAAACTGTATTTTCGAATTTAGTTTACGCTTACTTTCAGCGAGTTTATCTAAAATTTAATTCATTTGTAGTGTCATAGCACAGCCAGCCCACGGTATAATTGAATAATGTAACAAGTGCAAGTGTAGCACCTAATTAACTAAATTTCGTTTTGTTTATTTTCTTTCATTCATTACTACACCGGGTCAAGCGATTTATATTACATCGCGACTGACACAAACAATGTTGCTGCATTGATTTTTGCAAACGCAGCAATAGTAATTATTTGAAGTTGTAAGAATGAAAGAAAGAAAAATAACTTATTAACGTAAAGAAATTCTATGGTATGTGTGAATATAGGGAGGAGTTTTAGAAGCAATACGAAATAGAAATACTGGTATTTTTAGTATATATAAGAGACAAAATTTTAAATAAAGGGCAAGAAGTTTTTAGCACTTAGCTTGAAAACACAAAATTCTTCCTTTCTTTTCTTTTAATCAATTCAAGTACGGCGTAAAGCCATTGATTGATACTGCCATATACAACGGCCTAGGAAAGACTTTAAACATAATTTCACGTACACCACACATTGATGGCATCATATCTCTGTACAGATTAAGCAATGTTAGCCCACTTAATCTATCTTGCAACATCGTGCTTCTTAAATAAGTTTTGAGTCGGCGAAGTACTGAAAATCTCCGTTCATTTTCACACGAAGTGACTGGTTTGATGGTAAATTAAATATATTATAAAATATTTCTATATTGCACTGTTCTAAGGCTTCAAACGCAGTCGTTTTTTCCATCGTTAGTTTTATTGCTAACTTTATACCAAACATTCAGTTTAATTTTTAAATCATCAAAATATTCTTTCAAATCATCTTAATAAAATTCAATTAGTTTTCCAAAAGCTCCACTATTTCACAAAAGGAAATAGTGTTGTAATGAATAGTGGATATAGATGTTTTTTGAAAATCTAACTCTTAGCTTTGAGATAAAGCAAACGCTTGTCAAAAAATGTTGGCAGAGACAGAGTCAACATTTGGTTGATTGGTGTCAAATCAATTTTTATTTTGTGAGCTTTATGCTTAGAGTAAAATAAATAAATTCTATATATTGTGAAGTAACAAATGGAATGTGTGGTCATTTAATAATTAAGTATTATTACTTCAACCACAACTCTATCTAGGGAACTAAACGCCCTTTCGCCCTAGTTGGTCATTCAATGGGTGGCGCCACTGCAGTGTTATTTTCCATAGCTTATGAAACTTACGAGTACTTTTATTGTAAGTACTCATATATTGGTAAAAAGTAACAAAAAACACAAATTTCACAAACTTCGTTTTGCTAACGGGTTTTGCTCATTACTAACCATCACCTGTTTTTGACTAGGGATGGGCACTTTTTTAAAAAACCTCCGTTTTGGAAAACCGGTTTTATCAATTTCGGTTTTTCACTGAAATTAAAAACCGAAGAAAAACACCGGTTTTCCCAAAAACCGACTCATTTAAGAGATTTTTAATAAAAAATATTAAGATTTTTTTAAAAAATTCATCTTAAAGCTGATTAAGATTTTTGAAGTTAGTATATTTTTCAATCTGTATTAATTTGGGTTAAAATTGTCAAAAATGTAAAAATATTTTTTTTGCAAATGCTTAGAATACTGAATAAAATATAAAAATAAAATTCAAATAGAATATCCATTCAATATATAAAGGGTGGTTAAATTTTAAGGGCCGATGTTGATTTTAAATAAAACACAAATGATTTAGGAAATTATTGTCATTTCTTTTTATTATGATAATACTGGGGCCCTACTCTGTATTGCGATTCGAAAAGCAATGCTATTCGAAAGTTAAATGCGATCCGAAAGTGAAATGCCACTCTCTAACTCATTCGCATGAGTGTGAATGTTGCTCAGTTTTATATCCCGCAATTTTTGGTAAAGTAGAGCATCACCCGCACTAAATGTCAGAATATGCACAAAGAGGAAATAACAAATCGAAGAATACACATATTTATTGACATTTGTTATTAAAGTAAACATTATTTTGCAGAAGTTTCTTGTGTTAAATTTTTAAATTTTTTGTGTTAAAAAATGGATTCGGTAGCTTTGTGGCTGCACTATGGCAACGATCGTGAGGAAAGGATTCAGCGGAGAACGATAAGAGATCAGTCCAATATAATGGGTCTCAATGATAAGAGGTATAAAAAAATTACTTCTTACTACTAGTACTACCTACTAAACTATTTTGTAGTTTTGTTAGAAATTTCCGGCTCAACAAAGAAGCTTTTATGTACGTCCTGCGAAGCATAACAAGCGACTTGAAAGCTTCGCAGAGATCCACAGCAGTTCCTGTAATGCTAAAACTCGCTGCCACTTTAAAATTCCTTGCGCAAGGTGGATACCAACACCAAATTGGACAAGACCGCTACGTAGGCTTAGCGCAACAGACAATGTCAAGTTGTCTCTTTGAGGTGTGCACATCAATTGAAAAACAACTTTGTGCGAAGCATATAAGTTTTGAAATGACTGCGCTTGAAGAAAAAGATGGAAAAAGGTATTTCTATGAGAAGTCCGGAATTCCAGGAATAATTGGAGTAGTGGATGGCTCCCACATCCAAATGATAAGGCCAGTAACGAATGAGCATTTATTCTTTAATTGAAAATTGAAGCACAGTGTAAATGCTATGGTTGTGAGTTTCTTTATTAATGTTCTTCTTTGACAAAGAAATTTTTAAATATATATATGTTCATAGATTTGCGATCACAAAATGGTCATCAGGTCTGTTAATGGCCGATTTGGAGGAGCCGCTCATGATTCCCATGTTTGGAACCTCTCTAGTGAAAGGCAGCATTTAAAAAGAAAGTTTGAAAATGGCGACAAGGGAACGTGGATTCTTGGCAAGTATTTTTTAAAAACTTATAATTTTAACAGCGCGCTCGCTTATGTGGTGAAATTTATTTAATATCGTATTTTCTTGTATTTTAGGTGATTCTGGATATCCTTTAGAGCCCTGGATCTTAACACCATATCGGAATGTTATGGAAAATTCCTCTGAATCCTTGTTCAATGAAAAGTTTTCGAAAGCAAGGTCAACCATTGAACGTGTTTTCGGCATATTGAAAGGACGATTTCGTTGCCTATTAGCTGCAAGAGAGCTACATTACGCTCCCAAAAGAGTTGTGAAAATTTTAAATGTTTGTTGTGTTCTGCACAATATTTGCTTGCTTTACAACGTTCAAGCACCTTCCAACTTACGAAGCGATGAAGAAGAGGAAGCATACACATTCAATGGTACTGTTAATGAAAATGTAGCTTTAACAAATATTGCTAAAAATATAAGAGATCAAATAAAAAACAGTATAGCTTGTTAGATAGATTTTATAACAAACAAACAAAAAGAAAATGATTTGTATTAATATATATTCTATTTTCCTTTGAACATAAGTGCTATGAAATAAAACGAGAACAAAAAATAAAGTTGTTCACAATATCACAAACGTACCCAAAAGCATTTCTAATTTTAGTATTTTTGTAAATTAATTTCATTTAAATTTGTATAGTTTATAATATGATTTGATACAAACCAAAAAAACAAAAGAACATAAAATTCAAATAATAATTAATAAAAAGAAACTTAAATTAATTTAATTATAAATAAAGTACGTCAATGGTCTTCAAAATCAAAATTATATAATATTAAAAATTGCATAACTCTTAAAAATGATAAATGAACATATATTAAACAAACAACAAATGCCGTAAAACTTAAATAATGAGAAAATATTTCTCTTAAAAACACTTCACTTTTTTAAAAAAGAAAATGGTTAATAAAACCATGGAACATCAAATACATAGAATGCAAAAAACTTTTTAAATAAAGGTACACAATTTTTGACACACTTCAAAATATCACTTTCGCCGGGTTTCAACCTCAAGCATTTCCTTTTTAATTTCTAATTTCATTAGTGTTACTTTTCGCTTTTCAATTTCGTTTTTCTTTTTGAATTTATCCTGTTTGAGCTTATATTTTTTTTCTTCCAGTTCGAAGTTTTTCTTTGAGTACTTAGATAGACTCCGCAGGTTATCTCTAATGTCTTTTAAAACCTTGAAAAGTATAAAAAATCTTTAGTTGTGTTCAGATTCATAATGTTAATCTAAAATTTTTATACCTTTACCGAATTTTCCTGGTATTTTATTTGGTTGTCAACTTGTTTATGAAGCAAATTTTCCTTGCCTCTCGTAGTTGAGCTGGAACGGCCACGCTTTCTACTATGTGGAGTGGTATTTTCAGGGGAAGCACAGCTAACTGCACCCACTTCGTCTTCCTCACTTTGTGTCACATGTTGTGATGCTGAAGGGTGTGAGCTGGAACCTTGCCCTATGCCAAACTCCATTGCATCACTTATGCCACTGACGGCCTCATCCATGGAGAGCAATTGTGTGACCTGCTCCTCCAAGGGACTTAATGGGCAGTATCTTGATGGACCACCGCCAGTGTCAGAAATTGCTGACTTGTTGCGCCGCAGCTTCGCTTTAAGGTGGTTTTTGTAATCCACCTAAACCTATTTAAGACAAATGTTGTGAAACGTGTTGTGTTAAAAAAGTTATAATTTCTTTCTTACTTTTTTCCATCCAGCAACATCTCGCAAAGGCGGCCCGGCA
The DNA here is from genome assembly GCA_914767935.1 of Coremacera marginata. Lineage (NCBI taxonomy): Eukaryota > Metazoa > Arthropoda > Insecta > Diptera > Sciomyzidae > Coremacera > Coremacera marginata. The sequence goes on from OU612045.1 coordinate 104,039,562, forward strand.
GCATTAAGGTCACTAACCAACCTGTTCCACAATGTGTTGGCGCAAGTCTTGGCAGTCGCTGTCTTCAGCTGTCCCTTGGCCAAGTCGGAATGCTCTTGGAAGAACTCAACCAATATTTCAAATTGGTGAGCGTTGGTATTTATATTTTTGCTTGTGGATTGCCTGTTAATTAAATGTAATTGTGATAAAGCCTAAACAAGAGATTTATTTAAATAAAAACTTACATATTATATTTGTTCGCTTTGCGCCTGCCAAGAAGCTGTCGAATGAATTTTGCGAAAAGCGAATGACTTTGACATTCGCATTCGCGTTGCCAAGTGCCGAAAATGCGAAAAGAAAAGAGGGATAAATTAAAATGCGAAAGTCGGAAAATAAAATGCGTATGTCAGATTACAGAGTACCTTTTGTTCGAATTCGAGCAATTTTACTTTCGAATCGCATTACAGAGTAGGGTCCCTGGTATGGTTCAATTATGTATGAAACAAAATATCGGCCAAATGGCCGCCACGGCCTCGGCGGCACACCTCCATCCGATTGTCCAAATTTTCGATTGACGCTGAGGCATAAGTGAGGCTCTATGCCGTTAATGCGCCGAATTATCTCATCCTTTAGCTGTTGAATTATTGCTGGCTTATCGACGTACACCTTTTCTTTCAAATAACCCCAAAGAAAGAAGTCCATCGTCAAATCACATGATCTTGGCGGCCAATTGACTTCGCCACCACGTAAGATAACACGGCCATTGAATTTGTCGCTCAAAAGAGCCATTGTTTCGTTGGTTCATCACTGAAGATGATTTTCTTCGAAAATTGATCATACACTCTTGCCATTTCTTGCCACCATTCTGACCATTGACGACGCTTGAAATGGTCAAGAGGCTACAGTTCTTGAGTCAATTGCACCGTATAAGCGTGTAAATGCAAGTCTTTATGCATAATGTTCATCAACGACGAGCGTGAGAGGTGTAATTGTTGGGACGACGAGTTGAGGTGGACGGCTCTTCAGCCACACTATCGCTACCAGCAGCAATATTTTCTGCAGTACGAGCTGTACGAGCATGCACTGGTGTTTTCACATCTCCTACAGACTCGGTTTGCTCAAATTTTTGCACGATTTTTCCGATTGTACACACATTTGGACGATTAAATTGACCGAGGAACTGGAGAACAGGGTGGAACCTTCACATGGCAACGTGTCTGACTGCACGATTAGAAATTATCGTGCAGTCAGACACGATAATGTCTGACTGCACGAAATCGTCCATGTCGGATTATCCATGTCGAAATCGTCCCAAGTCGACTCAAACCTCCACAACCTGAGGTAGTGGTGTTCCCTGGGCAACGGCAAACTGGCATCAGTCAGCTGTCGGCTAATTTTAGCGGCGGGTCTTGTAGCCTTAAATAGGTTGTACGTCGGGTTTGAAGCCCACCACGTAAAAAAATCATTTCAATGAAAAGTTACAAAAAAAATATGAGAAAAATGATCCCCAAATCTGATGACGATCACCGCAAACGAGAAACTGATAATGATTTACGGATATGCACCTGGAATGTCCGAACTCTTAATTGGAAAGGTGCCTCTATCCAACTGAATGACATCTTGGAAAGATACAAAGCTGATAAAACTACAATCCAAGAAATGCGATGGAAGGGACAGGGTTGCTCTCGGCAAGCATCCTGTGATATCTACTACAGCGGCCATGCGGAGAAGCACAAGTTTGGGTGCGGATTTGTAGTTAGCAAGAGATTACGGAATCAAGTCCTGCGATTCACTCCTGTTAACGAACGACTTGCCATAATCCGCATCAAGGCTAAATTCTTTCATATAAGCCTAACTCCTCCGACAGAGGACAAGGACGATGAGATCAAAGATTCTTTCTACGAGCGCCTTGACGATTACGAGTGCTGCCCCCATCACGACATACAAATTGTGCTTGGTGACTTCAACGCCAAGGTGGGCAAGAAAAACATCTTTGGTCCAACAGTCGGAAAGTTCAGCCTCCACGACAACACATCCGATAACGTAGTAGCACTCTATTCGTCTAAGTAGCACTAGATTCAAGCATTTCAATTTTCATAAGGCCACCTGGTTGTGCCCTGACCAAAAAACGCGCAATCAAATTGATCACGTTTTGATTGACTGAAGGCACTCCTCCAGTATATTAGATGTATACTCACGATCCGTGGTGCTAACATCTCCTACTCTCTGCGTACGGCTGCCGAAGAGGTTATTGGCTACCACCGTCCCCGCCGAAACCAGTGTCACGGCCAAGAGTGTCGCGACGTCACTGCAGAGAAAAACGCCGCCTACAAAGCCACTCTGCAGTCGGTTGTAACGCGTGCTACTAAGAAGCGATACAGAGAGAAGAGGAGGGACGAGAAACGTCTTTTCAGATGGAAAAAACGAGAGGCAGAAAAGCGTGAGTGTGAGAAGATTGAGATGTATGGTGACAGGAACGAGGCCCGAAATGATAAGACGCCTTGCCGATGGCTCTAAAACCAAGGCCTTTTTATGCAAGGATGAAAACGGGAATCTAGTGACAGATATCCAGAGTACACTGACGTTATGGAGGGAACACTTCTCTAGTCTTTTGAATGGCGATGACGACAACAATTCCGCCAACAGAGATGATATACGGAAACCCCAATTATGGATGACAGCGTTGAAGTTCCGCTGCCAGACTATAATGAAGTCTTGACAGCAATAACACGGCTTAAGAACAACAAAGCCGCGGGAGCCGATTCTACTCGGCTACAGTTCTACTCGCTGAACTGTTTAAGGACGGAGGCGAAGCTCTATTTAAATGCATTCACGAGCTTCTATGCAGAATATGGTTGGAAGACTGCATTTCAAACAATTGGAACCTCAGTGTACTATGCCCAATCCACAAGAAAGGCGATCCCACTATTTGCGCCAACTTCCGTGGGATACGCCTCCTAAATATCGTCTATAAGGTTCTGCCTTGCGTATTATGTGAAAGACTGAAGCCCATAGCAAACCAACTGATTGGACCTTATCAGTGTGGCTTCAGACCTAGAAAATCTACCACCGACAAGATATTCACGCTACGACAAATCTTGGAAAGACCAAAGAGAAGTAAATCGACACCCACCACCTTTTTGTCGACTATAAAGCCGCAAAATTAAGCAGTCTGTGCATGATGACACTGAGCAACACTAGCAGTGCAGTAGGAATCGGGAAGGACCTCTCCCCCCCATTTGTTACCAAACGAGGTTTCAGACAAGATGGTTCTTTATCGTGCGACTTTTTTAACCTAATCATAAAGATCATCAGAGCTGCTGATGTGAGACAAAGCGGCACAATATTCTATAAGAGTGTTATGCTGCTAGCGTATGCTGATGATATTGATACCATTGGCCATAACACACGCGAAGTCAGCGCAGCATTCTCCAAATTAGAAAAAGAGTCGAGTGCATGGGTCTTGCAGTAAACGCAGATGAGACGAAATATCTGGTGTCAACAAACAAACAGTCCCAGCGTATTGGCACCCACGTCACTGTTGACAACACCTCATTCGAGGTTGTGAAGGACTTCGTCTACCTCGGTTCCAGCATTAACTCCACCAACGATATCAATAAAGAGATAAAACGAAGGATAACTCTTGCCAACAGGTGTTACTTTGGGCTCAGTAGGCAATTGAGAAGCAGAGCCCTCTCTCGACGAACAAAAGTCACGCTCTATAAGTCACTAATCATGCCCGTCCTGTTGTATACAGCACAAACCTGGACGTTGAGCAGCTCTGATGAAAAGATTTTGGGAGCCATCGAGAGAAAGATCCTTCGTAAAGTCCTACGGACCAATCTGCGTCAATAGCGAGTACCGAATACGATGGAACGATGAGCTGTATGAGCTATACGCTGACTTCGACATAGTAAAGCGCTTAAAAATCGAGCGGCTTCGCTGGCTAGGTCATGTTGAGCGGATGGAAGACGACGCTCCAGCAAAGAAAATATTCGATTCGGTACCCAGCGGCGGACAACGCAGAAGAGGACGACCGCATCTCCGTTGGAGGGACCAAGTGGAGGACAACCTGACTAAGCTTGGAGCTTCCAACTGGCGCCAGCAAGCTGGCTGGCGCAATTTCTTACAACAGGCTGAAACCGACTTACGGTTGTAGGTGCCATCTAAGTAAGTAAGTATTTATATATCATATAACTTAAAGTTGTGTTTATTCAAATACTTAACATTTTGATTTTGCTTAACTTTACCATGAGATTTAAAACAAAAATATTTATTTTTAAAGAAACACGAAGAGGCTGTTGTGACAATTGAAATAGGGTTAGTGTGGACATTAGACCGTCCCACTTTTTCAACGTTTTTCGAAAAGTTCCTGGGACACGTTGATTTCTTATTCTACTCTTAAAAGCATGAATTTTGGTATATAAAACTTTAATATTAAGCAACGATAAATGATCGTAATTTCGAATTCAAAAGTTTGTAATTTCGAAAAAACAAGAAATTTCTTTTCAGTATTTTGCATATAACTAAAAAACTAATAAAACTATTCTCACCAATTTACCTATGTTTCAAAGCTAATACAATTTGCCATCTTTAAATATACAAAAAATTGCATTTTGTTCATTTCATATATCTTACAACTCTCCAAATTAAAGGTTTTTTAAAAAATGAATACGAAAATTTTATATTTTTAACCTCGTGTTAAAAGAGCATAAATTATAATTTTTTGATTGCATGAATTTTGTATTTTGAGGAATTTTAAACCAACAATTTTGATGTTTTTTCAAATTTTGAATTCGAAAATTCTTGGTACGGAATTCTTTTCAAAAGGCAACGCAACTCCACAGTGTATTTTTCTGGAAAAAATTTTAGTTTTATTTTTATTAAATTAACTGTCCAAATAAAACAACAACGGTTTATTATTCTGCAATATTTAGTTTATTACCTTCAGAATAATCACTATTGGAAGCGATACACATATGCCAACGTGTTTTTTATTCTTGAAAGCATTTTTGATAGGCTGATTTCGGAATGGCCTTTAGATCCCTCTGCAAATTCTCTTTAATGACTTCAAACCTCTCAAAATGTTTTCCACGAAGCGACTATTTGAGTTTGGGGAATAGGAAAAAATCACACTGGAACAGATCTGGCGAATATTTTGCTTGTTGAACAATATTAACATGATTTTTTGTCAAATAATCACGTACAATGCGTGATGTGTGAGCATAATGGTGCTGGTGCGTTACTTTGATAGAAAAACCATGAATTGTTCTTCCATAATTCTGGCCTCTTTCGAAAAATATTATCGCACAAATGCTTTTAAACACTCAAATAATATCGAGCGTTGGCTCAAGTCGCGCTGCAATCCGTCGAATGCCTTAAGCATCATGTAAAATAGTGTGCGCCGATTCAGTCGGTATACCAAGCTCACCAGCTATATCTTTTACGGTCACACGACGGTTTTCGAACACAATTTCTTTTACTTTTTTGATATTTTTATCGTTTATTGGTGTTGCTGGATGAGAAGGGTGAAGCAAGTTGCACAACCATTTTTTGACAGAGTGGACTCCCCATAGGTTTTTTGCAACGCATTTTCAATGCGTTAGGACAAGAAATTTCGTTAATAAAACACAATATCAAACTCACTCTTTGCTCAACTCCTTTCCATTAAGAAATTCGGTCAGACTCGACGTACACTTGTTTACAAAGCAATAAGAAAGAAACTACGTGAAATATCGCGCTAAAAATTAACGCCCAAGCCTATAACAGTGTTACCAGCCTTAAAAAAAAAGTCATTAGCTTTATGACAACTGTTGTTTGCACATTCCGGTTAAATTTTGAACAGTATATTGAATATAGAAAATTCACAGTAGAGTTGTGTTGATTAAAAAAAAAAGTACCGTTTAAAAATCTTTGAATTATGCATCAAAACTGTTGATTTGAAAATCCTCAAAATACAAAATTCATACAATCAAAAAATGCTTTGTCATGTCTTTTTAACACGGGGTAATGTAAGTTGAAGTCATCAAATTTTTGTAATAATTTTCTTAAAAATTTCAATTGGAGAGTTCTATAAAAAAATTTTATAAACAAAATGACATTTTTTGTACAGTCAAAGATGGCAAATTTCATTAGCTTTTTAACAAATGCAAATTGGTAAGAATCGTTCTAACCGTTTCTTAGTTATATGCAAATACTGAAGAAGAAATTTCTTGTTTTTTCGATATAGTGAATTTTTAGCCAAAAATCCCTTAAGCCCTTTTCGCGAACAGTCACCATTTGTTAATATTAAAGTGTTAAATACCAAAATTCATGTTTTTCAGAGATGAATCAGAATCCAGCGTGCCCTGGGAACTTTTCGAAAAAGTGGGACAGTCTAGTGGACATGTCTTAAATTTATTTTATTGAGAAGTTATATAATGTTAATCAAGATTCAATTTATTTAAAAAAAGGTGCGTACATACAAGCAAACAAAAAATTGTCAAAAAGTGTATCAATATCAATGAAAACGGGGAAAGTCATCAATTCTTACCGAATCAATTGTGAAGATCATTGGAGAAACACTTAAAAGAAAAAATTCACCTCCAAATCCAAAAGAATATTAACCTCATCAATAAATGAATTAAATTAAATACAAAACATTAAGTTAATCGTTACATTTAAGAAGCAAAATAAATTTTATATTGACAAAATTGTTATATTGGCCATTGGTTCTGAAGATTTCAACATTAAGCTTTAAAAAACAAAGTAAGATGGAGTAACGTATCCCGATTTACCTGACATCAGTCAAATTCACCAAAACGTAATAGTGGCAAAGATACCACAACCACAAAAACTGTCGAAAACGTCTCAATTAGCAAATTATATTAAGTTTGATATAATTTCCTCCAAATACAACATGGGATAGGAGTAAATTTTGTTATTTGTATTCAACTTGTATTCTATTATCTTGAAAATATATATATTTGAACTATTATTAACTTTTTTGTAATAATTAACAGGTTTTGAACGGTGTCCACACTAGCCCCAAGTACAATCAGCCCCTTATACGGGGCTAGTGTGGAAAAATGTAAGCTCTTTTTAAAATAATTTAATAATGCATTTATGAAAATAAAGATTGTAACGGCAAATGTTGGTATAAGGTAATAGGTATAAGTAACACCTAAAAATTACTTTGTTAAAAAAATTAAGTATTTGCATATATAATTTTATAATTATGTAAAAATTGTCCACACTAGCCCCCTACGCCCACTTTTACGAAATCATTTTAATTCCTTAATTGTACACGTTTTCAAAGTGAAAATTGGGATGTAGGTGCTATGGGTCCAAATGGCGGTAATATATATATATATATAATTACCTGCTATTATCGTCCAACTATGCACGGATGTTCCACAATCACGCGAGAACCACTGAACCGATTTAGACGATATAGGTACCAACCGATTTATTATTTTAGCTAAATCGTGATATGTTATGTTATGATAATAAATCCTATTATCACGCGTTTTGACAGCTTCTTCCGATTGATCGATTGGTACTCTCGCGCACCGGGCTTTAAGCTCTGTAGAATCTGTATCATATGCGGAATTGATTTGAAAATTTTTTTACACATTCTCGAATAGTTGTACAACAAAAATCAATTAAAATAAAAATTCGGTTTTCAAAAAGTTGTTTGCCTAAAACCTCCCTTAAATCACATCGAATAAATTAACGAACAGTTTTCAGTCGCAGTTTCCGCAATCCAAATTTTTTTTGAAAAAGCTCGTAGTTTTTAAGTTAAAACATTCTGAAAATTAAAAAAACAATCAGTTAAAATTTAGGCCATATTAAAATTTTTTCCGACCATACATGTCTTGAGAAAGGATGTGTACACAATCGATTATATTGGTTAAGCTACATAACACTAATAAATACAAAATACAAGAAAATTTGTGTTTTAAAATTTCCCTCAGTCTTAATAGATTTCTACAAGTGCATATTTCTATAGCCAACCAAAAACGTACCTGCATATACGTATGCTTACGTAGCTTAAGGGCCTCCGGGAGTTTTTCAAAGAAAAAAAGACATAATTTAAAAAAATTTGTTTGCCTCTATTTTGTTTTAGATCAAAATTTTTCGATAAGATAGAAAAGTGCAATGCCGCTAAAGATCTTAAATTTGCGGTGAGCAAGATATCTGAAGACTGGTGGACAAAAAAATTTTCGGTTTATATGAGAGCTATTGTGCCTTTCATCGTTGATTTTTGAAAAATACTAATTTTTGACAATAAAGCGGGTTTAAAAAGTAAATTTTCATTTTTTTGTGGACAAAATTGAGGTCGTTTTGGTTATAAGTCAAAAAGTATGCATCCAAAAAAAAAAAAAAAAATCGAACGATTAAACACCTGAAAACTCTTCACTATACCGATTTTTTTTTTCGGATGCACCAGTCTGCAGATATCTTGTTCTATTCTACCTAACCGACGAATATTTTTTTACCAAAATTTAATTGATAAATCTTCAATAGTTATGCTTTAATAATGTAAAAAAATGTTCGTCTAAAATAAAATAAAATCTTAAAAAACAAATTTTTTAAATAGGAGTTTATTTTTCTTCGAAAAACTTCCGGAGGTCCTTAAATAAAACAAAATTGAGGACAATTGTTTAGAGTTTTTGTTTTTCCAAAGATATAATTTCAAAATGAGTATCTGATATTAAACAATTCAAAAGAACTTATTTTACTGAGATCGATTTAAAATCATTTAAAAAAAATTTTAATTTTTACATCAGTGACATTCTATTTAAATAGTGTTTTTTTTAATACAATTCTTAAAAGGGCTTAAAATGAATCGAAAGGGCTTCGGGGCCTATGCAATCATAATAAGGCCCAAAAAAGCCCCCAAATATTATGCCTGGTCACCAAGCATCAGCACATCGTTCGCAGAGAACACAACCACGAAGAAAACAAACAGCATGAAAGCATAGAGAACGTTTTTAAAGCAAGGTGATAACAGCATCCGAGCGGCAGCAACAAACACACAAATGATAAGAGCGCACTTGTCAATTTGTTAAGAGAGTCTTTTCAGAGCTAAATGCCAACGAGCGTAGAGAGCGCTAGTAAAAACAGAATTGACAGTAACAGAATTGTCAATACCAAACGTCAATGGATAGCAAGCATATAGAGCCTTGTGATAAAAGAGTTGTAAAATTAAATGTCAACGACCGACAAGAATAGAAAGTGTTTGTTGCGTTAAGTTCGTCAGCATCAAATATTTAACCACCAGCAAGAACAGAAAGTGCATCGAGTTTTGGTAGCAGACGTTTTGTTAAATGAACTAGAGCTTATCACAAAAAACATCAACCTACAGTGAGCGTAGAGAACGCAAGCAACTACAGCAAGTGCGCAGAAACAACGAGCAACGTAAAAAAACCGCCCCTATTTTCCATTTAGCAAGCAGAAGCTTAGAGCCCAGCGATCGACAACTACAGAAGGCAATTGATGAGAATTGCAAAATAGTATTTTGAAATAAATATTTAAATCAGCTTAAGTTAAATATTAAATTTTGTTTTGTTTTAACTTTTGAATAAAACCAAATTGGTAGAGAAAATGTTTCTGCATGAAGTTTTAGCATAAAGTGAATATTTAGAAAAAAGTGAATGAAATGTAGTTGTGAAAGAAAAACAAGAGAGAAACAATTTTTTTTTTACTAGTGGCAAATGTCAATTGCGTTTATTTTTAAGAGTAAATATTAAAGTTTTTCTGAGAGCAATCATAATTGAACTCCTGTTGCTTTCTTTCGGCAACTTTAAATTCGTTCCTTCAAGAGCAAAGCATAAAGGGAGCAAGCATTTTAGGGAGCGATTTTTATTAAAATTCTGATTTGTTTACTTCTATGGCTGCTATTAAATCAAAAAAGATTCAATTAATATTAATAAACTTTTATTCTTAATTGAGGGCTTATTAATAAGCCCTAAAAATCGTAATTTAAGAAACTTTTTTTTTAGACTTAACCAGCACTCAGGGGATGCCCCCTATAAATGCGAAAGCATTGTGTTGATTCGGAAGAAGGGTGATAGTTGGAGGGTGGAAAGATGGAAAACTTTCACCTTATAATTAAATAATATAAACTAATTTCTTGCGTATTGTATTTCAAAATTATAAATATTCAAAATGGATGTAAGCAGCATTCTAGCACTGAACGTGGACGGACTGAAAGACAAATTAAAAGGGTTGCGCTAAGATACAACTGGACGGAAAACTATTATACAGGACAGCATCCTTGAACACTTCAGCCTGACTAGATATGCCTCGAATGATGATGATTCGGTATACGATGACGTCACTTCCAACGCTGCACAAGCATCCATTGCTTAGCGGTCCACATTCACTTTAAGAGATATTGAAGATTCCTTGTCGTCGTTTTCTGGGTCCGGATTCCAAGCGTGCATAAATGGATTGATGAATTTGAGGACAATGCATGGGCAGTCCACTGGAATGTGCTCCAGAAATTCGTTTATGCCAAACAACTACTAAAGGAAACAGCCAAAATATGTGTGAGGAGCCAGTCCGTCATATCTGATTGAAAAACCCTAAAATCATCACTGAGAGAAGAATTTGGAGAAACTTTTTCATCAATTGTGATACACAAGCTTTTGGAAAATCGTTGCAAGCATCCTCGAGTAAGCTACAAAAAATACCTCTATAGCCTAATGGAAATAGGCGGTTCTATAGAGCTGGACGATAGGAGTCTTATCGAATACTTCATCAAAGGAGTTCCTGACTCAAAATTTGATAAAAGTGTTTTGTACCAGACAAGGTCAACAAAAGAATTGAAGCAACAAATCAGCATGTACGAGAAAATTCGTGGAGCCACTCAGCAGTCCTCATACTCGAGAGGTGGCGAGCCACAGAATTTTAATAAAATGAATCAGAATACTCTTCCGCAGAGTTTTAGCTCTCCAAAACCAAATCAAATCTTCAGTCAGACAAGAACCCAAATGTTTCAAGTGTGGAAATAAAGGCCATTTGGCAAAATTTTGTAAATCAGCTAATTTAACTTGTTTCAAATGCCATAAGCTTGGTCAACGTGCAGCTGAGTGCAAAGAATCAACCGATAAAGCCACCTGTAAGATGGAGCGCGGAAATGTAAGCACATTGACATCACCCACCAGAAAAGAGAGCAACAAATTCCTTTTGCCATTAAGTAATCGGGTGTTTAAAGATTTTGAGATTGAAGGTGTGAAAATCTCAGCATTGCTGGATACTGGTAGCGATATCTGTGTTATCAGATACGATATTTTAATGAGACTTGGAGATATTGAACTAAAACATAGTAACAGAAATTTTGTGGGAATTGGTGGAGCCGAGATAACAACGATCGGTAGCTTTATAGTGTCAGTCGAGATGGACGAAATTATTTTGAAAATTGAGTTTCATGCAGTCAAGGAGAGCGACCTGCTATGTTCAGCAATCATCGGCAATGATGTTTTAAAACAGGTTTTAATAAATTCCGAAACAGTTTTATTAAAAACGTTCCAAGAGATACAGGCGAGTCAGAGTTTAGCCAGAAGAGCATTCAAGATACAAATGAGAAACAGGTACTTGTAGGGAATGAAGGAAGGCTCAAGCGGAAGTGTTCTAATAAAGAATTTAAGCAAATTAGTGTATCAACATTTGCAGATGACCTTTCCCCTGATTTATCGTACCTTGCAGAAAAGTTAAGAAATATTGTATTTAGTTATAATCCAGTGGAAGAGAAAAGGGCACCGGTAGAGTTGAAAATAATTCTAAAGGACGAGATTTTTGGAGTGAAGAAGAAGAAGGAGGGCTTAAGGAGGGGATTATAGAGCCCAGCTATTCGGAATATGCGTCACCGGTGGTACTCGTACCAAAGAAGGACGGCACAAAGAGGTTATGCTGCGATTATCGTAAGCTCAATGAAAAAATAATAAGGGATAATTTTTCTACGATACGGATCGACGATGTACTTCAGGGTTTGCAGGAAGCAAACGTGTTCACAGCTCTCAACCTTTGTAATGGATTTTGGACACAACGAACAATCGTTGTCCCATTTGGTATATCGAATTCCCTGGCTGTTTTCTGCAGGCATATCTTCGCAATATTTAGGGAATTGATTGAAGAGGGAACGATCATTATCTACATGGATGACATAATAATTCCATCAAAAGATGAGGAAGAGGGTTTACGAAAGCTTAAGAGAGTGCTTGAAGTGGCCGAGCCGTATGGACTTCGTATTAAATGGCAAAAATGTGAACTTTTAAAAAAGTACCTTTTTTTAGGCTATGTCATCGAGAATTCATCAATAAAGCCTTCAATTGAAAAAATTAGAGCCGTAAAGGATTTTCCAATTTCGAAAGATAAGAAGGCGTTTCAACGCTTCTTAGGCATGACATCATATTTAGACGTTTTGTACCGGCTTTTGCACTTGTGACTAAGCCATTATCGGATTTACTAATAAAAAATAGAGAGTTTAAGATGGAAGAGGAGGAACTTGTAGCTTGTCAGCAACTGAAAGTAACACTGATTAGTGATCCAGTGCTAAAACTTTATGACCCTTCGGCCTCAACCGAAGTGCATACTGACGCGAGCAGGTATGGATACGGAGCCATTCTGCTTTAAAAGGACAAAAATGACCATCAACTACACCCTATATCGTATATGAGTAGAAAGACAATATGCTCACAAGGCAAAAGTATCACTCGTAGGAGTTGGAAGTGCTGGCGATTATCGAGACTTTTCGAAAATATCTTTTTAATAATATATTATAACAATTTAGAGAACTTACGTGATCTAAATTTAAAATAGTAACTGATTGCAATGCGTTTACTATAAAGATGCTGAAAGCAGAGGTACCCCTGAGGGTATCGAGATGAGCGATGTTCTTACAAGAGTTTGACTATGAGATTGAGCATCGATCAGGGTCTAAAATGAAGCATGTAGATGCTTTAAGCAGAGTTTCATGTCTAATAATGGAAGATTCTTTGAAGCACAGAATCAGAGAAGCCCAGCTGCAGGATGTTTGGATCAAGGCTGTAAGGAAAGTACTGGAGAAGAAGAGCTACGGAGACTATTTTTTAAAGTTCGACGTTCTTTACAAGGACCCTGTTAAGGAGCTTATAGTTCCTGCCATGAAACAGGGAGTTATAAAATGGCACACCGTCAAGGGTATTTTGCCTCTAAAAAACACAAGATTTAATAGAAAAAGTATTTTTTTATTCCGAGCTTAACGCCGAAAGTTTTAAGCGTAATAAAAGTTGCGTTGTAAAAAGTTGCGTAGAGTGCATAGTGCCTGATATAAAAACGGGTAGAAAGGAAGGGTTCTTGAACCCCATCAACAAGGAAGATCAACCCTTGACTACGTATCATATCGACCAGGTAGGGCCGTTAGAGAATACCAGTAAGCGCTACAACCACATACTTGAATTCGTTGATGCCTTCTCAAAATTCGTATGGCCTTATCCAAAGAAGAGTACAGGTTCAGGTGAGGTGATCGAAAGGCTTAAAAAACAGTCAGCAATTTTTGAAAATCCACAAAGAATCATCTCTTATAGAAGAACCGCCTTTACATCACTTGTTTTCGAATAGTATTGTAAATCAGAAAACATTCAACATTTGCTCATTGTGACTGGAGTTAAAAGAGGGAACGGGCAAGTTGAGAGAATGAATCGGATCGTTTTTAAAATTGTGCGCTGAGAAACCATCACTTTGGTACAAACATTTGGATCGCATACAACAAACATTTAACAATACGCCACCCAGCAGTACAAAAATGTCTCCGTTCAAGATTTTCACTGGACTGGAAATGCGCATCAACGTTAACAGTGATATCAGAAAACTATAAGAGGAAGCAGTATTAGAGGAACTAGAAGGGGAGCGTAACCAGATTCGCAAAAAACTACCTGGAAGCAAACATCTGCATTGAATTCACATTGTAGCTCTTGTCATGTTTAATGTCTTGTATGTTTAATTAACGCTCAAAAATGAAATATGCCTGGCCAGAACCATGTGTTTGTCCAAGGGTAACACCGTTTAGGCAGCGCTTAGGTATCACGCGATCACGCACCGACCGCAGCAGCACAGGCAATGCAGTAAGCTCAGCACACGCAACAAGGGACGCAGCACACAATATAAAAGCGACACGACGCTCACATCGAGGCATTACACAGCGCGACGTCAACGAGAGCTCAGCGGTGAAAAAGTGAAAGTAAAAAAAGTGAAAGTGCTACAGCATAATTCCCACACAACATTTGCAACTGACAATTTCAATATGCAGTGTGTAAATATTGATTTATTTTGCTACGTTTGCGGTCATCAAATCACAAAAAAGGTCTACAAAATTTCAAAAGGAAAAGAAACTTTTGACTAGTGAATTCAAGAGAGCATATAAGTTACCTAATACCTAATACACCTAATACACCTAATACAGTGTGTCGCCAATGTTTTAACTATCTCATGGCATGGTTGAGTGGAAGCAAACATAGTATGAAGTATTGTTAGCCGATAAACTGGATTAATCTCCCAGGTGATCATGGTGAAACCAGTTGCTATGCATGCGAAAATTACACATGTGGTCTAAATCGATATGCTGAGAGGAACAAAACTTGTAAAGCAACTGTAACAGCCACACTACCAGTGCTTGCACCTGAAAATTTTTGTGTCACCAAGGCCGCCAACTCCAGATCGTAGTACAGAATGTACAGGAATGACTAGAGCAAGTGGTGTTACTTATGAAGATCCATTTGATACCGATTATGAGCCCCAACAGGGAAGAGATGGACCACAACTAATAACACAAATGAAAATGGATTTCATTGTGGCCATATTGGGACTATCACAGCGACTTGCCATATTTTTGACAGCGTTTTTAAAGCAAAGAAAACTCACACATGGCAATGTGAACTCTATCGCGTACCGCAAAATGCAAGCTGAATTTCAGAGCCTCTACACTCTAAATGATGACAATTCGTTCGCTTACTGTAACGATGTAAAAGCTTTGGTGGTAAAAATGGGAATGAACTGCATCGCTAGTGAGTGGAGATTATTTATTGATGGTTCTGTTTCAAGCTTGAAAGCAGTGTTGTTGCATGTGTTGGACCGAGAACCTTCCATTCCGCTAGCAATGGGTATTAACATGAAAGAAAGCTATGAAACATTGAAAGATATAATGGAAAACATCAAATACTACGAAAATAAATGGAAGATGTGCTGTGATTTGAAGGTCATCAACATTTTGCAAGGGATCATCGATAAGGGCGGCTTTCCAAAATTCTTTTGTTTTCTTAGTAATTGGGATTCGCGCTCACCTCTGAAGCAATACAATTGTAATTCGTGGAGACCAAGAGGAAGTGTGGAGAAACAAATGAAACAACATAAACTGAGGAATGCACCTTTAATAGACAATACTCAAGACATCTTGCTGCCACCGCTCCACATAAAATTGGGAATTGTTAAAAAATTCATCGAAGTGGCCGTTGTAAATTCTCCAAACGCATTCGACTGCGTTTTTCGAAGCGGTTTCCCAAAGCGTAGCGATGACAAAATTAAAAAAGGTACTGTAGTAAATTTAAAACGAATTTTTGTTCACCTCATTGTACTATTTTCACTTTGTTAATGTTTTCTTTTCTGTCTTTATTTTTTGTCTTCATTTAACAGGCGTACTTAATGGCCCTGACATTAGAAAGCTATTCAAGAGCAACTTTGAATCATCGCTTCATAATTATAATCATTCAATGGCATGGATTTACCTTCAGCGTGTATGCACCAAAGTCTTGGGAGGGGATCGAGACGCGGAACCGGAAGCAAGAGAACGGGTGAAAGAAATGCTGTATTATTTTGAGAAAATCGGCACATCGATGACATTAAAGCTGCAATTTCTTCATTTTCATTTTGACGATTTTATCAAACAATTCCCTACTGAATCCGATGAGCAAGGAGAACGGTTTCACCAAACCACAATGCCCATGGAAAAACGGTACAATGGCAAAAAACTCAACGCATTGCTTGCAGAGGTAATATAAATTTTATTGATGCATTGTTTTGCACTCCTTTTTTGATTTCTTTTCTAATTCATTTCAGGTATGTTGGTGGAGTCACAAGATCACCCTGTATGATGTTAATGAAGTATCTGAAGAAGAAAAAGCTGATGATGGAGGGCAGTCTGGAAGTAACGTGCCTGTGGACACCATAACGATTCGGACGACGATTTGGATCCACAGGGCCATCAACATTATAAACATGATACGAATATTTCTTTTATAATTTTTGTAATAGATAGCATAGTATTGTAGTGCTATCCCTGCTGCGACTACTAATCCCTACAACACTGAATCATTATTACTAAATATCCATGCTACTACTCTTTGTTACAACCCCAACTCTAAATGGCAACCCATACCTCCTAAGAACTAAGATTAATAAAATCAGTAATAGTATAACAATGAAACCTGCAACATTTCACTTACGGGAGAAGGCTTTACAGTATCTCAATGTTGAAGTAAAGAAAAAACAAATGAAATTAAAAAATTTTCGGGAAATTTTTCACTTTTGCGGCTACCTAAGCGCTACCTAAACGGTGTTAAGAATCATTCTTAGGAAGTTCATAAGTTCTAGTTTATTGAGATCTTAGGTTCATTTTTGTAGTTGATTGTTTCCTTGAATTTTGAACGGTTTGCTACCTATGGACCTGAACAGGGGAAAAAAGGTAAAAAAACAATTGAGTTTTTTGCGATTTTGACCTTGAAGACGAAGTTTTTTTTATTTTACTTGTTAACAATTTTTTTCTTTATGACAAGAGCTACAACTTTGCCTCAGAGAGTAAATCAAAATTCTGAACGGTTTGCAAGATATGAGGTTGAGAAAATGATCACTTTTTTCCAAAAATGACACCGAGGCCCCACTTCTTTGGGGGCCCATAAAAGAAATCTGGATTACTTTGGGCAAAATTGGGAGACAAGGGTCTTTTTTTTTTGGTCTCTTATCACGTAGTGTTGTCCGTATATGATTATTTTGCCATTACTTAAAAAATTACACACTGTGTTATATATACTTATTGCACCTAAAAAAAAAAAAAACGAAATGGCAATTTCATCCCTTGAAAGGACTTTGACCGTGCTTCTTATGATCAATTGTATTGTGTGTGTTGTGAAATGTTTGAACACAAATGATCGAGAACTGGACCTACATGTTATATGCCGACTCCGAACGGCTTATGTTCTCAAGAAGAATGGCAGTTTTTTACTTGGTCGAACAGAAAAATTAATTCAGTTGAAAAAATAATTTCTCGATACATAATTTGTTCGATCTTTTCTACGTGTTCTCTATCTAAAATAGCATTCCTATTTTGTTTACCATTGATAACCATCCATTTAGTCTTTTTACATTTGATTTAAGTTTGTTCATTCGTAGATACTGTTTAACTGTAACTAAATCTTCATATAGCTTTTCGATGCAATCGTCTGCGTTATGCCCTGTAACGTATAAAAGCGTGTCATCTGCGAACAGGCATATTTTGGAATGCTGCAACACATTTTCAAAGTCGTTAATATAGATGATGAACAGCAAGGTGCCCAATATTGCAGGAAATGAGTTTGATACACTGTCGCCCACCTTAGTTCGTTGGAATCTGCCGCTTAGATAACCCTGGAACCGCTGAAAATTAATTCCAGATACACCTTATTGTTGCAATTTTCTAGTAAATATATCCCTATCGAGTGTTTCGAATGCTCTTTGCTAGTCAAGAAAAAATTGCAAGTATCTTTATTTGTTGTCGACTTCGGCTTTCCATTTTGTTTCCACCAGATTGATTAGCGTTTCACAGCTGTGCTTTTGTCTGAACCCAGATTGGTATTCTGAAAGTAGCTTATTTTGCTCAAAATACTTGTTTAGTTGATTGTGGACTATTTTTTATAGGATTTTACTTTCCATCTTCCGGGTTTTTGTACTTTTTCGATTTCGACTCTCGATTTTTTCCAAGATTCAGGAAATACTCCTTGCATTAACAATTTGTTGATTAGATTTAGCATATCACTTTGGAACAAATTCAGGTTAGCAAAAGTTAGATCGATTCTGAGAGTGAGGGGTGAAAATAGAGGTTAAATTAAAAGACCCGTATCGCGGCGTTTGTTTATGTTAGTTCGCATTTTTTTTTTTTAATCGACGTTCGAACTTTGCAGTCAAATACCGATTTTCAGCATATTGTTTATATGGTTTTTTGGCTATAACTCGTCGACTAATTGATATTTTTTCAATCTGTTAAAGCCAAATTATTGCTAGAGACCTGTGCAACAATTAAAATTGATTTAAAAAATTTTTGTGGTGCTTATGAAGCAAAATGTTGGAAAAATGTTGGCCTTTTGAAAATATTTTCCACAAAACTAAGTCGTTCGAATTGTATGTTTTTATTTTGCAATAAATGTTATTTAAATTTGAAAACATGTCTGATTTAATAAAAGTACAATTGAAATGGAGGATTACCTCGTGTTGCACAACTTTAAAATGCCATCTTTGCAGTTAAAAATTTGTTTGTGTATTATGAGTCAATATTGTAATTCAGAGAAACAGACTTGGGCCAGTGCTGCTTGTATGTTTAATATGTAGTAGAAAAGAAATAATTTTGGCAATGGCGGTAACATTCCCCCCAACAGTATGGCAAGAAATATCTCACGTCCTTACTCTTGTTCAACTACCAAAATAGCTATCTTCGTAGCAGGCCTCTCCAAAGTACCATGCCAGGTTAAAATTTTTGCGCTGCGCACTTGGCCATCCTTGGCAAGTCTCGTCTGTAGCACCTTTCCTAGAAGCCAAACATTCCTTGAAGATGCAGGGTCGACCGCCACGACCAAATCCCTAACTTCCAAAGGTGTCACCTTTTCAAAATTTTTCGTCCTACAAGTCAGAGTGGGCAGGTAGTCTTTCACCCAACGTCTCCAGAAGTGATCCGCATACTGCTGAGAGCAAGGCCAACTTTGCTTGAGAACCATCTCACCATCGTCGAAATTTAATATTGGTTTCATACCAATAGAGCAACCCAGCAAGAAGTGATTTGGCGTCAACGCCTCACAATTTTCATCGTCAATGAGTACATATGTCAATGGGCACGAATTGATGATATTTTCGGCATCAACCAACATATTTTGTAGAAGCTTATCGTTGGGCGATCGAACAGCGAAAATTTTGTACAGTACCGTTTTAATGGAACATGCAAGACGTCCCACGCTCCTTCTATATGTGGCGATGCAGGTGGTATAAAAGTCCATACAGTGGTAGCCGATATATAGCTGCGGGCAAACTAGTTAGCATCAACATTTTGCATAGCTTCTTGAAGTTCACGTTCAGCGCCGACGAAGTTAGTGGCGTTATCGCTGTAAAACTCACGCGGTGTGCCTTGTCTTGCGATAAACTTTCTTATCGCTAAAATACGTGAACATGTGTTGAGGGTGTGTACAACTTCAACATGAACGACTCTAATTGTTAAGCACGTGAAGAGCGCTCTATACCTTTTTTCTTTATGGCGATTGACGCATACTAAAATTGGTTCAAAAAAATCTGGGCCCGTATAGGTAAATGGAGCAACGTACGTTGACAAGCGCGCACGGGGAAATTTCGGCATTTGAGGTAGTTCAGGTCTTGCCTTATGAATTTTACAAACTTGGCTATTCCGCACGCGCGCTTAAAGGTACTGCGCATACGTGATATATAGTATTTTTGACGAAGCTCATTCACAGCCGTTTCGTGGTTTTGGTGATGAAACATTGTGTGATGCAGCATTATTACCAAAGCCGTTGTGTAACTGTTGCGCGGAAGAATTAGTGGACGCTTCAGCTCCACCACTACACAAGCTGCATCTTTTCTTCCGTCTACGCACAGTGAATCATCCTCGTCCAAATATGCAGGCAACCTATACAAGGGGCTTGATTTTGACAGACTGGATTTATTTTCTAAGTACCTTATTTCTTCGCCAAAGAACTCTTGCTGGGCTTGTCTATATAAAACATTCTCAGATCTTTGTATTTCCGCTTGGGTTAATTCACCGTATGCCCTTTCCTTTCGGATATTGTTAATGAAATGGAAAACGTATGCTACGGTTTTAACCGCTCTATTCCAGTTAGAAAAGCGATTCATTTCTATTAACTGTTATGTAACTAAAATCTGGAGAACAGAGTGCCTCAGCTCTTGAGTGGTGGTGGAATATTTGGATCCTATGACCATTCTTTTTCGTCAAGATACAAAAAACTTGGACCTCTGAACCAACCAATTTTGTGGCTTCGTCCGCAACGTTAAGCTTGCTTGGCACCCATCTCCACGCATTAAGGTCGGTGGTGTCTTGAATTTCGCTCCACCAATTCATAAATCCAATTTTAACTACTTTTGCATACACAGAGGTGATCGCAACTTCCACCCACCAATTTAATCAAACCGTACCCCTAATACAGTTGAAATTGGCTATACCGAAAAATGCGAATGCGAAAAATTGCTGGTAGCAGCGATGACCAGCGCGCAGCCAGCTGAGTACCGTTTTGGAATCGGTCCAGTAAAATTTTTTTTTTATTTGAATAGTGTGGCTTCCGCAAACGTACTTTGAGAAACGCGCTCCAATCAAAGCACCCATCCATGAGCTTTTGTCGTGGAATTGAAGTGATTTTTAGAGGCGCTACTCGTGTCTTTGATCCAATTAGGGAGCATACGACACTCTAACCATTCGAAATTCTGAAGAAACAGACTGCAGCATATCAGTCTATTTGCACTAGCGTCAACGAATGTATGCAGCTGCACATCGACTAGGTCATAGTTCGGGAAATGCTGAAAAAAGAACCGAAGTATTTCTATCTTTGTTAATGAGGGAAGAATTTTGACCCAGATCAACCATTTTTTCATTTGAGCAGATCGGATCACATCATCCCATTCAATAGCGCTTTTCCAAACTTCTTGCATAAGTATTTAAATATTCATAAGAAAATTTGCGATGAGCCCTAGGGGATCATAAATAGACATGAGAAGGCGTAACATCTCTATTTTCGTTGGTGATCGCTTAGCGCTACTTAAATCGCTCTGCAAAATAAAGGTGGATATTTTGAAGGTAATCACATCCCTTTCCAGAATCCAGAACACGCCAAGCACCTTTTCCAAAAAATCCTCACCGCTAAAATTGACGTATTTTACAGATGAGCCAGAGATGAAAAACTTATTTTTTGTTTGAAACCTATTTTCTAATATTAAATCCGCCTTGTTTGTGAATGTATTTAACTTCGGTTACTAGTTTCGAAGCCTGCTCAACCGTATCCAGAGTCTAAATAATCGTCTACGTAGTGATTCTCTGTAATAGCCCTTGCTGCTACTGGAAACCTCGTCACGAACGAACATGAATTCAAATTTTGGACAAATTGAGATGCGGAAGTCACACAGGAATCATTGTATAAATTTCGAGCTCTTTTTTGTCGTCACAATCGCTCCACAGAAATCGCTAGGCATCTCGATCCTCTACTCGTATCAAAATTTGATGAAACATCTCTTGGATGTCGGCGCAGACAGCTACTGCTCTCTGTCGAAATCGAGACAAAATAGCTGGCAGCGATGGAAGCAAATCAGGCCCATTCAGAAGCATTAAGTTAAGCAACACGTCATACGACTTTTATGCTGCGTCCCAATCGATCCTAGTTTATTCTGGTTTTGTTTTGTTTTGTTGAACACAGCAACAAAATGTGTTCAACAGCATGTGGGCAAATACCACACGCGATCTTAATTTCCTTTCAAAACATCTTCTGTAGCCAATTTACGAATATATCACTTGGATAGATAGTCGCATATGGTTTGCGCAAATTTTTAAAAATCATTGGTTCCCTACCTAACTTCTTTTCTAAGCAGATAAGCTTGCGCTTAGCCACCTCAAAACTTTCTGGCATTTTAAGCGTAGAGTAGCGCCACAAAGCGCTCACAATGCAAATTTGCCATCTGCTTTGTATATTAGTTAAAAATCTGAAGAGCTAGTTCATCATCCTTGCTTGCTGTTAGATTGGTGCTAATGCCTATGTGGTCTAAGCCGTAAAATTGTTCAACCAAGTCGCTAAGCTTTATGTCACTATCATCGTTGCATTCGCATACACGGAAGTTGTAAGACTCATTTGTTTTTTAAGGATTTTTTACTGGCCCATATACATGCCAGCCAAGACGCGTGCGAACTGCCACCGGTTCATTGAGGTCGCCTTCGCAAACTTTGCTTGGAATACTTAACATCCAGTTATTGACGCCAATTAATAAATGCGGCGCTGCATCTGTGTAATATTTGATTGGTAGATTTTTAAGATGCTGGAACTACTGCGATAATACCGAGTAGTTTAAATTTTGTATTGGAAGCATCAAGTCACTCACCGTGTGTATGTAAAATTAAAATTTCTTATTGCTTTGGCTAGCGAGTTCTATTGTTACATGCTGTGACGACTCCTCCCCTCCTCCACGGCCGCACATCCACTTGAGGCATAAATCTTGCTTTGGTCCCTCCACTTCCAATTCCTGAGTAAAACAGACGAACCCTCGTCGATGAAAGCGTATGAGTCTATTTGTTTATTATTTTTGCCGAATAACTGAACAGGTCTAATTTTAAAAATTATATTTGCCTTTTTTGCATTGTGTGTTTTGCTAACATTTTATGGCATATTTGATTTTTGATCTGCTGCTTTTGTTTGTTGCTCAGTTTTGCCACAAGAGTGCAACAAAGGGTGATGTTTGTATTCGCAACTATCCAAGCCACACACCATTTTTATTTTGCATAGCCCATAATGTGGTCACAAACACTGCCAGCATAGCTGGTATTTTCTCACAATTTGCCACTTTTAGTTGCGATTGGCATCCTTGAAAATTTGACAGCTGGCAATATTTATGCACTGTTTTTTACATAACAAACAATTTGTTTTTATATATTCGCTAAGAGCGTGAATAAAAATGTTTTTCATTGATTTATTTCGCTGATTGTCTGACACCTCTGAATTGTTTGAAATTACGATTCTGCTCGCCGCAAGGCCTGCGTCCATTATCCAGCTAGAAAGTGTACGATGTTCGGCTTGCAGTCCGTCTTTAATAAATTTTAATTGTAGGTGCCCCAATTCAATTGCAGGTTAGGTCGCAATTTTTCTATCAGCTCCTGAAGTTTGCATGAATTATCAAGCTCATCGATCAGACCACACGCTTTTATTGTAGCTTGAAGGCTTCTTACGTTAACGACGAATTCTGTGAAGGTGTACAATATATTTTCATTCACCGGAGGAGTGGATTTTATACTATTTCTGCTAGAAAACAGAATTTTTTCTGGTTGGCCGTTAAGAAGTTTCCGTGCAGACATTGCAACTTGTATGCATGATAAGTGAATGAGAATATCCTGTACGGATCGCAAAGCTTCATCGCGCAATGGTCTTTGAAGGTTGACGAGATATTCGTCTGTAAGGCCGCACACGTAGGTGGACCATTCAAATGTAAAGCTGAATAAGGGCTACTCCTAGAAATGGCCGGAAAATATAGGGAAATCTCTTGGAATGGACTGACGAGCGTTCAGTTCAGTGATGGTTAGATAGCGAGCTCTTTGCTTTGTCGAGTCCAAGATATTTCCTGATTAATTTATAGACGTTATATGATGTGTATTTGAATTTTGCAGAGGTTGGTGTGTTCCCTGGTAAACTTGTGCCGGTGGCTTTGTAGCGATGGTTCTGCGCCTGGTGGTCCCTTCCAGTTGCCGGTTGCTGAACCTTAGCCTCTGGTGATTGTTGCAGAGATGGAGCTGTAACGGCAATTGCGGTTGCGGACGCTAGGTGTGGCGTCAAGGAGTTTGCTATGAAATGATTGCTTGCTCTCGTATCTTTTTGATAATCATTGTTTGAAGCTGAATTAAGCATGAAGTTCAATTGCGGTTCAATTATATTGACAACATCAGTCGAGCTTACGGCCCGAAACTTAGCATTTTATTTAGAACCATTGTAGAGTTTCCCTGAACAAAGGGCGCATTATTATGACAAACATTATTTTCGCTTCCAATTTAGAATAGTGCGCTCGTAATTTTCGCCCTGCTGTTTGTTTAGCCATTCGCGAACGGAATTGCATCGACTGATGCGACTACAATTTTCCTCGTTGTTTAGTTGTTGCTCTAAAAGTTGGTACCTTTTAGCCAGAAACTCCTTTTCTGCTGCAAGTCGTTGAAGCACTAGGACCTTTTCATCTTCTAACCTTTGTATCTCGAGAGCGATTCCTCGGGATTGAGAGGTTATAGACACGCTCGATCCGTGGCTGGAACGGCTCCCTTTAGAACTATCAGAATTATTTAGCTACAAGCGAGTTTGCTCTGGGCATGAATTTGGTAGATCCGAGGGTGAATTTACTTATTCATTTGGTGGGGAATTTGAGGGTGACCCTGTAAGGAAAAATTTATTTTGAGTGCCCACTTTGAGATGGCGTACTGAGTGCTCGATCACTGTTGAGCCTCGTTGCGCTCCGAAATGGAATCCAGTTCTTACACATAAAATTTAAAAATGTTGAGGAAATTGCCTTTGTTCTGGTGTATAAATTTGAATACGAAAAGTAATGAAAGCGGCAGTATAATAAATTGAAAGGCAATTTATTTGGCACTTATATATCAGTGTTTGATTTTACAATTTCTGTACTTCAATATTAAATTTCTAAAATAGTATGCAATATGATTAAATGCTTAAATTGACAGAAATGAATAAATACATACTAATGGTTCTGACACCAAGAAATAAGAATTTTCTGGTTCCAAGTCTGTATCTCTGAATGCTTCCGTGATTTAATTAAACTTCAATCAAAAATGGAGGATTACCTAGTGTTGCACGACTTTAAAATTACAGTTTTGCATTTAGAAATTTGTTTGTGTACTATGAGTCAATATTGTAATTCAGAGAAATAGACTTGGGCCAGTGCTGCATGTAAGTTTAAGGGAGTATCCCTGGTTGGCAAACATTTTTGTTCGATTTTGTATATTTTTATAGCTTGGATATTTGAGAATATCATCCTAAAAGAGTTTTTTGAAATTCGATATACTTTAGGAGATATGGCCTTTTTTGCTCAGCAATGTTTTCGCCAAAATGCGATATGCTTTGGCTACTTTTTGAAGGCAACGGTTTGAGCAACCACCGAATTTACACATTTTAGAGCTTAAGTATTCGGATGTTGGGATCGTTTAGTTCACTTTGAATTGAGTTATAAGCCGGACGCGCGCTTGCATACAGTTTTTAAAAGTACAGTTTTGATAAAAAGTTTTGCTTGTGTTAAAGGCAATGGATACAAAAAGTAATAGAAATAATATAAAAGAAACACTGGTAGCAATCAAAAAACTCGTCCCTTGAAACGCCAGTTTCGTGGTTTATTTATATTGCAACTATGGTATGGTTTAATTATATTGCAACTGCCATATTTAACGAAGGTTTTATGCCAATACTTCAAATAATGAACATAATGGACATCCCGATTGGCAACGTCACATATGATTTCGCCATGTCCCGGAACGAAGAACGTTTGAAAAGGTCTGAAGACAGAGCTCTGGCCGCATCAACAGAAGGTAGAACTGCCCGAAGAGCACAAAGAGCCGCTGAGTCATTTTTTGCAGAAGAGGAAGGAGTTCTTTATGGGGCTGGCATTGCAGATTAATATATGTAAGTAATTCACAAAAAAAATGTTTTATTGCCTAAAGTTTTCTGAATTTTTTCAAAATCGCGTTTTTGGACTTCGAAGTTTTTTCTCCAGTTCTACTGAACTGATTTTGATGAAGAAAGTAAGTGCAATCGACGCAGAATTGTCGAGTTTCTAAAACTGCATGCTCAAATTTTTCATTTTAATTTTTTTTTTATGCAAAAACTTAAACGCATTTATCTCGAAACCACGTTTTTCGAGCTTGTGGCCCAGATTGCCGCGTAGTTCTGAACCGATTTTGATGAAACAAAGTGCAATCGACGTAAAACTGTCACCATTTTGGTCCCTATTTCAATCACAATTTTAAACAATTCTTTACTATTTTTTTTACACTAAACTACAAAAAAAGACCCAAAATCGGTTTTTTTATTTTTCAATGACCGCCATTTTGTAAAAAATAATCACAAATTTATGATTGAGATAGGTATCAAAATTACATATGTATTGAATCTAACGCCGTTTACTTTTTCCATTTCAGATTATCCAAAATCGAGTTATCCGGGCCGCAAGCAGCATACCTTTTTTTCGACGCCCAACTTTGAAGGCCAACAACTCTTTGAACAGCCCTCGTACAAAGGAAAAACATTTTTTATTTAATTTAATATGTTCTTAATACAATAAAAAAAACAGAATTTAAATAACTTTGCGTTCTGAAATAAGAAGTTTTTCAGAAAGGGTCCAAAAAGAGCCTTCCAACCAGGAATACTCCCTTAATAAGTAGTAAAAAAGAAATAACTTTGGCAGTGGCGGTAACACCTAGGGTTAACTAGAACTTTACTACAGCTTAAAATCAAAACTAAACGGCAAGTAAATGATTACAGTAATCTCAAACGGGGAAAACATGTTACACGCTGCAGTGTTAACGCTATAAGTGTTTTTCAAATGTGCAGTGTGTTTTTCAATGAAAGCCTTATTTGCATAGTATGATCAGCAAAGTTGTAGAGCAAGTAAATTAGAACTAATTTGCCGAAGGAAATATGAACCAGTAACAACCTCTAAAAAATAATAGAACCTCAAAAAAATTTTAAAAATTTTACTTGAACCTCATACATTGTAAATGTCTATACAAATAATGTTTAGCTTACTTTACTGAACATTTTGTTGAGTTGAGTACCAACATACGTCTACTTTAAGTGGGTGTTCAAAATATTCTATCCTTAGACATTAACCTGGAGTTTGTCGCATAGTGTAATTGGTAAGAAATAAAAATCTGTACAAAGTTTGACATATATCTTAGACTTTGTTCGGAAGAAAAAAATCGCTAATTTGTCAGTCGATTTTGGATGACAAAAAATGTGGAAAAGTTTTGGCATTTCATTGATTATTTAATTTTTTATAGTGTTAATATTAACTTTGGTAGAACTCACAAGGCAAGTTTTTCATATCGGGACTACAAATCTGTTAATTTTGATGCTCTTTCTCGTGATCTTTCTAGTATGAGATTGAATGACTGCTACATGTATACCCTGTGGACGTAAAATTAACAGTTTAAATGAACGAATTAAATGTTATGAACCTTAATGTTCCTTTACGTTCAGTAGAAGTTAGTAATTCTTGTTGGCCTTGGTTCACCAGTCGTGTGATTTGTGCCATTAAGTTAAGAAATAAACTTCATTCTAAGTGCAAACTCATTCTGAGTGCCACTCTCATTATTAATTTGGAAAAGAAAACAAATTCTTCAGTGCTAAGCTAAATCCTAACCTAAATTCTGAACTTCTATGGCAAAATATTAAAAAACTAAGAGTATTTAGCTACGAACAGAAAGTCTGTAATTAAGACCCTAACGTATTTAATGACTTTTTTTTACCAGTGGAAGTTCAAGGTCTAATACATTTACTAACGTTTTTGAAGTACCCACAATACTAGATAGCTCTGACAATCCCTCATTTGAATTCGTGTGTGTTAATGAAGATCGTGTGGCTAAATGCTTAATGCAGTTAAGTTCGAACGCGATAAGAATCGATGGAATGCCTCTTAGGTTCATTAAACTTGTCCTTCCTTATATATTAAGGCCGTTAACCTATATTATAAACCAACTAAAACTGCTAAAACTGCGTTTGCATCAGATCCCAAGGACTACAGGCCTATAAGTATATTACCTGTGCTGGGCAAGGTTTTAGAAAGAACTGTGAATGACTGATCAGATTGCTGAGTTTTTATTTGATAATAAACTTTTATCGCCCCTGCAATCTGGCTTTAGAGCTGGGCATAGCTGTTCGACGGCAGTATTAAAGATAGTCGATGATATTGATTTACTTTAGTCGATGATTAAAGCTTTTGATTCTTTTAGCCATACTTTACTTTGTAACAAGCTTGAACATTATTTTTATTTTAGTGCTAATGCAGTTAAATTAGTTTTTCAATATCTAGAAAGCAGAATGCAAAGAGTTAAAGTTGGTGACACATTTTCTAACCTGAAAACTGTAAAAACGGGAGTTCCTCAGGGATCTGTTTTAGGTTCCCCTCTTTTTTCTATCTTTATTAATGATGTCTTCTCCACTTGTAAACATTATTTTATGCATGCCTACGTCGATGACATTCACATATACATATCTCGACCAACTTGTCTTTTAGAAGACTTGAGCTATAGATTGAACTTGGACTTACTCTCGCTAAGCAGGTGAGCAACAGCAAACTCGCTTCTTATTAATCCATAAAGTCAAAAGTTTTGCCGATTGCAAGGACTGACTCAGGCTTTGTAGATATCCCGCCATTGTTCATTGGGTCTGATCAGTTGGAATTTGTAAGCAAAGTAAAAAATCTTGGATTTGCACTGAATTCTAAACTAACATGTATTGATCATATTAATAGAGTCGTTGGGAAAATATACGCGACATTACGATTTTTACGTACTTCTTCTAGCTTTACACCTCTAGAAATACGCCGCAGACTTCTAGTTCAGTTGTAGTATCTTTCTCTTTGTTGTATCTTTCTCGGATGTTGTGTATAGCCAGCTCCACTCTCAGTCGCAACACAAACTTCTTGTTGCGTTTAAAAACGCCGCTAGATATGTTATGATGTTTAAGATGTTGTTAAGATGATTTGATCATATTTCTGTCAGAAGTAGAGGTATTTTAGGCTGCAGTTTGATGAATTACTTGAACGTTCGAAACATTATATGTCTACATAAACTAAATTACTGTCAAAGCCGTGAATATTTATATGAGAAACACCAATTCTTACGATCTTCTCCTCTTCTAGGTATAACTTTTTAAACAGTAGTAGATTCTTTTTCATAAGCACCATTATACTTTGGAATTCAAATTGTTTAAAACAAATAGTCTTAAGAACCAGCTTCAAACGTGCAATATATCATCATTTTGATATATAAACATTATAAACATTAACTAAATTGAAATAAATTGAAATTGAAATTAAAATTAAATTCAATTTTTTTTTGCAAATTTAAATTTCATACGAATGGTTTTTCGAAAATTTGTTTTTTTTTTGCTTTTCTAAAAAAACAATCTTAAAATTTAAGATTTATTAACCTTATTATAGTACCATGGTAGAATGATTTTAGCGGTCGGAATGCGGTCAGGAACGAAGCTCCTTATGCTTTTTCTTCAACTCCGAATGTAATTCGAAATAAAGTTGTATATTTTTTTATATTTTTATATATTTTTTATTTGAACGAATATACGTTTTAAATCAAAAAATCAAAAAAGTTTCATTTAAGTTTTAGAAAAAAAAACATTTATTTATTGAAAATTGTATACAAACACTGATGTGTTTCAGTTTCTTTTTGTGTTTTTGGTTCTTTTTTGGACGCTGAACATTTGATTCCCCAATTGTCTCTCTTTAATGTAAAAACCTTCATCTGTATGATGAAACAATTAAAAATTTCTTCAAATTCATTATTTTTTTTCACTTTGAGATCAATTTGTGGACATATTTTACACTTAATGTCCCGTTATGACATAGCAATACAAAAATTTAGCTAATTCTAAATGCAGCATGTTTTATTTAAATGAAATCGGCTAAAAATTCGTTGAGCTATTTAATTTGAAATGTTTTTACTTCACTCAAAAACAACAAGCAATTGTTTGTTATACTGTGCTAGATGAGTATAAAAAGAGAAGAGACCAACATGAAGTTTATTGAAACTTTTGCAACACAAACGCATGAAAAGAAAACGATCAAGCAATGCTTAGCATCGGGGACGATTTCATAAAAAACGATTTCATATATCATATTAGATTTGAATATGATATATTTATTATTAAAATTTCGAAAGGAAAATTCCCCAATACCGTGCTGTAGCATATATAATATGATATTCTTATTTCAAAAAAATCGGCGCAGTACTTTTGGAGCTTTACAAAAATGTGCACTTCAATTTTATAAAATTATAATTATACATATAAAATTATAATTATAATTTTACGTTACGTGTCAATTTCTGCCAAATCACTTCAACCACAATACGCGTTTAAGAACTTCGTTCCCAAAAACACTTAAAGCACTTAAAGCCATGATTAAAACCTGACGACTATTTGAAAATAGAAATTTCTACATTAAAATTTAAAAATTTCCACCAAAAATGCAATTTCCGTTCAATTTCAACAAACAGTATATTATAGAAGTATAAAGAGGAAGAGAAGGAAAAAAAAAAACAATTGCCATATGTTATTTCATAACAAAAATATTTAAATGTCATAATTATTTTTAGATTTTGTTCCATTTAAGGCCGGTAACACATTTAGAGGCATCCCAGAATCGAATTTTTTTTTAATTTTAAATGACAATACAACATCTCAAAAATATGGAAACAAAATCTTATAAAGATGTCTTGAATATTATAAGCTTGAAAAAAGAACCGCGCGTGAGTTCGATATAGTATAAAAATCAAGTTACTACAGCTGCTATTTTATTATATCATTTATTTTATCTGCTCAAATCGAAATATTTGAGAAGGGGAACATTCCAAAAAATGTTACAAATAATTCGTATGTGTGTATATAACGTCTTCGTATTATTTGTTCCGAATAACTTTAAAGTCGTTTTTCTCAAAACTACGTTTTTCAAAACTGCGGGCAACCTAGCTCAAAAACTACTTGACCGATCCTTACAATATTTGGAAGGATATTTTTTAATAACATTTTAACCAATTTAAAACCGATCCTTACAATATTTGGAAGGATACTTTTTAATAACATTTTAACCAATTTAAAACAAAAAAATAATTAAAAAATTAATTTATTTTTATTCCAAGTACGTATAAATTTTTAAAAAAGACTTTTTTTAAAATTCTATCTCATTCAGATAGGAGATATTTTATTACGTTTTAAAATATTAAAATTATTTTTTGTCGGGTCAACCTAGAAGCCAGCAAAATGCCTGCAGTGCGACAAT
This sequence comes from Coremacera marginata, assembly GCA_914767935.1. Lineage (NCBI taxonomy): Eukaryota > Metazoa > Arthropoda > Insecta > Diptera > Sciomyzidae > Coremacera > Coremacera marginata. The sequence goes on from OU612045.1 coordinate 104,070,582, forward strand.
GAGGTCTTTTAGAGCAATCGTTGTAGCCAGCGTCATCTTTGCTTTTGAACAAAAAAAAAATAACATTTTTTTAAAAGATAAATGTACAATTTACCAAATTTGAAAATTTTAAAACTCTAAACAAATTTATTCTAGTAAAAACCATCACCTCAATATCACGCATTTTTACTCTTGGCTAAATGTATTGCCGGCCTTAAATAACCGCTTGTGTAGCTGTTTTTGAGAAACAAAGAAAAGGAGAGCTTTTATCGTTTCGGTTATCGAGAACGATAATTATCGATAATTTTATCGATACGATATCATTAACGATAGTTTATTGCTAATTGTATCGTTTTAAATATCGTTATTTATCGTTGACGATATCGGAAACGGTAATTTCTCGCCTTTTAAAATCGTTTTATTCAAAATTTAAAACAAAAAATTATAAAAAACGCAAATTTTTTTAAAAGTACGCTTACATTTTTACAAAAGACTTTTGGAAAATTCTGTCTCATTCAGATAAGAGACATTTTCATTGCGTTTTAAGGCTTTTAAAATTTTTTTTGTCGGGTCAACCTAGGAGCCAGCAGAATTCCCTCAGTGTGAAAAGAGGTCTTTCACAGCAATCATTGTAGCCAGCGCCATCGTTGTTTTTAAAAAAATATATTTATTTTTTTAAACAAATGTATATTTTACCAAATTTGAAAATTTTAAAACTCTATACAAAGATCTTATAATAAAAACCATCACTTCAATATCACTTTTTTTACTCTCCTCTAACTGTTTTGCCGGCCTTTAAATCGAATGAACAAATTGGGTTAAAAAGACGGTCTAATATATCTACATATTAACGTAGATACGTTTTGAACAAACAAAAAAGACTTTTGTTGAATTGTTCTATATTTTTACTGTGGACAGTAAAACTCAAAAACGGCAAAGTCGAACGACGCAAAGTGTGATATTTTAACAATCTACGAGGACAAAAGTAAAAAAAACTTCAAAAAAATAGATTTTTTTCTTGGAAATAAAACTAGTACATACATAAAGCCATGTCAAAAGTTTTAAAAAGACTGCTTTATCCCACTCATTTAAAACAGCTTTAAATGGTGCTTCTTGTGTTTTTCAAAACTATTTCTAAGCGTTAAGATAGTAGTCTTTATATGAAATGCGCTGATTAAAGTTGTTAACTTTTAGACCTTTTTTTTTGCTATGGAAAACTTTTGTGAAAATATATAAATTAATTCACAATAAAATAAATTACTTTATAAATCTAGGTTTTATTTAAATTAGCGATGGAAAATTTAGCATAAATAAGAAAAAATAAATCCAGCTAACACTTTGATGGACTGCCAAAAAGTTTGTATGCATATGTATGCATACAAATTACATTTTTTATTAAGTTTCACTCTCATAGATTGTTCATGCAAAAATGTAGCTATTAGTTTTTGCAGATTATCAAAATATTTGTATTTAGGAAGAAGCCTTAATATCGCAAGAATGGAACTTTATGATGCCCTAAAAAATAACAAAAGCCCAAGATCATCGGCTTAAAACCCTGAATTCATACTAACAGACTATCTAAAGGCAATGTTTAATACACAATCAAAAATTTTTGACTAATTTTTAATCCAATCATTGAAATGATGGCTTTTTTAAATAATTTTTTATTAGATTTTAAGCTCTTCAAATGATTAAAGTTTTTCTGAATAAAGCGTGGAATTAAATTTAGGCTGGACCACTCTAAGACGAAATCAAAAATCAAGACATACATGGAAATATGGAATAAAAGTTTGATAACTTCGGACACTGTGGTTAGCTCATATATTACAAAAGCAAACAATAATGCAACACCATTTGATAATGCATAGCTGCAGTTAGTTATGGAACTAATAAAATTATGAAGCATTGAATCAGAGTCAAAGATAAGAATAGAAAGAAGTGAGAGCAATTCTACAAGCGAAAAATCAACTTCTGAATAATTATTATTCTGTTTATTTTATATTTTTACAGCACTTTGATAAAAAATTAATAGGTTTTTCTTTGAAAAACTAACAGTTCTTCTGAATAGGCAAAAAAAAAAAACCAAATGGTCAGTTCAGCCCTTGAAAGGACTGTGACCGAGCTTTTTATGATCAATTGTGTTGTGAAATGTTTGAACACAAATGATCGAGAACTAGACATACAAGTTTTATGCCGACTCCAAACGGCTTATGTTCTCAAGAACCTTTTCATGACAATTTTTACTGTCTGATGTTTGCCATTGTCTACAGGAAGGGGACGGCCGAACAGAAAAAGTAATTCAATTGAAAAAAGTTTCTGTGTCAGGTGGGAATTGAACCAGGGCTCTCTGGCGTATGGGCCACGCACTCTATCCACTGCGCCACGGAGGCCACAAATAGGAATTAATTGTAATAACAGAGAAGACACAAAATTGTGTGCTGTTCTTATTCAATTTTGTGTTTCAAAGTCAAAACTTAACGCGTGAAGTTTCCTCTATAGGAAATTCAATGAAACAACCCGTAATAAATTGGGTGTTTGAGATAGACCCCAACTCCGTAACAATTTTTTTTTTAGGTATGAGCCAAGGAATCATGTCACAAAAAGCCGCCCAGATTGGTCAAATCGCACACAGTGCGACGACAAGTGAAAAGAGTGATTCTGAGTATGCTCAAGAAAGTTGTTCTTTTTACAAGAGTAAAGGCCTGACTATAATAGCCACATGCTGGCAGACTGATCTGTCAAAATAAAAGCGAGCCCATGTAAATATATGAGCATACCCATAATTGGAATTGCCACAGTTTCGTTAAGTTTCGTTAACTTTCATTGGCTTTTTGTAGAGCGATTCAAATCGCTCACAGCATAGGCAAAAGTCAAAAAAATTTTTATTCAAATTTATTAAACAAACTATTCATGTTAAATAGCAAAAGCTGCGATTGTTTATTTTATTCTATTATTTTGTGTATAAATTTAAAAAAATCACACAATTAAACGCAAACAAAACCGCAAATTGTATTGTGACACTTCTCAAAGCCAATGCATGGTAGTTATGGGTATTTTTATTCTGACAACAGCCGGCTGACTTTCCGTTTAGTTTTTGGCATTAGAGTCTGCCAGCATGTGTCTATTATAGTTAGGCCTTAAGGGTATGTACATAAAAATTAAGCACAAAACTAAATCTGAGTTTTTCAAATTGAGCAAAAAGTGGAATTCATAGTAGTTCATTAATAGTTCATTAATAGTAGTACAATTAAAATTTGGATAGTACGGAAGACATAAGGATAGTACATGTAATAATATTGTATTCCTTTCGCCTGCACTGGTTTCGTATTTATTGATAAAATAAAACGTCCGTGGCGAAGCCGTGGACCACTGGGTCCTGCTAGTTTCATCATAAACATCGTGTTTGATTTATAGTCTGCCTGTTAAGCTAGATTTAACATCTATAGTCAACTGGAAAAGAGTTGGTATTAAGACGCTTTAAAATATAAGATCTTAATATATTTGAACACTTATAATTTCATATCAACTAAGCTTTTAAACAAATAATAGATCTCTAAAGCAATGTAACTCCTCAGGCTCCTTTATAGTAATCATGTTTTGAGTTTATATTTAAATATAAATCTATTCTAAAATAAATTAACTTCTAAAAAAAAATTTCTTTAACAAACGTACCTTTCAATACCATTAAGTAGGTAACGATATTTTTTTGAAACAAGTGCTCCGCCACCCCAAGCTGCATCAACATGCATCCACATGTTATATTTTTCACACACATCCGCGATTTTGTTTAAGTCGTCAAATGATCCCAAAACTGTTGTTCCAGCTGTTGCTGAGATCATTAGGGGTTGGCATCCTTCATTTATGCATCGTGTGATGTGGAAATGAAGAGATTCAATGTCCATTTCCCCTTCGGAGTTTGCATTTATTTGACAAACGTTATGGCTTCCTAGTCCCATAAATATGGCAAGTTTTTGAACAGAATAATGGGCATCTTCCGATGTAAATATAATAAGCCTTTTTTTGGAAAATAGTCCTTCTCGCTAAAAAAAAATAAAATATATATGTATATATATGTATGTTAATACTTTTAATGTTTCGATTTAAAGGGTTAAACCATGAAATTGAAGAAAGTTTTTTTTATTATCATCTACTAGGCAACTGCCCCCACAGATATAATGCAGCGACTTCGACTAATATTTTCTTAAATTTTTCTCTATTCATACTGAAGTCCACATGGCTAGCAACAGAATAACATAGACTTAAACATTTGGAGACCTTATTTTGACTAAAGTTAGTTTTATGGGGAAAAATATGAAAAAACGGTATTTCCCTAAGGCCTTTTATTGGAGCATACAAATAGATAAGTTCCAGAACTTCTGGACATTAGATCTTACCATCTAAAATGTCCTTGATAAATAATATTGAAAAATGTTTTCTTCTTTGCTTCAGAGATTTAATTCCAAGTCTGCAACGAACAATATATGAAGGCACGTCCTGATACGAGTATATGTATAAGTTACGCGAAGCAAAGCGACAAAACCATTTTTGCACTTTTTTGACTCTGCTAACATCAACTGCATATGAAAGCCTAAAAATAATACTGGAATATTCCAAAACGGACTCGAACGGACGGAAAAGCTCATAAAAATGGATTTCATTGTGTGTGGATCAGAGAACTCCTTGGAGTTTCTTTTAACAAAACCTCAACAAAGTCTCTATGAGTTTGAAATGAGAGTCTAGGATCAAAATAAATCCAAATTGTCTTTTGAAAAAATTTTTGCACTGTATGAATATTGGTGCGTAATGCAAACATTTTTTCGTTAAAAAGTAAACATATGGCACTTGGAAAAATTTAATTTTTAATAACTTAGAACATTTTGTTTTTTAATAAGCCAATATGGTTATTAAGCCCGAGATGCATGCACGCAGTACAAATTATGATACAGCAGCTTAGAGTTCTTCCAATTTTGATGCATAACTTTGATGAAAAGTAAGCTTTCTTTCGCAGATAGATCAAAGCTTTTTTTCTATTCAAATGCTTATGTTGTGCTAGATGTTGTTCTTATATTTTTACAACGAAAGCTAGATGTAGATGTAGCTAAGCTACAACTGACTGCCGAGGCCTACTCCGCTCAACTCTCGGTCAAGCTCAACCAACCAACCTCTGGACCCGACGACGCCGATGGACTTTTGGCGCACATATCCCACTCCATGCGCGCTGTCGCTGAAGGATTTATTGGTTTCAGGCGCCCGCAACCTCGGAAACAATGGTACAATCAGGAGTATCGCATCGCGACAGTAGTTAAAAACGCCACATATAGAAAAACGCTGCAGTCAGCTGCAACGCGAGCCTTGCGAGAAAACTACCGCGAAAAGAGGACGGAAGAGAGGCGCCTTTTCAGACGCAAGAAAAGAGAGCAGGAAAACGTGAGCGTGAGGAACTAGAGGTATACCAGGGCAAGATGGATGCACGGAAATTCTATCAACAGGTTAAGCGTCTAACCCAAGGTTTCAAGCCCGGAGCATCCACTTTTAGAAACGAAAATGGAGATCTGAATACGGATACACAGTGTGTGCTGAGATTGTGGAGACGGCACTTCTACAATTTACTTACTGGAGACGATTCCACCAATGCCACCCATGGAGAGCGTAGTTCAGAGCCACCAATCAACGATGACGGAGTGGAAGTACCACCACCTAGCCATGAAGAGGTTCGAGTTGCTATCTAACGACTCAAAAAATATAAAGCAGAGGGTGCTGACGGCCTGTCAGCTGAATTGTTTAAAACCGGCGGCGATGAATTGATAAGGCGCATGCATCAGCTCATCAGCAAAATATGGCTAGCAGAAAGCATGCCCGATTATTGGAACCTCAGCGTACTGTGCCCTATACTTAAGAAAGCAGACCCAATAATCTGCGCCAGATCTTGAGGTACTAGTCTTATTTCCATCGCATATAAGGTTCTTTCAAGCGTATTGTGTGAAAGATTAAAGCCGATTGTAAAAACTCTGATTGGACCTTACCAGTGTGGCTTTCGACCTGGAAAACCCATAGACCAGATATTCACGCTACGACAAATCCTGGAGAAAACCCACAAAAATAAAATTGACACACCCCATCTCTTTGTCGATTTTAAAGCTGCGTTTGATAGCCTGAAAAGGGATTGCCTATACGCAACGATGTCTGAGTTCGGTATACCCACAAAGTTGATTAGACTTTGCAGGATGACGTTGAGCAACACATGCAGCTCCGTCAAGATAGCAAATGACCTCTCCGTAACCTTTGATACTGTGATCTCTTCAACATCATCATGAAGGGGATCGTACGAAAAGCCGGTGTGCATCGTAATGGCACCATTTTCTACAAAGGTGTCGAGCTCCTTGCGTACGCTGATGATATTGATATTGTCGGTAGAACCAAGAGAGATGTTACCGCTGCTTTTGCCGCTATCGAAAAGGAATCAGACAAAGTGGGTTTGACGATAAATGAGGGTAAAACAAAGTATATGCAGTCTACAAACAAGGGAGCACGGCGTTTAGACTCCCACGCTTCATCCGGCAGCTATAACTTTGAAGTAGTCAAGGAGTTCGTATACCTTGGCACCACCATTAATACCAATAACGAAATCAGCCTGGAGGTAAAGCGAAAAACAATAGTTGCTAAAAGGTGCTACTACGTGCTCAGTAAGCAACTAAGTTCTAGAGCCCTCCCTCGATCGACAAAACTAACACTCTACAAAACGCTCGTTCTACCTGTGCAGCTTTATGGCGCTGAGGCATGGGTAGTTTCGCAAACTGACGCAGCCGCTCTGGGGGTTTTTCGAGAGAAAGTTCTTCGCAAAATCTTCGGTCCCGTTCGAGTCGGCAATGCAATGACTATCGCATCCGAATGAACCATGAGCTGTATAAGCTCTACGAAAACATTGACGTAGTTCGGCGCATAACTGTACAGCGACTACGCTGGCTGGGTCATGTTCATCGTATGGACGACGAAGCTCCAGCGAAAAAGGTGCTCGAGGCGAGGGTCTCTGGTCAACGACGACGAGGGAGACCATGCCTCCGAAGGATGGACTAGGCCGAGGAAGCCCTAACCGCACTTGATGTATCCGATTGGAGGCCGGCCGAAACCCGAATATGGGTTGTTACAGCCACCTAAGTAAGTAATCACGACCTTTTTCATAAGTTTTTTGATATGTGTTTTTATAGTTCTAACTACCAGGACCAAGTTGTCAGCGGTGAAGCCAGCAGGTGAACGTTCCAGCAACCATATTTTTTTTTATTTGTGGGTGGTGAATAGGGGTGTGGCAAACATTTTTTTCCATAAACCCTCTACCATACAATCTACTGCCAAAATTTCAGAACAATCGGCCCAAAAGTTTTGGTGTCTTAATGATTTCTTAAAGGTGGGAGTAATTATAGTGCCAGCACGCCCATTTTTAGTACAGTTGCCGATGGTAAGCATACAAACTTAATTATCAAATATCAGTCTTATACGACCGAAACAGTATAAAAGCCAAACAAACAGAAAATGATTTTTATTAATATAGATTATCTATAATATTTGGTTAAAGTTGCATTACTTGCCGTGTTCCATTACAAAGTTTTGGAGGTCTTAAATTGAGCAATAAAATAATCGGCAGATCAATTTTTAATGTTAGTTTGTTTGTAAGAAGGTCGCATGAAGGTATTGAATTGAAAAATTCACTTGGATAGTAAATCACATCATCTTCATTAACAATCGTATCGATTGGCTTGCACATCCACATCTGAATTTTTGGTGGAAACAATAGCTCTCCACATAACCATGCGGCAGATTTTTGCTGCAAAGTTTCGATATCTGGGTAAGCATTTGAAACTAAAGTGTCTATAGTCGAAGCGCATGTACCCAATGTATCTGAAACATGAAGCAATCCATTGTCGATAGCAATGTTCTTTTTCCTATTTTTAGTAAAAGAGCTGCAAATATAGCGGCATCGTGATCTCCTCTTAAATGGACACGCATATTTTTTGTCAATTGAAGTTTCTTGACATATTGATACACATTTGATTTCTTCATGATTACTCTTACTGTATCAGCTCAGGTGGCTTTAAGTACAACCGGTAGTGTTTGACGGAAGTCGCCAGAGAATACAAAAGTTACACCACCCATCACACAACATGTTGACCTAATATCTTGGTTAATATCTATACACTTTGTAATATTTTGTTGTAGTCATTAATATGTTCTGGAGTTAATTTTGGTTCCTGCTCAGATAAATAAGCTGAAAGATTATCTTGATCATAATTAATTTCGCGAGTATATGGAATATTTTCTACTTCAATATTATCTCTTTGGGGTTCTGGCAAACCGAATTCTTTTAAACGTTTTTCGTCAAGCTGTAAATTGTACTCTCAATCGAAGCTAAGTTCTCGTTAAAAAAGTTAGACGCATTTTATAGGAGTTGATGCTTCTTTTGATCATTTTGTCCTTTACTTATGCAAATTAAGTTTTTTACATTAAAAGTTTTAAAAAAATATTTTTAATTACTGGTTTGGGAGTAACCCACAACCGTTTTTATTGAAAATTCAAAACAAAGTGCCTTCTTAAAACAAAACTTAAAGTAGAATAAAAATACATTAACTAAGCTTTTATCAACAAGGGGACGTCTGCACTGTTGTTGACGAAATTTGGCTCACAGAGGAAGTGCACTAGACTTGTTGTCAGCATTTTTATTATTTGCAGCATTATTTATTTCTCAACATAAATGTTTCTGGTATTAAGTCCTCTTTTCTTAAGTGCGATTGTCCCAATCGTCTAAACATATGGTAAGTTGTGAGTTCTCGGTTTTTGCTATGGCTCGGGTTCTGGAGCAATGACCTTTGCGAATGTGTTCGGCTCGTTTATGATCAACTTCGATTTTGTTCGGGGTCGTAACGTAAGTATGATGAAAGTAATGATAATAATTGCAAATATAACAATTGTTACTCTGTTTATTGTTGTATTTTTTTTGCAGAGTTTTTAGCTGATTAATATTTCTAATGTTTACTTCTTCCAACGCCTCTTATGAGAGCAAGTTAACTCTATTTCCTTCTACTGGAGATGGTTGCATAATTGCTGGTTGTAATTTGGCTGTGGGTGCTTCTAAATTTGAATAGTTTTGTCCATTTATTTGTATGCAGCAATTGTGGAATTTTACTATAATGGTCCCTCTGAGAGAATTATTTGCCTCGGAATGTATTGACCCATTAAATCCATTTATAAATATTAATTCTGGGTGTAATTCTTCGACATTCAGTATACGTTGATGGTTACTTAAGACGCATGTTGAATTTAATTCCTGTAATAGTCTACTACGCCGTGGCGTAGTGGGTAGAGTGTGTGACTCATACGCCAGAGAACTCAGGTTCAAATCCACCATCTGACACAGAAAAATTTTTCAATTGAATTCATTTTTCTCTTCGGCCGTCACCTCTCTGCAGACAATGGCAAACCTCAGAGAGTAAAAACTGCCATGAAAAGCTTCTTGAGAATATAAGCCGTTCGGAGTCGGCGTAAAACATGTAGGTCCAGTTCTCGACCATTTGTGTGCAAACATTTTCACATCACACACAACACAATTGATCATTAGAAGCTCGGTCAAAGTCCTTTCAAGGGCTGAGATGGCCATTTCGTCGTTTTTTTTTTAATAGTCTACTAATACAATTTTCTTTACTTATATCTTCTAAATTTTCTTTCTTACAAATTCTAATTCCATTATAATTGTTACAGGTTGGTCTTACACCATATAATTCATTTTTTAATTTTAAAACTTATTGTATTGAATATTTATTATTGAATCATTTTTTTTTCTCAACAGCTTTAATTAACAAATTGGTATAAATTTCTTTTGTAGTAAGTGGAATTTTTATAACAAACATACGATTCATATTATTATAAAGTACATTTCTTTTAGCATATTCTAATGCTTCGTCAATGTTAGTGAAAGGCATGTTTTGTTCTTTAAGCTTTCCTAGCGTTCATTTTAATTCTGATTTGTCTGACAACATTGAATTTACTATATTATATTTAGCCCAAAGTACAACATATTGATATTAACTAATACTTCTCTTATTAATCTTAACTTATTTTGGTATATTAATATTGTTTCATCTATTAGAAAATTATCTTTTTTTATATTATTCATTATTTCATTTGTGGTTCTTATGATTTTATTATTACGTTCATTGAATGCCTTATTGAACATAAGTTGTTGATTATTATTATTTGTCAATTCGTCCAAGTTTTTTGTTACTATTTTCATATCGTTATGGTCCGGTGTTCCTGCAATGTATTTCCATGCTGTACCTAGGAAATTAAATGATTAATTACGAATAAGATTTGTATGCACAACTTTTCCTAAATGTGTAATTATAGTATTTTTCTTATCTTCTTATACTACTTCTTTCCTGTATCTTGCAGTAAGCATTGTACCTAGGCGTTTACTAATTTTCACAAAAATTGCCTCGCCTGGTGCATTGTATGGACTTACTGAGGGTTCAATTATGCCATTGTCTATTAAAGCTTCTACTTGTTTGTTTATTTCTTCATGTTGTGAATGAGGTAGTCGATAATTTTTTATATAGACTGTTGTTGCGTCTGACAAATTCAATTTTTGAGTGTAAAAATTATTGGCCGTTAGATTTTCTCCTTCAAGATGGAAAATGTGTTGATGTCTTCTAAATATGTCTTTTAATATTTTTTTCTGTGTCATCGTCTAATTTCAATTCCGTCATTAATCTTTTAAAACGTTGTTTGTTTATTTCTTCAATGTGTTTACTTTGTGTTGTCATGATTGTGTAATCTGCTAGTTTTTGTGGTTTTGGTTTAATTTCATACAAAATGACTTCTTTTTTGTTTACGTTGGTGACTTTGATGTGGCAGATACCTTTGAAGGATGCTAAAAAGTTTGGTAAAAATACGCCTTCTGCAAGCTCTTGATTTAGAATGACGCAGTCTTCTGTTATTTTGAGGTTTATTGGAAAAATCATTTCTGTATTGTATAATATTTCTGTTTTGGTAGTCTTGTTACGATAGGTACTATGTAATCTGTGTTGTCGATAGGAATTGTCATTGTAAACGTAGTGGCGTAATTTCACCAAAACCTTGGGGGGGGGGGCCAAAAATTTAAATGACAATAAGAATGTTTTCGTTACACATAACATTTAATAAAACCATAGTTATACACATTTTTATACACACATATATGGAGAAGCATTTAAATGGACTTTAAAAACAAATAAAATTTTTAATCCTTTAACGGGAAAAATATATATTGGATTTATTTCAGTGGATAACGACGTTGACGCTTGAGACCAAACTCGTTAACGAGATCTTCCATGTTGAAGTTTTTTACTTAAACGATCATCTCCCATTGTTGTACGAAGATACGACTTCACTCTCTTTAAAGTGGAGAAAAATCTTTCGTTGCATGCGGTCGTCACTGGCAGTGTCAAAACAATATACATTAATTGTATTATTTGTGAGAAAGCTATTGGCATTTTTTCTAAACTTTGTAACATATCTATAATTGATTTTGATTTATTTTGTTTCAAATATTCTCTCGCCACACTCAATTGACTAATGAGAACCATTTCATCAACGTGGGTGGAATACAGTTTAAGCAATTGTATCATTGAATCTTCGGACAAAAATGTTTCCGAGTCCCAATAAAATGTTTCTAATATATTCAATAGCTCTGTGTTGTCTTGAAATCGCTTCTCATACTCTCATAAAAATTTATCAACGACTTCGAAGAAGAGTTTACGCATATTTTCATCAAATTTCAGTGGTAGTATACTGCGCTGGCCAAGTGTTGACATTATCAATGATTCCTTAAGCTTTTGAGCTACCTTGGCTACTCTGCTAGATCTTTTATCTTCTGGTGTTGTTTCATCGAAGCGAGTGCCGCAAAGATCTGCAAAATCCCTTGATTTCTTAAAAATAATTTTAAATTAAGTAATAGGCATAAACGCTGCAGTATTTCATATTTCTCCAATCGTTTCCTTATTTAACCCGTTAACGCCCAGAAGGACACTTTCTGGTTGAAACTTTCAGAAGAAAAATTCGAACGCATAGTTCGAAAATATATTACAGAATTACCTATTCTTACTATTTTCGAGTTTGCTCTACACGATGCAATAGTTAAAAAATCTCGAAAATTTGATTCCCAGTTGTTAATTGATTATTAAAACAAAAACAGTATTTTGGGTGATTTATTTTTTTTTTTTTCAATCAAAATTTACAGTAGGAAAGAAATTTTTTTACAGTCGGTATCATAATAAAAGATGGAGGGCGTTCCGAATGGGGTTGATTTTTTACGACGAATTTTCTTTCAAAATGGCGGCTCAAAAAGTAAGACTTAAAATTATTTATTTTTTCCATGGTGACCCTAGAAAAATTAAAAAAAGGAGACCTTTTTCATTAGATAAAAATGTTATTATGCAGTCGGCTAGGCAGAATGAAATTTTTGATTTAGTAAATTATGTAAGAAAACTACTAATTCTATGCTGAAAATCGGCATTTGACTGCAAAGTTCAAAGGTCGATTAAAAAAAAAATTCGAACTAACATAAACAAATGCCGCGATACGGGTCTTCTAATTTAGCCTCTATTTTCACCCCTCACTCTCAGAATCGTCCTAACTTTTGCTAACCTGAATTTGTTCCACAGTGTTATTGTATCTATTTACATTCTGCGGTCTGTTTCTGTTGCCTTGTTTGTTGTCTATTGTGTTGTGCATGGTAATTTGAAACTCTTGAGCCGTTGTTTTGGTTGTTACGTTCAACTTCTTGTGCAATGTTGACTGCAGAGTTTAGATCTGTTGGTTGTGCTGCAAATAATGTTGGTTATATTTGCTCATTTAGTCCATTTTTAAATATAGTTAGAGCATATTTCTCGTTCATAGACTCTACTACTGTTCTTTGTTCGTTGTCCACACTATTGCCTAAATCACTTATCTGTAGTCTATTTAGTTCCTATACTAAGTTCATCTTTGAAATTTGTTACGGTGTTATTTCGCTGCGTAACAGATGCTAATTGCATGCGTACTTGAGCAATTGTTGCTTTGCTTTTGCACCTTCCTTGGAGTTTTGTTTTAAAATCTTGAAAAGATGTTATATTGGAACCTAGGGCTGTTCGAACTACTGCACTGAGTTTCACACTCAGAACAAATTCTAACAATGTCTTTTGAGCATCAGCTATATATGAATTGTGTAGCTATTCTATTATTTTCAGAAATGGTTCCCCTTCGCTGTGCTGCTCATTAAATATTAGTGTGGCCTTTATAGCTGTTTCTATACTAAAAGCTGGCATTTTTATATCTAGAGTCTTGTCCTCTGTGTTTTTATTATCTAGTAGGTCAGTTTTTTCTCTTAAAAATTGTTCTATTGCCTTAGCTATATCTTCAGAATATTCTAAGTCAAAATTTCCTTTAGGGTTTTCTGTTTTGATTATTGGTTGTCTTAATTCATTTACCATTTTTTTCTTACCTTTTATAGTTTTTTCAATATTACCTTTGCTGCATCTATTTCAATAAATATATATGGAAATCAACATATAATTGTTATTAATAAATCTTTATTGTTTATAATACATTTATATATTTTTTTTTTTTTTTTTTATTGACATTTCCTACAAATTAATTTGGTTCGTGTTCTATAAAACCAGTTTTTATAACATTTTTGTTGCAATTTTCGCGTTTTATTCACGATGCCATGCTTTGCGTAATGTGATATATATATTAATTTTTCCTACTTCAATAATTTTTTGTTTGCAATATTCGCAATGTTTATCAAATAGGATTCCAAAACATCCTTGATAATAGCTATGTGTTCCGAATTTTAACATATTAAAATTTTTATTTATTTTATTTAATTATTTATTAATTTCTAAAATTTTCAAAATTTATTGAGATACAAAATTTTATTAGTAAAAATTTATTTATACTGTATTAGTTAAGTTTCTTAACATTTGTTTTCAAACATAATTTTTATAATACCTATTTACTATATGTATATAAGATCGTTACAATCATGAATATTGCACTAAAAATGGTTACGAAAAGAAAAAAAAACTGTTGTTTTCGATATTGTTGCTGCCGTTGTTGCTATTATTGGTGGTGGTGATAACCTCTTGTTTGTTGCTGAACCATCCCATATTTGCCGTAGTTCAGTTTTTTTTTTTTTTTGAGTTTGTTTATCAGTTGCCTTTTCTGTGAGGCGTCTGTTACTAAAGCCAAAATGTTATGTATTTGAGCAATCCTTTGCCTCGCTTTTACTATTCTTCCTCCTTTTGATCTTTTATGTTTTACTTCAGTTGCGGCTTGGATATCTTTGTGTTCCTTGGATATTTTTGTTATATAGCGCTGTGCTTTCTTTATTCTTGTATTGTTATTGCCTTTGGTCCGGCACTGATCGGTGTTGGTGTATATATTGGGACTGGTTTAGTATTCCTCCCACTTCCTGAAGATGTTGTCTATTGCTTGTTGTTCTTCAGTGCTGTTTGTCATAATCTGTATGCTTGGAATTGCTGGACTAGGATGCGCAGGATATTTGGTCAGACTCTCAGGCTTGAATCTGCAGGATCAACAGGACTTCATCAACTTGTTCGCTGTGTCGGGATCAGAAAATTTCACCGGATCGAAATTAGCAGGATTAGTTTTGCAGGATCAGAAGACAGGATCGATAGTCGCAGGATCGCCATGTAATATAATATAGTCTGTTGTTTGGTCGAGTTTATGTTAGAGTAAAATACTTTCAGGAAAACCAAATAAATGCCAAAGATAAGGCTGAGCTAATTTTATGGCCAATATGCCGTACTTGAATGTTGAAGAGAATAAAATGCATACATTTTAATTTGAAGATAAAAGTAACTGAATCTTTAATAAAATTTGTACTAGTATTTACAAAAAATAAACAAACTCTCGATGAGAACGGACGTGTATTTCTTGTGCTCTTAACAAATTCAATAATTACACTCTCAAATTCAAAATATAATAGCATTTTTTCTTGTGTTCAGAAAACCTACAACAATTACACTTATTACATGTGCTCAGTGAACTAAAATTAAGCTTGCATATATGTAACAATTAAAACTCTATAAATGCACAAAATTATGTGTTCATATTAGCTAAGCGGAAAAAAAAAATAAAAAAGAAAGAAAAAAGCAAAAACAAACAACAAAAACCACAATAAAATTATCACTCATAGAGACGAAAATAAGAACAAAATTATTGTGTTGTGTTGTTATTGATCACTCTTTGTGCTTTGTGCTTCACATCTTGCCGACCATTGACTATGGTCACAAGCGGTATTTGTCTTCTTTGCTACTTCGTTTCTTTCTGCGTAAATTGCACTCAGTTTAGTGGACCTGCTCTTCCCATCTCTCTATCGGCATTTTCTGAGCTGATGTCGCCGTCTCCCATGCTAACGCGTCAACAGCGAGAGCAGGTTGCTTCACGTAACAATAATAAAACTGAAGCAATGCCTAAACTACATAGCAGCTGCTCTCTCGGTGTTCAACTTCTTGAGTTAGAAGAACGCATGAAATTGAGTAGAAGAGAAGAACTTCAGCAGTTAGAACAGCGGTTAAAACAACACTTGGACAACCTTCTCAATAGCCTATCAACTGATATCTCGGCAAAACTTGAAAAGCTGGAGTGTGAATTGTCTACCATACACGACAAATTTGCTGAGTACGAATCCAAAATAATATTTCTGGAAACTCAAGTTAATGCTCTTACCACTCGATCTGAAGAGTTGGCAGAAGAGCTAATTAAAATCAATACCAGCAACTACAACAACAACAACAGCAACAACAACAACATCTCTAACTGCATTGATTATTCAACAGATGCTGTGCTCTTTGGAGTGCCATTCTCTGAGGGCGAAAATCTCCGAAGCATCTTTAATCTTATCTGCAGATCTTTGGATTTCCTCTCACCCCAACTAAAAGACATTTTTCGGGTCAAGCCAAGGCCTAATAACAACAGCATTGTCATCATCAAATTTTATACATCTTTTGACCGAAATCGTGTCCTTAAGGCCTTTGGTGACTACCGCAGACGGGCAAAAAAAACCGTAAATCTAAGAGACGCCGGGTTTGAATCAGACAATAATGTATTCCTGCATGAGTCTTGCGGCCGAAACCAGAAAACTTCTGCATGCTGATATCGCCCTCAAACGAACTAAAAAAATTTACAATGCTTTTAGTTACCGTGGATGCGTTTATATCAGACTACAAAAGGGTGAGGAAGGTGTTCAAATTTCGAACTTTACTGAGTTGCAATCTTTATCTAGTGGCGCTGCTGATAATGTCTGATTTGCTTTATGGTACATCACTATACATTTTCAAATATTGCGTATTAATTTGTTTTTTATTTCTATTACTATTTCTTATTGCATATTTCTCTTCTCTTTCGTTATTTTCGCACTATCAACTTCTCTGTTCCTACTCTGCATATATCTTAACCTTAAATGCTTTTGGTCATTATTCTAAATTATATAATCTTATATGACTAGTGTGGATGGCTCTGATCGTTACGCTTGCGAGAATCATAAAACTGTAATTGAAGTTATGAGTAAACGGCACCCAGGTCTCAAAATCGTTCACTTTAATGCACGAAGTCTTAATGGTTTTAAGTTTACTGTATTAAATACGTTTTTGCAGATTCTTCTGTCGATATCATATGCGTCACGAAAACCTGGTTTAATGAGGGCGTTAGTGATTCATACTTCAACTTACCTAATTTTAAACTTTTCCGTCATGATAGAGCAAATAGAAGAGGTGGAGGGGTCGCGATATATTGTAAGGAAAATCTCAATGTTAAATTCTTAAGTAAGTCCAATGGATCCGAGGTCGAATGTTTAAATATTGAAATATGCGGTAACGTAACTAAAATTTTTGTCTCATGTATTTATAGTTCAAGTCGTAATTGCAGTTTGGAACCTGTCTTCTCTTCCATTTATAGCTATGCTATAGATTTTCAGCACTTGGTTTTATGTGGTGATTTCAATTTAAATCTATTAAACAATGATAACCTTACTCGAAATTTCTTGGATAGACTAACTGAAGTAGGACTACATGTTGTGAACACTATTATGGCAACGAGGTTTTCAAATAACGCTAGCCCCAGCCTGTTAGATATATTTGCAATTTCTGACGCATCGTCTATCTAGCTTTTTGATCAAATCTCTTTTCTATCCGACCACGATCTAATTTTTTGCATATTAAACGTAGACGTCTCACATTCACCCTCTGAAACTTTTTTTACATACCGTAACTTTAAAGCTATAGATTATGTCTCACTTATGAATGACTTGTCTGTCATAAATTGGACTGACTGCTGGTACCTTACTTCTGTCAATGAAAATTAGCCTTTTTTACTGATACCATGACTAATATCTTCAAACAACTTTGGCAAAATCTAAAAGGTATTGGAGTATGCAAAAATGAGACTGAAATATGTCAGATTGATGCTAATTCCCTCAATGACTATTTCGTTTCTAGCTCTGTAGATGATGTGACTTCTTCGCCTTATTTAGTCGAAAGCACCTCAGCTCCTTCGAATGAATTTAGTTTTGTAGCAGTAAGCGAACTTGATGTAGCACGGTGTATTAAAAAAATCAAATCAAATGCTATCGGGGAAAATGGAATATCGATTAGATTTCTTAAACTAGTACTACCACATGTGCTAAGCCCCCTTGCGTATATAATAAACCACTGCTTCACTACCGCAAGTTACCCTGACATCTGGAAAGTGGCTACTATTATTCCCATTGCAAAGAAAAAGCTTGCTAGTGAACCCTGCGATTTTCGACCTATAAGTTTGTTGTCCTCAGTGTCGAAGGTGTGTGAGAGTCTCGTGGCAGAGCAAATCAATGGCCACATTCATTTATATAACCTCATGTCCGAGCATCAGTCGGGGTTTCGATCAGGGTACAGCTGTTCGACTGCGTTGGTTAAAATTATGGATGATATAAGAGTTTCTTACGATATGCGGCATTTGACATTGCTGTGCTTACTGGACTTCTCTAAGGGATTCGACACTGTGAACCACTCACTACTCTGTAAAAAACTTAAGCTCTATTTTGGTTTCTCTGACTCCGCGGTTCGTTTTATTCAAAGTTATCTTGTTGGAAGGTCTCAAAGAGTTAAGGTGGGAAACAATTTTTCTGTATTAAGAAGGATCATGAGGGGAGTTCCACAAGACTCAGTTCTTGGCCCACTACTATTTACCATGTTTATTAATGACATATTCAATAAGTGCAATAATGTCACCATGCATGCGTACGCTGATGACCTTCAGCTATACTTATCCAGACCTATTGGACTCTTTGATGATTTATTTCTTAAAATGAATGAGGATCTACAAACAGTTGCAGAGTGGGCCAGAACCAATATGCTTAAATTAAAGCCCCTTAAATCATATATACTGCCAATCTCTAAAACACCCCTCCAGAACACTGATTTCCTACCAGTACTACTAAACGACACTGAGCTGAAAACAGTCAAAAAGGTAACCAATCTTGGATACATTGTCAATTCAACTCTGTCCTGTGAGGACCACATCAACTCGTGTGTAAGTAAAGTTTATTATGTTTTACGAAACCTTCGTATGACTGCTTCGATCATGCCAATAAATACTAGGAGAAAGTTGGTGATACAATTGCTGCTCCCAATAATAACATACTCTGAAGTTGTTTATAGCCAGCTAGATTCAAGGTCGTCTCACAAGCTGTTAGTTGCATTCAATAACGCTGCTCGCTATATTTACGATCTGAGAAGATTTGATCATATCTCGCAATATTGTAACCTAATTTTGGACATGAGTTTATTCGATTACCTTAAGGCAAGAAACTGTATGTTCTTACACAAAGTTATCTACTCGCGATCCCCACGATATCTTTTTGATAAACTTGAGTTCTGCAGGTCAAGTAGAAGTATGAACATTTTGGTCCCAAGATACAACTTCATTAACTCCAGTCGACTGTTTTTCGTAAGCGCGATCAGATTGTGGAATTCACTTCTCTTAACCACTGATTCTATCTCTCTGTATCCCACTCTTCTCTGTCGCTAGCTCTAATTTTATTTTCTCTGTCGTTTATGTTACGGCTGGTAAAAATTATTTCTACAAATTATTGTAACTTCTTTTGATTTTTATATGAAATCGGTTGTTATGTGTAATGTATTCAATTTTATATTTTGAACTAAAATTGTTTAATGCTTAAAAATTAATTGCTTTAAATTTTAATGGTTGTTATGCTCTCGTGCAATGTATTTTATATTTTTCTCTGGGCTTCTAAAAGAGATTTGACTCTTATTTGCCAACATTATATGTTAAATAAAAAAAAAAAAAAATAAATAAATAAAATAAATTTAAATCAAATATACCACTAATAATTATGTTTTATTTCTTACACTATTTCTTAAACTCCTCCCCACTATTTCGTTTTCAATATCGTTTCATGAACTAAAGTTCATGTTTCTTTCCGCGTTTGTTTAAAATTTGTTTTACATTTCTTTTTCTTCCGCTTCCTCATTGACTCATTGATTGACTTTGGAAATTCTATGCTGCGCTTGCACTTGTGCAGCTAATTGGGTCAGCTAGCTAGTGAGCGCATTGTTTACATTTGTTCATGACGAAATGTTAGTCATGACCTAATGCCATTCTATGAGCGTTGTGTGTGCCAAAGAAAAAGTAAGAAAAACGATTTTTGTCGCAACATAAATTTAGCTGGTGTGTTGCGGTGTCGTGATAAAACTACACCACTTTTCAGAAATCATTATAATTCCTCAGTTGTACATGTTTTGCTAATGAACTTGGTGTGTAAGTGCTATAAGACCAAATGGTCACTATATATATAAATGTTGCGACGCCTTTTTTACCGGCCATCTAGATACATAAAATCGTTCGTGCGGGTTGGTCTTTTAAGATTTCGGGAACGGTAACACCTAAGGGCACAAAATTTAAAGCATTTCTTGTCAAAGCCAATATCTCAAATAATTAAAAAAAAGTTGCCACACACCCTATTACCGCCCACAAATCAATAAAAATGGTAAATTTCAGATGAACTTGGCTGTATTATAACTGTTTTTGTAAACTAATTACAACCTTTTTCATAACTTTTATGTTATGTGTTTAATAACTCTAATAATTTTTCAATTATTTAGACTTATATTTTTCGAGCCTAAGGTCTATGTTACTTTCTGAAGAAAACAACCAACAACAATATAAGCCTTCGAGTAGTAAAAAAAGCTTTGATATATCTTCAAAAAAGGGGCTTACTTTTCACCAAAAGTATGCACCAAAATAAGAAGAACTCTAAACTGCTTTATCATAATTTGTACCGCTTGCATGTATATCGAGAAATTTTCTCGTAACATTGACGAAAACAAATAGAATATAAACAGGTTAGAGGATCACAGCTATAATCACGCAATACTACTGATGAGTTGGTGTACATAGAGGCCAACGAAACAGTCTGTCTAGTCTGCTGTGTGATTACATCTCTATACATAGCTTGAGATCGAAAAATATAATTCTTAATAATTGGAAAATTATTAGAGTTATAAAAACTCATAACATAAAACTTTCTCGTTTGGATGAGCAAAACAGCAATAAAACCATAAAAACCAGTCTTTGCACTAAGGGTTGAAGGTTTGGTTCAGCCAGTTTGGCGAGCTTCTTTTCATTCTAGAGATTGCTATTGAAGTGTGAAGTTTATTTTCGGAGTGAAAAAATATATATTACTAAAAAATAAAATATGGCTGGAAGAAAGCAAACTGAATTTTTGTCAGGAAATCGATATTTGAGGTAAATTCAAATACATAACATAATTTTATATATGTATATTGAATAAAATTTAATTATTTACATAATTTTTATAGATTATCCGACGCTGAGAAAGAGCGGTATATACAAGGCCTGTTTGACGACGTTATAGATGAAGAATTACTATCAGACGCGGAAGATAATGACGACGATCAGGTAGAAGTTGCCAATAACATAACTTTGTCGGATGTCGAGGACACCAATGAAAATGACAATGAAATTAACAATGCTACCGATGATAATGAAGAGGATGATGATATGGACGATGAAGATGATTCTGAGCAGATAAATCTACGTGCACATGAATATGTGGCTCAGACCCAAGACGTGCGCGCCAAACGAGGCAGCACAATATATTACGACAGCGAAGTCGGCCCGCAAGATCAACTGCTACTATGTCAATTTTAAATACCTTCAAATGTTTTATGACCCCGGAAATGGTTGATATGATAGTACGCCACACTAACAGGAAAAACCAAAAACATGGAAGACGATAACGTTGAGTGTAATATATGCGTTTATTGGTGTACTCATTATAACTGGCAGCAACCGCAGCAACGGCGAATGCGCCACAGACTTGTGGTCGGTGGAAAATTGTCCATTGTATCGTGCTGCAATGGGTATTAACCGTTTTCAGGCCATACTGCAGTTCATCAGATTTGATAATTCCAATGCAAGGCATATATGCCTCCAAACTGATAAATCTGCACCAATATCCGAGCTTTGGACGGTGATGAATTATAACTTTGAGCAGACATATAAGTCCAGCGAAAATTTAACCGTGCACGAACAGCTTTTCCCATATCGTGGCCGGACACGCTTCACGCAGTACATCCCATCAAAACCGGCGAAATATGGGATCAAATTATGGTGAGTATGTGATAACAAAAACTCGTACCCATTGCATGGACAAATATATACAGGCCAAGCAACCACGGGATGGGAAACCAACCAGGGTGAGCGCATGGTGAAAGATTTAGTAAGCCGCTTTCATGGAAGCGGCCGAAACATCACTATGAACAATGTTTTTACTACGCTAAATTTGCTGGAGAACTTGTCATCCATGACTTTGACGGCGGTTGGAACACTGAGAAAAAAATAAAACGTACATACCGAGAGAAATATTGGCACACAAAGATCGTTCAGAAGGATCAAGCATATTTGGTTTTACGGCAAACATAGCCATATGCTCATATGTGTCGAAGAAGAAGAAAGCAGGAATTTTACTGTCATCTTTACATGACGATAATTCCATCGCCGATAGCGGCAAACCAGAAATGATCGCATTTTACAACCAAACTAAAGGAGGAGTGGACGTGATGGACCAAATGCTCTGCGAATATACTTGCCAAAGGTCGACAAAGCGTTGGCCATTGTCGCTTTTTTTCAATATGATAGATCTAATGGCATTTGCAGCGTACATCACTTACTATGAGAATAATCCCAACATATCATCCAATAATTCAAGGCGTCAACGCTTTCTTCGCCAACTCGCTAAATAACTTTGCTTGCCAATCATTGAAGAGCGGTCGGTAAATCAACAGATAATGCGCAACTTCAATACAAAAATTGCCATAGCCAGTTTCATAAGTTCGGCCTTACAAGAAAGACTTGAAGTTCAACCATCAACCTCTGCAGCTACTGGTGTGGAAGCAACGAAACCACAGGTTGGAAGCTGCCATTTATGCTACATTCAGGATCAACGCAGAAGACGAACCCGTAAGTGTGCTCAGTATGTCGCAAACCGATGTGTCTACAACACTCTACAAATTCTTTTATATGTTACATTTGCTATGGTAATTAAAAAACATTGGGATGATAATTAAAAAAAAAAAATTAAAATTAAATATACTTGGGCTGAGCCGAACCATCGTGCACAGTCAGGTGAATTTTACCGGTTTCGGTAGTGCGGGTCTTCGGACCTTAAATCGCCCATGCATGCCTTGTTTTTTTATATATATATGCTAATATACTTCTTTTCTTTTCCTTTCTTTTTTCTTCTTCTTTCTTTTAAGTGATAAATCACTCTCCGAAGTGGGGGGGGAGTTGTAATGGTGACACCTTACGCACTACACCACTAGCCCCCTAGTAAAAAAACTAGTATATTTGGCTACAACAACTACACACACACACGCACACCGCACATACAACAGGCAAACATAAACTACTGCAGCAACTACCATAAGCATGACGGCTACAACAACCACACATACACCTCGCATACGACAGGCAGACTACCATTCACCGCTGTACTAGCCACATAATTCCCATTACGTTTATGCTAAGGAATATTTAAGAGCGCTGAGTTTGGCAGACTTGGGCACATCTCGGAAGCGTAGCGCTTTGTACCATCTGCTGCTTGTTACCAAGTAGTCAACTTTCACAACGGACTACCGAAAGGTGGACGGTTATTTATACATTTAGTTGTTTTTGAGTTATTGTATTCGTGGATTATTTTACGTTGGCTTCGGCCGGTCGATCGTCCACATTAGTTTACTTATTCGCGGATTATTTTACGTCGGCTTTGGCCGGTCGATCGTCCACAGTAGTTATCGTATTCGTGGATTATTTTACGTCAGCTTCGGCCGGTCGATCATCCAGAGTAGCATTAGGGTGGATTACTTTACGTCGGCTTCGGCCGGTCGATCGTCCACAGTAGTTATAGTATTCGTGGATTATTTTACGTCGGCTTCAGCCGGTCGATCGTCCAGAGTAGCATTTGGGTGGAATACTTTACGTCGGCTTCGGCCGGTCGATCGTCCACAGTCGTTACCGTATTCGTGGATTATTTTACGTAGGCTTTGGCCGGTCGATCGTCTACAGTAATTACCGTTTTCGTGGATAATATTCGTCGGCTTTGGCCGGTCGATCGTCCACATTAGTTATCGTATTCGTGGATTATTTTGCGTCGGCCTCGGCTGGTCGATCGTTCACATTAGTTATCGTATTCGTGGATTATTTTACATTGGCTTCGACCGGTGGACTATCCACTGTAGTTACTGATTAAATTACACATATGTATATTAATTAGCGTATAAAATATAGTAAGGTAATGCATTTTATAGATATATAAATAAGCATATAAAAAATAGTAATGTAATGCATGCCAAATCAAAGCATAAAAATTAATGTAGAGTTTTTGCTAACCGAAAGCATCGTAGTCTTTCCTAAATGTAGTCGTCATCACCGAACCTACCGCCAAACTTCACCAAATATTACTTTCCTCCGAACATCACCGAACCCGAACCTGAACCAAGAGCACTACAAGCAGAAGCAACACTCATCCGCAATCCATCAAGCAGCTTTTAAAACTCTACAAGCAACGTATCATTTTGGAATATTCATATATTTGTGATTTGTATATAAAAGAAAGATTATTGAACTGATAATTAGAATTGTACTATTATACTCTGTACACTGAAAGAAACTGTTAATAATAAAACAAATAATTATCTGAGTCGAAAAAATCGAATAACACCACGTCTTTTTAATTGGCAAAAGTTTGAGAGTCTTTCGTCTGATCCTGGAGCGGCTGAGTCATACCTCAACCTTTGAAGAAAACCCCCATTACACGAGGATAATATGTAAAATAACGAAGTTATTTGAATTTTTGTAAAAATAACATCAAAAAATATCAAAAATTTTATGGAAATCAACATTATCTTTGGTTAAGCGGCAAAACTTTTAAATTCTTTGTTGCAGTTTAGAAAAACTTTTTTAAACTATTATTTCTGACAGTCCGTTTTTCTTAACAACCACTCCAGCTGCAATTTTTACGAAAAACATGCTGTTTGGCATGTTTGGAGGTAGACCACAGTTAATTTCTATTCGATGGCATTGACATCCTTTTTTTTCTATGAAGGTCGAGGCACTTTATTGTATATATTTTAGGTTTAAAAATAATAACAAAATTTAAAAACTTAACAAATTAAATCGGAGAAGATCTTAGTAAAGTTTTTTATATAATTTTTTCTTAATTTTAGACACGAAAATTGTATTTTGGAAATCCTGGAATTCCAAACTGAAAAAAATCTTTGTAAAAAAATATACAAAAGTATTGTTTGAAACCCTTATTAAAGAAGAATTTAGTCTAGTCTTTATTAAACTCTAAAAATATCTGAATTTTAAATTTAAATTTAAATTTACAAAATTTGAACTGTCAGTATGAGAGGATACCGCTAGTTTTGAAACGGAAGCTACTTTTTGCCGTCTTATAACTTCGATATAAGGCAAGTTTTTATATATCAGATTTAAAGGGCTCACGCTGTACCATTAACCATGATTTCTCACTATCAATTCAGTTCGTATCATAGAGTGAATAAAGAGTTCTGAAATGGAACCACTCAATTTTTTTTGTTTTCCATATGCCAGAAGAGGACTTTTTAAGGATTTAAAAAAAAAAGTCAACTTTGAACATCTTTAACTTTCGCTTGCGAGTTTTGGTTTTTGTAATTTTTTTGGGCAAAATAGCTCAAGTCAAGATTATGACTTAAGCACCCGCTACGTTGTTTTGTATAGTTTAGATTTTTGGGAATTTTTTTCGTAAAAATACTCAAACTCGAAATTTTTATTATGGTATACTTCTCGAAAAACGTTAATTTCGATCAGGTTATTTTACGTAATCGCACAATTTTTTCTTCCAATATTAATCATAGTTTTAGAAAATATTTTCACTGCAATTTATTGATATACTTACCGTCATATTTAGATTTTTACGAATTTTTTTTTTAATAAAACCAGAAAAATAAGATTTTTCGAAAAGTAAACTATCAGCCGTATTCATAACAAGTTACAAACTTCTCGTAACAGCTTCACAAATGAGAGAATTTTAAAATAGGAACAAACCCTGTGTTCCTACAAAGCTATTATAAATTTTAATTTTCAAAATTGAGAACAATCTTCTCATTTTGTATCAAACAAAAATCAAAACAAATAAATAAATAAAAATAATTGTGTTTGTTTGGCAGTTGCTATGAGCAGTTGTATTTTTAAAGTTAATAAAATTTAAAGGCTCAGTTTCAAGTTTTTTAGAAATATTTTTAGATTTTTTTTTTTTATTTTATTGTTTTGAAAAACATCTGAAGAATGTGCAAAAATCTCAGAGTAAATTTCGAAGCCGTTTAAGAGATGTTTATGTTTTTATGAGTATAAACGCTCATAAAGTAAGGTAAACAAAAACTTTAAATGCGGTTTTTTCGAAATGACATTTTTGAAAAGGCTTGCACTTTAATTCGAAAAGTATTCGTCCGAGTAACTCAAATCTAGTTTTATTATTTTTAAAAACTAAATACGCGTTGAGTGAACCGACAAAATCCAATATAACATATTATTTTTGCCTAGTATTTAATTTATAAGATCCGATTTCGTGCACAAAAAATTGATGCGACATTTTTTAATTTTTATTTTTACACTCAGACGGCAAAACTGTTCTAAAAACAACCTTTTTTTGTTTTTTTTTCGCTTCCTGGAGAGGAAATATCTGCAAGAGACCTTTATTTCGCGACCTCAACTTTTACACGCTGTATGTTATAATCATAACTATCGATGCAAAAAAAGAAATAAATAAGATTGTTAATTTAAGACTTAACTACAAATGAAAAAAATTATTTTGATATTTAATAAAATAAAAATATGCAGTCATTCAAAAAAGTCCGTTTACTCAAAAAATTGACACTGGGCCTTAAACAAATGCCTGCCAGTATATCAAATACACAAACCTATATAAAGGGTGGTTAAATTTTAAGGGCCAATGTTGATTTTAAATAAAACAAATTATTTAAGAAATTCGTGTCATTTCTTTTTATTATGATAATATTGGTATGGTTCAATTATGCATGGAACAAAATATCGGCCAAATGGCCGCTGCGACCTCGGCGGCACACCTCGATGACGCTGAGGCATAAGTGAGGTTCTATGCCATTAATGTGCCGAATTATCTCATCCTTTAGCTCTTGAATTGTTGCTGGCTTATCGAAGTACACCTTTTCTTTCAAATAACCCCAAATAAAGAAGTCTAACGGAGTCAAATCACATGATCTTGGCGGCCAATTGACATCGCCACCACGTGAGATAGCACGGCCATTGAATTTGTCGCGCAAAAGAGCTATTGTTTCGTTTGCTGTGTGGCAAGTGGCACCGTCCTGTTGAAACCACATATCGTCACCATCCATATCTTCCAATTCGGGCCATAAAAAGTTCGTTATCATCTCACGATTGCGAACACCATTCACAGTAACTGCCTGACCGGCCTCATTTTGGAAAAAATACGGCCCGATGATGCCGCCCGCTCATAAACCGCACCAAACAGTCACTCTTTGTGGGTGCATTGGTTTTTCGACAATCACTCTTGGATTACCATTCGCCCAAATCCGGCAATTCTGCTTATTGACGAATCCACTGAGGTGAAAATGTGCTCCTCACTGAAGATGATTTCTTCGAAAATTGATCATCCACTGTTGCCATTTCTTGCCAACATTCTGACCATTGACGACGCTTGAAATGGTCAAGAGGCTTTAGTTCTTGAGTCAATTGCACCATGTAAGTGAGTAAATGCAAGTCTTTATCCTTCAGTTGATCTCGTCTACTTGTCGGTATCGGTGTTGTTTTTTTTAGTGTGTGTTGTAATAGTAATTATTATAGTTGAAAATTTAAAATTTTGTTCAATCGTTTGTATTTAAAACTATTGAGAATTGTATTTATGTGTTTTAAAAAAAAAAATATTTTGTTTAGTGTTCTTTTAGTGAATATAGTGTTCTTTTAGTGAAAATTTATGTTAATAATATAGAACATTTTTTGTTGTACTTCACACAATCTAGTGTTTGTATGCCTAATTTTTTCTATTCCTCTTTGTGCGGTGTTTGTTTATCTGTTGTGCAGTGAGAGTCTCCAGTGTTGTTATTGTGCTTAACACTTTGTGTACGCTGCATGTTACTGTGCCAACCCTGAAAGCACATTTTACATTTAAAAATGCTCAAAAAGTAATTTAAATTTTTTCCAATGGATTATTTTTCCATTGATAATATTGCTACTTGTTCTCTGAACGAGCAATGCAAAAGCCAGAATATTCTGTACCCTATGTTCAGCTGTTCTGGCCCATGTGAGCGAATGTTCCATGCTTCTTGTGCTGGTATTTCTAAATCGTGCCTTGACGATTGAATGTCAGTCCGATCTTCTCTTCGCTGGTATTGTGATTCGTGCACGGCCCTTTCCCCGGATGAACTCTATTCTAAAATAAAGCTTTTTGGGGAAAGCCTTAACTTATTAAATAATAACTTCAGAGAAATTGTTTAATTTTTTAGCGAAGTCAGTGCCGCACCCACTACCAGCGTTTCTGATAAAATTACTGTTCAGGATAACATTTCAGTTCCTTCGTCCATGAATGCTTCTTCCGGAATTTTGTCAGTTTCATCAGAAAGAGACCTTAAAAGCTCTAAAAGACAGAGGAAAAACAAAAACAAAAATAAGCGTCGGAAGGCGTCCTCCAGACCTTCCAAGGCCGAGCAACCTTCAGCAATGCCATCAGAAAATAATACGTTGATGTCTTATACACCATCTTCTATTCCTCCATTGACTAGTAGTCCAAATACGATTTCAACTACGCCTAACAGTCATTTGACCTTAAGAGCAGTTTCGAGGACCAGAAACGTTTTCATTTCACGTCTTCAGCCCGACTCATCAGTAGAAAATATATTGACGTTTGTCAGGCAATCCAAGTAAGCGAACTCAAATGCATTCTGTTCATGCAAAAAAATTTGTAATAAGCCTTATCATGCTTCTTTTATTCTAACAGTTGCAGCCGAAGATTTTACAGCTGTTCTTAACTCTAATTTGTGGGCCGATAATATTCTTGTTACTGAGTTCAAGCCAAAAAATAAGTCTAAAAGGGTGACTCAAGCCGCCCGCCAGACTCAAAAAAACCAAATAGACTTTTCTTTTACTATCAAAATGTAAGGGGACTACGTACTAAGACGCAGAGCTTATTTCTATCAACTCAAAATTGCTCTGAGGATATTATCGCGTTAACAGAAACGTGGCTGAACGGAAGCATTTCTGGTTTGGAATTGTTTGACAATAGTTTTCAAGTTCTTAGAAAAGACAGATACACTGACAATATTCCTTCTGTCGGTGGTGGTAACTCCGCTAGGTTTGCGCCTGCCTGTCCCAAGGATACGTCCTGCAAATGTAAAAACTGAAAGGACCAACCAAGAGCTCGGGGTGGCACCCATCTTGGTAGCAGGTCATATTCGGTATATCGATA
This sequence comes from Coremacera marginata, assembly GCA_914767935.1. Lineage (NCBI taxonomy): Eukaryota > Metazoa > Arthropoda > Insecta > Diptera > Sciomyzidae > Coremacera > Coremacera marginata. Next base: position 104,099,665 of record OU612045.1, read on the forward strand.
TGAAACAAGCCTGCGAAGGTATAGCAATTGACCTTAAAACTTGTTAGTACGGGGACAGTCTTTACCCGTCAGATGGGGTAGACCCTATCTATCCTTCGCATGGAGACCTTAATTGGGCGTGTTGCAACAGTTGTGAAGTGTCGGCATGCGTGCATAATAGTGTAGGCTCTTCGGCTTTACGAAGTGGATTACTAGTCAAGAGTTTGACTCGCACCCTCAAACTGGCACTGCAGTCACGGAGGGAAGTGTAGAAATGGTTGTTTAACTAAGGGTTCTCATACTGAGCACGGCAGTCCCTGAGAACAATGGCCAATACTCTATGTCTGGATGATGAAATCCGAACGGCCAGAGTAAGAGTGGCAATTGCAAAGGTCCTCCAGAGTAGGTACCAGTCATGTGTAATAGTTTTTAGCTGAGTCGGCAACTGCAAATTGTTAGACTAGCCCTTAAGTGCTCATTGAGCACAGTCATGTGTAAGAATGCACTTTTTCGTAATTGCATTTGTGTATTCTTGGTCTTTTTGCGGGGATGTTGTGGATCCTCATTTGTCGGGATCAAGTTGCCCAGATGACTGTCGTGGGCTGGCCCTTCGGGGAGTCTCGTACTGGTTGTGGTTGTGTGAATGCTACACAGGTCTAGATTGACCGGCGGGGTCGCGCAATGGTACGCCCGGGCTGCCATATCCGTCTTAATATGCAAGAGATTGGGTAGGTCTCGCCTCCACCAGTAGTTGGATGGAAGAACGTCGCTACGGAAGTCTAAACTGGTACTGCTATTACGGACAGTATGTAATTTATTACATAATGCTCCTAATCAGCAGGGCACTGGGTGATGCTTTGTGTTTGTGAAGCAGCTTCCATGTTCGTGTTGCCACACCGGATGCCCCGTATGTTTAACTTGTTTAAAACATAAACGGGTCCGTGTTGTGGTACAACACAAAGTTCATGGTTGTCTGTTTCATGAACTATTACCCTAGGTTTTGGACAACCCAAGTTGCTTAAGCCTTACGGCAGGTGCACTTGATAATTTCAATATCGTCTGTCGGTGGTGGTGTCCTTTTGGCTGTAAGGAACTGTATTGTCAGTTCTATTGTTGACATTCCCTGCTCTTCTAATATTGAACTAATTTGCATTAAAGTTATACATTGTAACTCTAATGTATATGTTATTAATGCGTATGTTCCTCCTAAGAGTAGTGTAGAGGTCTATGCAAGCCTTGCGGAGTGCATAGATTACATAATTGATTTACTTGACGTTAATGACGACATTTTATTATTGGGCGATTTTAATCTACCTGATTTAAAATGGCATTCTTCTGACGATGATACGTACTATTGTGCACCTAATTCAAAGACCCGCCAAGAACATATATTTGTTGATAATATATGTTCACTCTTACAACAAGTGAGTTGTATTTATAATAGTTTTGAAAGATATTTTGACTTGGTCTTAACTACAGACAGTAACAATGTTGTTGTTTATAGGGCCTTTCATGCTCTAACTACTGTTGATGAATATCATCCACCATTGAGTATTTGGTACAAATCCGACAGAGCAAATATAGTAAATTCTAATTCAGATAAGCTTTATGAATTCAATTTTAAAAAAGCTGACTTTTTGAAGTTGAATCAGTTGCTTCAGGGTAAACTTAATGCAATTTTAGAATATATAAATGGAAATCGCCTTGATGACTCCATATATTTTTTTTTATATGGAACTCTTTGCTGTGTTTTCTCAATCCGTACCTTATAGTCTCAAATTTGCGAGGAGTTCTGCGTACCCTTGGTACACAAAGGATTTAAAGACTCTTCGCAACAACAGGAATAGGGCATGGAAGAAATACGTCTGTAGCTTAGGCTCAAACGACCTAAAAACTTACAAACGTTTGTTTCTGGAATTTGAAAATCGCTCAGCAACATTATATCACGAATATTAAGATAATGTTAAGCTGACAATATTCTCAGATCCAAAGAAATTTTGGGGATTTGTAAACACCAAGAAGAAATCTGACGGATTTCCTTCTTCATTTAGAACTCCTGAGGGATTTACTGACAATCCCGTCAAAATTTGTGGCCTATTCGCCAATCTTTTTAAAGAATCATTCTGTTCAGATTCTTTTAGTCCTGATGGAGAGTACTTTGAATATATGAATTCCGAACCCAGAGTATATAAAGTTATTTTCCACTTTTTTGGAAAAAATCATTTATAAGTCCTATTTTTAAAAAGGGTTGCAGGAACGATGTCAGTAACTATAGGTCTATCGCTAAGCTCTCATCGATTCCAACACTTTTTGAGCAGATGATCGGGTGAAAATTCACTGTGGGGAAGTCATAACAACTCGTCAGCATGGTTTTGTGAATGGCAGATCCACTGTGTCTAATCTTATCGATTTTACAACATTCTGCTTAAATTCTATTGATTCTGGTAACCAGGTCGATTGTGTTTACACTGACTGTAGTAAGGCATTTGATAAGCTACCACACAATCTAATCTTATTGAAACTTGAGTTAATGGGAATTCCACAATATTTTGTGAACTGGATTAAGTCGTATTTGGTGAAGCGATCTTATCGATTACGTTTCCGAGGCGCATTGTCTTCTGAATTTATTGCTGGATCAGGTGTTCCTCAGGATAGTCACCTTGGTCCTCTCGGCTTATTTTAGCTATCAATGATGTAACTCACGTCATTGAACACTCTCATCTGCTTATTTATGCCGATGATATGAAAATATACAGAACGATTAATTCTAGAGATAATTCAGATCTACTCCAGTCTGATCTAAAATCCTTTGATGTTTGGTGTTCAAAAAATAATTTGTTTTTAAATCCAGATAAATGCCAAACTATGACCTTCTCGCGAAAAAGGTATAATTTTATTTTTGATTACAAGATTAGAGATACTGCCTTGAATCATGTAGACACCGTCAAAGCTATCGTTTAACATTCATATTGATAATATTTGTAAAAAAGCATCTTCAATGCTTGGTTTTATAAAATGCTGGGCCAAAGAATTTAATAGCATGATTACAACTACAACGTTGTATTATGCAATCGTGCGTCCTCACTTAGAGTATGCAAGTCAAGTTTGGTCCCCAAGATACAATGTGCATGTTGATCGAATAGAAAAAATCCAAAAACGTTTTGTTCAGTTTGCTCTAAGGGGCTTAAGTGGAACTGACATATTAGACCTTCCTCCTTATGAGGATCGTTTAAAACTATTAAAAATTCAGTCTTTAGGTGATCGAAGGAAATTGGCAGATACCGTATATTTACACCAGCTCATAACAGGTGTATTCGATTCTCCAGAACTTCTTTCTCACATAAATTTTAGTAGTAACCGTAGAAGCAGTAAAAACGCTAACAACTTAATTTATTTGCCATTTAGTATAACAAATTATATGGCTACTGCTCCTTTAAGTCGCATGAGTTCCTTTGTTAACAATTGTAGCGTTTTTGATGTTAATTTGTCAAAGTTCAACTCAAAAGTAGATTAAAATTAGTTGTGTAATTAGATCTATGTATACGCATGGTTAGTTGTTACGTCTTGTGTTGTCAATGAGCCCAACCCATTTATTGGTGGGTACATTTTTTCCACATTAACTTGTTTGTGGTCAGGGGTATCCATAACATTGATATTTTTCAATGATTACTGGGTAGTGGCTTTAGATGGGTTAATGCTGAGGAAGTGCGATAAAGCTGTAGCAGCTGAACTCTATTGTTATTGCATGTATTATGTTTATGCATAATGTTTATCAACGACGAGCGTGAGAGATGCAATTGTTGGGCACGACGACGAGTTGAGGTGGACGGCTCGGCTCTTCAGCCACACTAACGCAAACAGAAGCAATATTTTCTGCAGTACGAGCTGTACGAGCATGCACTGATGTTTTCACATTTCCCACAGACCCTCGACATCCACAAGGCCACCTGGCTGTCCCCGGATCAAAAAACTCGAAACCAAATTGATCATGTTGTAATCGACGGAAGGCATGCCTCTAGTGTTCTAATGTGCATACACTCCGACCATTATCTTGTTGCAGCCAAGATCCGCATGCGATTATGCAATGCGAAGAACATACGCACAGGAATGCAACGAAAGCTAGATGTCGCTAAGCTGCAATTACAACGGACTGCCGAAGCCTACTCCGCTCAACTCTCGGTTAAGCTCAACCAACCAACTTCTGGACCCGACGACGCCGGCGGACTTTGGGTGCATATATCCCACTCCATGCGCGTTGCCACTGAAGAAGTCATTGGTTTCCGGCGCCCACAACCTCGGAACCAATGGTACGATCAGGACAGAGACGGCACTTCTATAAGTTACTTACTGGAGATGATTCCACCAATGCCACCCATGGAGAGCGCAGTTCAGAGCCACCAATCAACGATGACGGAGTGGAAGTATCACTATCTAGACATGAAGAGGTTCGAGTTGCTATCTAACGACTCAAAAACAAGCTGGAGCTGACGGTCTGTCAGCTAAATTGCTTAAAACCGACGGCGATGAATTGATAAGGCGCATGCATCAGCTCATCAGCAAAATATTGCTAGCAGAAAGCATGCTCGACGATTGGAACACCAGCGTACTGTGCCCTATACTTAAGAAAGGAGACCCAACAATCTACGCAAGTTATAGAGGTATCAGTCTTATTTCCATCGCATATAAGGTTCTCTCAAGCGTACTGTGTGAAAGATTAAAGCCGATTAAAAAAACACTGATTGGACCTTATCAGTGTGGTTTTCGACCTGCAAAGTCCACCATAGACCAGATTTTCACGCTACGACAAATCCTGGAGAAAACCCACGAAAATCAAATTGACACACACCATCTCTTTGTCGATTTGAAAGCGGCGTTCGATAGCCCGAGAAGGGATTGCCTATACACAACAATGTCTCGGTATACCTGCAATGATGATTAGACTTTGCAGAATGACGTTGAGCAACACACGCAGCTCCGTCAAGGTAGGAAATGACCTCTCCGAAACCTTCAATACCGAAAGAGTTTTCAGGCAAGGCGATCCACTGTCTTGCAATCTCCTTATCATCATGCAAAGGATCGTACGAAAAGCCGGTGTGCATCGTAATGGCACCATTTTCTATAAAGGTGTCCAGCTCCTTGCGTACGCTAATGATATTGATATTGTCGGCAGAACCAAGAGAGATGTTACCGCTGCTTTCGCCGCTATCGAAAAGGAATCAGCCAAAGTGGGTTTGACGATAAATGAGGGTAAAACAAAGTATATGCTAAAGTATATCTAAGTATATATAAAATAAATATTGAAATTTGCCGAAATAATCAGACTTAAAAATTATCGGAGAGGAAACCGAAAACTTTAACGTCAACGTACATAAACTAAAAAACACAAAATGAAAGGCTTTTACCAACACATTAAATTAAAATACTCAATAGAAACGTGCACAACTTTGAAGAACTACTGCAACTTGGACGAAAACTAGCCAAACAAAAGGGACAACTGCGATTTTTAATAATTTGCAAAGAATATGGGATTACACCGAAACATTTAAGTAACACGACAAACGGAGTAAGGAAGATGTTTTCGATGGAGACGGTCAACAGATTATATGAAAAAACGGAACAGATTTTCCATCAGAAACTAATTAACTTGGAAATCAAGGAGACTAACATAAATATCAAGAACACAACCAATTGCATTTTCCACGTAGAACTAAAAATGAAGACAACTTTGAACGAGGAAGACTACAAAGAATTCACATCGAGACAAGTGCTCATATAAGTTAAATTATTTTATGTTAATAATTCTTAAAAAAAATATTTTTTACGAGCAAGTGCTCTTTATTTGTTTAATGCTTGACTAAGACTAAACTTAACAATTTTTATACCTTACTAAAGTAACCTAAATCTGCCGTCAGCTCTGCTGGCGTCAGTTTCGTCATTCTCACGCTATTCCTTTTTATTTTTTGTTGGTTGATGTTGTCGACTGCAATTCTCTGGAATTGCACTGTTTTAAGCTAGACGTATCGTCAGCAATTTTTAGCTGGAGCGGATGCGCGTGTGCCTTAAGCTGTTAATATTATTTTCGTTAACTCCTCCCTCCTTAGAATCGATTGTCCCCAATCGATCAAAAATATGGGATATTATTAAGTTTGATGTTTGAAAAGTTTTCTATTGTCCTTGGTGCTATTGGAATTTCCTTTTCAGAAACAATGATAGTGGCTTCCTTTTTGCATAATAGTTTTGGTATCAACATCAGAAGAAATATAGCGATTACGGCTGCAATTGCAATAAATTGACTGGTTATTGCTCCTATCTTCAAGGACTGTATCGCCTTAGTATTGTTGATGTGAACCTCATTCAGGGCTTCTAGTGATAGCAGATGAATTCGTTTTTCCTCTGAGGGAGTTGGTTGTATTGATGCTGGTATGGTTTTTAGGGATGAAGCTTCGATGTTACTGAATACTTCTTTTCCAATCTCAATAGTTGTATTATGAAATTTAATTAGGTATGTTCCAGATAGTGCATGGGTGATATTGTCGACGAGTACTGTTCCATTAAATTCGTTAAGTAGGATAACACCAGGTCGAATCTCTTCTATAGATTTTATGTGTTGACTATTGCTGATAACGCATGACGAATTTAAACTATTTATTAACTTAGGGATACATGTGCTGTTGCTTATATTTACTAATTGGTTTCTATGACATACACTTACAAAATTAAATCTATTACATTTTGTTTTTATTCCATATATTTCGTTATCTTTAATTAAAATTTCATCGTATACAATGTTTACAATATTCTGTGCTTTTTTAACTGGTCTTAAAATAACATTTTTATAAGTTTCAACTTTAGTTAAAGGTATTTTTATTATGTAAAGAATTGCAGTATTATTGTTTAAAACATTTACATTAGAAAATTCAAGTGCTTCTTCTGCCGTTGCAAATGGCATTTCTTCTTGCCTTAGCTTTTCTAATGCTAGGCTGATTTCATATTTATTTAATAAGACAGAATTTATTATTCCATTTCTTGCCCACTGTATGGCATATTTAATATTTATTATTTCTTCCTTAATAAGTCTTAATCTATTTTGTAAATTAATAGCAAATTCATTATTCAAACCATTATCTTTTCTTATATAATTTGAGATTTCATTCGTTATTTTCGTTAGATTGTTTATTTGCATATTGAATGCTTCATTTATTACTACTTGTTTGTTATTATTGTTAATAAGACTACTTATATTATTCGTTATTGACTCTAGGTCATCGTGATCTGGGCTTCCGGCAATATACTTCCAGGTGGTCCCAATAAAATTTAATGATCTCTTTGAACGAGTGTTAAGTTTTAGGGAGTTAAGGATATCTATGGTACGGGTTAACTCATGCCTTAAAAGTGGATAAAAAGTATTTGATTTGTCTATGTTTCGTTCTATATAGTCGTTTGTCTTTTGTAAAAAGTCGTCGTACAATTCGATGTTTATTATGTGGATGAATTTAAAAGTTCCATCCTGAATCTTAGCTAATCCATTGTCCATTGAAATCATATGAGCAAGTGTGTAGTCCAATATTTGTACATTGGCCGTAACGGTGGTAAACAAAAATCTGTAAAGAAAAATTAGTAAGATATTAGTTGCGTATACGGTCTTTGTGTACAGTTCGTCCCGATTCTGTTATGACTACCTTGGATTTATTTTCTTTAACCTTTTCTTCTTTATACCGAGGGGTAAGCTTCGAGCCTATTCGTTTATTGTTTCTTACATAAATAGTGTCACCTACAGAGTAATTTTTGGAAGGATGTCTTCGTTTGTTGTGATGTTCCATGTCTTTTGTCTGTTTTCCCTGTAACTTTTCTGCATTATTCTGCCAAATTAGGTTTCGCTGATCTTCTGTCATTATTTGTCTACCTAGGAATAAATCTATTGGTTTTTTCGATGTTGTCGAATGTACTGATGAGTTATACTCGTAAACAGATATGGTTAATAATTCTTGAAATGTGCGGTGTGTTCCTTCGCCTTTTAAACATCTCATTATTTCTGTTAATGTACTGTGAAAACGTTCAACTTGGCCATTGACCGTACTTGTGTAAGGGGGTGTTGTAAATATTTTTATACCCAACTGGTTTTTCATCATGTGAGTTAAAGATATTGAACTAAATGATTTTTCATTATCTATTACAACAAGTTCTGGTTTTCCGAAAGTTAACAAAATTTCTCTTAACGGTTCCTTAATGTCTTCTATGGCTTTTGATTTCAGTAATTTTGCTTGCGCATATTTTGAAAATTTGTCTATAGCGGTCAAAACAGTATTTCTTTCTGTAGAGTAGATATCTATGTGTAATATTTGTCCTGGAAATTTTGGGATCGGGGTAGCATGAATTTCTTGTTTATTAGGGTGTCTTTCGTATTTATGTTTTTTGCAAATACTACAGGTTTTTATTATTCTGTCTATTTTCATGCTCATGCTAGGAAAATATATTTTCTGTAACAACTGAATTTTGTTTTCCTTTCCATTCCGATGGGCTCTTTTGTGTTCATTTAGAATGGCTTCTTCTTGTTCCGTTTCATTTGTCACGTCTCTAACTTGTGTCTGAGTGTATCGTGTCTTGTATGAACCAAAATGCAGGGGATAAATTTCTTGGATCATGCCCATAATAGTTTCTGCAGAGAATATACCATTTATGACGCTGGGGTTAAGATATTGTTTCAAAATTGATGTTAGATTTTCTTGAGTATAGGATTGTTTTACGATAGTGTGTCTATGATAAGTAGGGAAGGGAATAGAAAATTCATACTTGTCTTCATTTCCTACTTGGAGTATAAGTTGGTTCTTAAATACGTTTATTGGGGCTTCAACAGTGGGGATAAGGTTATGAGCGGAGCTTTCGTCACTGTGAACTGTTACTGATGTTGTGTTTATCTGTGAAGTTTGGGGTGGTCTTGATAAGGCATCTGCAACTATATTACTTTTACCGGGTGTGTACTTTAAAACATAATTGTATTCCTCGAGAATCGCTTTCCAGCGCTTCATTTTACTATTGTTGTTTTTGTTGCTTAATGCGTACGTGAGTGGTTGATGGTCAGTGAATATGTTAACTCTTGCCGATCCATAGAGATAACTTCTGAATGTGTTTAGTGCCCATATAATTGCTAACATTTCCTTCTCATTAGCCGCGTAATGTTCTTCCGCTTTGCTTAATGTTCGAGAAATGAATGATATTGGTCTATCGCCTTGGGATAGTACTCCACCTAAAGCACAATTTGACGCGTCTGTAGTTAATTCAAATGGTTTGTTGTAGTCAGGGAAAGCAAGCATAAGGTCGCTCGATATAAGTGAGTTTTTAATTTTTTCTATTGCATCAATGGCTTCAGAGTTTAATTTAATTAATTTCTTTGCTGATTGAGTTTTGGACACTCGTCCATCCTCTCCTCGTAATAGGGTGGTCAAAGGCTTTGCAAGTTTTGCATAGTCTTTAACAAAACGTCTATAATAGCCGGACATTCCTAGGAATGAGCGGAGATCTTTTAGAGTCCTGGGAAGTGGGAAATTCTTTATAGCTATTGTTTTACCAGGGTTGGTCTTAATTCCTTCTGGGGATATAAGGAATCCAAGAAACTCGACTTGTTTTTCTAGCAGGTGGCATTTATCTAGTTGGATTTTCATATTGGCTTTTGTAAGTGTTTCAAAAATAATTTGGATATGTTTTAAATGGTTCGCTTCACTATCGCTAAAAACTATTATGTCGTCAATGTAGACGTAGCAGAATTTGCCTATGTATTCACGAAGAATATCGTCCAACGCTCTTTGGAAAATCGAAGGAGCGTTTCTTAACCCGAAGGGTAATCTCGTGAATTCAAATTTTCCATTGTTAATGGAAAATGCTGTTTTTTCCATATCGGATGGCTTCAGAGGGATTTGGTGGAAACCGCTTTTAAGGTCTAAAACTGAAAATAGTTTGCTATTTCCAAGGTGTGAGAGCACTTCATTTATTTCGGGAATGGGGTAACGGTCTGCTATGGTTACAGTATTTAGTTTCCTGTAGTCTATGACCATACGGTGCTGCTTATTTCCGGATGAATCGGGCTTCTTGGGTACAATCCACACGGGGGAATTGTACGGGGATCGAGACGGTCTTATTATACCGTTGTCAAGAAGTTTTTGAATTTCGTTTTCTACTTCGCCTTTAAGGGCCATAGGAAATGGATAAGATTTTGTATAAACTGGAGTGTCACTATTGGTACGTATCTCACCTACAACTCGGGTCGTGTAAGTTAACCTTTCATCTGGTTCGGAAAAAAGATGTTTATATTTTGAAATAATTTTTAGTACGGAGTTCTTTTGGGCAGTGGTCATGTGGTCTGTTTTTATGTGGTTCACTGATGGTGATATCATTTGTTTTATTTTGACTTTCGTCTTGTTGAGAATGGTCATGCAATTGTCTCTCGTATGTATGACTGCAGAGAGCTGTTTCAGGCTGTCATTACCGAGTATTCCGTGGAAGGATTTGAGGGTAGGTAATAGGAAAAATTTTAAATTTATGGTTTTTTTAAATTTATGGCCAGCTATCGATTTAGCGTAAAAAACTTGGTCGTTGGGTAAGGGTTTGTTAACTAGGCATGGTTGGATGTAGTTTTTACTCGATCCTGTATCTATTAGAAATTTTAGAATCTCTCCACTACTGGTTCGGCATTCGAAAAAAGGTAATGAAGAGTCAGTTATCCTAAAAAATGTATGTCGCTATATTCTTGTGGCTCGGTGTCTTTAGTGGTAAACTCTTCGTATTGTTCAACATAGTCTTCAAGTGTTTGTCCATATTCATAGTCTGAATTATCTGTTTCGTCTAAGTTACTTTCATTACTGTAAGGCTCGTTAGTTTCGATATGGAAATTCCGTTGGAATTTCTGAGGTGGAATTGTTCCTGATGGTGGTGGTGGTCTCTTTCCTGCTAATTGATTTTTATAAGGATTGTTCATATAATTCACTCTTCTAGAGTGCATACTATGATCGACCTCCATGGGTTCAGGTTTAGGTTGAGGCTTAGGCACTTGCGGTCGTTGTGGTGTTGGATATGGAAACTGGTTATTAAATGGGTTAGAATGTTGTGGTGGACGTGGAACATATGTTAACTGAGGAAAGAAAGGTTGTTGGAATCTAGGTTGGTTGTTATGGTGAAAAGATTGTTGGAACCTAGGTTGGTTATTGTGGTGAAAAGGTTGTTGTGGTCTATGTGGAATAGTTTGAAATAGTTTCCTCCTCCTAAGTGGCAACGGAGGAGGTTGGCTGTAGCCTTTACGAATTGCTCCTTGGCTATTATTTGCATATTGCGTTCTATAGTTTTGATTCTCTAATTTAAGACAGAGATGCAACGCTTGTGGCAAATCTGCGGGTTCTCTAATACCAAGAAGTCTTGGCAGGTCACCCTTGAGGCCTCTGACGAAAGTGTCCAGAGCCTTTTGTCTATATGTCTGGGTCAAAAGGTGTAATGACTCTTGACCTATTTCCATGCAAGATACTTTATTTAGTATCAAAGAAAGAAGGGAGTACACTGCTTGATAGAACTCTTGCGTGGAGCTGTTCCCTTGTATCAAGCTCGACATTTGGTACTCTAAAGTACCTAAGTCGCGTTTGTCCGCGTAGTGTAGTGTCAGGCATCTGGAGATCGCCTTCCAATCTAATGGAGTATTGTATGACTCCAATGCGGTGTCAGCGTCTCCAACTATCTTATTTCGGATCACGCTAAGGATTCCGAAATATCTGGGTGTTCCCCTTTGTGGTTCATAAATTTTGAGCACGCGATCTACGCTCTTCCGCCATGAGCTAAATTCGCTCGGGTTTCCTGTAAAATCTCGAAGACAACGCACGATGTCTGGGATTTTATCGAGGTCAGTTAGTCGTTCCCTATGCTCCGGTCTGATTGTCTCGTCAGTTACAGTATTAAGGTCAGAGTTAGGATTTAGTGCTGCGTGAATTAGGCTTTGCCCTTCACTGGCTAGCACTCTACCCACTATTTGGGTTATTAAATTTTCCAGTTCTGGAGTGGAATTCACTGGCGGGACTGGGGGATTAGTATTACCTGGGTTAAGGATTGGTGGGCGGATCAAATTTGGATTTGCCATTATATGTGATTATTTTAATATTTATTGTGTATTTTTTTATATAACTGGAGGATTACCTTTTCCGGTGGTGAATCGCAGTTATCGAGAAAGTTTTATAATTAAAAATGTTTTATCTTTTTTATTTTATTTTGTATTATTATCTTTTAGTATTTTTGTTATATAACTGGAGGGTCACTAAACTGTTTAAGTTGGTGAGTCGCAGCTATGTCGAAATATATTTTTTTTATAAATTCAGATGTTTATAGGGGGTTTTTCCCTTTTTTTTTTTTTATTTTAAGTTTTTTTTTCAAAAAGAAAATTTTTAAATATTTTTGTGTTATTTATTTGAACTTAAGAAGTAGTTTAGGGTAAAATTTTATTTTAATTTTATATTGAAAAAATAATTGAGCTGAATGTGATTAAATTTAAAGGTTGAACGACAACATTTTATTTGCTTTTTTCCTTGTTTTTTTTTCTTAATATTTTCAATAATTTACTTTTTCAAATCTGCACTTATTACTCTTGAAGCACTTTTTCCTATATTTTATAATATAACAATGTTTACAATTTTTCTTAATCCTACTTACAATGAAAATAGAGTTGTCTTCATGGTCACGCCGGCGATGTAGATTATTCCCGTTTGTCCGCTGAATAGACGGTGACTAAGGCTCCGTTTCACACTGTTGCGTGATGTGGCTTATTTCTAAAGAATCCTGCCACAGATGACAACTCGTTGGTTCGGACCCAGGTATATTCCCTGTGTTCCCTCGATGCTTAACTGGATTGCGGCGTACTACTTTAGGACGGCTTATGCACAGTTGTTCGGCCACAAATTGCTTGGTGCACTTTTGTTTAAAGTCTACGAATCAATGCGTGCTACTTTAGGACGGCTTATATGTTTCACTAGAGTTCACTTTAAGTTCACTTAGAGGCACTTTATACTTCGAAGGACACACTTTCGGAATATTTTTATGTTACACTTTTATGATAACGCGACCTGGGTCCCTGCTCGGGCGCCAGTTAAATTATTTTATGTTAATAATTCTTAAAAAAAATATTTTTTACGAGCAAGTGCTCTTTATTTGTTTAATGCTTGACTAAGACTAAACTTAACAATTTTTATACCTTACTAAAGTAACCTAAATCTGCCGTCAGCTCTGCTGGCGTCAGTTTCGTCATTCTCACGCTATTCCTTTTTATTTTTTGTTGGTTGATGTTGTCGACTGCAATTCTCTGGAATTGCACTGTTTTAAGCTAGACGTATCGTCAGCAATTTTTAGCTGGAGCGGATGCGCGTGTGCCTTAAGCTGTTAATATTATTTTCGTTAACTTATACAAACAAATCGCCAACAACACGAACCAAACACATGACGAGAAAATTGAAAAACAAACACATCAAAAAGATAGGACTCACTATTTACGAAGATTGGTTTGTAAATAAAACGACGATAACATTCCCAACAGACAGCAAGTGGCTACTCTCACTTGGACGTAAATTTACTTTACCTATCACTAAAACGAACTTCTCACCAATACATGTAATCGCTGATCTGGAACAACATATTCAAACAATAGAAGACGACAGGGAAAAAACATTGCCGGATCGACAGCAGCGAACAAAATTATATCGTTCAAAAGTAGGATTAGAAACACGACAAAAGAAAAATTTGTCCTGAAAACGTATGAGGAGACCAAAAACTTTATTAAACGCTATGCAGACAAAATAATAATAACACAGGCTGACAAAGGTAACAAAACGGTAGTGATGTACAAACATGAATATATGCATAAAACGAATGAACTGTTACAAGATAAAAGCACTTACAAAACAGAAAGAACTGACCCGACCAATAAACTACAAAAAAAGAACAACACAATCGTAAATTACCTCCACAAACAAAAGTACATCGACACATACCAAAAACTCCAACTGACATGTCCGTCCGCTACTGCACTATGTCTCTATGATCTACCGAAAATACATAAAACAGATGTCGCACTTAGGCCTATTTCGTCATCGATAAACGTCCCATGTTATAACCTCGCGAAGCATGTTGGACAAATTCTAAAAAACTTAGTCTCGAACAAATACAATATACAAAACGCAGTACTACTGAAAGAAAAACTAAGAGACTTTTAACTGACAGAGGATAACATAATAGTATCAATTGATGTGGTATCTTTATTTACCAACATCCCGACACATTTAGCCATAAAGAATATAATGAACCAGTGGAACATCATCAAAAATTCAACAATGATACCACGATAATACTTTCTTAATATATTAGAATTTTGCCGAAATCACAACAATTACTTTATATTTGACAACTTAGTTTACCATCAAATTTATGGTATGCCCATGGGCAATCCCTTAGCACCAACAATAGCTGACATTATTATGGACAACTTACTAGACGACGCTATTGAAAACCTTAAAAATATGGACATAAACATATCATTTAGTGTAAATATGTACACGACATTTTAGCCATAGTAAACAAAAAATACCTGGACGTTATTCTAAAAACACTAAACAACTAACACAAAAACATACAATTTACTTCTGAAATGGAACAGAACGGAAATATCGCATACTTGGACGTTAAATTACATAGAAAAAATAACGAAATAATTTTTAAATGGTTCACAAAACCGACTTCTTCAGTTAGACTCATAAATTGCCACTCAACGCAACCTATGCAACAAAAAATCAGCACAGTAACGAACATAACAAATAAGGTATTTACTCTAACTGACACACAATTTTTGGATAAAAATGTTAAAAAAATAAAAACAATATTAAAAAACAATAACTACCCTAACCAATTAATCAATTCTCTTATTAATTCAAGAATTTGAAAAAACAAACAAAACCCGCAAACAACAGAACACATACCTCAATCTGGCAATACTCAACAAGATAACAAAAAATACCACGCCATCACTTACATACCAAAACTTACAACTCACACACACATACGGACAATAATGAGAACGGACAACACAATATTTGCATACAGATCGAACGCGACTTTAAACCGAATATTCACGAAAACAAAAACAAGAATAGAGAACGAAGAAAAGAGCAATGCCGTATATGAAATACAGTGCAAAGGCACAGAGCACGAAAATTGTAACAAAATATACATAGGAACAACAAAAAGAGCGCTAAGAACAAGAATGACAGAACACAAGCTGAACATACGAAACAAAAAAACAACAACAGCGTTAGCACAACATATATTGACGGCCTGTCGTCAATATAACACAGCTGATATTGATGCTGTTAAAATATTAGACGTAGAAAACAAAACAAACAAAAGATTGACACTGGAAAGTTGACGAATACAGCGAAAAGGCGACCGAGCTGTTAACTGTAAAGAAGATACTGACAATATAAACAATAACTATGCAGTTGCACTGGACAAATAGATGCTTAAGAGTTTTAATTTTTTGTGTAAATTTTTAACATTTAATGTTTATTTTAAAAAAAATATTTGTGTTTATATATTGTTATAAAGTAAGTTAATGTAAATTTCCAATTGTTCAAATGTCTGTTCAAACCAAAAATTATTGTGTTTCTAGAATTAATTAAAAATTCTCCTGAAGATGTCAACAAAAAATTGACGAAACGTTGGGAGATAAAATTGAATTTTTGTTTTTAATAAAAATTGCAATATTAAAGCATTGGCCAAAAACCTCTTTATATTATCTAAAAAAAAAGTATATGCTGTCTACAAACAAGGGAGTGCGGCGTCTAGACTACCACGTTTCACTCGGCAGCTATAACTTTGAGGTAGTCAAGGAGTTCGTATACCTTGGCACCGCCATTAATACCAACAACGAAATAAGCCTGGAGATAAAGCGAAGAACAATAATTGCTAATAGGTGCTACTACGGGCTCAGTAAGCAACTAAGTTCCAGAGCCCTCTCTCGATCGACAAAACTAACACTCTACAAGACGATCGTTCTACCTGTGCTGCTTTATGGCGCTGAGGCATGGGTAGTTTCGCAAACTGACGCAGCCGCTCTGGGGGTGTTCGAGAGAAAAGTTATTCGCAAAATCTTCGGTCCTGTATGAGCTCTACGAAGACATTGACGTAGTTCGGCGTATAACTGTGCAGCGACTACGCTGGCTGGGTCATGTCCATCGTATGGACGACGAAGCTCCAGCGAAAAAGGTGCTCGAGGCGAGCGTCGCTGGTCAACGACGACGAGGGAGACCATGCCTTCGACGGATGGACCAGGCTGAGGAAGCCCTAACCGCACTTGGTGTATCCGATTGGAGATGGCACGCGCAAAGCAGAGGCGCCTGGCGAGAGCTGATGATGTCGGCCGAAACCCGGGCACGGATTGTTACGACCACCTAAGTAAGTAAGTAATAATATTGCGCATATCTGGTTCTAAATATTGAGTCCAACCTATGAATTTCGAAATAAGTGAACTACCATACACAACATAAGTTGACGCAATTTATCCACAACATGTGGAGCATATGTTTTATACGAAAGCATTTTACTTTGAATTTTAGCTCTTTCGCCCAAGAAAGAATAAAATCGTACTATACATATTTTGATTAGTTGATTTTGGTCAAATCACAAAAAAACAACATCTAGAGAAAGCATATGCGACAAACTAATCTCATAGATTGTTGATGACGCTCGTTGTTCACGTGATGTTGACGGCATCGACTACATAGTAAAAACAAACATCAAATGGAATTAATTGTAATTATAATAGATTTATAAATTTTGTGATATTTGTTCTTCTTATAAATTTAAGCTGAACTGAACTCTTAAAAATTGCGATAATTTTGATATTTTGTGTCAAACTCTACGTTAAAGCGTTCCTACGAGAGGCGCTTGTGTTGTTCAGGGACCGCTTCTAATTTTTGAGTCTGGGCAACTTTGCTTAACATTTTGATGCTTTTTAGCACATTCTTACACAATCTTTTGATTTACATTGATTGATTACATGGCTTAGCTCAAGAAATGCTTATTTTGAAATTTTCCGAGGCTCAAAATCTAATTTGGATCCATGTTTGTAAATATGAAAAGACAAGCTGTCAAAAGCTATTTCTTGTGGATTTCCTATTAAAATGGACGGAAAAAGAGACATTTGTGCTTAAAAGTCTTTGGCAAACAATTTAAATTTGTTTAATATGGCTCCATTATATTTACTTTAATAGTTTCAAATATTTCAAAAAACTCGAACTTACACAATTTTTTTTGGGTTTCAAAAAAGCTGTCAATTTGTTTCTACTAGTTTTCTGTTCAAGTACTTTTTCTACAATTTTCTCTTTGTGACATTTCTTTTCTCAATTCTTCTCTTACTCTTTCCCTGCAAGTAAAGTACGCGATCAAACATTTTATTGATAAGTTTTTTTCATCATAATGACATTTTTAATATTATAAAAATATATTTTAATATATAAAAAATAAATAAATACTTTAAATGTCAAGCATTTTTTTTTAATTTAAAAAAAAAATTATTTTTACGGGAGCGGACTCAGCGGCATGCTCATTAGTGGAATCCAGAACTCGCCCACCCTTAGTCTGAGACTCCTACGAAGACTTTGATTTTAACTTAAAACTTTTATTTTGTTGGTGCTTATAAAATTAAAAACTAAAATTATTATTAAGGTATTTATATTGTAAAAATACCAGGTAAGTTCGCTATCGACATTTCAAGTAAATTTTTTGAGAATTTTTCTTCAATAATGTTTCGTAAGTTTTTTATTAGACCAATATGCAGATTGTTTAATTTTGGTTCACTTTCTTGTTTCTCTTCTTTACATTTATTGTTGTCAATGGTATAATATTTCTTTCAGGGATTTTCAGAAATTTATTTTTGATATTTATATTCTTAATATTTATCTCGCAGTTAGCAAATCTTATGGAGCCATTTTTATATTGTTTAATTTTTATATTATTACAATTTTGATTGAATTGTTTATCTTTTAAATTTTTGACGAAAACCAATCCTGGTGAAATTTCTATAATGTTTTCTTTATCATCATACAACATTTCACAATTTGCTTCATGTGATTTGATATGTGACTTACACAATCATCTTTAACAATTTTTAAATTTTCCTTTAGATTACTTTTAACATTATTATAGTAAATATTTTTGTTTACATCTTCCATGTAAGTTTTTTCTGTTAACAAAAATGATTTATTTTCTTTATTGGGGATTGGTTCAAACTAGATCTTCCAGTTTCAAGTGAACACGTGCTACACGTGATCACGTGTCTTTTAAAAAAATTACGTGAAAACACGATCCTGAACTTCACGTGTATTATATTTACTAACTACACGTGTAGTTCGTATTCACGTGATTTTTGCATTCACGTGAATAGTAATCACGTATTTTAGGCATGAGCCGAAATTTTCAAAAGTTCTTTTGTGTTCTGAGAACAAAAAATTTATTTTGTTTTATGGCTTCTGTGGATTCTAAGTACAGGATTTGACAAGTTTCTGGGTGCGTCACTTGAACTCTACAGGGTTATATGGGTTCCTAGGACAGAACGAAGGTTCCTGTGGACAAGGGATTCAACTGGGATTTGGATAGTTCCTGGATGCGTCATTTGGATTTTTAAGATTTCTGTGGGTTCCTAGAACAGGAATGAGCGTTCCTGTGGACAAGGGATTCAACTGGGATTTTGTCAGTTCCTGGGTGCGTTATTTGGACTTTTTAGGGTTTCGTTGGTTCCTAGGAGAGGAATGAAGGGTTCTGTGGACAAGGTATCCAACTGGGATTTGGCCAGTTCCTGGGTGCGTAATTTGGACTTTTTAGGGTTTTGTGGGTTCCTAGGACAGGAATGAGGGCTTATGTGCACAAGGACTCAGCTGGAATTTGGCCAGTTCCTAGGTGCGTCACTTGGACTTTTTTGGGTTCTGTGGGTTTCTAGGACAGAAATGAAGGTTTATATGGACAAGGGATTCAGCTGGGATTTGGCCAGTTCCTGGGTGCGCCATTTGGACTTTTTGGGTTCTGTGGGTTCCTAGGAGAGGAATGAAGGTTTGTGTGCACAAGGGACTCAGCTGGGATTGGCCAGTTCCTGGGTGCACCATTTGGATTTTTTTGGGTTCTGTGGGCTCCTAGGAGAGGAATGAAAGTTTCTGTGGGCAAGGGATTCAAGTGGGACTTGGACAGTTCCTGGGTGCGTCATTTGAACTTTTTTGGGTACTGTGGGTTCCTAGCAGAGCACTGAATTTTTCTATGGACATGGGATTCAGCTGGGATTCGGCCAGTTCCTGGGTGCATCATTTGGACTTTTTTGGTTCTGTTAGTTCCTAGGAGAGGAATGAAGGTTTCTGTGGGCAAGGGATTCAACTGGGATTTGGACAGTTTCTGGGTGCGTCATTTGAACTTTTTTGGGTTCTGTGGGTTTCTAGGACAGAAATGAAGGTTTCTCTGGACAAGGGATTCAGCTGGGATTTGGCCAGTTTCTGGGTGCATCATTTGGACTTTTTTGAGTTCTGTGGGTTCCTAGGAATGAAGGTTTCTATGGACAAGGGACTCAGCTGGGATTTGGACAGTTCCTGGGGGCGTCATTTCGACTTTTTTAAGGGTTCTGTGGGTTCCTTAGAGAGGAATGAAGGTTTCTGTGACAAGGGATTCAACTGTGATTTGGCCAGTTTCTGGGTGCGTCATTTGGACTTTTCTATGGGTTTTTAGGACCAAACCCCAGTTTAATCCATCGTCCGCAGAAACCTTTATTCCTCTCCTAGGAACCCACAGAACCCAAAAAAGTCCAAATGACGCACACAAGAACTGGCCAAGTCCCAGCTGAATCCCTTGTCCAAAGAAACCTTCATTCCTCTCCCAGGAACCCACAGAACCAAAAAAAGCCCAAATGACGCACCCAGGAACTGTCCAAGTCCCACTTGAATCCCTTGCCCACAGAAACCTTCATTCCTCTCCTAGGAACCCACAGAACCCTAAAAAGTCCAAATGACGCACCCTGGAACTGGACAAATTCCAGTTGGATCCCTTGTCCACAGAAACCTTAATTCCTCTCCTAGGAACCCACAGAACCCAATAAAGTCCAAATGACGCACCCAGGAACTGGCCAAAACCCAGCTGAATCCCTTGTCCATAGAAACCTTCATTTCTGTCCTAGGAACCCAGAAACTGGCCAAATCCTGTACTTAGAATCCATAAAATTCAAAGAGATGCAGCAGGAAGTCTTCTAAATAACAAAGTCGTTTTTTGTTCTCAGAAACACAAAAGAACTTTTGAAAGTTCGTCTCATTCCTTAAATACGTGAAAATTACTTATTCACGTTAATGCAAAAATCACGTGAATACGTACTGCACGTGTAGTTCGTGAATAAAATACTCGTGTAATTCAAGTTCGTGTTTCAAAAAGCGAACTACACGGAGTTCGAAGTTTCGTGAACACGTGTAGTTCGAAACACACGTTTGAGCTTAAGCTCTAGTTCAAACATTATGTTAGAATAATTGTTAGTTGAGCAACATGGCATCGTAATTATTAGTGTTATCAGATCTTTGTAGTAGGCTACTGATATATTTATGCCTTCAAAAGCTTATAGGTCTGATACTAATTTTAGTTCAGTGTTAGTATGTTTCTGGATAAAATATTTAGTGTGCTAGTCAAAATAATTTGTTCTATGTCGTCAATATGACTCCTCATTAGTGCTATGTCATAATTAATTTGGTAGATGTGTCGGAAAATGTCTAGTTCGTTTTTTATTTGTTAAGAATTGGCTGAAATCGTAGATTTAATAAATTCTTGCTGTTTATTTATATGTGTAGTTATGTTCTGAATTTTTTCGAGATTTGAGAATTAATTACTACCTATATGTTTATTGGATTCTGTTATTAATTTAGTATGTATTTGGTAGAAAGTATCAAGTGTTTCTTTAATATAATGATCATCATCAATATCCATTGTCCCTGCTACGATTTTTAATCCTTTATCCAAAATATCCATTAAACCTCTTGTTCTCTTTAATGGGGTTTTAGTCCGTTTATTTTCATGTCCAGTAAGTTGAAGCTATTGAGTAGTGTTGCAAAAGATGCATCGTCCTTACCTACTTGGTTTCATATGATATCTATGTTTTCTTTAAGATTATTTCTATTAACTTCAAATTCGGTAATGTTTATGACGTGCATTATTTTTATATACTTTATAATTATTCGTTTCTCTTCTAAATGTATATTAATAAAACCGTTGTTTTCGTTGATGTTTTGAATTTCAATGTATTGTGCCATTGTAAGTATTGGGATTATAACCCTGAGAACCATACGTAATATTGATTTCATTTTCCTGAAATGCAGATAAAGAATTTTTTTTTTCTTAGTTAGTTTGGTACTTTCTATTTCGTTTTAAGTGCGCTTTGTAATATTTCTATCCCTTAAACATAACGTGATTCTGATCTAACGGTTGTACGCTTACTTTTTTAAATCTTGAATAATTTTTGCCTTCCCTGACCTTTTTAACCGTTTAATGGACACAAAATTTTGCGGAAAAGGTCGCAAAACTTTATTAGTGGTATTTTGAATTTTAGGCTAGATATTAAAATTCCGATTTCAGTTTTGGGCTTATGATTTATTGAATGTTCAGTTTTTGCTGAAAAAAAAAATTATAAAAAGTCGGCATACACCGACGTGTCTAATTTGGGGATTGTGTTGTGTTATAGAACACGTCGGATATGCTCGACTGTCGGATACAAGTGATGTGTCCCATTTCATGCAATACAATAGTACCATGGGACACGTCGTCATCATCCAACAAAAAAACCACACTTTTTTATGAAATTGGTATCTGCAAACGCTGAAATACAACAAAAAATATGAGAGAACATTAATTTTTCATAGTTTAAATGTTTATTTATATTAAGATTTGACCGAAGTTCGATTTCACAGTAGGTTCATTTTATGTTTGTGAACAGAAAATTAATGTTTTGAAATAAGTATCTAAATAAGAATACATAAGAATAGAAAAAAATAAACTTTAAAACTTATTCAATATTTCATTATCGTTGTTGATGCCACACGGAGAAAATTATTTTGCTTGAATCAAGCCATTGTTTTGCTTAAATGGAAATCAGAAAATTTTTGCTCAATAACAGTTTGATTTTAGAAAAGTTGTATAAATTGAAATTACTTTACTTGTTATTTGGAAAAAGCAAAATTTAGATAAATTTTAGCAATAATTTGCTTACTTATTACAAAATCAAATAGCAAATTTTGATTTGATTCTAGCCAAACTTTGCTTAGTTATTATAAAGTAAGTGTGTTCAGGCAAAAGCAAAATTTTACTCAATTTATGCAAAAATGTGCTTAGTTATTAAAAATTGATTTAGAAAATTTTGGGTTGATTCAAGCAAAAAGCTGCTTGGTTACTGAAAAGTAAAAAAAAAATTGAACAAAATGCCTCATGTATCATGCCTACTTGTGTATAATAAGGAGAGAAAAGGTTTGCTTTTCTTTGGAGTGTTGCCACTTTGTGAGGAATTCCTCAAAACGTGAGGAATTTGCAATGGCTGTGAGTAATTTTTGAGGAATTTTATTTTGAGGAAATTTTGAGGAATTTGGCAATTCTAACCATTTCTTTTAGTTTACTCCTTAACGCCCAGATTGTTTGAAACTTTGAACAGAAAAATAACGATAAGCCCGGAAATTATTTTAGAAAATACCTATTCCTTATATTTTTGATGGTGCTTTACACGATGCAATAGTGAAAAATCTCAACAGTCAAAAACAATTAAAATCTCTGACAATTCATAAAACAAATGTCACTTTTTCTTAGAGTCGGAAACACAATTAAAGGTGGTGAGAGTGTTTTAATTTTTCAAATCTGGCTAATGTTTTGACAACGATTATTTTTTCAAATCTGGCTAATGCTTTGACAACGATTATTTTTTCTCCCACAATGGCGGCCCAAAAAGGAAGACTTACTTCCGCTGCGATCCTGATCAAATATTAAACATTTAAATACCAGAAAGACAAAATATATAAATTACTATTTTTCTTACATAATTAAAAGAAAAAATAAATGGCCATTTCTTACATAATTTAATTAATCAAAAATTTTAATCTGCTGAGTCGACTGCATAACAAAACTTTTATGTGATGAGGAAAATGTCTCCTTTTTTAAAGTTTTTCTATGGTCACCATGGAAAAAAAAAAATGTTAAGTCTTACTTTTTGAGCTGCCATTTTGAGAAAAATTCTTAGTAAAAAAATCAACCACATTTGGAAAATTTTAATACTCTCCATCTTTTATTATGTTTCCGACTGTAAAAAAATTTCTTTCCCACGGTAAAATTTGATTGGAAAAAATCAAATCATCAAAAAAACTGTTTTTTTTTATTATCAATTTACAGTTGGAAATCAAATTTTCGAGATTTTTTAACTAGTGCATCGTGTAGAGCAAACTTGAAAAAACTTGAAATAGTTATTTTTCTAAAATATTTTTGGACTAAGCGTACAAATTTTTCTGCTGAAAGTTTCAATCAAAAAGTGTCCTTCTGTTTACCTTATTAAAGTATCGTTACAAAAAGGAATTTTATTTAAATTTGAGGAATTTGGGTATACTTTTTTTTCTTGTTTCTTCTTTCTCATCAGTCACGATTTGTTTCAATTTGTTTTGTTTGTCGCGTGCCTTTGAATCAATCGGTGGTGTGTTCAGTGTGTTCAAGTGGACAGCACAATTTTGTTATATATATTTTATGATTTAATGATTTAATTTAATAATAACTAACAGATTAGTGTATTGTGTTGCGTTGTGTTCATTGTGTAAAAAACGCCACGTATAGAACAACGCTGCAGTCAGCTGCAACGCGAGCCTTGTGAGAAAACTACCGCGAAAAGAGGGATGAAGAGAGGCGCGTTTCAGATGCAAGAAAAGAGAGCAGGAAAAGCGTGAGCGTGAGGAACTAGAGGTATACCAGGGCAAGACGGATGCACGAAAATTCTATGAACAGGTTAAGCGTCTAACCCAAGGTTTCAAGGTGTGGTGAGATTTTGGAGACGGCACTTCTATAAGTTACTTACTGGAGATGATTCCACCAATGCCACCCATGGAGAGCGCAGTTCAGAGCCACCAATCAACGATGACGGAGTGGAAGTATCACTATCTAGACATGAAGAGGTTCGAGTTGCTATCTAACGACTCAAAAACAAGCTGGAGCTGACGGTCTGTCAGCTAAATTGCTTAAAACCGACGGCGATGAATTGATAAGGCGCATGCATCAGCTCATCAGCAAAATATTGCTAGCAGAAAGCATGCTCGACGATTGGAACACCAGCGTACTGTGCCCTATACTTAAGAAAGGAGACCCAACAATCTACGCAAGTTATAGAGGTATCAGTCTTATTTCCCTCGCATATAAGGTTCTCTCAAGCGTACTGTGTGAAAGATTAAAGCCGATTAAAAAAACACTGATTGGACCTTATCAGTGTGGTTTTCGACCTGCAAAGTCCACCATAGACCAGATTTTCACGCTACGACAAATCCTGGAGAAAACCCACGAAAATCAAATTGACACACACCATCTCTTTGTCGATTTGAAAGCGGCGTTCGATAGCCCGAGAAGGGATTGCCTATACACAACAATGTCTCGGTATACCTGCAATGATGATTAGACTTTGCAGAATGACGTTGAGCAACACACGCAGCTCCGTCAAGGTAGGAAATGACCTCTCCGAAACCTTCAATACCGAAAGAGTTTTCAGGCAAGGCGATCCACTGTCTTGCAATCTCCTTATCATCATGCAAAGGATCGTACGAAAAGCCGGTGTGCATCGTAATGGCACCATTTTCTATAAAGGTGTCCAGCTCCTTGCGTACGCTAATGATATTGATATTGTCGGCAGAACCAAGAGAGATGTTACCGCTGCTTTCGCCGCTATCGAAAAGGAATCAGCCAAAGTGGGTTTGACGATAAATGAGGGTAAAACAAAGTATATGCTAAAGTATATCTAAGAATATATAAAATAAATATTGAAATTGGCTGAAATAATCAGACTTAAAAATTATCGGAGAGGAAACCGAAAACTTTAACGTCAACGTACATAAACTAAAAAGCACAAAATGAAAGGCTTTTACCAACACATTAAATTAAAATACTCAATAGAAACGTGCACAACTTTGAAGAACTACTGCAACTTGGACGAAAACTAGCCAAACAAAAGGGACAACTGCGATTTTTAATTATTTGCAAAGAATATGGGATTACACCGAAACATTTAAGTAACACGACAAACGGAGTAAGGAAGATGTTTTCGATGGAGACGGTCAACAGATTATATGAAAAAACGGAACAGATTTTCCATCAGAAACTAATTAACTTGGAAATCAAGGAGACTAACATAAATATCAAGAACACAACCAATTGCATTTTCCACGTAGAACTAAAAATGAAGACAACTTTGAACGAGGAAGACTACAAAGAATTCACATCGAGACAAGTGCTCATATACAAACAAATCGCCAACAACACGAACCAAACACACGACGAGAAAATTGAAAAACAATCACATCAAAAAGATAGGACTCACTATTTACGAAGATTGGTTTGTAAATAAAACGATGATAACATTCCCAACAGACAGCAAGTGGCTACTCTCACTTGGACGTAAATTTACTATACCTATCACTAAAACGAACTTCTCACCAATACATGTAATCGCTGATCTGGAACAACATATTCAAACAATAGAAGACGACAGGGAAAAAACATTGCCGGATCGACAGCAGCGAACAAAATTATATCGTTCAAAAGTAGGATTAGAAACACGACAAAAGAAAAATTTGTCCTGAAAACGTATGAGGAGACCAAAAACTTTATTAAACGCTATGCAGACAAAATAATAATAACACAGGCTGACAAAGGTAACAAAACGGTAGTGATGTACAAACATGAATATATGCATAAAACGAATGAACTGTTACAAGATAAAAGCACTTACAAAACAGAAAGAACTGACCCGACCAATAAACTACAAAAAAAGAACAACACAATCGTAAATTACCTCCACAAGCAAAAGTACATCGACACATACCAAAAACTCCAACTGACATGTCCGTCCGCTACTGCACTATGTCTCTATGATCTACCGAAAATACATAAAACAGATGTCGCACTAAGGCCTATTTCGTCATCGATAAACGTCCCATGTTATAACCTCGCGAAGCATGTTGGACAAATTCTAAAAAACTTAGTCTCGAACAAATACAATATACAAAACGCAGTACTACTGAAAGAAAAACTAAGAGACTTTTAACTGACAGAGGATAACATAATAGTATCAATTGATGTGGTATCTTTATTTACCAACATCCCGACACATTTAGCCATAAAGAATATAATGAACCAGTGGAACATCATCAAAAATTCAACAATGATACCACGATAATACTTTCTTAATATATTAGAATTTTGCCGAAATCACAACAATTACTTTATATTTGACAACTTAGTTTACCATCAAATTTATGGTATGCCCATGGGCAATCCCTTAGCACCAACAATAGCTGACATTATTATGGACAACTTACAAGACGACGCTATTGAAAACCTTAAAAATATGGACATAAACATATCATTTAGTGTAAATATGTACACGACATTTTAGACATAGTAAACAAAAAATACCTGAACGTTATTCTAAAAACACTAAACAACTAACACAAAAACATACAATTTACTTCTGAAATGGAACAGAACGGAAATATCGCATACTTGGACGTTAAATTACATAGAAAAAATAACGAAATAATTTTTAAATGGTTCACAAAACCGACTTCTTCAGTTAGACTCATAAATTGCCACTCAACGCAACCTATGCAACAAAAAATCAGCACAGTAACGAACATAACAAATAAGGTATTTACTCTAACTGACACACAATTTTTGGATAAAAATGTTAAAAAAATAAAAACAATATTAAAAAACAATAACTACCCTAACCAATTAATCAATTCTCTTATTAATTCAAGAATTTGAAAAAACAAACAAAACCCGCAAACAACAGAACACATACCTCAATCTGGCAATACTCAACAAGATAACAAAAAATACCACGCCATCACTTACATACCAAAACTTACAACTCACACACACATACGGACAATAATGAGAACGGACAACACAATATTTGCATACAGATCGAACGCGACTTTAAACCGAATATTCACGAAAACAAAAACAAGAATAGAGAACGAAGAAAAGAGCAATGCCGTATATGAAATACAGTGCAAAGGCACAGAGCACGAAAATTGTAACAAAATATACATAGGAACAACAAAAAGAGCGCTAAGAACAAGAATGACAGAACACAAGCTGGACATACGAAACAAAAAAACAACAACAGCGTTAGCACAACATATATTGACGGCCTGTCGTCAATATAACACAGCTGATATTGATGCTGTTAAAATATTAGACGTAAAAAACAAAACAAACAAAAGATTGACACTGGAAAGTTGACGAATACAGCGAAAAGGCGACCGAGCTGTTAACTGTAAAGAAGATACTGACAATATAAACAATAACTATGCAGTTGCACTGGACAAATAGATGCTTAAGAGTTTTAATTTTTTGTGTAAATTTTTAACATTTAATGTTTATTTTAAAAAAAATATTTGTGTTTATATATTGTTATAAAGTAAGTTAATGTAAATTTCCAATTGTTCAAATGTCTGTTAAAACCAAAAATTATTGTGTTTCTAGAATTAATTAAAAATTCTCCTGAAGATGTCAACAAAAAATTGACGAAACGTTGGGAGATAAAATTGAATTTTTGTTTTTAATTAAAATTGCAATATTAAAGCATTGGCCAAAAACCTCTTTATATTATCTAAAAAAAAAAGTATATGCTGTCTACAAACAAGGGAGTGCGGCGTCTAGACTACCACGTTTCACTCGGCAGCTATAACTTTGAGGTAGTCAAGGAGTTCGTATACCTTGGCACCGCCATTAATACCAACAACGAAATAAGCCTGGAGATAAAGCGAAGAACAATAATTGCTAATAGATGCTACTACGGGCTCAGTAAGCAACTAAGTTCCAGAGCCCTCTCTCGATCGACAAAACTAACACTCTACAAGACGATCGTTCTACCTGTGCTGCTTTATGGCGCTGAGGCATGGGTAGTTTCGCAAACTGACGCAGCCGCTCTGGGGGTGTTCGAGAGAAAAGTTATTCGCAAAATCTTCGGTCCTGTATGAGCTCTACGAAGACATTGACGTAGTTCGGCGTATAACTGTGCAGCGACTACGCTGGCTGGGTCATGTCCATCGTATGGACGACGAAGCTCCAGCGAAAAAGGTGCTCGAGGCGAGCGTCGCTGGTCAACGACGACGAGGGAGACCATGCCTTCGACGGATGGACCAGGCTGAGGAAGCCCTAACCGCACTTGGTGTATCCGATTGGAGATGGCACGCGCAAAGCAGAGGCGCCTGGCGAGAGCTGATGATGTCGGCCGAAACCCGGGTACGGATTGTTACGACCACCTAAGTAAGTAAGTAATAATATTGCGCATATCTGGTTCTAAATATTGAGTCCAACCTATGAATTTCGAAATAAGTGAACTACCATACACAACATAAGTTGACGCAATTTATCCACAACATGTGGAGCATAAGTTTTATACGAAAGCATTTTACTTTGAATTTTAGCTCTTTCGCCCAAGAAAGAATAAAATCGTAATATACATATTTTGATTAGTTGATTTTGGTCAAATCACAAAAAAACAACATCTAGAGAAGGCATATGCGACAAACTAATCTCATAGATTGTTGATGACGCTCTTTGTTCACGTGATGTTGACGGCATCGACTACATAGTAAAAACAAACATCAAATGGAATTAATTGTAATTATAATAGATTTATAAATTTTGTGATATTTGTTCTTCTTATAAATTTAAGCTGAACTGAACTCTTAAAAATTGCGATAATTTTGATATTTTGTGTCAAACTCTACGTTAAAGCGTTCCTACGAGAGGCGCTTGTGTTGTTCAGGGACCGCTTCTAATTTTTGAGTCTGGGCAACTTTGCTTAACATTTTGATGCTTTTTAGCACATTCTTACACAATCTTTTGATTTACATTGATTGATTACATGGCTTAGCTCAAGAAATGCTTATTTTGAAATTTTCCGAGGCTCAAAATCTAATTTGGATCCATGTTTGTAAATATGAAAAGACAAGCTGTCAAAAGCTATTTCTTGTGGATTTCCTATTAAAATGGACGGAAAAAGAGACATTTGTGCTTAAAAGTCTTTGGCAAACAATTTAAATTTGTTTAATATGGCTCCATTATATTTACTTTAATAGTTTCAAATATTTCAAAAAACTCGAATTTACACAATTTTTTTTGGGTTTCAAAAAAGCTGTCAATTTGTTTCTACTAGTTTTCTGTTCAAGTACTTTTTCTACAATTTTCTCTTTGTGACATTTCTTTTCTCAATTCTTCTCTTACTCTTTCCCTGCAAGTAAAGTACGCGATCAAACATTTTATTGATAAGTTTTTTTCATCATAATGACATTTTTAATATTATAAAAATATATTTTAATATATAAAAAATTTTTTATTGTGAAAATATGTTGCGACACATAATTCTTACTTTAAATGTCAAGCATTTTTTTTTAATTTAAAAAAAAAAATTATTTTTACGGGAGCGGACTCAGCGGCATGCTCATTAGTGGAATCCAGAACTCGCCCACCCTTAGTCTGAGACTCCTACGAAGACTTTGATTTTAACTTAAAACTTTTATTTTGTTGGTGCTTATAAAATTAAAAACTAAAATTATTATTAAGGTATTTATATTGTAAAAATACCAGGTAAGTTCGCTATCGACATTTCAAGTAAATTTTTTGAGAATTTTTCTTCAATAATGTTTCGTAAGTTTTTTATTAGACCAATATGCAGATTGTTTAATTTTGGTTCACTTTCTTGTTTCTCTTCTTTACATTTATTGTTGTCAATGGTATAATATTTCTTTCAGGGATTTTCAGAAATTTATTTTTGATATTTATATTCTTAATATTTATCTCGCAGTTAGCAAATCTTATGGAGCCATTTTTATATTGTTTAATTTTTATATTATTACAATTTTGATTGAATTGTTTATCTTTTAAATTTTTGACGAAAACCAATCCTGGTGAAATTTCTATAATGTTTTCTTTATCATCATACAACATTTCACAATTTGCTTCATGTGATTTGATATGTGACTTACACAATCATCTTTAACAATTTTTAAATTTTCCTTTAGATTACTTTTAACATTATTATAGTAAATATTTTTGTTTACATCTTCCATGTAAGTTTTTTCTGTTAACAAAAATGATTTATTTTCTTTATTGGGGATTGGTTCAAACTAGATCTTCCAGTTTCAAGTGAACACGTGCTACACGTGATCACGTGTCTTTTAAAAAAATTACGTGAAAACACGATCCTGAACTTCACGTGTATTATATTTACTAACTACACGTGTAGTTCGTATTCACGTGATTTTTGCATTCACGTGAATAGTAATCACGTATTTTAGGCATGAGCCGAAATTTTCAAAAGTTCTTTTGTGTTCTGAGAACAAAAAATTTATTTTGTTTTATGGCTTCTGTGGATTCTAAGTACAGGATTTGACAAGTTTCTGGGTGCGTCACTTGAACTCTACAGGGTTATATGGGTTCCTAGGACAGAACGAAGGTTCCTGTGGACAAGGGATTCAACTGGGATTTGGATAGTTCCTGGATGCGTCATTTGGATTTTTAAGATTTCTGTGGGTTCCTAGAACAGGAATGAGCGTTCCTGTGGACAAGGGATTCAACTGGGATTTTGTCAGTTCCTGGGTGCGTTATTTGGACTTTTTAGGGTTTCGTTGGTTCCTAGGAGAGGAATGAAGGGTTCTGTGGACAAGGTATCCAACTGGGATTTGGCCAGTTCCTGGGTGCGTAATTTGGACTTTTTAGGGTTTTGTGGGTTCCTAGGACAGGAATGAGGGCTTATGTGCACAAGGACTCAGCTGGAATTTGGCCAGTTCCTAGGTGCGTCACTTGGACTTTTTTGGGTTCTGTGGGTTTCTAGGACAGAAATGAAGGTTTATATGGACAAGGGATTCAGCTGGGATTTGGCCAGTTCCTGGGTGCGCCATTTGGACTTTTTGGGTTCTGTGGGTTCCTAGGAGAGGAATGAAGGTTTGTGTGCACAAGGGACTCAGCTGGGATTGGCCAGTTCCTGGGTGCACCATTTGGATTTTTTTGGGTTCTGTGGGCTCCTAGGAGAGGAATGAAAGTTTCTGTGGGCAAGGGATTCAAGTGGGACTTGGACAGTTCCTGGGTGCGTCATTTGAACTTTTTTGGGTACTGTGGGTTCCTAGCAGAGCACTGAATTTTTCTATGGACATGGGATTCAGCTGGGATTCGGCCAGTTCCTGGGTGCATCATTTGGACTTTTTTGGTTCTGTTAGTTCCTAGGAGAGGAATGAAGGTTTCTGTGGGCAAGGGATTCAACTGGGATTTGGACAGTTTCTGGGTGCGTCATTTGAACTTTTTTGGGTTCTGTGGGTTTCTAGGACAGAAATGAAGGTTTCTCTGGACAAGGGATTCAGCTGGGATTTGGCCAGTTTCTGGGTGCATCATTTGGACTTTTTTGAGTTCTGTGGGTTCCTAGGAATGAAGGTTTCTATGGACAAGGGACTCAGCTGGGATTTGGACAGTTCCTGGGGGCGTCATTTCGACTTTTTTAAGGGTTCTGTGGGTTCCTTAGAGAGGAATGAAGGTTTCTGTGACAAGGGATTCAACTGTGATTTGGCCAGTTTCTGGGTGCGTCATTTGGACTTTTCTATGGGTTTTTAGGACCAAACCCCAGTTTAATCCATCGTCCGCAGAAACCTTTATTCCTCTCCTAGGAACCCACAGAACCCAAAAAAGTCCAAATGACGCACACAAGAACTGGCCAAGTCCCAGCTGAATCCCTTGTCCAAAGAAACCTTCATTCCTCTCCCAGGAACCCACAGAACCAAAAAAAGCCCAAATGACGCACCCAGGAACTGTCCAAGTCCCACTTGAATCCCTTGCCCACAGAAACCTTCATTCCTCTCCTAGAAACCCACAGAACCCTAAAAAGTCCAAATGACGCACCCTGGAACTGGACAAATTCCAGTTGGATCCCTTGTCCACAGAAACCTTAATTCCTCTCCTAGGAACCCACAGAACCCAATAAAGTCCAAATGACGCACCCAGGAACTGGCCAAAACCCAGCTGAATCCCTTGTCCATAGAAACCTTCATTTCTGTCCTAGGAACCCAGAAACTGGCCAAATCCTGTACTTAGAATCCATAAAAATCAAAGAGATGCAGCAGGAAGTCTTCTAAATAACAAAGTCGTTTTTTGTTCTCAGAAACACAAAAGAACTTTTGAAAGTTCGTCTCATTCCTTAAATACGTGAAAATTACTTATTCACGTTAATGCAAAAATCACGTGAATACGTACTGCACGTGTAGTTCGTGAATAAAATACTCGTGTAATTCAAGTTCGTGTTTCAAAAAGCGAACTACACGGAGTTCGAAGTTTCGTGAACACGTGTAGTTCGAAACACACGTTTTAGCTTAAGCTCTAGTTCAAACATTATGTTAGAATAATTGTTAGTTGAGCAACATGGCATCGTAATTATTAGTGTTATCAGATCTTTGTAGTAGGCTACTGATATATTTATGCCTTCAAAAGCTTATAGGTCTGATACTAATTTTAGTTCAGTGTTAGTATGTTTCTGGATAAAATATTTAGTGTGCTAGTCAAAATAATTTGTTCTATGTCGTCAATATGACTCCTCATTAGTGCTATGTCATAATTAATTTGGTAGATGTGTCGGAAAATGTCTAGTTCGTTTTTTATTTGTTAAGAATTGGCTGAAATCGTAGATTTAATAAATTCTTGCTGTTTATTTATATGTGTAGTTATGTTCTGAATTTTTTCGAGATTTGAGAATTAATTACTACCTATATGTTTGTTGGATTCTGTTATTAATTTAGTATGTATTTGGTAGAAAGTATCAAGTGTTTCTTTAATATAATGATCATCATCAATATCCATTGTCCCTGCTACGATTTTTAATCCTTTATCCAAAATATCCATTAAACCTCTTGTTCTCTTTAATGGGGTTTTAGTCCGTTTATTTTCATGTCCAGTAAGTTGAAGCTATTGAGTAGTGTTGCAAAAGATGCATCGTCCTTACCTACTTGGTTTCATATGATATCTATGTTTTCTTTAAGATTATTTCTATTAACTTCAAATTCGGTAATGTTTATGACGTGCATTATTTTTATATACTTTATAATTATTCGTTTCTCTTCTAAATGTATATTAATAAAACCGTTGTTTTCGTTGATGTTTTGAATTTCGATGTATTGTGCCATTGTAAGTATTGGGATTATAACCCTGAGAACCATACGTAATATTGATTTCATTTTCCTGAAATGCAGATAAAGAATTTTTTTTTTCTTAGTTAGTTTGGTACTTTCTATTTCGTTTTAAGTGCGCTTTGTAATATTTCTATCCCTTAAACATAACGTGATTCTGATCTAACGGTTGTACGCTTACTTTTTTAAATCTTGAATAATTTTTGCCTTCCCTGACCTTTTTAACCGTTTAATGGACACAAAATTTTGCGGAAAAGGTCGCAAAACTTTATTAGTGGTATTTTGAATTTTAGGCTAGATATTAAAATTCCGATTTCAGTTTTGGGCTTATGATTTATTGAATGTTCAGTTTTTGCTGAAAAAAAAATTATAAAAAGTCGGCATACACCGACGTGTCTAATTTGGGGATTGTGTTGTGTTATAGAACACGTCGGATATGCTCGACTGTCGGATACAAGTGATGTGTCCCATTTCATGCAATACAATAGTACCATGGGACACGTCGTCATCATCCAACAAAAAAACCACACTTTTTTATGAAATTGGTATCTGCAAACGCTGAAATACAACAAAAAATATGAGAGAACATTAATTTTTCATAGTTTAAATGTTTATTTATATTAAGATTTGACCGAAGTTCGATTTCACAGTAGGTTCATTTTATGTTTGTGAACAGAAAATTAATGTTTTGAAATAAGTATCTAAATAAGAATACATAAGAATAGAAAAAAATAAACTTTAAAACTTATTCAATATTTCATTATCGTTGTTGATGCCACACGGAGAAAATTATTTTGCTTGAATCAAGCCATTGTTTTGCTTAAATGGAAATCAGAAAATTTTTGCTCAATAACAGTTTGATTTTAGAAAAGTTGTATAAATTGAAATTACTTTACTTGTTATTTGGAAAAAGCAAAATTTAGATAAATGTTAGCAATAATTTGCTTACTTATTACAAAATCAAATAGCAAATTTTGATTTGATTCTAGCCAAACTTTGCTTAGTTATTATAAAGTAAGTGTGTTCAGGCAAAAGCAAAATTTTACTCAATTTATGCAAAAATGTGCTTAGTTATTAAAAATTGATTTAGAAAATTTTGGGTTGATTCAAGCAAAAAGCTGCTTGGTTACTGAAAAGTAAAAAAAAAATTGAACAAAATGCCTCATGTATCATGCCTACTTGTGTATAATAAGGAGAGAAAAGGTTTGCTTTTCTTTGGAGTGTTGCCACTTTGTGAGGAATTCCTCAAAACGTGAGGAATTTGCAATGGCTGTGAGTAATTTTTGAGGAATTTTATTTTGAGGAAATTTTGAGGAATTTGGCAATTCTAACCATTTCTTTTAGTTTACTCCTTAACGCCCAGATTGTTTGAAACTTTGAACAGAAAAATAACGATAAGCCCGGAAATTATTTTAGAAAATACCTATTCCTTATATTTTTGATGGTGCTTTACACGATGCAATAGTGAAAAATCTCAACAGTCAAAAACAATTAAAATCTCTGACAATTCATAAAACAAATGTCACTTTTTCTTAGAGTCGGAAACACAATTAAAGGTGGTGAGAGTGTTTTAATTTTTCAAATCTGGCTAATGTTTTGACAACGATTATTTTTTCAAATCTGGCTAATGCTTTGACAACGATTATTTTTTCTCCCACAATGGCGGCCCAAAAAGGAAGACTTACTTCCGCTGCGATCCTGATCAAATATTAAACATTTAAATACCAGAAAGACAAAATATATAAATTACTATTTTTCTTACATAATTAAAAAAAAAATTAAATGGCCATTTCTTACATAATTTAATTAATCAAAAATTTTAATCTGCTGAGTCGACTGCATAACAAAACTTTTATGTGATGAGGAAAATGTCTCCTTTTTTAAAGTTTTTCTATGGTCACCATGGAAAAAAAAAAAAATGTTAAGTCTTACTTTTTGAGCTGCCATTTTGAGAAAAATTCTTAGTAAAAAAATCAACCACATTTGGAAAATTTTAATACTCTCCATCTTTTATTATGTTTCCGACTGTAAAAAAATTTCTTTCCCACGGTAAAATTTGATTGGAAAAAATCAAATCATCAAAAAAACTGTTTTTTTTTATTATCAATTTACAGTTGGAAATCAAATTTTCGAGATTTTTTAACTATTGCATCGTGTAGAGCAAACTTGAAAAAACTTGAAATAGTTATTTTTCTAAAATATTTTTGGACTAAGCGTACAAATTTTTCTGCTGAAAGTTTCAATCAAAAAGTGTCCTTCTGTTTACCTTATTAAAGTATCGTTACAAAAAGGAATTTTATTTAAATTTGAGGAATTTGGGTATACTTTTTTTTCTTGTTTCTTCTTTCTCATCAGTCACGATTTGTTTCAATTTGTTTTGTTTGTCCTTTGAATCAATCGGTGCCTTTGAATCAATCGGTGGTGTGTTCTGTGTGTTCAAGTGGACAGCACAATTTTGTTATATATATTTTATGATTTAATGATTTAATTTAATAATAACTAACAGATTAGTGTATTGTGTTGCGTTGTGTTCATTGTGTAAAGGTAAAAAAAGTGCGGTCTTGTATAGTTGTTTAATAGAAATATGCAAAACAATTTAAAGTATTAAAAATTAAAGTGCGAAAAGAAGCGCACTTGAAGAAAATGGCGTGCCTTGCTTCGTTTTGTTGTTTTTGCCGCTTTGTAACTGTGATATTTCAATCGGCTGCTTGTGTTCGTGTCAAAGAAAATGCAAGAAAAAATGGCACATGAAAACACGGCGTGACTAGCTTTGCTTTGTTGTTGTTGTTTTGTAGCTGTTATACTTGTAACTGCTGCTTCTGTTGGTATCAAAGCAGTTAGCAATCGAACGTAGCAAGTGGCGATTTTTTTGACACAATCTTAATATTATTTCATATATAAAAAAATAAGTTGTTCTATCAAAAACTAAACGAGACCGCACATTTTTTTGAGTTTATTTGAGTTTACTCCTTTAGAATCGATTTCATATATTGTCCGCGGTATGAAAATTTATAGCGACTGAAATCGAGCGTTATCTTAAAAATCTTCATGTTTAGTAACATTTTTGCAGGAAAATGGAAACTGTTTTAAAAAGTTGGAACGAATTGAGGAATTACTTAAACAAATTCAAGAAAAAATGTCCAATGAGACTGTTCAACCACACGCAAGCAATGAAGACCATTTTATAAGTATATTTGTTAAGAAAATTATTGAGTTTTTAATAGCTTTTCTAAAAATGTTTACTTCCTGCTGCAAAAGCCGTTGGAATTGAGAAACCATTTTACTGTTCCGAGCGACACAACATCTCTGTCTTCCAACGGAAGGAACTGCATTGTAAACGCCGCAGTGGAGTTTTACGTCGGTAGGCACAAATGCATGAAAGAAGAAGACTTCCAAAGCGGAGGCGGAGGAAATATGTTCAACGTTTAAGTCAGAAAAAGTGGTAAGAACTCATGACTTCAATCAAAAACTAGGTTTTAAAAACCCGTGAGTTTTGGATTTTTTTAAAGTTTCATGCATACGAGTCTGCGGACCCAATGTTAACATATTACATGCATATTTTGTAGTCATATTAAAGATTTTTTAAAAGCAATTATTTTACTAACAAATCAGGACACATATTTTTATAAAAGTGAAACTGCCCGTCCAGGGAAGCTATACAATCACTACAGGAACGTGATACCAAAACTGAGAAAGGAGGGTCTTTTTCATCAAAAGCGAATAAAATTTGATTTAGCTGAAAACGATTCCAGTCCTATAATTCCAAGTATTTCAAATTCGGACAAGGAGTGGTTACGATACTCTTGTGCAACATTGGGCGGCATCCCTCTATTTCGTTTGCAATTGCTGGGATAGGCTCAGCGAGTAAACCAAGGTTCAATACAAGTTCAATACAAAAAAGTTATTGATTACGACTTAGTCGTTATCAAAGAAGACAATTTTCCCGCGAATGAATGGCGATTAGGTCGAATATTGAAAGTTTACGTTGGCAACGATAATAAAATCCACGTAGCTGACGTTCGCACTGAAAAAGGTTGCGTTACGCGTCCAATTGAGAAGCTCGTAGCCATTCCGACAAACTAACTCGGTCACTATTTTCTCGCCTAACCCATTTTCTTTTTTTCTTTTCGTTTCTTTTCTTTTTTTCTCGTTTCAGAATATCAACGATTAACTTAGTGCGTGACTTGCTCGATGAGATGATCCTCGCGACCGATTCTGAGATGGCCACCAGTGAGACCGACATGGTGCGATAGAGTGCGCCAGCTCCTGAAAGCTCCCTGGGACGCGCAAGTCCAGTGCGAAGCGCGCTGTCGAGTGTTGTTGCCGTAGTGATGCGCGACGACGCTCTTCCGAAGTGTCGCCTGTGCTCCATGGTGCACAACCTGGCATCGTGCCGGCGGTTCCTTGATATGAACCTGGAGGAGAGGTTGAGAGCTGTATTAATGCATTACTACTGCTCCAATTGCCTCGCCGCGGTTCATATGAGAAGGGACTGTCGGAGCAATGGCAGATGCCGTCATTGCGGTGATGATCACCACAGTCTGCTGCACTCTCGCACTCGTGTCCGAGCAGGTCGATCACACTCGAAAAGGCCAAGAAGCAGACGTTCTCGGGCACGAAAGATGAAGAAGCAGCCTGCAGCTGCACCCGCAACGAGGCCAGGGGGTTTGGAGCCAAGACGTCCGTCTTGGAAGGGACCACAGTCGACGTTACGATCTGCGTCGTTGGCTAGGGACCATTTCCCGAAGCGGTCCCCTTCCAAAAAGAGACCGCGGTCGAATGCACCGCCAGCGTCTTCGGCTAGGATATTTTCCCGAAGCGGTCTCCCCCCGAAAGACCATCTATGACAAGCCTCCAACGAGTCGTGTCGCTGCTCCCGACTGCTGTGGTGAGTACGTGGGCAACGGTAAAGGAACGTGCCATCCTGGATGCGTGCCTTCCCCAGTCGCGGATCGCCAGCCAGTTGGTATGCCGATGGAAGTTACCTACTTCTTTTGTTGATGGGCACGAGGTGTGCACCCTGATGCTACGGGGTCGGCACGGATCCAGTGTCCACCTGGAAACGACAGCAAGGGTCGAGCGGCATTTGGAAGTTATCACACCGTCGAAAGATATCGAAGAGCGGATCAGCTTAAACTACCCAAATATCATTTTGGCTGATCCACTCTTCTACAAGCAAGCACCAGTTCGACTCCTGTTGGGAGTCGACGTATATTCCCGGCTAATGCAGCCCGGTAGCCTGCCGATGGGTTTTAGCATGCCATTGGCCCAGAACTCGATCTTCGGCTGGGTTCTATTAGGACAGGGTGCCTGGTAGCGCCTTGCATTCCTGCAAGGCGGGCGGCATGTTGAGCTCACAATTAAGCACTCTGTGCTTATTAAGGTGCCGTAGCAGAGTCAAGCTGCCGCTCTTAATTTACACTTCTCTTCTCTTTTCTTTTGGGCAGCGCTTCTCGCTGCCTAGTATTAAACTTTGTTAGTTTTAAGTTTATTACAATCAAATTGACATCGGTCAACGAAATTTCGCTTTTTTTGAATTCGTATTTTTTATTTAGTTCGAAGAGTTTCCCCCAGTTAATTAGTTAAAGTGTTAACTTCAATATCCTCACTGTTACAAAAATATTCAATTATTGTCTAGTAATATTCTATAATATAAAATTAATTAATTATATTATTATGTAGACTTCGGTGTAAACGCCTTCACTACGAAATAACCTGTGCTTAAAGGGTGTAAACGCCTTTACTATGAATACCCTCAGCTTAAAGGGTGTAAACGCCTTTACTATGGAAACTGAGCTTAAAGGGTGTAAACACCTTTACTATGAATACCCTGTGCGTAAAGGGTGTAAACACCTTTACTATGAAAACCCTGTGCTTAAAGGGTGTAAACGCCTTTACTATGAAAACCTGACCTTAAAGGGTGTGAACGCCTTTACTATGAATACCCTGTGCTTAAAGGGTGTAAACGCCTTTACTATGAAAAATTTGAGCTTAAAGGGTGTGAACGCCTTTACTACGAAAACCTGAGCTTAAAGGGCGTGAACGCCTTTACTATGAAAACTTGAGCTTAAAAGGGGTGAACGCCTTTACTATGAAAACCTGAGCTTAAAGGGGGTGAACGCCTTTACTATGAAAACCTGAGCTAAGTCTTGCACATGTGCACGCGCCTGTGCTCTGGTCAAGACTGATTTTCCTATGCTAGCGCGCCGCTTTTTATTTGCTTGCGCTGTTTTTCTGTTTCATTGTTCGGTTGTTTTGTTTTAATGTTTGTGTATACATGTATGCGTGTACGTGTATATTTATTGGTATGTAAATATTATTTCTACAACAGTTGACTATATTATACAAAGTTATATATAAAACATAAAACATAAAGTTATATACAAAACATAAAACAAAGTTATATATATAAAACAAAGCTATATAAAACATAATTTATATTATATATTATATTTTAATTTATAATTTAATAATATTTAATATACATTATTAACATGTTATTTGTGGGACAGAAATTGGTACATAATTTCTTGTCCTCACAGTACGAACAACAAAAGATTGAAATAGAAATGTGTGATGGTTCAAATGTTTCTATAATTTACTCGGAGTGGCCAGTTTTTAAGAGATACTATGGAAATGTTCTAGTAAGAATAAAAATATACTCGTCCATTTTAATTACGTATTACTTCTCATCTTTCTTCAAAAATGATTTTTTAAAACATCATTCATTTACTTGTGTCACATATATTTCGTACATGAAATTTATTAGTTTTGCTTACTTGCTGGTGGATTTTGACCGTTATTTTGGATGTGAGATTAATTTTAATGCGAAATGGGACTCATTTGTGAATTGTTTTTTGAAAAAGGCTACTCTTCTAATCAAAGACAGATATAACTTATGTAAATTGCAAGAGTTACTAGAAATAATAAATAAAGGTATACACTTGTGGTCATAAAAACTTTAAACTTTTTTGTGTTACACAGTGCAACACGAAAAAAAATAACCATATACGGACACCACTACGTGATAAAAGACCAAAAAAAAGACCCCTGTCTCGCAGTTTTGCCCAAAGTCCCCCAGGTTTTTTTTATGGGCCCCCAAAGAAGTGGGCCCTCGATGTCATTTTTGGAAAAAAGTGCTCATATCTTGCAAACCGTTCGGAATTTTGATTTACTCTCCGAGGCAAAGTTGTAGCTCTTGTCATAAAGAAAAATTCATCTTCAAGGTCAAACTCGCAAAAAACTTTAAAAAATGA
Organism: Coremacera marginata; assembly: GCA_914767935.1. Lineage (NCBI taxonomy): Eukaryota > Metazoa > Arthropoda > Insecta > Diptera > Sciomyzidae > Coremacera > Coremacera marginata. The sequence goes on from OU612045.1 coordinate 104,140,391, forward strand.
GCGAAAAATGGCATAATACTCCGCATTAACCCTTCTAAGACCGGAGATAGTGAGGTTTTTCTAACAAAAGTACTTTCTGGGAGCCAAAATTTCGTTTAAAAACAATTGAAGTGTAAGAAAATAAAGTAAAGAAAATAAGCGATTTCTTAAAAAAGTTGATTTCAAAACTTTGAACGTAAATAATTGTCAGCCAGGAGGCCGAGCGTGTGAGTGCACTGTACCTTCACTGATAGTAAGTGCATTCTAATAAGAATTCTCAAGCTGGTGGGTGAGTTCCCGTGCCCAAACTATCAAACAACTACCTGGGAGCAAACATCTGCATTGAATTCACATAAAAACAAACCAAAATATAAAAAAAATACCTGGAAACACATTGTAGCTCTTGTCATAAAGATGACATTGTGAACATATATAATCAAAAAAACTTGTATCAAAAAACTACCTGGAAGCAAACATCTGCATTGAATTCACATTGTAGCTCTTGTCATGTTTAATGTCTTGTATGTTTAATTAACGCTCAAAAATGAAATATGCCTGGCCAGAACCATGTGGTTGTCCAAGGGTTAACACCGTTTAGGTAGCGCTTAGATATCACGAACCGACCGCAGCAGCTCAGGCAATGCAGTAAGCTCAGCACACGCAACAAGGGACGCAGCACACAATATAAAAACGACACGACGCTCACATCGAGGCATTACACAGCGCGACGTCAACGAGAGCTCAGCGGTGAAAAAGTGAAAGTAAAAAAAGTGAAAGTCCTACAGCATAATTCGCACACAACATTTGCAACTGACAATTTCAATATGCAGTGTGAAAATATTGATTTATTTTGCTACGTTTGCGGTCATCAAATTACAAAAAAAGTTCTACAAAATTTCAAAAGGAAAATAATCTTTTAACTAGTGAATGCAAAAGAGCATATAAGTTATTTTTCGACGAAGAAGACTTGACCGGTGAAAATTACACACCTAATACAGTGTGTCGCCAATATTATAACTATCTCATGGCATGGTTGAGTGGAGGCAATCATAGTATGAAGTATTGTAAGCCGGTAAACTGGATTAATCTCCCAGGTGATCATTAGAAACCAGTTGCTATGCATGCGTAAATTACACATGTGGTCTAAATCGATATGCTGAGAGGAACAAAACTTATAAAGAAACTGTAACAGCCACACTACCAGTGCTTGCACCTGAAAATGTTGTATCACCAAGGCCGCCAACTCCAGATCGTAGTACAGAATGTACAGGAATGACTAGAGCAAGTGGTGTTACTTATGAAGATCCATTTTATACCGATTATGAGCCCCAACAGGATAGAGATGGACCACAACTAATAACACAAATGGAAATGGATTTCATTGTGGCCATATTGGGACTATCGCAGTGACTTGCCATATTTTTATTTATTTATTTATTTTATTTCAATTCAGTCAATGAACAAAGTTCTTACAGACTAGCAATAAATATAATATGGTAAAATAAATATAATATGGTATAAGAGAAAAGAGCATAATATATTATACAAAAATAAAATTAAAACTAAAAATTTAGAGTATAGTAAAATTTCAAAAGTTACAATTCAATAATTGCTTCATTGCAAATTTAGGAACTGAGAAATCAACATTACACTTAGATGCTAATAAGTTAAAGTTTGATAATGCTCTGTACAGAGGAGAGTTTGTAGCATAATTTGTTCTGCGTGTATCTAAATAGAATAGAACAGAATTTCTTAAACTTCTTGATGGAACGTTAAAATTAATTTGTTCGAGCAACGAGGGACAATCAATAGCCCCCGATATAAGATCCGAGATGAATAAAAGTGATGCAATTGTACGTCGATTTTGAAGAGATTTTAAATGTATCAGTAAACAACGTGCATTATAAGAAGGAATAGGATCCTCAAAATGAAGATCTCTAAGGGCAAAACGAATGAATTTCTTTTGTACGCGTTCAAGACGTTTGATATGTGTATCGTAAAAAGGACTCCAAATGAGAGAAGCGTATTCTAACTTTGACCGAACTAAAGAAGTATAGATTGCTTTTAAAGTGTAGGCATCTAAGAAATTTGAGCTATTTCGCCGAAGAAAAGCTAATAAAGCATAGGCTTTGGGAATGATGTAATCCAAGTGGCCTACAAATGAAAATTTGGCATCGAACATTACGCTTAAATCCTTAACTTCCTTAACAAAAATTAGCGGAAGGTTAGACAATGCGTAAGAGGTGGGTCTGGGGCTACTTGACTTAGAGTACGTGGCATAAACACACTTATCAATATTAAGACATAGTCGGTTTTTAACGCACCAATTATAAACAGAATTAATGTCAGACTGCAGTAAGACTGAATCCGACATTTAAGTTAATTTTTAGAAAGATTTTGAGATCATCTGCAAAAAGTAAATATTTAGAGTGCAAGACAACATTTGTTATATCAATGATGAATAATATAAATAACAACGGTCCCAAAATACTTCCTTGCGGAACACCAGATGTCGCTATAAGCGCAGGGGAGCTGAAATTTTCAATTTTTACAAAACTTTTTCTATTAATCAAATAAGAGCTTAACCATTTAAGAACTTTAGAATGGATACCGAGTTTCGCCAATTTATTAGTCAATAAAGAATGAGAAACTTTGTCGAACGCTTTAGAAAAATCTGTATAAGCTGTATCAACTTGACATCCTGAGAGAAAAGCTGAAATGCAATATTCTGTAAAGCAAGCCAGATTTGTTACCGTCGAGCGATATGGAACAAAGCCATGTTGAAACGGTGAAATTAAACTTTTCACTGCAAAAAATAATTTCTGTTTGACGATATATTCAAAGAGCTTGGACGATGTAGAAAGTTTTGAAATAGGCCTATAGTTAGCAATATTATTTTTGTTGCCAGATTTGAAAATTGGTGTAATCGATGAAATCTTCCAATCAGATAAAAATAAACCCGCATCAAGGGATTTATTGAAAATGAATTTAAGCGGATTGACGAGGGATAGGCAGCAATTTTTAAAAAGAACAGCGGAAAACCCATCAATATCTGACTTCATGGAATGTTTCAGATTACGTATACCATCCAAAACGTCAGATCAGTTAGAGTTAAGGCTCCCAAATCAATGGAATGAAAAAATTCACCATCATATTCCCCAGCGTAGTCAGTAATTGGTTCAAAATTATTCTGAAAATATTCAGCAAAAAGATTTACAGTTTCTTGGCCAGAATTAGAATTTTTATTCATATAAAACATAGAATTACGAATATTAGATGTTTTCCTTTTAGAATTTATGTAACTCCAAAATGCTTTAGGGTTTGATTTAATATTTGTCTCAACTCTCAGAATATATTGCTTATATAGATAATTATATAGAAAATTAAATTCTCTCATACAATGACGATATTTATGAAAAAAATCAATGCTTTGAGTGGCAAGATACTTCTTATAAAATTTATTTCTGCGATTTTTTAACTTAATTAACCCAGGCGTATACCAGGGAAGTTTGAAAGATTTCCTTATAATGCGCGGAATACAGTGCAGGCAAATATTTTGCAATTTCTTTTTAAAAAAATTAAAAACATCTACAATATTTTTTGCATTAAGCTCACAGTCCCAATTTATGTCACAAATCATGCTATTTACAAGGTCAAAATCACAATTTTTAAAGTTAAATTCAAAATTATAACTTAATGGAAAGTGCAGTATGATGAATATTGGATACAGATATTGGAAACACTGATTCACATATGCTAAAATTAATATTGTTGCAATATTCAATGACAAAAACTTCAAGATCACTATTAACATTTGAGGGGTTAAGACCTATATCAGTGTTAATAAAAGACCAAGTCACTTTACTTAAATTAAAATCTCCAAGAACACATAGCTGATTATCACCAAGATGCTTGGCTTCCAAAAAGCGAATGTTATCCAGATGGGATTTATATAAATCAAATGAGCTAGCAGGAGGAATGTATGAAACACATACATAAAGAGCATCCAAGATACCATTAATTCTGACGCAAAGCTGGTCCAAAAGTGAATCAGCGATATCCAGAGGGATTAATGTGACTTGCAACGTACTTTTGGTAGCAATCAGGACACCTCCGCCACGTTGGCAACCGGTTTTAACAGCATCGCGATCTTTCCGAAAGACCTGATATTGATTTTGATCAAAAAATGCATTGTCATAGAAATCATCATTTAGCCAAGTTTCAGTTAAGACAATCACATCGAATTCACACTGAGACGAAGCAGACAAATAATTGACGATTTAGTTCGCAAGCCAGAGACATTGTGATAAAAAATTTTTAAGCGCAGATTATCATTATGACAACTTTCAATTGAATCTAAGCTACTTGGTGTGGGTCTCCCTCCTTTTGAAAAAACTCTTTTAAAAAAGGTCGTACTTTAACATTTATGGGCCAAAGCGATGCATTGAATACTTTGTTATATTCAGTTGATGAAATACCTATTTTAAAGTTTATTATTTTTAAGGTCTTTATTGGAGCATCTTTTTTAACTAGCTTATAGCACGCAATTTGAGATCTTTTAAGATGGGCATGCGACATAACGTGATCAATAATATTTTCTTCAGTAACCGATGGCTTAAACGAAGATTGATGCAACCATCGTTTCTTGTCAGCAACTTCAAGATTGCAGTTTGTGTTCAAACCAACAACAACCTTGCGTTTAAAATTTGTAGATTTATTCTTAGCTTCAATCATATCAACATTATCATCCGAGAATGATTGAGATAAAACAATCGAAGACACATGTTTAGCATTAGCGGGCAACAACATCGCAGACGATGGGATTGAGGCAGCAGAAGCAGTAGACATAGCAGTAGGCAGCTCAACATCACTCAAAACAGGTTTAGAGAGCACATCAGCATAACTTACGGCAGCACGCTATGGAGACAACAAAGCTTGAGCTAGAGATGCATTTTCATCAGAGCATGATTGAGATAAAGCAATCGATGAGGCTGGCTTAGCAGCACTGGGCAGCAACAACGCAGACGACGAGATTGAAACAGCAGCCACAGTAGACTTAGCAGTAGGCAACTCAACATCACTCAAAACCGGTTGAGAGAGCGTATCTCCAAAACATTCGGCAACAGGCAATGAAGAAAACGAAGCTGGAGATGCTGAAGAGCACGTAGCAGGTGAATTTGCAGGCAGAATAGACGAAACAGCAGCAGCAGGAACAACAAATTTGCCATCAGCAGCATCAGGAACAACAACATTGCCAACAGTGTGTGCATTTAAGCAAGCAATAGAGCTAGAGGTTAACGACTCAATGTTCGGCAAAACGATATTGTTTTTGTTAAGAGCATATTGAGCTTTTTCAAAGCCTAAAAAGGCTTTAATAACACTCACATCATCAACTAACTTTTTTAAAACATCCATAAAATTAGCCGAATTATTTAAACAGTTCAAACAATTATACACAATATTAGGATGATTATTAATGCAGTCAAATTGATTGTCATCAATATTAGCACAAGATTTGTGATTAATACTTTTGCAAACATTGCAGCAAAGAGCTGCAACTTTAGCCGTCGATTTGTTACAAATCGCACACCGAGATCTAAGTTGAGACATACTGAGAAACGAATGACCGATTAACTCAGAAGCTGACAGTAGACTGATTGCCAACCGATATCTGATTACCGAAGTAATTACCAACCGATTTGACAGCGTTTTTACTGCAAAGAAAACTCACAAATGGTAATGTGAACTCTACGGCGTACCGCAAGCGGCAAGCTAAATTTCAGAGCCTCTACACTCTAAATGATGACAATTCGTTCGCTTACTGCAACGATGTAAAAGCTTTGGTGGTAAAAATGGGAATGAACTACATCGCTAGTGAGTGGAGATTATTTATTAATAGTTCTGTAGCTTCAAAGCAGTGTTGTTGCATGTGTCGAACCGAAAACCTTCCATTCCGCTAGCAATGGGTATTAACATGAAAGAAAGCTATGAAACATTGAAAGATATAATGGAAAAAATCATATACTACGAAAGGAAATGGAAGATTTGCTGTAATTTGAAGGTCATCAACATTTTGAAAGGGATCATCGATAAGGGCGGCTTTCCAAAATTCTTTTGTTTTCTTTGTAACTGGGATTCGCGCTCACCTCTGAATCAATACCAATGTAATCCGTGGAGACCAAGAGGCAGTGTGGAGGAACAAATGAAACAACATAAACTGAGGAATGCACCTTTAATAGACAATACTCAAGACATCTTGCTGCCACCGCTCCACATAAAATTGGGAATTGTTAAAAAATTCATCGAAGTGGCCGTTGTAAATTCTCCAAACGCATTCGACTGCGTTTTTCGAAGCGGTTTCCCAAAGCGTAGCGATGACGAAATTAAAAAAGGTATTGTTGTAAATTTAAAACGAATTTTTGTTCACCTCATTGTACTATTTTCACTTTGTTAATGTTTTCTTTTCTGTCTTTATTTTTTGTCTTCATTTAACAGGCGTACTTAATAGCCCTGACATTAGAAGCTATTCAAGAGCTACTTTGAATCATCGCTTCATGATTATAATCATTCAATGGCATGGATTTACCTTCAGCGTGTATGCACCAGAGTCTTGGGAGGGGATCGAGATGCAGAACCGGAAGCAATAGAATGGGTGAAGGAAATGCTGTATTATTTTGAGAAAATCGGCACATCGATGACATTAAAGCTGCAATTTCTTCATTTTCATTTTGACGATTTTATCAAACAATTCCCTACTGAATCCGATGAGCAAGGAGAACGGTTTCACCAAACCACAATGCCCATGGAAAAACGGTACAATGGCAAAAAACTCAACGCATTGCTTGCAGAGGTAATATAAATTTTATTGATGCATTGTTTTGCACTCCTTTTTTGATTTCTTTTCTAATTCATTTCAGGTATGTTGGTGTACGATGTTAATGACGTATCTGAAGAAGAAAAAGCTGATGATGGAGGGCAGTCTGGAAGTAACGTGCCTGTGGATACCATAAGTTCTGAATCAGAGTCAGATTCTGACGATTCGGACGACGATTTGGATCCACAACTTAAGAGAGTGCGATTTGCAAGTCCAGGGCCATCAACATTATAAACATGATACGAATATTTTTTTTTATAATTTTTGTGATAGCATAGTATTGTAGTGCCATCCCTGCTGAGACTACTAATCCCATCATTATTACTAAATATCCATGCTACTACTCTTTGTTACAACCCTAACTCTAAATATCAACCCATACCACCTAAGAACTAAGATTAATAAAATCAGTAATAGTATAACAATAACACCTGCAACATGCCTTTTCACTTACGGGAGAAGGCTTTATAGTATCTCAATGTTGAAGTAAAGAAAAAACAAATGAAATTAAAAAATTTTCGGGAAATTTTTCACTTTTGCGGCTACCTAAACGGTGTTAAAAATCATTCCTAGGAAGTTCATATGTTCTAAAAAGTTGTTTATTGAAATCTTAGGTTCATTTTTGTAGCTGATTGTTACCTTGAATTTTGAACGGTTTGCTATCTATGGGCCTGAGCAGGGGAAAAAAGGTAAAAAAAAATTGAATTTTTAAAATTTTTTTTGCGATTTTGACCTTGAAGATGAATTTTTTATTTTATATGTTAACAATTTTTGTTCTTTATGACAAGAGCTACAACTTTGCCTCAGAGAGTAAATCAAAATTCCGAACGGTTTGCAAGATATGAGCTTGAGAAAATTATCACTTTTTTCCAAAAATGACACCGAGGCCCCACTTCTTTGGGGGCCCATAAAAAAAACCTGGAGGACTTTGGGCAAAATTGGGAGACAGGGGTCTTTTTTTTTGGTCTTTTATCACGTAGTGGTGTCCGTATATGGTTATATTGCCATGACAAAAAATTACACACTGTGTTATTTAAAGTACGTTTGAATTTCTTAATTTAAGTGTATTGCATTAATATATCTTTTCAGATTTATATAACGCTGCTATTCTTGATTTGCTGCCAGCCATGATTCCGCCAACTGCAGTTGCCACTAATAAGATCACAAAGAAAAAGTGGAAGGCGAGCATTGCCGATTGTCAAAGTCTTTTTATCCTAAGGGTGCCTACAGAAAAATTATCTTCAGCGAAGATTAGAGAAATGTCGGAAACTCTTGCACAGCATGGCTTAAAGCTTCAGCCTTTAATTACATTAGTTGGCTTCGAAAGAATTGAAATTTTTGACGAAATTAGGTATTGTTACACATCGCTTTTTGATGCTGTGGAAAATATTTTCAAATTATATTTTGTTTTTAAGATTGAGTATCAAAAGTTTTGCGAGCTTTCCTGGCAAATTAATAGAGAATTTTTTTTTAATATCAAAATTACAAAAGGACTTACCGTCTAAATTCCATTTTACAACACTTTCAAACAATTTAATTTTTTTTTCTTTTTATTTAAGTAACTCCATTCCAGAGAATTATTTTGCGAAGTTACCATATAATTATAAAGCCAAAAACAGCAATAAGTTTAATAAAACTTTTTTAAATAACTATAAGCTGTTCGAAAGTTTTGTAAAATGGACATTATTTTAGTATGGCATGTTGTGTTCGATTTTAAGATAAATTTCTTGTTAAGGTACTTAAAATATTTTTTTATAAAAAAAAACCGATATGTATATCTGTTTTATCTGCTTTTCAAGAATTGAAATAATTTCTTCACTTATAAATCATTTAAAATTTATCCATCGCTCAAAATGTAATAACGAATATGTTTGCATGCAGTCTCAATGCATTCAGCAATTTACAAACATTAATGCATTTAAAAGGCACTTACACAATATAACGATGGATGCAATGGAAATGGAAACCGACAACAGCTCGCTTGGCAGTCTAAATTTTGATCAGGTATTTTATAACAAAAGACTACCACTGAAAGAAGACTTTAATGATCGCCACCTTATTTCTACGTTTGAATTGATGATGCTAAAATGTATAACGAATTTGTGTAGTAAAAATATATTGACATTCAAGCATGTTAAAGAGGTAATTGTAGAAATGCAAGAAATTTTAAAAGCTATTTTGCTACCCATTTCAAATGAACGTCAACTGCATTCCGACTCTAATAATAACGAAAATATACTTAAATATATAAAAGCCTGTTTAGATGTATTCAATGAGTTAAAAAGCGAATACAAATTAAATAAATATCTTATTAAAGAAAATTTAAGCAAAAGTCCAAAGCAGTTCGTATTTGATTCAGCAGTAACTGAAATAGTTAATAAAAATACGCCATCTATAGCTTCAAAAAGATACAACGGTACAATAATGCCTATTTAATTTCAAATTAAGAGATTTTTCGAGCAGCCTAATGCTTTAAAGGAAACTATTGAAAATATAAAAAAGTTATCAAATGGCACTGAATATATCAAAAGTTTTTTTCAGGGAATATGTTGGAAAAATATATTAACCAAATTTCCAGACAAAACAGTCATACCATTCTTTTTATACTATGATGATTTTGAGAAAAACAATCTTGTTGGTTGCCACACAAATACTCAAAGTATTGGAGCATTCTATTTTTTTTTTCCAACAACTCCTGCTCAAACATATTCCAAACTAAGTTCCATATATCCAGCAATGTTCATAAAATCAAGCTATTTAAAGAATTTCGATAGTAATTGTATAATGAGTACACTTTTTGAAGAAATCAGTTCCCTTAAAATGTTGGGTTGAATATTGAAACCATTTTAGGATGCCTCACAGTTTATTTTGTTCTTGGTTTAGTTGTGGGGGATAATTTAGCTTTAAACACACTTCTTGGATTTGGTAATTATTTCTCATACTTACTTCTGCAGATTTTGCGTTATGCCGAAATGTCAAACTCATATGTGTTTTGAAGAAGATCAATCCTTGCTTCGATCGCCTGAAAATTACGAAGAACAAATTTTACTCAATCAATATGAAAATACTGGAATAAAATTTGAACCCATTTTTAATAAATTTTTTTTTAATAAATTGATTAGTTTTCATGTCGAATCAAATTATTCAGTCGATGTTATGCAAATTAATTAAAGTTCTTCACTTTTTGAGCTTTTAAAAAGATTTATTATTTTTCTATCACTTAGTCAATACTTCTCACTTATTCAATACTTCAACTTCACTGTTTTATTCTTTAACTCAACTGCCCTCAAATTTATCTAGCCTCTATTACTTATAGATTTTTAAGGTAAATATCCGGATGACGCACCAGCGATATTCGCTGGAAAAATCTATTTCATCAAGAAACTTAATATTGCATCAGCCAAAGATTTTGCTGATGCCACAAAAATAAGGAATTGTAGAATAATGTAGGAATTGAAAAAAAAAAAAAAATAAATAATTGAGAGTAAAATAATTGAAGTCCAAATTGCAATATTAATTGAGGTTTCATCATTATGTTTTGACATTAGATTTATATTATCCAAATTCAATTCAATGTTTTTTGATTCAATATATTCTGTTATTAGAAATTCATCGATGGAAACTGTTTTAAGATAATTATTGATTTTAGTGGTTGAGTTTTCAAAAGTAACATTATCAATTTTGGTGTAATTATCAAATATTATTAAATATGTTCTATTAGCATTATGATCATCGACAATATGCTCACCGGAAATTAAAATTGCTCCTTCTTTTATTATTTCTAAGTCAAAATTTTGTTCTCTAATTTTTTTACATTTCCCATTTTCTTTATTTAAAATATCAACTAAACATGTATTATTATTTCCGATTTTACAAAAAACATTTTTTATTTCTGTTTTACAATTTTGAATTCTAACATAAGTGTTGTTACAGTATGCTACTTGCTTTTCTAACAATAATTTTCCATCATATTGATTAATGGCTCTTGCTTCATATATTTTACATAATTTTTGAACAATGGGATATTTTATATATATAGCAATGACATCTCTGGTTTGGATAATTTTAAATTGCGAGACGTCAAGTAAGTCTGTTAAAGTTAAGTCTTTGTGTTCGTGATTAACAATTGTTTTGATCTCTTTTAAATTTAAAATTGCCGGGTTTAATATATTTGCCTTTGCCAAAGCAATTGTCTGAATTAAATTATGTAGTTCATTAATAATTAAATTGTTTCTTTGTTTCATATACTTTACTATTCTTGAACTCCCATTGAGACTGTTTCTGTTATTTCGGTTATTGCCTCAAATAATTTGGAATTGGTAACAAATTGTTTGTTCCCGCAATCCATTTCCAGACTGTTCCTAATTCATTTATACCCCTTTTAGTTTTATACTTGTCTATGTTGTCCAGCTGTTCGATTAATGTCTCAATTATTTTTATTTCAAATTTTATTTCAAAAATATTGTCATCATAAGGGCATATTCTTTGTATGACGAATAATTATGTTTTATATATGTGTTGGGTATTTCAAAGCTGATGTGTTTATTTGCGTCTATTAAGTTCCTTGTTTCCGTTAAAATGTTTCCATAGTATGTAAGATTTGTTAAGTGAAAAATATTACCAAAGTCATTGTAGAGAGCTACTTCATATCCTTCTATTAATACATAATTTTCTCTAGTATAATCCACGATATCAGTAGCTTTGATGAAATGCAACTCAACTATTATTACGAGTAGTAGTAAATATTGTATCATTTTCTGTAAATAAAAATTATGATTTTATATTATCCTTATGTATTATCCTATCTCTACTATATATCATAACCTTATGCCGCGTTTCCATGTGATCTTCTATTATCTTCTAGTATCACATTTTTTGTAAGAAAGAAATAGCATGTGAGCCGTACTTTATGGCATTGATGAATGTGAGTGTGAAACAGGTATACCTTTTTCATTTTTAAGGCATGTGATATCCCCTGTGATGCTAGGAGATCGAAAAAGTTCAACTTCTTGAACTTTTGCTATAAAAGTTGATCACATGCTATAAATATGACATTAATTTTTATAGTTGTAGTTTTTGTGCTGTCAAGCTGTCAATTTTATTTGCGCCAATATTAATTGTTTTGAAATAGTACAGAATTACGAATACAAATTGGAAAATAAAGAAAATCAAATCAGGTCAAGGGGTATGATTTAAAATAAATAAACATTCTTGGTTTTTTTAACCATCGCAATGTAGAGTTGGCCAGAGAGTTCCTAAGCGCATTTATGGAAATCATCAGTAATTTTTTTCTTTAATTTGGTGCTTGGTAGATTCACCAAGACTTTTTTTAAAACTGTTTTTTTATATTTTTTTTTTCGTGTGTATTTCACTGATGCTGCTGCAGTTGTGGCACACGAATTGGATTACCTGTAACACCTGATGCTGTCTGCACAATAATAATTATATAAAACAATTTAGTGTACGTAGACAAGAAGTTGTCAATAAGCACGTCTTGCAATCAGTAAACTTGCAGAAATGGATTTGTTTACATATTTTGCAAATGTCAAATATTTATAGGAAAAAGTACATATATGCATCTCGCTCTTTATAGCATTTGTTTTGTGATATGGGATAAGAAAAGATACTGAAAGATCACGTGGAAACGCGGCATTATTTCCTAAGTCTTGCTTAACTCTTTGTCTCTTATATTTTGGTTTAAGCTTATTTCTTTCGGTAGTAATCTTTTCATATATTATATCCCCCACTTGAAAGTTTTTAATTTTCCTCTTTTTATTGTGCTGATTGAGCATTTTTTCTTGAGCCTTTGATAATTTTTAATGTAAGTCAACGTGTTATATTTTATTATCAAATACCTCGACCGGTTTTTCGTTGGTGACTGAATGTATTGTTTTGTTGTACTGTTGTACCGCTTTAAATATAGATTCTACAAAACTAATTAACTGATATTCCTCTTTAATGCATCTTGCCATTTCGATAAGAGTGGAATGCACTCGTTCAATTTGACCGTTTGTTGTACTATGTTTTGGATCACAAAAGAATATTTCAATACCCAATCTGTTTATTAATGTTTTGAATTGTAATGTTGAGAAGCCTGGTTCATTATCAACTGTTAACATTTTTGCTTCAGGAAAATGTTGTAAGATTTCTAATACTTTTTCTTCTAGTTTTGTTTTGTCATCTATTAATTTAACTGTTAAATATTTCGAGTAAGAGTCTAAACAAGTTATAAATTTTAAATTTTGGGCGAAAAAGATATCCATGTGTATTAATTCACCCTCTTTTTTTGAGATTGGAGTCTCTCCAATTGGTATTTTCATCGGGTGTCTGGAATATTTATTTTTACTACAAATCTCACAGTTACGTATAAATTCTTTAAACTGATTTCTCATTTTTGGCCAATAATATTGCGTATAAATTTGCTTAAGGCTTTGTCTATAATTCCTATGAGCTCTGTTGTGGGTTTGCTCAGTTATATTACCCTGATCTTCTCTATTTATTACATCTAAAAGAAAGTTGTTTGTGTGTATAAATTTAATATTAAAGTTTTGGAATAGACTACCTTTTATTTCATAAAGATCTTCCACTGTACAATAAATTGCTGTTATTATTCCTGGTCGCAAAAATTCTTTTAAAATTGTTGTTAAATTTTCAGTTGTGTCATATTCGATTATATGTCTTACATTCCCAAAATTAGTGATTGATTCATGAATAGTAAATCGAGCTTTGCTTAATAAAATTTGTTGTTTAAATTGGTTTAGGGGCTTAGTGGTCTCCGGAATATGATTGTTATCACTGCTTTCCACAGAGTGTTGGGTTTCCGTTAAGGAAGAACTATCGGATAAATAATTAAGGTATTGCCGAGATAATGCATCTGCAACTCTATTAGTAGTTCCAGGTTTATATATTATTTTTGGAGCAAATTCCTTTATAAAAGCATGCCAACGCTTCATTTTGGCATTAGGATTTCGGACGGAAACGGCAAATGTCAATGGCTGGTGATCCGTATTGATCTCAAGATATGTTACACCGTACAGATAATTCCTTAGATTCTTTAAAGCCCAAGCAATTGCATACAACTCTTTTTCATTGGTTGCATAATTTTGTTCCGTTGAAATTTAATGTTTTTGATATGAAGGTAATTGGTTTACCTTCCTGAGTTAATACAGCGCCTATAGCGACATTAGAAGCATCTGTAATAAGGATAAATTTTTTGTTAAAATCTGGCTGATATAATTCAACTTCATGATTTAGTAAATATTTTAGCTTTTCACAAGCTATTATCCCATTTTGATCTAAACGTATATCTATTTTTTTTTATAAGTATTGCGAAATTTCCCCATTTTCACCGGATAGGTGTTTTGTTAAGGGTTTTGTAATGGAAGCATAATCTTTAATAAATTTCCGGTAATAACCGGTCATTCCAAGGAAACTTCTAAGTTGCCTCAATGTAGTTGGTATTGGAAAATTTTTTATTTTTTCGATTTTTTTGGGATCTGTTGTAATTATATTTTGTGCTATTATATATCCTAAAAATTCAACTTGTTTTTCATAAAATTTCGATTTCTCCAAAGAAATTTTCATGTGAGCCCTTCTCAAGGTTTCAATTATTGTTGTTAAATCTTTTGTATGATCTTCTAAGCTTTTTGAATAAATTATAATGCCATCTATATATACATGACAAGTTTTTCCAATATATTAACGTAATATATTGTCCATAGCGCGTTGAAAAATACTCGGGGCATTTTTCAATCCAAAAGGTAAGCGCAAGTACTCGTATTTTCCGTTATTCACGGAGAAAGCTGTTTTTTCTATATGATCATTATGCATTAAGATCTGGTGAAATCCTGACTCTAAATCTATAGTTGAAAAATATTTAGCATCGCTCAAATTTGAAAGTATTACCGTAACGTTTGGTATCGGATAACGGTCCGATATTGTTTGCTCATTAAGCTTTTTATAATCTACGACCATTCTTAATTTTTTTGTTCCATCTTCGTTTGTTCCTTTTTTGGAAACCACCCAAATGGGCGAATTATACGGACTCTTACTTGGCCTTATAATATCTTCATCTAATAATTTTTTAATTTCGTTATTGACAAATGCATTTACCGACAGAGGATACGGGTACTGTTTACTCCATATAGGAGTTCCAACAGTTGTGCGGATTTCCGCTTTTATATCTGTCCTAAATGGTAATTTCGTTTTTATACTTGAATGGTTTAACATGATTTCTTTTGTAATACTTTCTCTTAAAATATTTATTTCTTTTTGTTCAGCGTTTATCATTTTATTAATGCAGCGAATGTCTGGGGTTTTCTTTCCAGAATCATTTTTAAAATACTTGCCGGTAAGTTCCACGGCTGACATTTCATGATAATTATGTCCCGGAATTAATATTTTATTAACAGTATTTTTTTTTTTTTTTTGAATGCCGGTAAGACCATCGGCTTTCGCTTTAGGATTTCCGAATCAAAAAGTATCATTGTGTTTATTTATATAAGCGGTATTTTTCTTCGCTGGCGCTTTAGGAGCTTCAATGCTTCCCAGAGTATATTTATTTACTTCTTCATTTTCTAATAAATGTATTTTTAGAATTTTATTATTAAAAATTAAAATTTCTTTATCAAAATTCAATACAATATTGGCAATATTGGCAATACAATTTTAATAGTGTTTATCCTATTAACAAATCTCTGCTTCTAAGTTATTAGCTTCATAAAATCGTTCTTTTATGTTGAATATCGTTAAACTTGAAAAATGTGTTATAATGGTTTGTCCGTTAATTGTTCTAACATTCTTTTTAATTACTAATTGATGCCTGTTCATTAAAACATTAGGCTTACAGTAGCAACTCGTTGCTCCTGTATCAATTAGTATTTTAAACCTTCGCCCTGTTCTATCACTGTTTGCGTAGATGTAGGGAGGTTAAGCCTTCCTCTAAAAAAGCATTTTTATTAATTGTATTGATTCTCTGATTTTTTTGTTGTGGTTGTGAACTATATTGTGCACTTGGATTTGGTCGCTTAAAATTTTGAGAATAATTAATTCTGAAGTTTTTATTATTATTCCATACTCTATTATTACGTTGGATGGATCTGTCCACATCCATTGGTTCTGGTTTTGGTAAATTGTTATTATTTATCGCATTATTATTCCCAACATTATTTGAATTGTAACTTGCGTATTGGTTTCTATTTTGAGATCCTGGGTTTGGCTTAAAAAAATTATTACTCATATTTTTCTTTGGATTTCTTGTGGGAAATCTTAAGTTGTTCTGTCGGTTATAATGATTTATATTTCTTTGGTTAAATTCATATTTATTATAATTACGATTTCTATCGAATTGTATTGCAAAATTGGCCTTAAGGTTGTTGGATTCCAACTCTTGGGCCTTTGCCAGTGCGCTTGGCAAATCTTTAGGGGATAATGAAAATAAAATGTTGGATATTGGGGCATTGAGCCCTGTAATAAATACTCGAAGAGCATTTTGACGATTTTTTTCATTAAGTTGATTTGTAATTTCGTTATTCGTACCATGCGTCATTATTGTTTTGTTAATAAGAAGTGTTAGTTTCTTATTAACTTCATTATAATAGTCAATAAGGGATGAACTTCCCTGTCGGAGTACACTTAACTCCTGTTCTAATATATGAGATGGTCTTTTGTCGGCGTACGCAAAGTCCAACCTGCTCATAATGGCGTCATAGTTTAAAACAGTTCCGTGGTTAGTGAGAACATCGTTTGCCTCGCCAACAATTTTATTTCTTAGAATGGTCAGTGCCGCAAAATACCTGCGACTTCCGCTGTGGTAAAGGCTTATAGAATTATTATTCCCGAAAAGTCAGGTATTGACTTTATAATATCTAAAGATTCGTTACATATTATATTTTCGTTTTCATGGTTCAGTCACATAGACAGCTACCGAATTATATACCTACTATTAGTGTTGATATATGTCGTTTTAATTGGTCGATTTCAGTCTTTAATGTATTTGTATTAGCAGCAACTAGTCTTGCTATCATGTCATTTGTCAAAGCAGTTCTTGAGTTATTGTCATTAGTGCCATTTTTGCAAATTTATTTATTAAATCTTCCAGGATGCTTACAAAATTTAGTTATTACTTTTAATTAACAATTTCAAATTTTCGATGTTTTATTTAATAAAGGACACTTTTCAGTTGGATGATTTTCCTTACAATAATTGCAATAATACAATCTTGTGTACCCTTTAGTTTTTGTATTATGACACCAATTAAACATATAAAAATATATATTGTGTATATAAAGATAAAAAATACTCTTACAATTAGTTACAGCTCCGTGGTATTCTGAAGGTCGTTTCTGCTTCTTTTGCTGGTTGTCGATTTCTTTGGTTTATTCCTTGACCTGTTTGCTATTAATTTGTTGAATCTTCTTCTTTCCTTCCTTTTATTTGTTAGTTTTGTTAGAACTTTTCCCCCTCTCTGAGGTACTTGATTTAAAGGTTTGAGTTCAGAGTTATTATCACACTTTGTTGTCGGTGTTTTTTATAATAACTGCCTTTTGAACTCGATTTATATTTGGCACTCGTGTCGCGTTATTCCGAACTCTTACATTTTTTTTATTTTCAGAGATTTGTCGGTTTCTCCCGTGAGTAGGTATAATGAGAGGGTTCTGGCACAAGGAGCCAAAGGAGCGCTTGCTTATCTCGTTTTTGCGGTTGCGGTTTTGTCCGTCTATGGTTTAGTTTATCTACGCCTCTGCCCCATCCCTCAGTCCCCCACCCCTCAGTACCCCAGTCGCCATCCCTCAGTCACCCGTCCCTCAGTACCCCATCCCTCAGTCCCCCCCCCCCCCCTCCCTCTGGCCCTATCCCTCTGCCCCTGTCCTCCCGACCGTTCGTTTGCGGTTTTTGATAAGCAGTTGTATTAAATTTAAAATGTTTGTTTTTCAATGCTTGCCTTCTGCGGTTTTTTGATAAGCAGTTGGATAGCAGTTGTATTAAATTTAAAATGTTTGTTTTTCAATGCTTGCCTTCTGCGGTTTTTTGATAAGCAGTTGGATGTAATATACAAATTCTTGTCCGTTTGCGGTTTTTGATAAGCAGTTGTATTAAATTTAAAATGTTTGTTTTTCAATGCTTGCCTTCTGCGGTTTTTTGATAAGCAGTTGGATAGCAGTTGTATTAAATTTAAAATGTTTGTTTTTCAATGCTTGCCTTCTGCGGTTTTTTGATAAGCAGTTGGATGTAATATACAAATTCTTGTCCGTTTGCGGTTTTTGATAAGCAGTTGTATTAAATTTAAAATGTTTGTTTTTCAATGCTTGCCTTCTGCGGTTTTTTGATAAGCAGTTGGATGTAATATACAAATTCTTGTCCGTTTGCGGTTTTTTGGATAAACAGTTGGATGTAATATACAAATTCTTGTTTGTCAACGCGTGGGAAAATAATGATATGACTTCTGCGGTTTTTTAGATAAGCATTTGTATAAAATATAAAAAACAGTTATAAAATATTTTTTGAATAATTTTTATTAAACATTTAGAATACATGTTACAATACAATCTTAATGTCTTATCACTAATAGGAAGTCCATCGTGGTTCTTTGAAGATAGCTGCATATAAATTATAGACTTTTCTTGTAGTTTGATATCGTGACCACAAAGTTACACAATTACAAATGTCATACATTTCCTTATCTGAATTTTCAGCATAACAACAGTCTACCCTATGTAAACCATGAATCGAATATTTAAAATGAAGAGATGATCTCATTTCTGTAATCATGTCCTGAAAAGCTTTGACATGATCGGGATCTATGAATTTTTCATATTTAATTAAGAAATTTTCTAATTCCAATGAAGAAACCATAGTTGTTTGTTTCAAGTGAGAGGTATACTATAAACTAATTTTATTTTTTAAACTCTTCTTTATTAAAACCACAAACCGCGATAATGTTAATGATTTAGAAATGATTTTTAAAAGTCGCGCTCTAATGGAAAAAACACTATAAAAAGTCAGAAAACTTATAAACATATCACACTCAGTTTTTGAAGTTTTTTGATGTTGAAGCAAACGTTAATAAAGTCGTGAAAAGAAAAATTATAAACACTTAAAATGAGTGAAATATTAAAGGACCTGAACAACATTAAATTGAAGCAAAAAACAGGATTCGCAAAGCATTGTTTAAGGCTGTCTGATGTCCCTCTAAATGAACAAATACGAATTCTGAAAGCGGAACGGAAAAACACCATCTTTGGAACGAAAATCATGTTGGAACTGGAAAAAAATGTAATCTTTCTACCACAATGCTACAATGAATTAAAGGATAAAACTCTAGAGGTGATGAACAAAGGATCGTTTACATTTAAAAAATTGATGGTTGGAAACAACAAGAAAATTGATTTTGAGTTTTATAACGCTGATGAAAAACAATAAATTTAAAATGTTGTAAATAAAAAAACAAATTAAATATTTTAATGTTTTTATTTTAAATGTAAAATATTACTACGCTTAAAAATATGAAATTTATTATCAATAAATTGAACAAATCCATATAATGATTTTTTATTACATATAATATTCTTTAGCGTGTCCACTTTTTCATATTTATAAATAATTCCCATCAGTTGCTTTAGGAATTTATCTTCAAAAAACCATTCGATATCGCTTCCAATATCCATTTTAGAGGTAGCTTCATGCATCAAGTCAACAGTTTCATCATTTAACACTTCGTCATTACACCATTGTTGAATTATGTCTTTTAGTCTAGTCACTTCTTCATTAATTTTGAAATTTATTTCAAAAATTGACTGTTTCTGATAACTTTGTCCAGTTATTGTATATACATCACTTCTAAAGAAATTCATAATATTTAAGTCTTCATTTTTAATCCGTTTACTGCAACTAGCGGGTTCAACTTCTTGCTGATTATATTCTTCAACGCTTTTCTGGGCGTCTTTATGCTGTTCTTGTTGTTGTTGTTTTTTAAGGCTTTTTTTACGTTTTATTGATTTTTTTAGTTTTTTTAATGCAGGTTCTTTAATATCATCAATTGGTATTTCTTCATAACATTTTAAAAAATCACTCTCAAAATCGTGGTTTTGTTGGTCTTCTTCATTCTTATTAACATCATCATTATTAGTTTCCTCCAACACTTTATCCAAATTTTCATAATATGTTTGAAGATCACTCAAAAAATCCACATCCTTGTCAGCACCCCAAAATGCATCCTTATTCATTTTTAGTTAGTTTTTAGTTGTAAGTAAGGTGACTTTTGATTTTAAACTAATAGGTTCTTTCATTATGATGTAACTATTTATAACGAAAATACTTTTCAGTTCATGTTGTTATTATTTTGCGGTTAATTTTATTTTTATATATGAAACGAACAATTTTTACAACGACTTAAATTATATATATTTGTATAAAGTTGAATAATTTTGTTCGCTTCATCTTCCATGCGAGCAAATGATGAACATCCACAAGTGTCTGGTCCAGATCTACAATTATTATCTGACCACGGGCAGTCTTCAAAATGTTCGCCAAATCGCGAATTTATTTTTTTCAAATTGTTTTTATATTCTATTTTCGTTTGAATGTTAATAAGCCTATCCTTTTCATCCTCCGGTATGATATGTGAAAATTTTTTTAAAAAACTATAGA
The DNA here is from genome assembly GCA_914767935.1 of Coremacera marginata. Lineage (NCBI taxonomy): Eukaryota > Metazoa > Arthropoda > Insecta > Diptera > Sciomyzidae > Coremacera > Coremacera marginata. The sequence goes on from OU612045.1 coordinate 104,160,891, forward strand.
TATCCTTGATAATAGACATTTTTATTTTAAAACTACTGTATATTCATATGAAGAGTTTGATAATAAGCGTTAACATCAATGATTGTTGGTTTTATAGCATAATTTGAACGTTGATATAATTCTTGTCTAGTTTCATTATCATTTTGATTTATTTCATCATTATATTCAAAGCAATATATATTAAGTGTGAGTAATTCATATTTGCTATAGTAGGAACATTTAATACGTATTTCAAATGTTTCATATTTCAAATTAAAGTGACGATGAAAAACTCCTGAACTCTCATAAATGCCACCAATTTGCATTTCTTTCTCTATAAGATTTCTCCTGAAAGCCTCAATTGCATCTTCAACAGAAAATTTCCTAGTAGGAGTTGGAGTATTTCTATGATAACGATCTACATTCTTTTGATAGTCTGAATCATCATCATAAGTAGGTACTCTGTATGGATCTCTCAATGTTGTGGTCGGTGATGGAGTGATCGTATTAATATTATCATATTTAACATTTTCCAATTGAAGGGTTATGTTTACTTTTATCTGAAGAGAAGTATTCGGGATCTGTATGACAAAACTAACTTGTTTTCCATATTCAATATTGTAAAAAGTTGTAGTATTTTCACGTCGTTCATGTAAATAATTTCCAATTTGATAGCATGTAATGTGACGTATTTGTAATATTACGTAAGCAATAAATATAATGAATAAAAATTTTCTTGAGCTCATGTTTCTATGTTGAATCTTTCCCTAACCACAACTATTTAAGTAATAATCATGTTTAAAGTCTGTATATAGTCTTTTACATCAATGATTCCTACATTTAATGGTTCATAATTTGGATCTTGAATTCGAATTCTTTCAATTTCACCATTGCTTAGAATCATTTCAGTTTCTGTTTCCCGATATTCAAGGCATTTAATGCTCAATCTTCTCTCTTCAAATCTACTATCATAAGTACAACGAATTGGAATATCTACATTTTCATATTCAAGGTTAAAATGTCGATAAAATACTGCCTTAGAATCAATAATTCCACCAATTTCATTTTCTTTAGTAATTAAATCCTTACGAAAGGCTTCTATGGCTTCATCCACACTAAAAAGTCTAGAGGATATTCCTTGAGTTGTACTCTCAAATTTAACAGTTGTTGTTGTTGTTGTTGTTGTTGTTGGTGTTGTTGTTGTAGACAATTCTCTTTCTATCTCAGTACTTGATAGTTCATTAAAATATATTGGTTCCGTTTCTTTCAACAACAATAATGATATATTAATTTTCAAGACATTATTATCAGGTAGAGTTAAATTAAATTCAATACTTTTAGAGTTTTCATTTATAATAGGGATGGAAGTGTTTTCCAATTTCCAAAATGGTACACTGTACACATTTCTTAAAAAGAATATTAATGTTAAAAATATAATAAATTTCATTTTATGTTTTGTTCTTAGAGATATACACGTTCCTAAATTTCAGTATAAAATGATGATAATATCTAATCTGGTTGGTTTTATATATCAAGTTTTTATTTATTTATCATACAGATTATTATATAACATGTATTCATTTAAAAGTAATGCTGATTTTAAAGCACATCGTATTTGACGTTGTTTCCTTGTTTTGTTGTTGTTGTTGTTGAAGTGGTATTGACATTGACATGTTCTTGGATACATATTATACAACATTGATAAGTTAATTTCATCACATTGTGGAATATCTTCGATATTGAAAACACGCTGTTTTAAAAATTCTTCAATCCACTTTTGTTTCTCCGTCCCCTTTACATACACTTTTTTATTCTTCAGTAGAGGTTTTAAATATCTCTGAATGTTTTTAAATGAATCGCTTCCATAGTCCCATAGCAGATTATGATGATTTAATTTTAACCAATTGGATTGACGTTGATCATCTTCACTTAAATCCTTGAATTCGAATGGAGCTTTTATGTGGAAACAGTGGAATTCATCTTCACTTAATACAACTGCTATCTCCTTAAAAACAAAACGATTATCGTAGATTTTAAAACCTTGAACATCAACAGTTGCAGACATTGTGTTAAATAAATGGAAATAGTCTTCAGATCACTTATATATAGACCACATGTATGTATTTTTTATTAAATTATTTTTTTAATAGCATTTGTGAGTGGTGTATATTCAAAGACTTTATCGTGAATAAGCATACAATAAGCTGATGTACTTGGAGGAACATTCGCCCGAAATTTTAATTCAATTCTAATATCTATTGGACCTCCTTTTACACTCTCATTTTGATGAGAGACATCTAAAACAATTATTGGTGCAATGTTGACAAAATTTTCTGGTGATAAAAGTGGTTGTGGAGAACGTCCATAGTATCCTTGTTGAAATTTTTGATACATATCATAGAGTAAAGCGAAACGATTATGATCAAATCTAATGTTGAGATCGTCATAGGGATATATATCAGAGTTAAGATGAACTTTTACATCCGATAAGTTACAATGTATGAACTTATTGTTGTTTCTAAATCCTAAAATTATATATCGTGGTCTTTCATTTTCACCTGCCAGTTTCACATTCCATAAAATATTTGTACTTTCAACAAGAGAAGGATTATGATAAACATCCCAACTTCTAAACGATATATTAAGTGGTAGTTTACTATTTATTGTTTTTAACATTTTCAATCGGTAATCATCTGAAAGTTGAATATGTGGTACTTTCCATGTGATATTCAAGAGCTTTAATACAAGATTATCAGTGGTAGTAGTTGAACTCATAACGTTTTTGTCATCTTTAGTTCGCATCAAAATCAGTTCATGTTTACAATTCACAATTAATTTGTCAAAATCTTCTGCAAATCCAAGTAAATTCTTTAACGGAACACAAAAATTAAAATGTCCCGTTTTAAGTAGAATATTATCTTTTTCAAATGGACACCATCCAGCGTTTTGAAGATTTATACTTTCAAATGCATTAAGTGATACATAATTTTTCATATCTGACGCAATTCCCAATTGTCTTGTACGATCAATTTCGACCCCATTCATCTCATAACGAATTTCATCAAATAAATATGCTATACAGTTGTTCAAGAGTTTAACAGTTTTTGATATAGAATTATCGCTGTTGGATACAAATCCCTCAATATATAAAACACTCTCACTTAGTAATACATACAAGTCCTGGTTTTGTATTGGTATACGTATTTCATCATTGTTTTTAAATGATTGTAAATATGATGTATAGCTGTGATATTCTTTTTTCACTATACTATCATCGATGAATGGTTTATACAGAACATTAATAACGTCACTCATGTTGTTTTCTTAATTGTAATCCAATGCTTTCTAGAAAATCTTTGTTTGATTTTGTTAGATAAATTCTATGAGAGGATCTTTTAATACTAGGTTTTTTGTTCGAATTTGATTCTTCTTTTGTTGTTGTTGTCGGTAAACTAGTGAATGAGTTGTTATGTAAATGCTTTTTATTAAAAATAATCATTCTTTATGTAGGCCTTAAATGCAGTCTTATTGATATTTTTTCACCGCGAAAATTAATTAGGTTACCACCTTGGTCTACGACTTTAATAACAAGAGTGCTGATTTGTTTTGTGTTAACTGGTAAATATATAACATTAACTGGTATTTCCGTAATTTTGTATCCTGGACTAACTAGAAGTGAGAACTGATGAATTGTATGTACATTTACTTCATTTATATATGATCCATTGATAATATTACATTCAATTGATATTGTATTTATTTTAGAAATATCTACTGGATTATCAGAATAATTGATAACATCAGGTTTCAATACTCTTTTACTAAATCCTAGTAATGATCCAATTGAACAACTTCTATTGAAGAAAATTGGCTCCTTGGTACTATGAATTTCTGTTTGCAATGTGTTATAGTTTGCTTTTATATCTAGCAATCCGGCGTTATATGATTCATATTCATCAATAATTTTCTCAGATATATCGATGAATTCATAGGATCCTATGGGTATCACAATAGTCTTATCACCAATATGAAACAAATTATTTTCTTCATCCACATTTGGAATAGAATGATAAGAGTCGAAGCTAATTAAACCACAAACATAATCTTGCTTGAGTTCTATAGGTGGAAAATAATTTGCAACAAGTTGTGATGAATTTCCATTTATTGTTAAAGTAAACGACATGTTGTTTCTCAATCATTAAGTAGTTAACTAAAATATGTTTCTTATACATTATAACATTTATATTAAATCATTTACATCAATCCAAGAATTATGATCTGAAGAGAAACCTAACCATTTAACAAAAGCTCTATTATTTCGTCTTCTTAAAATTTTTTCAACTAAATATGTTTGTGGAAATTTGGTTTTCATTAATTCATATTCATAGAAGCCTCCTTTGACTTCATTTCCTTGATAATCTTCAAGTATGTATGTAGTAGGATTTGTATTTTGAATAATTTTGATTTTAAATATTTCGGTTGTCCAATTTGGTGTATAACCTTTTTCAAATATATGTTTATATTTACTTATTCTTACATTATCATTTAACTTAAATTTTGGTTTATGAAATATTTTTAGATTGTTATAAACAGTTTTTAGTATAAACTTTTCGTTTAAAGAATTTACTTCATTGGGTGTCATCTTAATAGTTCTATGAAATGTGTTATTATATTGATTAACTAGGTTTTTATAGTTATCAATCCATTTGTATGAGCCATTAAAGCTAAACTCTTTCCACATCATCCCCTTTAAAGTTCTATTGAAGCGTTCCACTATCGATGATTTTAATGTTGAAAATGTTGAATAATGATTGATACCTTTCAATGTCATTAATCTTTTAAAATGTACATTGTAAAACTCTTTTCCATCATCCGTTTGGAGATGTTTTGGTACACGGTTACTTGTTTTGAAAATATTTTTCATTGCGGTTGTAACGCTTTCTCCAGTTTTATTTTTAATAGCCTCCACCCATGCCTTCTTTGAAAATGTGTCAATAACAGTAAGAAGGTAACGATAATTCATATTGACATTACTATATGGAATCATTTCCACTAAATCTGCTTGCCATAAGTCATCAATTCCTTTTATAATTACATGTCTTCTTTTAAAATTTTTTCGTGCTTGTTTATGCAGCTCTTCAACTATGTCTCGTTTATTATTCATTGTCATATATCTCGTTATTGTAAACCTTTTATTTGTGGATATTTTATTTTTAATTTTTTAACATCGTCTACATTAGGCTGATTTTTTCCGACTACATATTTAAACAAGAAGTCTTCAATTGTCTTTAAATAATCATTAACTTCTTCAAAGCTTTCCTTATATACAGATTTTATTCGATTATCAATTGCTGCCTCAATTAAATCTACATCACTTCGAATGTTATCATTCAGAGCAACGTTCAAATCTCTAATTTTATTTTCTAATCTATTTGTTATACTGTTAAGATTCTCCATGACAGTATTTATATCTATTATTTTCTTTTCATAAATGTTTGTTATCTTATTTAGATTCTCAAAGAAAAATATACGTGAAATGGCATCATTATCATCATTTGGTAAACCTAAATTGGTAACTCTTTTCATATGTAAATTTAGGTTTTTATTTTCATCTAAACTCCAACCGATTGTATTTCGTAAAATTGCTTTGATATTTGCTTTGCTATTGTTATCTTTCGATGAAGAATGACCAAATTTATCAATACTTGAATACATTTTAAGCTATATAATTATATTAGCTTCTTTCAGCTCTTCAATGATGGATATTATTTCGTTATTATGGTTATTATGTCCAGCAGTTGATGATGATATAAGTAATCGTAATCGTTCAACTAATTCATTAGGATCATCCCAATATACATAATTCGATTTATTGCTAATGGATTTTAAAACTTTAAGACCTTTTCCATGTATCAATGCGTTTGGTAAATTGAACATCTTTCTTATTATACGTTGATATTTATACGATTTGGTGCCTTTTATTTGATCATTTGAGTTATAATTACGTTTATGAGCATTTGTAGATAATAGAATGTCTTTATAATTTTGTAAATCCCGTTTAGTGAAATGAAGGGGATTTGTATGAAAAACTAATTCAAATAGACCAGGTGTCATCTGCCATTTATATTTTCCAACAGAAATTTTATTTTCATTAGGGATTTTTAAAAGTTCTTTTCCATATCTCCATCTCCCCAATGAATCTATATTAAATCCATAGACTTTATCCAATTTTTTACTATCTTTAAGTATTTGAATGTTATGTTGCAGAGAATTTTTTTTTCGTGTATTTTGTAATTGCTTAAGGTGTTTGTAATCTATATTTATTTGATCATTAGCCTTACGCTTAAAATGTTTATGCTTTGTCCATAGTTCTCGATCATTATCAATATTTTCTTTAATTATATTTTCTCGTTCTATTTCGATATCCGTATCACTATTATTTTGTAATTGCTTAAGGTGTTTGTAATCTGTGTTTAATTGATCCTTAGCTTTACTTTTAAAATGTTTATATTTTGACCATAGTTCTCCATCATTTTCAATGTCTCTTCTTACTTTGTTTTCTTTTTGTACTTCACTTTCAATCAAATTGTTAATTTTCTCATTATTACTATTATTGTTATTACTATTTTTTGAGTTGAGAATTTCGTTTGATATAACAGGACGATAAATTTTTTTAATTTTATTTTTTAATTGTTTTTTAAATTTTACATCTTTTTTTATTTTTAATTTCTTATCTCTTGCTTCTCTTTTGTTAGAGCTAACAATATTTTTTGTTTTTTCATACCTAACAGGTACTAAGTCATTATCAATATCATGAATGTTGACTTTAGTACTCAACTTGGAGATTTTATTACCATATTTCTCTTGTTTCAACGAACGTTTCTTATTATTGTGAAGATTTCTTAATCGCTGTTTAAAATTTTGTTGTAATCCTTTGTTTTTTCGTTTTGTAATAATTTGTTTTTTAACCCTTTGTTTTGTTTCATTTTCAAAGTCAGATTCAGACTCTGTTTTATCGAAGTCAGATTCTGACTTCACATTGTAATTAACATAGCCTTTGTTTTCTACATCAGCATAATTCTCATTTTTTAAGTCTTTATCAATTTGTACTGTTTGAATGTCAGGCTGCTTGGTGTTCGAACGTTGATAATATTTTAAAGACTTTGCTAATTCATTTTCAATGTTGGGTTTTATCTTGTTTGTATGCAAATATGGCTTGTTATGCCTTAGTTTATTTTTGTTCAATGAACTACGCTTTTTTAAAATGTTCTTATCATTCATTGTTGTGTCAAGTGTTGATAGATATTGTGGATCAACATTCAAGTGTACATTTTGAGTGGATTGTTGTGGTAGGTCATCATCAATAGCATTCCAAAGCATTTCATCAATATTCTCTTTTTTGGGTTTAGCAAGAACGTTAGTGTGTTTTTTTTCTTTGTTATATTCATTGTGTTCATCTTTATTAAGCTTTCCAATTATTTCATTCAATGGTTTTGAAATGGGTTGAAATGTATTTTCAAGCAACTCAACTCGATCTTTTTCACCTAATTTTATTTCCTTTAGTTTTTCCTTTAAGATTTTCCGAGTGTTGGCAAGGTTTGTTAAAACATTGAGGTTTGTATTTTTCATGATTATTGTTTCTGTGTGCTGTCTAAAATCAGATCTGGTGTATATCTGATACCGATCTGGTATATATCTGATACTGATCTGAGGTGTAACAGGTGGTGATGTGATTTTTATATATGTATGAAATTATCAAAACCTTTTCGATATCGACCCTTGTTTATAGTATCATCTTTATTTATCACAACAAAACCATACTTTTCTTTCCAACATTCATTACAAATCCTTATAAACATTTTGAAATCCATGTCTCCAATAACATGATCATTAAAAATATGCTTTAAATTCATTTCATCTTGTTTGAATATAATAATCATGTTTGCATTATCACGTATTAAATGCTTAGGAATTTTTGTATAGGTTTGACACAAATAAAAACAATCAATTTGCTTATGACGACCCATACAAAAATATTTTCGTATAGTGCTTTGTTTGTCGCAAATAACATCATCAAAAATGAAAATTGAATTTGGTTGAGCTTTATCCGGACTTATAACATCTTCGTTTTCTGAGAAAGTGTAGAGATTTATTCCTTTTATCGGTGCAATCAGTTTCTTCAAATATTCATATTTTGGTTGATATAAAGATTTTGAATATATGTATATGTTTTTAAACTTTAAACCATTTGGATTTACAATTAGACTAATCATAACGTTAGTTTTACCACAATTTGATGGTCCAACCAATAAAGCACGTATTGAATTTGGTAAAAGAGGACTGTGAACAATTTTGTTTTTTTTATCATTACTTAAAAAGTCAGCATTATTAACATTAAGCTGAATACGTTGTTTAATTAATCGCATTTTGATTACTATATTAATTGGTATATAAATCAATCATATATAATACAATCATCATTCTCCTTTTACAAACACAACCAAAATGTTAATTTTATTTTGAAAATGGGTATAATATACAAGGATAGTGCACATCAGAAACAGTTGAAAAGAGGATATGGTTTCATAAACAACTTAATAAATTCATTACCAGTTGAACTTCATTTACCAGGATATCAATTTTGTGGACCAGGAACAAAACTTCAAAAACGTTTGGAAAGAGGTGATAAAGGCATTAATCCATTAGATGCTGCTTGTAGAGAACACGATATTGCATATTCACAATCAAAAGATATAAACACACGACATCAGGCTGATAAAATTTTATCTGAAAAAGCTTGGCAAAGAGTTACATCCAAAGATAGTAATTTGAAGGAACGTGCCAACGCTTGGCTCGTTACAAATGCAATGAAAGCAAAAGTGAAATTTGGAATGGGTATTAAGAGAAATAAGGAAAAAAGTAAATCGAAAAGAAGGCAATCTAAGCGCAAAAAGTATAAAAAACCTAGAGTGAATGGAAAGAAGCTCTTTTCGTTAGCAGTTAAAAAGGGTGTTAAAATGTTAATAAAGAAGAAACCAAATTCATTCAATGATGCATATAGAATAGCCCATAAAGCTATACAATCAAGTTTTAAACGGAAAAAATCACAAGTTAACATACCACGAGTAATCCCAGTTCCAAAAATTGGTGGAGTCTTACCATTAATACCCATTTTAACAGCACTAGGTGCTCTTGGTGGTATAGCTTCTGGAGGATCAGCTGTTGCAAAAGTCTTAAATGATATAAAAAATGGGAAGGAACAATTATCTGAAGCTACTCGCCACAATAGATATATGGAGTCGATAGCTATGGGTAAAGGTCTATTTCTCAAACCATATAAACAAGGTTATGGTTTGTTTTTACGTCCTCATCCAAAAAATTTTTGAAAAAGCTACCCAAAAGACCATTAACCGATGTCGATTTAATAAAATATTGTAAATGTCTTGAACATTTTAGAGGGATTTTTATGAGAGATTCTTTACCGAAAAAACCTTACGCTCAAGAATGTGGTATACTTAACTTAGATGATGTTAACGGTCCCGGTACTCATTGGGTAGCTTACTATAAAAATAAAAAATATAAGGAATATTTTGACAGCTTTGGAGACTTGCAACCACCCAAAGAGGTCATCAATTACTTAAAACCGCCTATATATTACAACTATAAACAAAAACAAAAATACAATACAGTTATTTGTGGTCAATTATGTTTAAAATTTTTATTTCAAAAATATAATTTTACATAGTATGTTCACTTTATGCTAATACAAAAAATAAAAGATTTATCTTAATTTTATATATAACATTTTTTATTTCAATAAATTGTTATTAAATAACATATAAAAATTTTTAAGGAAAATAATGCTTGGGAAAATAATGAACTGTGCTCTGCGGTTTTTGATAAGCAGTTGTATAAACATTTTTATTTTATCAATGCTTAGCAAACTAACAAATTGTCTTCTGCGGTTTTAAATTTTTTAAGGAAAAAAATGCTTGGGAAAATAATGAATAAAAATTTTTGTTTTATTAATGTTTGGGAAAATAATGAACTGTGCTCTGCGGTTTTTGATAAGCAGTTGTATAAACATTTTTATTTTATTAATGCTTAGTAAACTAACAAATTGTCTTCTGCGGTTTTTGTTGATAGAATTTTGTTAAAATTTTTACTATATAAAGCAGTCTAATTTTTAAAAACAACACAGTTTCAACCTAGTTAACATACAAAAAACAAAAAAAAAAAAAAAAAACATGGAAATTAACAATATGGAATTGGATGAGGAATTTGATTGTAATCCTGAGAACTACATGATCATCACCCCGGAACCTTCTTTTCGGTTGGCAACGACGGACTCTCATATCGATAACTATTGTCATTTTAAATATCTATGGGAACATCCCCGATTTGCAGATGTGTTTAGATTGGCTCTTCAACCAAATATTGAAGAGCTTTGTGAAGAAAATGTGAGGATTATGGACGATGGAAATGGCGTCCAGAGAGACACAATGTCGGAAACAAAAATTTTATTCATTGATCAGTATAAAAAACTAATCGTTACTAAAGTAGATGTAGTAACCATAGATAATGAATGTAATGTAATTGATTCTAATATATTTTTTTGTGAACTATCTTTCAGAAGATTGCGAATTTATTCTGAAGATATAACCTTTTAATTAATAAACAATTATTTTAAATATATGAAATTCGTTTGTTTATATTTTTTTTTTTTTGCTATTTATTTTTAGTTTTCAGCCTCTTAATACATTTTTATTTAATAATCGATGGTGTCCCCATGCAAGGGTATTAACACCATTTTCTAATATATAACGTTTATCATCAAAATAACTTAAAACAATTTTTTCAATTTCTTGTGTATAAATCTTATGAATCTTAGATCTAAAAGTTAACATTTTATCATAATAAATTTTCTTATCAAATAAACATTTTCTATAGTCATCAATGCTGAGAGACATCAAAGCTGATTTTTTTACCCCTTTAGCTTTTTTGATATCATTATCGCCCTCAACACTAATAGAATACATTTTTGACCTTAAACCAATGAATTCCCTCATTATTTTTCCATTATTTTCATCTTTCATGAAACCTAACACCTTTTTATTTTGTCGTTCTATCCCAAAAGGATTGTTGGGCTTGTAGTCGGATGTGTCAAATTTTAAATTAATGTCTGGTTTAATATCATTATAGAAGTCTTCAGTCTTAATTGAATAGATGAAAGAGTCAGTATCCATATAGCATAAACTTAAGTTCTCTCTAAATTTTGGAAGCATGTAATCATAATGAAAATCATACATTTTCCATTTAGAGAGTTCAAGAACTACAAATCCTATATAAATTGGTTTATCATATAGGGTATGTATTCTATTAAGTTGTATTGCTACCATATTTTCAGTAAATCTTGTAGAGCTATGAAAATTTGGTTTAGCAATTAAGCTTCTAGCTCCCAATCTTTTTCCTCTACTTTCCCACTCGCAAACAATTTTAACATCTTTCCTCTTATCTACATTCTCCATGGTCTTACCATAGACAGCATTATTTAATAACTTGAAAAAGTTCTTTTCAAAATCATTTTTAGCTTGCGTTCTATGTAAAGTATTTAAATCTATATATTTTTTTAACCATGGTGATTGTTTAAATTTTAATATTCTATGAATTTTTTTAAGTTTTATTCCATTTTGTAAGCATTGTTGTAAGTTTACATAATGAATGATATAATTTGATTTATTATTCAAATCGACTATAAGTTTTTGATGTTTACCGATCGGACTTTTTTTATTTTCTGAACAAAACGGTAAGTCATTATATTTGTCATGCTTTGCAGAAGGAATCTCTAAATCAACTTCTAAAATATATCCTTCATCAGAATCATTAGCATGCTCATGTAACTGAAATGTTGATACGTCATCAAGCCATTCAAATTTTCCTTCAGGTAAATATTGAGACATTGCCCAACCATACAAATTATTGGCATCTAAATACATGAGATAACTTGAGGGTTTTGTAACATCAAAATCATCTATATATTTATTATTTACCTTAACATGTCTATTGGAACATTGTACAATACCTCCCCTTATTCCTTTTTGAATGAATTTAATCATATCTATGTCTGTTAGAAGGTCTAATTCAATTTTAGTGTACTTTAACATTGCTCCCCAAGATAGTCCGGGAGCTGTATAATATTGACAAGGATCAAGATTGTAAATTGATTTACATACTTTTCTAAAATTTTCGAAAACATCAGTAAGCAGTAGAACATCTGTTTTTAGGTAAAGTTCTAAGTAATCATGTAGTGTTGTACAATTAAAAGTTGTCCATACTTTTTGTGCATGTTCATAGTCAGCAACACTACATTCTTCATTGATTAATTTATTAAAAAACTTTTCCCTCGGAGGTAAACATTCCTCTTGAAGTTTTTCCTTTGAATCAAAATAATCATAAGGAAATATACCTTTTTGCTTCAAGAGATTGAATTCGACATCATCGTTAAACGTAGACCGTAAAATATAAAAATCTCTGTTTGATAAATTATTGACTAAGTTTGATAGACTGGAAGCCATAAATCTAAAGGAATCTAAAAACCTTAGTTCAACGCTATCACCATCATCGAAATGTATATGTTTAGAAATGGAAACATATATTTCCTTATTTATTGGTACTACGTTTATTCTACCAGGAATCGTTGAAAGTTCTTTAACAAATAAGTGACAATCATATGAAGAAAGATTGTGGAACAAGATTGGGATGAATTTAGGAATTTTAAAATTTAAATTACAATCATTATGAGCCGGTCCGCGATATTTTCCAGTTAAATGACAATGATCTGCTACTCTATACTCATCGTCTTCAAAAGGTTTTTCACAAATATGGCAATCAGTACTATTATTTTGAATATCTAACTCTAATGGTGTGAGAAAATTCATTGGTTTAACTTTACTTAAGTAATTATTATAAATTTCCTTAGCATCGGAAACTAAAGTTGTAATAAAATTAATAGGTGCATCTTCACCTGTATACATTCTAAACTTATCTAAAGAATTATTAAAACTACACTTTATATAATAACTATATGCGTGTGGAATGTGACTCTGAACCGTTCTTATTGAACCTGAGTTTTGAATGTTTTCTGGTGTTAGAAAACATTCAAAATCTGCATATACTACAAAAGGAATGTCTAACTTATGTTTAAAATTTTTAAATGCAACCTTACTATTTTCTTCATCCGGAACTTTTGTGACGATTCTGCTACACTCTTGTCGATGACGCTGCAACTTGTAGCTGGATTCTAAATGCTGCAGACAAATATTACATAAAAACATTTGATTTTTCTTCTTTGTCACTTGATTCCGCAAAAGTCTGAAAATACAAAAAAAAAAAACAAATTATTAAAAATGCTTTCAACATTATATTAATAAAATATTTACCTTGAAATGTTCTTGATCCAAACATAATGAAATTTATCAATTTCTTGGAGCAGAAGTAGATTTATATGAGTACTCTTCTCCTGATTTGTAAAATAGTAGGGACCAACTATACTCTTGAGCTCTTCATCATATCCAAAGACATTGATGCTTATTTCCGGATTATTTTCCTCGAAAATTTTAATATCATTGACTCTCAACGGAAAGATAAGCCCTTCAAAGTTAAGAGTTTTACCATTCTCCAAATGTATTATAGACGATTTTATATCTTCTACATTATAAGTCAAACATCTTTGTGGATTAGTAATGAAAGGATACAAGGCTGATATCATTGCCCATTTAAAGCAATACTCATCATTATTTTGAACATTTATACAAGCCTTTTTATCTAATAACATTTTTGGTAATTTAATATATTGCGAACCTTTTATTGGTTTATATTGATTAATATTAATCTCCAAGTGCAAAATTCTGATGAGAGTCCAACCGCTGTCACGTTCTTGAAACTCTGACATTTTTGTTATTAAATTGTTACGATTTTCATCAAAAATTGAGTTTAAGTCTGTTGATTGTTGAATCATCACCATTTTTGTTTGATGAGATTTGATATCAATTGTCATCTCCTTATCACACATTTTCACATATTCACAAAACAATTCTATATTAAATTTAATGCTGGTGTGTTTCTGCAACATATCTTGAAGAGCTTGTATAACTATTTTTTTAGCGTTATCTAGAAACACTTCGGGAATCAATAAACCTTCATTGGTATTTTTGTATATAAATGATTCTATACGTTCATTAAATACAGATGAAATTCTAGTTAAATGCTCGTTTACTATTTCACCGCTATTCTTTTTATGAGCGTTAGTCCTGATGTGGTAAGACCAATTCTTTAAAATTATATCTTTTTTGCATGCGCTGCAATAGACATTTGGAATAGTATTTGCTGCAATCGTCTGAAGATTTGGAACATTATTTGATGTTGTTGTAGATGCAGTTGATGTTGATGTTGATGGTGCTGTTGATGTTGAGATAGTTGATGTTGCATTTGGTGTTGAAGAAGATGATTTATGTTTTTGCCTTATATGGTTCACTAAATTATCATTACGATTAAAGAACTTCATGCAAATATCACATTTAAAATGTTGTGATTGTTGACTTTGATGTTTTACTCTCACATGTCGGTTTAAATTAAACTTTTTCTTAAAGGATAACTGGCACTTTTCACATTTAAATGAGTCCATTTTTGATTGTTTATTGAATTATGTAGCTAGCACTGACTGCACAAGTATTTGAAATTGCTTTCATTTTTATAGTCTATGCAACTGCTTATCAATTTTTATATTTTATGCAACTGCTTATCAAAAAACCGCAGAAGGCAAGCATTGAAAAACAAACATTTTAAATTTAATACAACTGCTATCCAACTGCTTATCAAAAAACCGCAGAAGGCAAGCATTGAAAAACAAACATTTTAAATTTAATACAACTGCTTATCAAAAACCGCAAACGGACAAGAATTTGTATATTACATCCAACTGCTTATCAAAAAACCGCAGAAGGCAAGCATTGAAAAACAAACATTTTAAATTTAATACAACTGCTATCCAACTGCTTATCAAAAAACCGCAGAAGGCAAGCATTGAAAAACAAACATTTTAAATTTAATACAACTGCTTATCAAAAACCGCAAACGGACGGTCGGGAGGACAGGGGCAGAGGGATAGGGCCAGAGGGAGGGGGGGACTGAGGGATGGGGTACTGAGGGACGGGTGACTGAGGGATGGCGACTGGGGTACTGAGGGGTGGGGGACTGAGGGATGGGGCAGAGGCGTAGATAAACTAAACCATAGACGGACAAAACCGCAACCGCAAAAACGAGATAAGCAAGCGCTCCTTTGGCTCCTTGTGCCAGAACCCTCTCATTATACCTACTTCCCGTGTCCTTACTTTTTTTTTTTTATTTTCAGGAACTCACAACGGTCTGCGATATTTCGTTTGCTTACTTTTTATTTTCAGCACTTAATACAAAATTTTCACGAGTGCCCCACGTTGGGCGCCAATTAATTAAAGTTCTTCACTTTTTGAGTTTTTAAAACGATTATTATTTTTCTATCACTTAGTCAATACTACTCACTTATTCAATACTTCAACTTCACTGTTTTATTCTTTAACTCAACTGCCCTCAAATTAATCTAGCCTCTATTACTTAAAGTGTTTTAATGTAAATATCCAGATGGCGCACCAGCGTTATTCGCTGGAAAAATCTATTTCATGAAGAAACTTAATATTGCATCAGCCGAAGATTTTGCTGATGCTACAAAAATAAGGAATTGTAGATAAGAAGATTTGTTATGGAACTCTAACGAAGCGAGGTTGTTGATAATTTTGGTTACAGTTAGTATTTAATTTCATAAGGAAGGGTGGTCTTAACTTGCATGCCGTTTTTGAAGGAGTCATACAATATGGTTTATCCAATTCAATAAATTATTTCATTAAAACCGGTTCTTTGAAACTTAATGATTTGAATAATCGCTCAACTTTTTTCGATTACGGTAATCTTGTTGGCCAAATTAAACCAAAGGAAATTTCTATTCAAAATTTACGACAAAAAAATCTTAAATTCACAGCTAAAGAAACTATTCTCTTTTTGCAGTTTTTTACATGCTTTGTTGGTGACTTAATACCTTGCGGTTACCCAATTTGGAAATACGTTTGCATTCTAGAGAAACTTGTGTGATTGATTTTACGTTTAGAGTTTACCGAATCGGATATCTCGAAGCTGCAAGAAACTATACACCTGCATAACAAATTGTATGTAGATATGTTTCAAGACACTCTCAAGCCCAAGCACCATATATTATTACATTACCCAAGAATAATAAGAAATTGTGGACCTCTTAAATATTTTTGGTGCATGACAGTTGTTTGAACTCGAGAGAGAGTGTTTGCGTATTTTTCGAGCTCCAGAAATATCAAAGCAAATTAATCGAAAACAATAACATTATGTGCTTAAATTAAATTATTAATATCATTAAATGCATTTTATAAACTGTGATCTTTATTGCTTTCAAGTCATTTGTTTAAAATTAAAAATCCAAACATTAAGCTTAATCTTTAAGCTCGTTAAAATTACTTTTCGTATAAAAAAAGAAAATAAAAGGGAAGAAAAAGTGAAAAAAAACCATATACGTATGTAAATTATAGTTCGTGTATAAACTCTTTGCGATCTATTCATCTCGGTTAAACTCAATGTCTCTGTGCTGAGTGTACTGCCGCTGTCTTGAACTCTTTATTTTAATCTACGCTGTGCTTCCACCTACTTTCGTCAAACTGATTTGTTGAACTCATGACGCCGTCTCCAATGGTAACTCGACAACAGCGTGGCAATAACAAAACTGAAGGGACACCAAATGTGGGAAACAGCAACTCAATCTCGATATCTGCTCATTTAAGTGCATTAGAAGAACGACTCAAGGCTAATGCCAAAGAAGAACTGAAACAACTGGAGGATCGTCTACGGCAGCATGCTGACAGCTTGTACAACCGTCTCTCTGATGATATTGTAAACAGGTTTCAACGTTTGGAGAGTGAAGTGGCGTCAACTCAAGAGAGATCAAGTCAAAATTTTATAAATATTGACAGCAAAATTCTTTTGCTGGAAGACCAGCTAAATGCTCTTACCGCCCGCTGCGATGAACTTTCCGAGCAAATTCGCCTAAACAGCAATTTCAGCAGCAGTATAAACAGTAGCAACTTCAACAGCAACAACATCAACAGCAACAACAACAACATTCCTGACTTTTCCTCGGATGTAGTTCTCTTTGGAATACCATATTCCGCAGAGGAGTACCTAAAGAGTGTATTTAATATTATCTGCCGGTTCATTGATTTTCAGTCGCCTCCAATGAGAGATGTTTTTCGTGTGAAGGTAAAATCTAAAAACATTAACCCGGTAGTGGTTGTTAAATTTTATACACCCTATGATCGTAGCCGTGTTTTGAAGGCCTTTGGGGACTTTCGAAGGATAACTAAAAAACCTGTCAATCTGCGCGAAGCTGGTATCGATTCGGATAATAATGTATACATACATGAGAGTCTTACCATTGACTGCCGAAAACTACTTCAAGCTGCCATCACTTATAAGCGTCAAAAACGAATTTTTAACGCGTTTACTCGTCGAGGTGCCGTCTACATCAGGCTACTTAAAGATGGTGAAAGTCTTCAAATTCGCAACAATGAAGAACTTCAAAGAATTGTTTGTGCTGGAGATGGTACTTAATACAGCTGTTTTATTTTTATGTTATTTTGTAATATTTATTAATATGCCTCTTATTTATATGATATTAAATTTATATCTATTTATTTATATCTATCTATTTACTTTCTTTTCCTTTTCTTTCTCTCTACATCTATTTTATATTCAGCTATTTGTATACTTAAATGCTTTCAGTCCGTTGTTTATCTATTTTTATTTTTACTATTATACCTGTTGTAAATTATACTGATTTCGACGCTAAAGACAATCATAAAACTATAATTGAAATTATGTGTAGGCAGCATGAAGGCATAAATATCGTGCACTTCAACGCACGAAGCTTAAATGAGTTTAAATTGGATTATGTTTTACATGTTTTTGTAAACTCCTGTGTTGATGTCATTTGTGTCTCGGAAACATGGTTTCATGAAGACGTGATTGACTCCTATTTGAATATGCAAAATTACCAGCTTTTTCGGAATGATAGATCGGATAAGAGAGGTGGTGGAGTTGCAGTATATTGCAAAAAACATCTTAAAGGTAATATTATAGAAAAATCAAGTCAATCAGATATAGAATTTTTAAACATCGAAATCTTAGGCAATGGCACTAAATCATTTCTCTCTTGCGTGTATAACTCTAATTGCAACTGCAGCTTGGATCCTTTTTTCTCTTCACTGTCAAATTGCGCCATCGATTATGAATATTTTATAATAACTGGTGACTTTAATTTAAATCTTCTAGCCAATAGCAATACTACCAGCAACTTCCTTGATCGTGTGTCTGGAGTTGGTCTCACTGTAGATAACACTTCTATGCCAACTAGATTTTCTAACAACTCTCCACCGAGCTTGCTTGATATTTTCATTGTATCCGATGCATCATCTATACTTCTTTTTGACCAAATATCGTTCGTATCTGACCATGATCTTATTTTTTGCACATTAAATATTACTTTTGCACCCACTGAGCCTGAAATTAATTTTACCTATCGTGACTACAAGTCAATTGATAAAAGCTCTCTGATTCATAACTTGAATTTAATTAACTGGTCAGACTGCTGGTTTCTACAATCAGTTGATGACAAATTAAATTTTTTCATTGACAAGATTAATTATCTTTTTGATTTGCATGTCCCCTTGCGTAAGCGCCGCGTCTTAAATAATAATTGTCCCTGGTTTTCGCAGTCAGTTCAAGCAGCTCTTAAAAATCGCACTAAGGCATATAGGAAATGGAAGCGCCACCCTACTGCATTAAACTGGAATGTGTACAAAAATGTTAGGAACGCAGCTACATCTGCTGTTAGGTTGGCTAAAATAACATTTTTTAAATCAAAATTGAACCCTGAGCTTCCTTCGAAGCAGTTACGGAGAAATCTAAGGGGTATTGGTATTTGTAATAAGGACTCTGAGGCTTGCCGTATAGATCCTAACCAACTGAATGATTATTTTGTTGCTGAATGTACATCCAATCCAACTTATACCATCGAAGATGGTAGCACGGATACAATATCTCAAAACGAATTTCAGTTTGGCGCAGTGAGTGAACTAGATGTTCGTTGCGTAAGGAATATAAAATCAAATGCGTCTGGAGAAGATGGAATCTCTATTAGGTTAATTAAACTCATTTTACCACATGTCCTTAGTCCGCTTGTCCACATCATAAACCACTGTTTCACCACCTCTTGTTACCCACATATTTGAAAGGTAGCGACTATAATTCCTGTAGCAAAAAAAATGAATGAATGCACCCCAGGTGATTTTCGTCCAATAAGTCTCTTGTCTTCGGTGTCCAAGATATGTGAGTCGCTCATGGCTGAGCAGATCTCTCATCACTTAAGTGTATTTAACCTCATGTCTCATCATCAGTCTGGTTTTCGCCCTGGTCACAGCTGTTCCACTGCTGTAGTGAAAATACTAGATGACAAGAGTACCTTTTGACATGGGCGACTTGACATTACTCTGCTTGGTAGATTTCTCAAAAGCGTTTGATACTGTCAGTCACTCTATCCTCTGCAGGAAACTTGCCATAAATTTTCGATTTTCAAAATCTGCGGTCCGTCTATTAAGAAACTACTTGGTTGGTAGGTCTCAAAGAGTTCGTGTGGGTCAAAATTTTTCTATGCTAAAAAGCACTACTAGCGGAGTACCTCAAGGCTCAGTACTTGGACCTTTGTTATTTACTATGTTTATAAACGATATTTTCTGCAAATACCACCATGTCACTATGCATGCGTATGCTGATGACCTCCAGTTGTACTTGTCCAAGCCCTTGGGCCTAGTTGAAGATCTATGTGCCAGAATTAATGAGGACTTAACTGTGGTATCTTCATGGGCGGCAGAAAACATGCTATTGTTGAACCCTCTGAAATCATATGTCTTACCAATATCTAAAAAACAAATTTGGCATGAGGATTTACCTCCAGTTCTTCTAAATAATGTGCAGCTGAAACTGGTTAGTACGGTCACCAATCTTGGTTTTCGTATACACTCATCTCTATCATTTTGTGATCACATTAATTCTTGCATAAAAAAAGTATACTATGTGCTTCGTAGTCTTCGAATGACATCAAGCTTTGTCCCTGTTGAAACTAGGAAAAAACTGGTATTGCAGCTGTTGATACCGATAATAACTTACTCTGAAGTCGTGTATTGCAATCTTGATTCACGGTCGTCGCACAAGCTTCTGGTCGCCTTTAATAATGCAGCCCGCTATGTATATGGCCTAAAAAAGTTCGATCATATCTCCACCTATAGCAAAAAGATGCTTGGCTGTAGCGTACTTAAATACCTTGAGGCGAGACATTGCATCTTTTTACACCGGATTATTTACACTCGAAGTCCTCCTTATCTTTTTGAAAAGGTTAAATTCTGCAGATCAAATAGAAGCATGAACCTCGTGATCCCTAGATATAATTCCGTTAATTCTAGTAGATTGTTTTTCGTCAGCGTTATAAGGTCGTGGAATTCACTACCTAATAGTATCAAAACTGTTTCCAATAAGCTATACTTTAAGCATTTAATCTTTGAATACTTTTCCTGACTTACTCTTCCTCTTTTCTTTTTATTTTTACGGCACTATTCTTTTTCTTTAAATAATATTTAAATAATATCTAATAATAATTTATAATTTATCATTGTGTAATTCGAGTCATTTTGAGTTCATTATAATGTAATAGTTTTTAATTTGTTCTTTTGTATTTCTGATGTTGTTATTTCCTTTGTTAAAGTGGCATGCAAAAGATTTATTCTTATATGTCAACAATTTTGTTAAATAAACATAAACATAAACATGCGGTTTGAATCAAAAAACAAAGGGATGATAGATTACACAAATGTCACTGCCTCGCGGGTTAATTTATGTTCTCCAATTGCAAAAAAATGCTCTATGAAGTTCTTGAACGATATTTTTATAAATCGTTCACATTCAAATTCAACTTTTTTTTCAGCTTCTACAATATCTGCAAAGTCATATAAGCTAATTGATTGCCTTATTAATTTAAATAACTACTCTGTTACTTATGGTAAAGTAGTTGAAGTTTCAAGTACTTTATATAAAATAAATCATTTAATTTTTTACAATAATTCTTTATATAAAATAGAAGATATTATTCAGTTATCCAACAGTTCACTTTATTTTATTTTACTAAGCATTAATATTTCGCAATTTGATGAACATTAAATGTGTTATTTGATAGATAATAATAACATATCAAATGAGTACGTAGCATTAGATGTTATTAATATAAGAACTAAACCATTACAGGGCCATAAGCTATGCAATGGTAAAATATGTGTTAAACAAAATTTATTTTAGTTTGTTCATTTATTTGTACTTATTTATTTTTAAATAAATAATTTAATGTTAAAAAAGCGTTTTTCATTTCTTACACCCATTCTCACATCCCTTTTCGTTAAGGTATGAGAGGTAACTATATCAAATAATTTAATCAATTAGACTTCGTTTTATCCAATAAAACAAATATGTTTTTATGCAATAAAATGCTTGGCAAACTGGAAATAATTTTGCTTAAATTTAAACAATAATTTGCTAATATATAAACTTAATTACCAAATTTTGATTTAATTCAAGCAAAAATTTGCTTAGTTCCTATAATTTTAAATAGCAAATTTTATTTGATTCAAGCAAAAAGTTGCCTGGTTACTATAAATCGAAATAGCAAATTTTGATTTGATTCAAGCAAAAATTTGCTGTTATTATAAATCGAAATAGCAACTTTTGGTTTGCTTCAAGCTAAAATTTGTCAAGTTAATATAAATGGAAAAGCAAATATTTAGTTATTTCAAGCAAAAATTTGCTAAGTAATTATAAATTCAAATCCTTGCGATCTCTTCAACATCATCATGGAGGGGATCGTACGAAAGGCCGGTGTGCATCGTAATGGCACCATTTTCTATAAAGGTGTCCAGCTCCTTGCGTACGCTGATGATATTGATATTGTTGGCAGAACCAAGAGAGATGTTACCGCTGCTTTCGCCGCTATCGAAAAGGAATCAGCCAAAGTGGGTTTGACGATAAATGAGGGTAAAACAAAGTATATGCTGTCTACAAACAAGGGAGCGCGGCGTTTAGACTCCCACGTTTCATCCGGCAGCTATAACTTTGATGTAGTCAAGGAGTTCGTTTACCTTGGCACCGCCATTAACACTAACAACGAAATCAGCCTAGAGATAAAGCGAAGAACAATAATTTCTAATAGGTGCTACTACGGGCTCAGTAAGCAACTAAGTTCCAGAGCCCTCTCTCGATCGACAAAACTAACACTCTACAAGACGCTCGTTCTACCTGTGCTGCTTTATGGCGCTGAGGCATGGGTAGTTTCTCAAACTGACGCAGCCGCTCTGGGGGTGTTCGAGAGAAAAGTTCTTCGCAAAATCTTCGGTCCTGTTCGAGTCGGCGATGACTATCGCATCCGAATGAACCACGAGCTGTATGAGCTCTACGGAGACATTGACGTAGTTCGGCGTATAACTGTGCAGCGACTACGCTGGCTGGGTCATGTTCATCGTATGGACGACGAAGCTCCAGCGAAAAAGGTGCTCGAGGCGAGGGTCGCTGGTCAACGACGACGAGGGAGACCATGCCTCCGATGGATGGACCAGGCTGAGAAAGCCCTAACCGCACTTGGTGTATCCGATTGGAGAAGGCGCGCACAAAGCAGAGGCGCCTGGCGAGAGCTGATGAGGTCGGTCGAAATCCGGACACGGGTTGTCACGGCCATCTAAGTAAGTAAGTAAGTAATTATAAATTCAAATAGCAAAATTTTATTGATTTTTGCTAAAAATAAGCTAAATTTTGAAGTGGCTGAGTATTATGCTAAAGTTTTTCTTAATCTCCGCACAAATTTAGCTAACAGTTTTCTCCGTGTAATTGATAAAACATTTTTCAATACAAAGTCCAGGTTTATCTTCACATCCAGCACATCGAACACTGGTTTCCTTACGAACGCTATTTTTGGCGCATTGACGACACAGAATAAAGTGTTTTTTTAACATTTACGGCAGTTGTAAGTTTTTTATTATGGTGTGCTTTAAGTATTCTTTTTTGTCGCTACTTTTTTAAAAGTATTCTACCATGGTGCTATATTAAGGTTAATAAAACTTAAATTTTAAATGTTTTGTTAGGAAAAAAAAACAAATTTCCGAAAAACTATTCACATGAAATTTGAATTTGCAAAAAAAAAAAAATGTGTAATGCCAAAATTTTCACATTTTTGACTTCCAAAATTGATAGAACAAATTGGCGATTTTTTCTGACAAACATTGTCTATGATATATATAAAAATTTGTACAGATTTTTATTTCTTACCAATTATAATTTAAATAGCAAATATTTTCTGAAAAAATATCCTCATATCTTGTCATATCTTAAAAAACTGATTCTTCAGGAAACACATTTTAAAATTTATGTATACGGAATCGCTCCACCTCTTTTAGTATCGTCAAAACACGAAATATACCAACACGACCACATACAATTTTTTTTTCTTAAGTGGAAAATCAAGAAGATATTGTTGATTGTGATTATGAGTGAATAAAAGGATCAATTTCGACTCATTGTCAGTAAGTTTTTTCTTAAGCTTTCAGTGTGTATAAATGAGTTCTAGTTGAATCCTTTGTTTTAATTTTAATTATTTAATGTTTCGCATTAATAAAAGTTTTAAGAATGCAAACTGAAATAATTGTGCAAAGAAACTATATGATATTTGCATATAAAATATATTTTGCGAATCTTGTTTCAAAGATACTTAAAAAGGATTGCTTATAAAAAGTTTTGACTATATATATTAATGCATATACATTTATTTGAGCAAAAAAGTTTTCAGTATTTTATCCATACAACCTCGTAGTACTCAAAAACTTTTTTTGCTACGAAATTTTGCTACTCAAAAAAAAAAAGTTCAAAAGTTCTGTTCAAAATCTGTTTTCTGCCAGTTGTGTAAATTGTATTCAGCTTCTGACGCTGCAAACATAAGTTGTCGGCTGCTTGGAATTTTTGGATGAAAGAGAAGGCCTCTCAAATTCTAATTTTCTCTTTTACCCGCAAAACAACAAATTTTGTCGGTGTCTGTAAGTGGAGCATTCACTAAGCTCACATAACAACAACAACAACATACATATGAAAATACAAACAAACTTCAATCTCGGCGCCAGCGGTTGCAAGCTCCTGAGTTCCTCTGAAATCAAAATTAGTTCGTTTTGGGGAAATTTAGAACGACAACAATCATGTAACAGGTAGTGAGTTTTTGCTGGATAGGTATATGTAAATAAGATAACCGTACGCATTTTGCCGGTTTTCTTTCAAAGAATTGCATTCGATATACTGGAAAATCATGCGAACTATTTTTAAGTGTTTAGGTATGCTGCGAAGTGATTACTGATTTCACACATTATGTAGTATGCATGAGGGTCAATTTCAAAAAATATGGATGTGACAAAGAAATTTTTTAATTTTATCATCTTTAATGTCGTTCAACTTTAAACATGGCCGTTGTTGTGAAAATAAATGTAAAATCCAAAGTCACTGTAATACTCTTTTAAAAGTTCAGTTAAATTTATTAGTTGAGTATTTGCAGAAGTGCATACGATTTTTTTCTAAAGTGTTATACCTCCAAAAAGTGTTTAAGCCTATTAAAAACTTCCAAATTGTAGCGATAGTTTATTTGTCTTAAGCTCAAAATTTATAAAAAAAATAAGAAAAAGTTTAGTAATTCGACAGCATATACGTTGGTGTTGAAAAAATTATGCACTAAAAACTTAAAACACAAGAAACAGTAAAAAACTAAGCAATCAAATACAAACACTTTTTTGATTTTATTTAAATAATTAAAACCGCAAAATCATAGACAACACTCTTGACATATTAATCTATACTTATCACAATCTGCTGATTAAATTTAAATAAACATTTTAAAAAGTCACTTATTTAGTAAACCTGAAATCGATAAATCGTGTGTTTTTTTGCAGTTATGCACTTGACGGCATATCAGAAACTAAAACATTACAGTGCAAATAAGGTAAAACATAATACTCCTGACACGAGGCGGTGACAACACAAATTCTGCAAAAAAATACTGTTTTGTTAACATTAAGATATAAAAACCCCTAAAACTCCTTAAAATTTATGCCGGCATTGCAAATCAATGCATATTTCTTTATTTTTCTTTTCGTTTTCTTTTTCTATGTTGAATAACTGCAGATAAGAGTGATGACAAATGTTTTTCTATGAAATAGTTAAGAGAGGGGGGAAAATAATCGCTTGTAAATATTAAACTATAACATTTGCCTAAATTCCAATGCCTTATTTCTTAAATATTGTTTTTATTTTAAAACAGTATTTTTTAGATTTTTTTTTGTACTTGTTTTTTGAATTAAAATACTGGAAAATGCAGGAACAGAAAAAAGGGTTTATTATTATATTCATCTATGAATGTATGAAAAATAGATAAAAGACAAATTAAAAAAACCTCACTATCTTCGGTCTTAGAAGGGTTAATGCAGAGTATTATACCTTAGAAAAAAGCTTGAAGTGTTGTCTTTTACTGAGTCTAGGAAAGAATAAGTTTACTAGGGCTGATTTTTGAGAAGTTTACTAGTGCTGATTTTTGAGAAAACCAGATTTTTATTAAAAAAGTGCGGTTAAAAAATCTTTTTTTTTTAATTTGCCCCAATGAGTTAATAAAAATTAACATATTTATATGCAGATTTATAGCGTTTTCAAAGGTCTTTTCAATGATACCCATCTCAACCAGATCGTATAAGAAATGGTTGAGATATAAGCGATTATATACTCAAGCTATAAATGCCTATATCTCAAGAAGTTGGATCGGCCTCCTTAAAAAAACTTTGGGATTTTAATCAGCGCTGTCAGCCCTAAAAAACGCTTTTAGGGCCATTTTTCGCTAATTTTGCGATTTTGACCTTGAAGATGAAGTTTTTTTGATTTTATATATTCACAATTTTGAATATATTGTTGTTTATGACAAGAGCTACAACTTTACCTCAGAGAGTAAATCAAAATTCTGAACGGTTTGCAAGATATGAGCTTGAGAAAATGATCACTTTTTCCAAAAATGACACCGAGGCCCCATAAAAAAAACATGGAGGACTTTGGGCAAAACTGGGAGACAGGGGTCTTTTTTTTTGGTCTTTTATCACGTAGTGGTGTCCGTATATGGTTATTTTGCCATGACTTAAAAAATTACACACTGTGTAATTATTAAAAGTTATGACTACCGCGGGACGGGGACCCATTTTAACTAGAAATTTTTAATTTTTTTAAAAACATGATCGAGTGATAGTAATAGTTATAGTTCCCATTTCACTAGTAGTCAATGTGAACTATAACTCAAAAACAAAAGGTGAAATTTAGTCCTAAAAAATTAGGTGTGGTAAATGGCCAAACCAAAAAACAAAATTTCGCCCAAAAACGTACACAACCGCATCATTTTTTTGGCGGTTTTTAAACGAAAACTAACCCGATTTTGTATGGTGAAATTTTGGGGGATTTTTATTAAAAGTCGATATTTCCTATCGCCGTTTAAAATATTATCATTAAAATAAGTTCCGTTATAAACAGCCATGGTTACATAAAAAACATACTTTTAAGTGATCTCATCTACAAATTTAGTTTGTTTCACAAGTTATATGAAAAGAGCGAGCCCTAAAGGCTCCATCGTAGTTCTGACAATGCCTAATGGCAGCATTTTGTAAAACGCAAGCAATCACGTCACTTGGGTTTTTTGTCTGGCAATAAATTTCAGTACAAAATTTCAGTGAGAGAAAGAGAATTTGTTTTACCTAATATGAAAACGGAATTGCCAGACAAAAAAAACCCTAAGTGACTTGATATACATACAAATTAATCCATTTTTTCATAAATTCAATATCAATGCTAAGCAAAACCATCTCTCTACACCGATTAAGTTTTGGTGGCAAATTTCCAACTAATTTTTTGATGATTGTTTTGTCATCTTACGTATATCAGATGTAATTTGACTTTATTTTCTTCTTGGAAAATTCTTTATATTTTAAAATTGTGGTCATTTATGAAATTTTATTTTGTTCAGCCATGTATCAATATATTTTTTGACAGGAGTGAATTTCTTCTACACAATTTCGTCCAGCTTCATTGATTCGTCTTCTTACAAATCTTAACGGAGAAATGCTCATTCATTTCTGACATTCTACGACTATTTAAAGGTGAATCTAATCGATTTGCGATCTTATTTATTTTTATTTATCAAATCAATGATTGAACTTATCAAATTAACATCTTAGGTTAAAAAAATTTTTGTAGAAATACACTATATCTAAAGATTGTTTTTGCCATTTTTACTCTCTGAAAATTTTAATTCACGCTTGCTCACACACGATTTTTTGATTGAAGCTCCGACGCAGGCATTTGTTACTATTATGCTACCTAATATTTTATGAATTGATATCGTGCTGTGTCCATCACTTTATTTGGATGTTTCTTTAATTGAGTTGTTTTGTGTGCATAAAAATTTTACAAAATGGATACAATAGCGGAAATATAGTAGATCTTTTATGATTAAAATTGATCACATTAGGAAATCAATACGCCGGAATTTATACCTATTTGGATGACCATCGGATGCACGTCATTAAAAAATAATAGCATTATTTTATTTATTGAATTCATTGTTATTTTTAAAGCCATTAAGGCCAATTAAACCAAAAATTACATAGTCATATGAAAGTGCGAGTGAAATGAATAATTAACGAATAATAATAAATGATAATAATAATAATAAATACTGAATGAAATAATGAATGAATAATGAATAGTTTATAGGAGATCGAAATGAGATGAAAAAAAAACTTAAATATATATAAGGTTAAAACCAGCTTTCCCTAATTTAACAAACTAAAGGTGAGTGTGGGAGTTTCAGCGACAAAAGAAAAGTGATATAAACAAATAAAAGAAAAATAATGGAAGGTTAGTTACTTAAATGCATAGTAAGGTTCTTTTTAAACATTTCTGGGTAAGGCATTCCAGAGTTTAGCTGTCCTAATGAGAAATTATCTCTCAAATTGAGCTCAGTTAATTTTAGGGTAAACTATCTGAGAGTTTCTCTCGGAACGGGAAAAGGTGAAAAACTGAACGGTGTACTCCGGGGTATGGCATTGAGTGATTTTGTAAAACAAAGTTATAAGTCTGATATAGACAAAGTGCAAAAATTAGCAATTTAAGAAACGAATAGTGTGGTTAGAAATATGATCTCTACGTCGAATATTATAAACAAACCTTACAGCCCTATTAATCATAGTTGAATTTTGCGCATATTGTATGACAAGGTGCCAGAAAAAACTTCTAACCCATATGTTATTCTAGACATCAGAAGTGCATGAGCTAGCCTAAGCTTGGCTCGTCCAGGTAAATGGATATTAAGACTATACAACTTTCTTAAAGTGAAATTAATCGAATAAGTCAGACTGTCTATATGAGGCTCGAAAGACAAGTTATTATCAATAAACAGACCTAAGCATTTCATTACGTTGACAAAACAATAGGCACGTTATGTAAGTATATTGATATATCAACAGACATCTGTCGTGAAGGCTTAAAAAGCATGGAGTTCGTTTTATTGGAATTGATAAGCAAATAGTTCATAGCCATCCACGAGGAGATAGTGGAGAGATTATGATTAACAACGGCTTCAAGGGAATCGACGAATTTGTAGTCACTATTGAAGACGAGTTGGATATCATCAGAATAGATGAAAGGAGTACACCCATCAAGGCAGTTTGTGAAATCATTCATATATAACGTAAAAAGTATGGGACCTAAAATCGAACCTTACGGGACGCCGCTAGTAACATCAAGCGACTGAGAGGTATTACCATTGCAAGAAACAAATAGGTAAGATAAAATTAGCTAGCATGATGAAATTGAAATCATAATGAAGTTCTCAACCAAAGTGCAGTGATTTATGCTGTCGAAAGCTTTCCTTAAATCTAACAACAGAAAAATACAAGCTTTGGAGTCGTTGTAGCATTTCCTGATGCAATCAGTAAGGCCAATCAGAAGCGAGGTAGTGTTCTAGCCATTCCTGAAACCATATTGACAACAGCGGATTTTGTTATTAACATGACTCATAACTTGGTGCATAATAAGATGCTCAATCACTTTCGATAAGGAGGGCAGTACACTTATAGGTCTAAGGTTATCAGTCGAACTGGAATCACCACGCTTCTTGATAGGAACAGCCCTTGCCAGTTTCCATGCAGCAGGAAAATGAGACGTGGTAAGGATAGAGTTAACAAAGTGAAGGATATGATGCTGAACCAAAGGAAAAGTCGACTTAAGAATCTTTATGGGAAGATTGCCATAACCAACCGCGTTAGACTTAACTTTCATTAAAGCGAGAAGTAGTTGAGCAATATCAGCCTGGAGATAAAGCGAAGAACAATAATTGTTAATAGGTGCTACTACGGGCTCAGTAAGCAACTAAGTTCCAGAACCCTCTCTCGATCGACAAAACTAACACTCTACAAGACGCTCGTTCTACCTGTGCTGCTTTATGGCGCTGAGGCATGGGTAGTTTCACAAACTGATGCAGCCGCTCTGGGGGTGTTCCAGAGAAAAATTCTTTGCAAAATCTTCGGTCCTGTTCGAGTCGGCGATGACTATCGCATTCGAATGAACCACGAGCTGTATAAGCTCTAGGGAGACATTGACGTAGTTCGGCGTATAACTATGCAGCGACTACGCTGGCTGGGTCATGTCCATCGTATGGACGACGAAGCTCCAGCGAAAAAGGTGCTCGAGGCGAGGGTCGCTGGTCAACGACGACGAGGGAGACCATGCCTCCAATGGATGGACCAGGGTGAGGAAGCCCTAACCGCACTTGGTGTATCCGATTAGAGAAGGCGCGCGCAAAGCAGAGGGGCCTGGCGAGAGCTGATGATGTCGGCCGAAACCCGAACACGGGTTGTTACGGCCACCAAAATAAGTAAGTAAGTAATGATCAAAAAGGTCGATTCGCTGATATAGCCCACTAGAATGCATTCTTTAGATTTGCATTAAGTTTCGAGCGTTTCATAGCCTTTCGTAAGCTTGCGAAGATGTTTTAGGTTTTGTTTTCTGCCAGAAAAAAATTCTTTAGGACAACGCTGCTCTCCTCTACATGGCACGCTGTTCAGCAAATACCCGGCTGTAGCAGATGCTTCAGCCCAAAATTTTTTGTCGAGTCCTGAGTCCAAAAGCATGAGATTTTCGTCACAAATATGTACTAGTCTACGATGCAACTCACAGTCAATTCATAGTCAATGCGATATATCATATTTCATTCACAACACTAGCAATAGCAAAAAGTTCACGCTCTTTATTAAAAATTTTGCATGTATTAATTTTATTTCCATTTTTCGTCATTTGTCGCACCGAGGGTAAATTGACGCACACATCTGGCGCATAATTAACATTTTAACCACTGCTTCAGTTTTATGTTTATTTGTCATCAAGTACATATTTACATCGCCTGTTTGTTCAACTGCAATTTTACTGTTGTTTGCAACGACAATTTCTTTGTTTAAAACTTCTCTTAAGTTTGTGAGAACACTTTGATTATTTGTCAAATGCACCGTCGCGCCCGAGTCCACCAACCAATCATTAGATTTATAACATGCAACTAATGAAGCAAAGAGAACTTTTTGTGGGGAGTTTCGTTTTTGATTGATTACATTTTTTCGCGATTTGTTTGGACAATTTTTTGTGAGATGGTCGAAGTCTTTACATGAATGGCACCGAAAATTTTGCCTTTTTTGTTTTGGAATATTTTTTGAGTACAAAGCGCTTTCACTGTTTTTACCTGCACGATCAAATTGTACATCTGGTAATAACAAGTTTTTAACAACATCAACGCTTATTTCAGTCTTTGAATTTTCCACTGCTAGCACCAATGGCCGAAATTCGTTCCTGCTAACGTAATAGAGGCAGTCACTTCATCGTCGATGTTCAAGCCAGCATTCGTGACGTTTAATGACGTCATTATCATCGCATTAATATAATCTAGCATTGATCCAAAATCAGACAATTTGAATTGAACCAATTGCCGCAGAAGTTTGACTTTTCTAGTGAGTCTACTCTCTTCATATGCCAATGGTAAAGCATTCCATCCTGAGCAGTTTTAGCTGTGGAAATATAGGAATAGTTAGATGGCTCCAGCATCAAGGTTATTTCAGCCAGAGTGCTCTGATCTGTTTCAATATCTTTAGTAGTTGCTTTATTACTCAGCCCGGATTCTACTACACTCCGACACCCCTTTACCACCATATATGACTTCATCAGTTCTTTTCCATATATCGAAATTTTTGCCACCACGAAGTTTTTCAAAAGGATTATTTTGAGTCGACGCCGACATTACACTTTGATGATTTTCGAGTTTTTTAAATCGAGTTTTTAGTGCAAAAACCGTAACTACACATACATCGCTGAAATGTATTCTTGTGTGAATATAATTGTATATAAAACGTGTTATACATTTTCGTGACTGGGCCCATAACCTATTATTAAATAATCTTAGCGCAGCGGAGTTAAATAAAACGCGTGTGTTAACTTTCAGAGCAACAAGAAAAAGGGGAGATAAATTTATTCAGGATAATAGTTTTGACGTTCTGTCAAAGTTAAGATAAGTTGTTAAAGAAGAGAACCTAGATGAGTTAAGCTGTGTTCAGTTATTCGACTATTAAAAGAGTATTTCTTTTAACAATCTCTTTTAGGTATAGGCTTAGAAAATATTTTCATGATATTTCATGGAATTTTTTTAAAATCTGTATTTTTGCCAATTTTTTAATACATGTCTAAAGCTTTCAATATCTGTCGTAAATAAACAACATACAAAGAATTCGCAATTTGAAGTGGTGAAAAATGAAATTGGTTGGTATGGACTTTTTTTTAATATTTTGATTTAAATTTTAAAGTCATTTCAAGTGAGATATAACGTTTTTACGATTTTTTTTTTTTTGTGTTCGAAATGCCAGAAACAGGCACTTTGAGGATTTTTGAAAATAGGGTCAAGTTTCACCAGCTGTAACTTTTTTTTTGGTTTTTTGCAGTTTTGTATTTTCGAGAATATTTTTTATTAAAAATACTCAAACTCGCCATTTTCAAAAACGTACACTTCTAATAAAAAGTTTTTTGTATTTGTATTAAGTCTTGGTTCAGAAAATAGTTCAACAACATTCATTCCAATTTTTTTTGAAATTTGGATTTTTAGGATTCTCTTATTACAACTAAAAAGAAAATGGAATTTTTTCGAAAAGTAAAATATTACATCTCTGGTAATTTTCATCCGATTTTTAAATTTGATGCCTCATTTTAAAGAACAATTAAATAAAAAACGAAGAGCATACCAGGTTTTTTAAAAAATATACTTCAAGTATAGTTTTTATTACTTCTTTGATTAAATACCAAAAAAAACTCATATAAAACGATTCTTCAACTTTCCGGCTCTTGAGCGAGTTCCAAAAGTTCATCAATCGGCACGAAACTTTATAAATTTTGAAAAATTAAATATGGCATTTTTTAATTTCTATTTTGTTTGTAGCAATTCTTAAAAAAATTAATTTTTAAGAATTACATATGTGAGCTTTATGCCAAGTAATTCCATGAAGCAACAGGTTGCCACAACAACAATGTTCTTTACAGAACAACCACCAGCAGATTAGACAGCTGTTCCGTTGGTCGCTACACCAACTCATCAGTAATCTTCTGTGGCTCATACAGTCCATTAACTTAGAAAATCTTATAAGTACACCTTCCGCTAAAACCAAAGTGGAAATGCAGTTGTGTGCTTTCCAATTTAAAAAGCAATGTTTTTCTACTTCTTAGCACAAAGCAAAGGTTAACAAAATTGACTATATTAATTCTGCAAAGACTTGTTGTTGCGCTCTTTGTTTACTTCTTTTCACGATTCCATTCTTTGGCACCAACAATTCGTTTGTATTAAACCATAGAAGGCGTGAGAAGTTTTTTGAAAAAAAGATTCATCTTATTTTCTAAGGTTGGGCTCGTACCAGTTTAGACATGAAAAATTAATTGTGGCATTATTTAATTTCTATTTAGTTTTTAGCAATTCCTAAAAAAAATTAATTTTTAAGAATTACATTTGTGAACTTAATGCCAAGTAATTCATGAAGCAACAGGTTGCCACAACAGGTTAAATTTAAAATCTATAGATATAAAATCCTGCGTGGTCGAACTATAAAAATGCCCACTTTTCAGAAATCATTATCTTTTTCCAGTTGTACATGTTTTGCTAATAAAACTTGGTGTGTAGGTGCTATAAGACGAAGTGGGGGTCACTATAAATATAAATGTTGACACGCCTTTTCATACCGCCCATCTGTATACATATACAGTAAGTAATGTATATGTTTATCGCTTATTGCGAATTATCGGTTACAACGAAAAAAAATTCAAGTCCCGGCTGAAGTTCGTACAAAAAAGTACAATTTCCACTATTTATAACGACATCGATTATAGCAAAATATCGGCTATAGCGAACTAATTTTTACGAAAAAATGAAATCAATCATCGGTTATAATGAAAAAGTGTGATATTCGGCTACAAGCAACTGGCATTTTTCTGATTAAATTGTTTGAGTAAATGATTGGCTTCCAAAGAAAAATTTTATCATGCGTCAACGAATTGTTTTGCATAATTTTCATTTTGAAGTCGAGAGAGCTTAATTAAATTATATAGTGAATTGATTGTAAAAGCAATTGCCCTTTGTAATAAAGAAATTATAAGTCGAATCTACCTTAAACTCACCTTTTAGCGTATCATTTGATTGAAAGCTGAAGACGATTTTAAGAAAGATTTGTAACGGCACACAAAGTGGTGAATTCTTGCTTACATCTTTGAAGGTGGCTTTGACTCGGAAGTTGAGTTCACATTCGAACATGGAGGCCAGAATTCGCCATAGCAGTGTTGTATGCAAGCATGAGTGACATACTGCTCATACCACGGCTGACGCGTTCGAGGTGTCACAGATGACTTTGACAGATGACTCTGACAGATGATTTTGACAGCTAACACTTTGACGGTGACTGCTGACCTACTTGCTTAATTTGACATCTAACATTATCTTCTCTCGTTCAAATTTGACATTTTTCTTTCTTATCTAAATCTGTTATTTCATTTCATTAAAATTCTGACATTCCTTTTCATTTAAATTTGACGTTCTCTTAAATTTAAATTTAAGGTTTTTCCGCTTATTCAAAGCTGACAGCTTACGATCTTTTATATCTGACATTTTTATTTTATTCAAATCTGACAGTAATCATTTATTTAGATTCTGACATTTCTTTTGAATTTAACTCTCACCTTTCCTTTCATTCAAATCTGACATATTTCTTTCATTCATATCAGACCATTTTTTCATTTATAAACATCTGACATTTTCTATTATTCAAATTTGTCATTTTCCTGCCATTTATATCGGACAGATTTCCTTAACTTAAATCTGACAGTTTTAAGTTTGTTTTCTTTACTCTGACCATTTTCACTTCATTTCATTCTGACAGTTTCATACATTCAAGTCTGACATTACCCTCCATCAATATTCTTACACTTCTCGTTTTACCAACATGCCAGTTTATTACTTTTATCATTTTTTCTGTCACTATTTTATTTTTGAATTTATTTCACATATTTACCTTTAATCAAATCTGACAGCTTTTGTTTATTTTAATTCTGACATTTCTTGTTTTACAACTCTAACAGCTTACTAGTTTTACTTCTGACATTTTTTTTATTTAAATTTGACGCTGCTCTCTTATTTAAATCTGACATTTTATGTCTTTAAAATTCTGACAGTTTATTTTTACGTCGGACAGCTGTCACAGGTCCTTTCCATCTGTCGCACTTCGAGTTCGTCATTGCTGAACAGTTCTAGTTGAAAATTGCAAGGAGTGAAAGGGTCACATGGGGTGTAAGCTATGTAAATATCCCTAATAAGTAGC
Organism: Coremacera marginata; assembly: GCA_914767935.1. Taxonomy (NCBI): domain Eukaryota; kingdom Metazoa; phylum Arthropoda; class Insecta; order Diptera; family Sciomyzidae; genus Coremacera; species Coremacera marginata. The sequence continues at coordinate 104,196,077 of OU612045.1, forward strand.
TTGCGTGCAACTACCTTACGCATTGTACCATGCATCATACATTTGTCCGAAGGCACATTTGCGAACACCTTTGTCCTTATTTTTAAGTTGACGAATGTAAATGGCAGAAAAATTTGGACAACGTGACGAAAGGCGCGTACTTCCGCCAATAAAGAAATTGGCTTCTTTCTCTTAATTTGGACAACGAGGGCGAGAGCATCATCAACTTTCAAAGCACTGCAAGAATCGGCACCCTTGGCTGGTTTCTCATTTGGGCTGGTAAATCCTGCTGGCGATTCCTAAACTGCTACAGTATCAAGCACAAGCGGTAGCAGCTTCACCTTTGGTACGACACCGGCATCAGTGGCTTCAGCTAGAACAACTACAGCAACTGTTAAACCAATGTTTAATGTTGGAACGAAAGCTTCCCCAACAACTGCAACCGCTTGGAAGAGCAGTTAAGTACCCAGTTATGGTTCAGTTGGCCTTGCATGATTTGGCACTGCGGTGCTTAACAAGCGTCACGAGGCTGTGGCATGTGCTAGCGCTTATCTACTCTGCTGCGCTGCCAGGCTATGCAAGGCTAATTGTACCAGTAGCGGCGTGCGTTAATAACATTTTTTTATGGACCCCAGCAGGCAAAAACCAGCTACGACAACCCGAGTCCACCTGAATACAGGCCAACAGCAGCTACAGCCGCCGTCACAACGAAGCGTATTGTGCCCAAATCTGCCCAGCAGACAGCGCAACACTAAGCGACACCCAATAGCTGTCCACAACAATCACCAAAGTCGGCCCCAACTGCACAAGTCACGTAGCACAGCTCACGGAACAGCTCCTGGAACAACAACTTCAGCCCGAGAGGTACCAGATTTTTTTATATATGTTTTATGCATTTTTTTTAGAAGCTCAACTGAGCTTACTTTATTCCAACCAGTGGTTATTCTTTTGCCTTCTTTATGTTAATCATCTTATCACATATTAACCATAAGGCAGTCTAAGAATTGAAATTAAAAAAAATACCGCAGGAAAGATAAAAATTTAAATACTACTCTCAAAGTAACGATACACTATTATCAATTTTCGTGCTGCTTTACTGGTCTAAAAATCTATAATTAAAATAACCCGTTAGTTGTAAATTTAAGTTTTTCGATATTTTTGGTTTGTCAGAAGTTTTGTTTTAGTTTTACATTACATGACTGAGTAAGATTTTTGTTTTTTGTTTTGGACCGTTCTTTAGAAAAACAAAGTTACTATTATCTACTTGATTTTTTTTTATGTACTATGTATCTGATCTTAGATATACTGCATATAATTAAAATAACCATAATACAAATAAATAAAACTAAAAATAAACTAAACATAAAGCAGATATAATAAACTAAACTTAATACTAACAATAAACATAATTGGAAATAATAAAACATAACAACTTTACAAAATTTAAACCCTACAAAGCATAACTATGTAAAATTATCCAAATATTATACTACGAAAAAAAGGAAAAGATAAGAAATTTTTAAATCAGATTTAAACAAATTAGTCCATTACACTACAAATAAAAGTCTAGACGGAAACAAATATATCATAATAATACAAATAATATAATATAATAAAATCCAATAAATTAACAAACATTAAAGTTGTATATAAAAATAAATTAAAAATTAAATAAAACGTTTTATTTATATAAGAATAAGAACTTAAAAATAAAAACTCACTTTAAAGTAAATAATGACACAACTGAACACTAGAAAAAAAGAAATGTGAAATTATTTATTTAAGAATAAATAAAATCTTTTGATTTTCTTACAATTAAATATCATAACAATAAAAAATAAAATACAATTACATACAACACAAAATATATACAATTTTATTTTAATAAAAATTAATTAAAATAAATAAATAAAAATAATTATATATTTAAATAAATAATTAAAAAAAAATTAAGCATTTTTGGCGAATTTGAATTTGAAAAGCAACGTTTTTTTTATATTTCCGCTTCCGGTCGTGACGCTTTTCCGCTCCGCTACAAATTGGCGCCCAGTCCTTTGTGTTTCATGGACGTAAACTTTTGGATGACGAATTTGAATTTGAATTTCCGCTTCCGGTCGTGACTCTTTTCCGCTCCGCTACAGATTCGACTTAGGATTTCTTTTACATACAGAAATTTTAACATACAATTGAAAATTAAATCATCAAACCAAATAACAAAACATTAAAGATTTTTTCAATAAACTCAAATATGTGTACACATTAACGCATTTTGTTGAGTTTTTAATAAAACTAAGAAAGAATGTTAATAACTTACCAAAATAACAATATCGCTTATAACGATCTATAGCTTCTAACGAACAAAGCTTCCGGTCCCTTGAAGATCGTTATAAAAATTACTTACTACAGTAATTTCCGGATATAAGAACTTAGCAAAATGCTCAAAATTCAAACTCTTTATCCGGGAAAGTCTTTTATGAAAATCCCGGTTAAAAGCAGTTTTGGGGCTTATACGAAAAACCCGTTTAATGAACCATTTTTGGCTTATATAAAAAATTCGGCCTAAGAAAAAACCGCTCTTATAGGAAACTGCATACACACCCTACTCGTATTAATAAAAAAAAATATGTTGTAATAACTTTTTAAAATAATATGTATTTATGTAAAGAAAAGAAATGATAATTCACATATATATAAATAAAAATAAATCATCACAACGCTGCTGCCAACTTTATATTTTATTTTATGCGGGGATTTTTGTATGAGTTTTTTCAAATGGTTCACAAATTTGCAACGTTATAAGCGGGGCGATTTTTTAAGCGGGAAATACTTTATACGAGAATATTCCTATGTATTGCTTATGAAGATTTATCTTGACCTAATTTTGTTAACTTATAAGAGGGGAAATCCATTAACCGGGGGGCTTATATCCAGAAATTACTGTATATTAAATCGTTCGTTCGTTGTTCGTGTTCGTTCGTTGGTGTTTTAACATATCAGGAACGGTAACACCTAAGGGCACCAAATTAACAGCATTTGTTGTCAAAGCCAATATCTCGAATAATGAAAAAGATAAAAGTTGCCATATCCCCTATTACCGCCCACAAATCAATAAAAACGCTTTACTTCAAACGAATTTGTATGTGTTGAACTAAAATTTTGTAATTTAGTTTGTATGGTTACTTTCGGCAAGTGCACTTAAAATGGGTGTGGTCGAACTCTAACTACGCCCACTTTTCCAAGTGGTGATCACGATATAAATAAAATTTGCCACGCCTACTTTTTACCGTCCTTTTCTTTATAAGTAAAAATTAAATGGTGTTCGTTGGTAATGGCTTCTCTCATGAACGACTTAACGGATTTGACTGGGATTTTTACTATTTTATTGGTATTTATATGAGGATGGTTGGAATGGTTTAAAATTTGGAAAATCGCGAAAACTCAAAAAAGCTTTTTTTGTATAGAAATTTTGCATTTTTAATGGAAAATATCAAACATCTCCGGAATGTTTTCACCGATTACTTTGAAAATTAGCAGGGGGCTCTACTACGACTCAGGTCAAGCTTAAAGACATATTCTATTTTCCTCGGCCAATCACAGTGCATACTATAGGCGTGGCAAAACTTTTATTTTATGAAGCAAAACGTGTTTGAGCTTGTAACTCAGAATTTAATAACGGTATTGGCATGAATCTTTCACTAAACCTTCGCTTTTTGTGCAAATCTATATTTATATAAAATCCTTCGTGCGGGTTAGTGTCCGTTAAGATTTCAGGAACGGTAACACCTAAGGGCACCAAATTGGGAACATGTGTTTTCAAAGCCAATATCTTGAATACAGAAAAAGAAAAATTGCCACACCCCCTATTACTGCCCACAAATCAATAAAAACACTTTATTTCGGAAGAATTCGGGTGTATTGAACTAAAATTTTGTAATTTAATTTGTATGATTACTTTCGGTGAGCGTACTAAAAATGAGCGCGGTCAATCTGTAACCACGCCCACTTTCAGAAATCATTATAATTCCTCAGTTCTACAAGGTTTTATTATGAAACTTGGTGTGTATGTGTTATTAGACCAAGCGGTGGTCATATAAACACATGTTGCCACGTCTACTTTTACCGCCCTTTTATTTATATAATGTTTACATGAGCACGTAACCCTGTGGTCACTGAACACAGCTGCGCCGTCTACCTGCTGCTGAGGCAGATTTGACGCTGAAGTCGCCGAAGTGATCAGCCACGGTAAAGATTGACGCTCGGGCACACAGATGGAGGCGATTTATTCATTCGTTTTTGGAAACATAAAAGGACGGACATTTTTTTAACCCACCCCCAACTCAACAAAGAAATTTACAGAATATAATTCACAAATCACATCACAAACATTGTAAAACACTTATTACGAAAAAAGGTATAAATCAACCAAATACACAATATATCAAAACCTAACCTTCTTCTTTTTATTTCTGCCAACGCCTGTTCATCACTCGGACATGTTGGTTCTATTCGAGCCGAAAAAGATAGCTCCAGTGGCGTAAAACCCGGTAGAATCGTTTTAAATACGAAAAAAGAAGAAAAACACTGAAGAAACAACATCGAGCAAATCAGCAATCATCATAAACTCAACACAAGTTTCCAAACAACACAAAAGAAAAAAACCCACCCACCCATAACCCAAACAATACAACACAGTGAGTTACATATAGTTCAATTTTATTCAGTGCTTATACTTGTGAAAATACATCTACACATTAAAATTTACACACTAAAATTAACACTTTAAAATTCATACATTAAAATTTGTTGATTAATATTTTACACAAATACAAATATATACTCATCCAAAAAATAAAACACTTCAGACAAAGTTGACAGAAAGTTGTGCACAACAAAGAAAATATTCTTACACATATAGCGCACAAACAAAAGCGGAGGCTGCCAAAGCAAAAGCGCACGAACATATAAAAAGTTCGAATTTACGATAAACCCGAAGAGTTAATTAATTAATTCTTATCATTTGTGCACCATTTGTTTTATTTTATCTAAAACTCCACAATTTTAGCACAATATTTTGCATTACATTTTGGCGCTTGTTAACTTGATAATAGTTTGCATATACACCATATACTTACACACATATAATAATTCTCTCAACGGCACGGTCAGATTGAGCGAAGCAAAATTGTGTACCCTATCGGCAGAACTTGTGGGATTTTTGTGGGATTACAAAATTTTATCCCATTTTCTCAAAAATTTAATTTCTGTTGGATATTTAGCCCTTGAGGTCTTGCTGAACCCTCTGCAGACCCATTAAAACTTTTTTGCGATTTTTGCAAAAAACAAAAAATTTCGCATTTTTATAGCATTGTTAACCCATCATACTTAAAAATTTTTTTGGTGAGCATTTTGATTTTCTCGATAACCCTCTTCGAGAATATTTCGATAATTGTATTTTTATACAAGAAGTGACATAGAATCAACTTTCGTGCACTGTTTCAAAACGCTCACGGTGTTTTCAATTGTGGAACCCAATATTTACCCAAATTAAGTGTATTTTTGCCGAATCCGAAGATTTATGTTATTTCAAAATTCTCTAGATAAAGTAAAATCTTTAACCCTTAGTGCACTGATTAACCCATTCAGCGCTGTCATAACCCACCCACACATTTGAAGATTGTAAAGAGTTGTTTTTTGAATTTTTATAATATATTAATAAAATTTGAGATTTTAAACACAATACTCTCAACCCAAAAGAGCGAAAATACACAATTTCAAACTCGTTTCACTCAGATTGATAACTAACTCAACCCTACACAACCCAACCCCTCCCACTTCATATCTACTGCTGACTCAACATGTCTCTTAAGAAATTTGTTCATTTCTCTAATGACATTATTGAGCTGGAGCTAGGACATAGCGAGACTCATCTGGAGGATCAGAGATATTTTCGAAGTGCAAAAGAAACAATTGCACTATCTCTTTGAGAAATTTCAAGCGGTGTACGAAGAAATCCGTGAAGAAGCTGAAACTCCATCGAAAGGCCTAGACAAGGAGAAGTTCAAGGAGAGGTACTAGAAGACGTACCAGTCATACGTACGCTGCTCTGCTCAATGACTGAAGCAATGAAGGCACACACGATGGAACCCAAGCCATCATCTTTAGCAATGAACTCAGCAGAAGAACAGCACCCAATGATCCGTCTGCCACCATGCGATACGGACATTTTCCACGGGGACTATGTCACATGGCCCACGTTCAGAGATCTGATTTCGGCACTCTACATAAAAAACTCTCGCATAAGTAACGTGGAAAAACTTTTCCACTTACTTCAAAAATCCCGCGGTGAAGCTCGAGAAATAGTTAAAAATGCCTCTTTAACTAATGAGGGATTTTTTATGGCATGGTCAAATCTCATCGACCAATATGATAATAAGCAAATGCAAATAAATGCTCAATTGAAAACCCTACTCAATTTGCCACAGATCGCAACAGAGACAGGAAGCTCAATTAAAAAGCTGCAGAGAACAGTAAATAACTCTGTCTTCACCCTTCATACACTTGGTATAGATACAGATAGTTGGGATCCTATTTTAGTGTAAATCTGTTCAACCAAGTTACCCAAAAATACATTAGAAGACTTTGAAAAGTCTCTAAAAGATAAGTCCACAATTCCTGAGTGGAAAATTTTAGATAGTTTTCTTACTCATAAGCTTAAAACCCTTGAATCTGTTGGCGATATAAAGGCATTCTCTGCTAGTTCACTCCCAAGGCTAAGTCAACATAACGGGCCTACTCATAATAGCCCCCACAGGTGGGGAGAAAGAAGGGTAAATTCATATCACACACATATCTTTAAAAATAAAAAAGTTTATGTTTTTGGTATCATTGAAAAGAAAATTGAATAAATCGATAAACAAAATTTCATTTATTACGCGAAATTCTGAGAAAATTTAACTCAAAATTTTGGACCGTATTTTTCTCCTCTGGATATCTTTAACCAGTGGTTATTTCCTGGTCTGGTGGTATCTGAAGCTACTGAAAATCTAATACTTTTCCTCTGGTTAAATTTATCCAGAGGTGAACAATACGGGCATTAAAGTATTTCTCAACAAAAAATGCTTCAAAAGCTTTTCATTTATTTTGTACTAATTAAAAATAATAAAGAAAAGAAAAATACACATTATATTGTACATATATCTGATTTTTTTTAATTATGTTAGAAAATCGACTTCTTAAAAAAGCTTTATATGTATATGTTTCATTGCTTATGTTGTTGACTAAAAAATATTTAAGTAGGGTGTAGATTAGACTGGTCGTTAAAATTTTTTTTCATAAATTTGTATATATTTGCAGATTTAAATATGAGGTTTGATGGCATAATTGCGACCTGAAATTTTGAGCTCGATCCGACGGTGCCTTCTGGCGCCTTTTTGGGCCCAAAGTACCGGATTTTATGAAAAATCACAAATTTAGTCCCAATTTTAATGCTTTTTATAACTGTTCGTTAGAAAGAGATAATGCATTGGATAAAACACTATTTAATTTGTCTTATAGCTGTCATAAATGCGGCCTAAAATTTTTAGCTCGATCCGACGGTGCCTTCTGCTGCCTTTTTGGGCCCAAAGTACCCGATTTACAAAAAAACACATTGTTTTTTATAATTATTCGTTAGAAAAATATATAGTAATGATCCAATGCATTACTGTATTACATTATTTGTATTTAACTTAAAGATAAGTACTTCAATATCAATTTATAGTGTGGTTTTTTGTTATTAACTCATCAGAGCGAATTTGTTATGAGATGGATATAATTGACGATAGTGCTCAACAACTTGAAGTAGGATCTGCTTATCCTCCTCATCGTAGCTCAAAGAGCGATTAAAGTCTGTTATAAATTGGATTGCTCTCTCTGCCGCATCATTCACGACGTTCAAATGTTGACAGACTCGTTTGCCACCACAGTAATCGTCTCTTAGGCTCCATTCAGAGGGGTCAACTTGTCAAGACATCTATTGACAACCGAGTAAAAAATATCTTTGTCCGTGAAGAAACGAAATGCGAGATATCTCTTTCACTGTAAGAAAAAATTTCTTCCAATGTTACAACAATTCTTTTCGAGACTTCTCCATCATATTCGTCTTCGTCATCACTGTCGATGCCAAGTTTTTGGACCATTTTCTTTTTTATTTCTAACGGGACAATTATATCAAAAAATGAAAGGCCAACAGTTTCTTCTGCTAAATACCACAAATGATTCCTTAGTTTTTGCAACAATGTTGTGGAAATTGCTTTGTCGAAATAAGGAATAATTTTTTGTATCACATCAAGGTCTAGCTGCGGCGCTTCAATGGCATTTACACTTCGAAACCAATAGGGAACATAAATAATTATGAGGAATAAACAAATGCTGCGAAGACTTTTCAATTCCGCTGCTGTCATTTTGAATTGGTTACGGAATAAAAACATTTTTAGGCAATAAATACACTTTGACATAAATCGTGCATGTGATGTTGCACCTGGTAAACGAAATTCAGTAAAATATGGTACATGCTCTCAAATAAAATGAAGTGTTAACTGATGCAACTCCTTATAGTCGGCACGCACATAATGACATTTTAACGCATTCAGGCAAAAATTCTTCAGGTATTCCAACTGCGACGATGATAAATTGCGTAGAACTTCTTCATCCAAAGTCCCTTTTGTAAAGTTGCTCGATTCAATGTTTTTCCAATACTTAGCAAATCGGTTGAAGAGAAGAACTTCTGGTCCGGATGTTTTTCCATAATGCAGTTCAAACACCGCCCTTACTAACAATTCGCTAATATGGTGGCGACATGGAAGAAAAAGTAGTTTTCGTCCCAACTTTTTTTCGAGTAAATATGCAGCGCCGTTATTAACCCCAGTATTAGTGGCTGTGGTGTCAAAAGATATAATTTCTACCAATCCATCAAGCGCCCAGTGTCGCAAAAACTTTAAGGTTGCCTCAGCTATGTTTTCCCCGGAAGAATTTTCTATTTTTGGTATACCTAGCAGTTTTTCCATGTTTTCACTGGTCACCTCGAGAGACAGTCGTTCTTGTTTTTCTATCCCCTTTATGTCTGGAAGGAGTTTGCCGTCCCAGTGAAGAACAAATACTTGAGGAATCTGTATAGTAATAAACAAAAATCATTATATTTATTTTAAAATTCAACATAAAATCTACTACGTACATTGAATTCATCGATAATCCGCTTAGCTTGTCTCCTTCGGTACTCTTTCCTCATTGAATTAATCGTGGTTCGATTTAATACCAGATCTTTCACATTTATTGCTGTGGAAGCAGTAGAAACTTCTTTTACTTTATCAAGAATGGCAGCAGCAGTTGCAGTAACAATATGCATAGCTTGTCTTGTAGAAAGCTCGAATTTGTCCATGCTTGCTAGCATTATGTCATCAATAAAGTGAATGGTGCCTCGAGATTGAATTTGAGGTATGTTCTCATTATCCGATACGTTGCGGAAATCCATTACATGACATACTTCAACATCTTCTGCTTCTGTTTCATTTGCATCCATAGGGCCTAGTTCAGCTAAAATTATTTGACAACGAATTTTGTTTTTAAAGAAACAGTATAAATATAGTAAATAGTAAAATAAATACCTTCAGCTATAAACTTTGCAGTACGGTTATTTTCTTCTTCCAATCGCTTATTTTTACGCTTATCTTTTTCCAAGATATTTTTATCCACACCATGCATCACTCCTGGGCGACCTCTCTTTCTTTGGAGCACTAGGAAATCTTTATCTTCCTTAATTTTAATTTTTTTTAACGTATCTGGAGCTGCGATATCAAAAATAAAATTTTCTATTTTATCACGAAAATCTTGTTCTTCTATTCGATATTTTTCGTTTGATAATGTAGAAGTCCTTTGTAATTGTCTCCATTTTGCATATCATTTTTTCAACTTCTGCGCGCAGTTTGCCTCCTGCATTGTTGGAATGTGTGCCCTCTTCCAAAATTCCAGTGTAACACCAACAGTATATTTCACACTACTTATCAAAGTCATATTATCAACCCGCATTTTGTAAAACAATAGTTTGAGCACTTGCTGACTAGATGGTAGTTTACCTCCCAAAATATTATTTGCACATTTGCCCACCAAAAAAATATCGTGGTCAGAGCGTAAGTTTTTCTTTTTTATCACTGTACTCTTAGAAGTCATAATTCTAAAACGAAGATTTCACTTTATATTATTTACTATATATTTGTGAATAAATATGAATTTGCACTACTAACCACGTCAACGGATTGAACATAAAGGACGCTTCTGTCAAGTCGGACATTCAATTGCAAGTTCTTTGGTTTGTGAGCGGCGTATTTCGCGGAAAATGTTAAGAAGAGAGAATGTTAAGTACCGTTACATGCGTCATACTTCTGCTAGCTTGGATGTGTTGCTAACCTAGCACAGCTGCAGTTGTCAAACGTCATAGTTTCTACTTAAGTCTACGTCCAACCAACGAAATACAGACTTTTACATACATACATACATACATACATACATATAAAAATGTAGGATTGAATTTCTGTTTATTCGTAAATCGGGTACTTTGGGCCCAAAAAGGCAGCAGAAGGCACCGTCGGATCGAGCTAAAAATTTTAGGCCGCATTTATGACAGCTATAAGACAAATTAAATAGTGTTTTATCCAATGCATTATCTGTTTCTAACGAATAGTTATAAAAAGCATTAAAATTGGGACTAAATTTGTGATTTTTCATAAAATAGGGTACTTTGGGCCCAAAAAGGCACCAGAAGGCACCGTCGGATCGAGCTCAAAATTTCAGGTCGCATTTATGACATCAAACCTCATATTTAAAACTGCAAATATTTTCAGATTTAAAAAAAAAAAAATCCCATACAACCTGCGACCAGTCTAGTGTAGATCCAGGAAATATAGAATACCATTCGCACAATATGAAAAACATTTCCATGCCGTCTGCCCTTGAGAAAATTTTGCCGTTTTGGCAAGACTTCACCATTTCTACCAGACATGGATTTTTTCCATATCTTGAATCTGCAGCTATAGCGACAAATTTCGAGTCAAAAAAAATACAATATCAAAGAGCAACAGCGCGATGACTGATGATACACAGAAATGGCGACTGATAGTATGCAAAGTGAACGCAAGTGAATATTACCATGGTCATGGTAATGAAATTGACAAACATAAAAATCTACCTTTTGGCCCACCCAATTCTGCAAACAATTATTTCTATTTGTACTTTTTTATCAATGTCTACATGACTTTGTAAAGTCTTAAGGTTAATTATTTCTGTGTGTACGAACCATTTAGGGTCGCAGATTTTTGAACTAATTATCGAAAGGGGAGCTCTTGTGTCGATTTTAAATCTTAAATGTTTTGACCTTGATTTAACCGTTATATAGGGAAAATTTCTGGTGAGGCTTTTATTCAAGAATTTTCTTTTATACTAGACCCATTTGGTCTATATTGAGCTTCAGAAGTGTTGATGTCCATTAGATACATCCGAATCCTACTTTGCGTCTGATTCTCCGTGCCCCCTCCCCCCCTCATATGAAAAGTGCTTGTATAAAAATAGTAAAACGCCAAAAAAAGACCAAAATTTTGATAAACTGGATGAGCTAGAGTTAAAAACGTGTTTTTCGGGCCCTCAGGGTTAATGTGAATTTATTAATTTTCGTACTGACATTAAAGCTACACGAAAATTACAAAAAAGTTCTATCCTCATGTAAAATTGGTCGCTTAATCCGATTCCGTACTCAGATTTCAGCAAATAAACGCGAATATCGATGATGTTTTCCACTCAGTTATTATTTCAAATCTCTCAATCTGGTAGATAATGATGTTCTTCTCAAAATTAAACATTTTAGTTGTGAAGCCTGATTAATGTAAATAATATTTAAAGAAAAAATTTTGCAAATCAAACAATATTTAAGCAAAATATGGTTAACTAAATTAATGTAATTTTTCGATAAATTTTAAAATTAAATTAAATAATTAAAAATTGTAAACATTTTTTCAATATTCAACTCTGATTGCACAAAGAACTCGGCGTTATTTTTCTAAAATATCATTGCCAACTTACGAGGAAGTGCTGAGCCGGCTATTACATTAAATTTTGTGGAAAAAACTGCTGTGAATGCTTCGATTGATCGTGTCGTTGATGAGTTAATACACATTTGGTCGAATTTATCTATTTTCTTACTATGCGTAAATTATTAAGAATATTTTATTTTTGTTTTATTTTTGTAATAATTTGTTTTTCGAAATGCTCCTGTACGGGAAAATCTTCTGATGAGCTTCCACTACTTGAAGAACGATTGGCTTTTCGTCCTCCGGCGTAGTTAGTTTCTCATTGAATCCGTTCATGAGATTGAAGGCCCTCTCTGCAGAGTCATTAACGACGGAAATATTTCTCACGGTTTCTTCAGCTCCCAAAAAACTTTCGTCGTTGGTCCATAGGCTGGGATCGATTTGTAAGAAAATAGATAAATTCGACCAAATGTGTATTAACTCATCAACGACACGATCAATCGAAGCATTCACAGCAGTTTTTTCACAAAATTTAATGTAATAGCCGGCTCAGCACTTCCTCGTAAGTTGGCAATGATATTTTAGAAAAATAACGCCAAGTTCTTTGTGCAATCAGAGTTGAATATTGAAAAAATGTTTAACATTTTTAATTATTTATTTTATTTATTTATTTATTTATTTATTTATTTATTTCAGTCAATGAACAACAAAGTTTTATATATAATAATAAAGTTTCAATATTATTTACATTAAGCAGGCTTCACAACTAAAATGTTTAATTTTGAGAAGAACATCATTATCTACCAGATTGAGAGATTTGAAATAATAACTGAGTGGAAAACATCATCGATATTCGCGTTTATTTGCACCTGGTGACCGCAAATTTAATTTTTTGCCAAATCTGAGTACGGAATCGGATTAAGCGACCAATTTTACATGGGGATAGAACTTTTTTGTATTTTTCGTGTAGCTTTAATGTCAGTACGAAAATTAATAAATTCACATTAACCCTGAGGGCCCGAAAATCACGTTTTTCACTGTAGCTCATTCAGTTTATCAAAATTTTGGTTTTTTTTTTTTGGCGTTTTACTATTTTTATACAAACACCTTTCATATGAGGTGGGGGGGCACGGTGAACCAGAAACACTTTAGTAAAATCCATATAAATGTGAATGTATCTAATGTCCATGGGCTCTGGCTTATCAACAATTCTATTTAAGACACCGAATCCATTAAATCGATTATATCTCCCATTTGGATTATAGTTATTCAGCCTTACCAAAAAACGAATTTCGTACTGGCTCTAATTAGTGCCAGCTCTAAAAAAATTTTTTTGCATAAGCTTAGCAGAGGCTACAGCTGCTACTAAATTAAAAAGCTGACGCTAAAATTTAATATCAGTTTTTTAGTAAGGCTGATTATTTTCATTATTTTGTTCCCTATGGAACGAGTAATTGTTTGAAAAATTATTTCTTCAATTTGAATTATAGTTATTATTTCCATTATTTCTAAAAAAGAAATTGTAATTTGAACTATTATTATTCTGGTTTTTGTTAAATTTCCTGTATTTGTTTCTAGAAAGGTTTTTAGCGTTGTTATTATAGCTCATGTTAGCTTGATTAGGTTCGAACTCTCACTTCTACCCTTGTTAGTTGAATTATGTTGTGTAATATTTTCATTACTATAAGCATATCCAGCCTCTACTAGTATGCTTATTACTTGTTCCGAAGTGTTTGGATTCCTACAAAATAGGATTGATTTCATTGGTTCTGGCAACTTAGATTTAAATATCTGTAAACCTGTTTTTATGTTTAAGCCAAGAGTTCTTTGAACTTCTTCATCACTCACTGCCTGTCCTAGTTCAAATGACTTTTTGAATTAAGTCTTCGCAGAACATACTTAATATCATGATAAAAATTCATGCTATTAGTATTTAATGTGAGTCCTCTTAATTCATTGAAAAACTCATCAATTGATTTTCTGTCCAAAAAATGTTCATGTAAAATATCCTTAATATCGTTCCAAGATACAGCTTGTCCATTTATATCGATGACTTCTTTAGCTTTACCTTTTAATTTAGCCTTTAAAACGTCTGAAAATATTGTTTGACCTAATTCATCATATTGTAAGAGTAACTGTCTGCAAATCCCCTAAATATCCACTGAATTCTGGCAATCGACTGACGTACTTACACTTTGTGCCTCGGCTGCTACGTTTTTATATTTAACCATTTATACCAAAATTTTTGACCTTTTTTGTGATCGCCAAAGATACTAAGGTCCTCAGATTCATCAAACACCTTAAATGTTTAAGGTAAATAATCTACCCTGCCAGAATTTTCAAAGTTATATTAATTAGAAATAGAAAACAAAATCAATCAAAAATTAAAGTGCTTGCTTTGAACGTGAATAAATCGGTCATGTTACAAAGGATTGCATTTATTTTTATTTTGCTTGAATTTTAATTAATTGCCCATCCAATCTTGCTTCAATATTTTTCATTTTCGCGTCCTTTTTTATTTTTATAACTTTCCAAAAAAAAAAACCTTAACGAATTTCTTTATTTTGCAAAAAAGTTTGGTTAAGATATTTTTATTTAAAAAATATTCAAAACGAAAAATGGCAAAATACAGTATGCATAAATGTAGGTTTTATTTAAAGTTTCAAACGTAAAAATTTAAAAAGTTTTTATACGATCGAAATATCAAAATTGTATTTTTGTAATTTTGTTTGCATGAAAAGTAATGGTGTAGTAAAATAATCATGACAATTTCTCAATTCGTTTGTTATACTCTTAAATACCTCTCTAAACACTGCCACAGTTACAACAGCGCCACCTACCGGGTCCAACTTTAAACCTTAAGCCGCACATACACACCAAATCTCATCAAAATCGGTCCAGCCGTTTAGGAGGAGTTCAGACACGAATCCATGCACAGAAGATTTTTATACTTAAAGATAGATAGATATTCGAAAAATAAGACTCAACGCAGCGGGTTTTCCAATTAAGACAATAATTAGCCGCTATTTCAGCATGCTTTCTCTCGGAGAATGGTTAACAGTAATTTGTCGATATGTACTCAATTTTTGCTGATTTTTGCTCTCACACTAATGGGATTGAAATTATTTCTTAACATACACGTACATAATTTTCTCATATAGTCTTGTGATGTTATCTCAAGTCAAATAGCTCATGGTCTCTCACAAAAATAGAAAACTGTCGTTGGTTATTTATCCATTCAAATATCTCCTGCAAAGTGGGCGTAACCAAAGTGTCACGTCCATTTTTTTGCAAAGTTTGTCGTAAAAGAGGGCCATCCATTAATTAATTAAATTCATAGCACCTATACACCAAGTTTCACTATGAAAAAATGTACAACTTTGGAGTTATAATGATTTCTGAAAGTTGGGCGTAGTTATAGTGCTACCACGCCCATTTTTAGTGCTGTTGTCGACAATAACCATACAAACTAAGCTACAAAATTGTAGCCCTCTAGAACCAAAACCATCTGAAATATAGCAGTTGTATTTATTTCTAGGTTGTAAAAGGAGGTGTGGCATTAATTTTATATTAACCAAAATAGTAACCTTAATAACAGATATTATAAATTGGTGACATTAGGTGCTACCGTTCCTGAGATCTTAAGAGACACCGCAATAACGATATTATATAAATAAAAAGGTGGTAGAAGTGGGGGTGGCAACTTGTTTTTATATAGTAACCACCGCTTGGTCAAATAGCACATACACACCAAGTTTCATTATAAAAACATGCAGAACCTAGGAACTATAATGATTTTTGAAAAGTGGGCGTAGTTATAGTTCAACCACGCCCATTTTTATTTGAGTTGCCGGGAGTAACCATACGAACTAAATTACAAAATTTTTGTTCAATACAGCAATTACTCAATTACTCAAATTTAAAAATTACTATTTTTCAATTACTCTGAAACTATTTTTATTGATTTGTGGGCAGTAATAGGGGGTGTGGCAACTTTTCCTTTTTCATTATTCGAGATATTGACTTTGACAACAAATGCTGTATATTTGGTGCCCTTAGGTATTACCGTATCTAAGATCTTAAAACACCAACCCGCACGAACGATTTAATATGTACAGATGGGCTGTAAAAAAAAGGCGTGGCAACATTTATATATATAGTGACCACCACTTGGTCTTATAGCTCCTACACACTAAGTTTCATTATCAAAACATGTACAACTGAGGAATTATAATGATTTCTGAAAAGTGGGCGTAGTTCTAGTTCGACCACGCCCATTTATAGTGCACTCGCCGAAAGTAACTATACAAACTAAAATACATCCAATTCGATTCAATACATCCAAATTCGTTTGAAATAAAGTGTTGTCATTAATTTGTGGGCGGTAGTAGGGGGTGTGGCAAATTTGTTTTCTTATTACACAGTGCAACACGAAAAAAATAACCATATACGGACACCACTACGTGATAAAAGACCAAAAAAAAAAAACCCCTGCCTCGCAGTTTTGCCCAAAGTCCTCCAAGTTTTTTTTTATGGGCCCCCAAAGAAGTGGGGCCTCAAGCTCATATCTTGCAAACCGTTCGGAGCTTTGATTTACTCTCTGAGGCAAAGTTGTAGCTCTTGTCATAAAGAACAAAAATTGTGAATATATCGAGCCATAACCGCCGATTTTTTTTTAAATAAAATCAGTTTGAATAAAGTCATTATTTTAAAATTTATAATGTAAATATTTTTTTGTGTAATACATTTAATTTTAATAATTTTAAATAGATATTTGCATCATAACGGTTGTTTTTGTGGGATACATTTTTTTTTGCTTTCCTTCTGGCAACTATTATTAAAAAAGTATGTGGGTTACACAAAAATTTATTTTAAGGAAGTGACTTCCCGTTTTATTTTTTTTATTTAATTTTTTTATTTAGTCCTTAAAATTAAATTACATTTGATTTAAAGAAAAATAAATGTATACATTTCTTAGTATATTGGATAAGACAAAAATAAAGTAATGTAATTCATATATTTAAAGTTTTCTGTTAACAAAGTAATGTTATTCATATTAAAATCTTGTAAACTTGAATAACGATAGATAAAAATATATAAAGAACGCTAAATACTATCTTCCTGATCGGTTTCAGGTAGCAAATCTTTAACAGATCCATCCCATTTTAAATTTAAATACTCGTGTTGGAATTTTACGGGTATAGTTTTTCTATCGCAAAGCGTTTTCAAATACTTATATTTAGCAGAAGAAATGTTTAATATATCATCATATAATTGAGTAGGTCCCTCACAAACTATTTCGGAGTTTCGTCTGGATCATGGAATTGAATCTAGATCATAATTTATGGTTTCAGATTCATCAAAGTATCCATATTTAAGAGTAATATTTGGAATATTTTTGTCCAATGTAACAGAGCGTAATTTTGTAAATTGCATTTTCACTGACTTTGGAAATAACGCCTGTGAAAATGTCTTCCAGTCTTTAAAATCACTGTTAGTTAATTCAATACAATTATATTTTCTTGAGTTAGTTCTTGCATTTGATATTATGGTGTACCACTCACTTGGAGCCCAAATAGTTCTATTCCGAATAAACGATTCAATTGTACTATGTATCGAATCAACAGGCATCATGGTGTGTCCAGGCAACAAGTATCTGATTTTTTATATTAGTCACAAAATTAGAATTTTCAACAAAATAGGTTAATGTCGCAAGCATAGCTCTGTTTTTGTTCTGTCCTGCGCAGCTATCACAATAAAGATGGACTATCGACTGGGTTTTTCTTTCATCGACTAATTTAAGGTATTGGAAAACAGTTGTGCAAATTTCATTACACCCTCGTTTACGATCCTTTTCTCCCCATAAAAAACAAAACCCATATCTTGTACTACTCTCATAAAAACTTTCATTGTAGAATGAATATTTTCTAGAATAGAACAAAGTAAGACTTTTTCCATAGGGAGTATTTAAAACCTTTTGCAAGTCGAAACTTGTACATAAAGGATTCTCTTTGCATAGCTTTTGGTCCTCCAAAAATATTTGCTTACATTTCTCTTTGTCCTTTAGATGCATTTGATACTCTTCTGATGAATGCAATTGCTTTTTGGATTCTGTGTCTAAATTATTGTAATTCTCGCATAAGATACATTTATCTTTTTTAGGTAAATGAAAGCCTAAATTGAAACTGTTTCTAAAAATATAACGGAATACTCTTAACGATAACTGACTATTTACTTTATTAATAGTTTTCAAATGTTCTACATAATGCTGATATACATTTTTTATGTTTCGAAATTCTTGAGGTAGATATAATTTTGTACTTTTATTCCGGCAATAATGTGAAGGAACCGCAGGTAATTGTTCTATAAAGGATTTTACTAGCGATATGCTTGCTTCTTCAGATTTGTTGTGTGCAGTTGGCTTTTTTATATTTTCAAGGCAAGTTTTATACGAACTTCTATTTTTTATTACGGATATTAAAATCGTTTGTGAAATGTTCAACGTTTTCAATAAAAATTTTTGACAAACTTTAAAACTGCTATTATTGATGTTGATAAAATAATTAAAGCTGCACTTTTTTCTGTCACTTTCTCCATATCGCCTTTTAATATCGACTTGTTTAACACAAGAAGACAGCCAATCTTTCTGTCTAATTTTGTTGCCGATTCCCCAAAAATGTTCATTTATTCTTACTCTTTCATCTTCAGAAATGTTATCATGACACGAATTTGGACATTTTTTCTTTAAGCACGGGTTGGGCAAAACACTCGTATTTTTTTTCTTAACTTTTTGCAACCTTTTAGGTATTCTCTTTTGCTTTCTGTAGCCCCTTTTCCCAACACACGTTTCCTCCTCGACTTCTTTTAAACTTTCCAAACCATTTAAATCAACGAAAGATTCAACTGAATCGCTATACGGTACCAGGGAGAGCTGTAAAAATATCCAATAATTGAAAACAAAAACATATTTTGCAAAAAAAAACAAATTCATACCTTCGACATATTGTTCTAAAGCTTCCAAAAATACAAATCTTTATCTTTATCTTTAATTAAAGTCTCAAAAAATGGTGTTTTTTTTTATTTTTTTCCCTTGTGTTTCATTTATTTTAAAAGAGAATTTAATTGTATCCCACACAAGCGTTCAACGAAAATGTAAACAAGTCACCATATGCATTTACATTAAAATTGTTTTTGTTATAAAATCATAACGGTTTAATCTACAGCCATGAAATTTTGACAGATGATGCAAATGATGTTGAACTATCGATTTCGATAAAAAAACAAAAATCGATTATGGTGTGGGATACATTATTTTGGCGGTAATGGCTCGATATAAAATCAAAAAACTTCATCTTCAAGGTCAAAATCGCAAAAAACTTTAAAAAATTAGCGAAAAATGGCCCTAAAAGCGTTTTTTTTTTTTCCGCTTTTACGAACAAATTTACTTTATGAAAAATGCGCCAATTTTCTTTGGCCTGGTTGGGCTTACAGCGCTGATTAAAACCCCAAAGTTTTTTTAAGGAGGCCGATCCAACTTCTTGAGATATAAGCCTTTATAGCTTGAGTATATAATCACTTATATCTCACCCATTTCTTATCCGATCTGGTTGAAATGGGTATCATTGAGAAGACATTTGAAAACGCTATAAATCTGTATATAAATATGTTAATTTTCATTAACTCATTGGGTCAAATTAAAAAAAAAAAATTTTTATCCTCACTGTTTTAATAAAAATCTGGTTTTCTCAAAAACCAGCCCTAGTAAACTTATTCTTTCCTAGACTCAGTAAAAGACAACACTTCAAGCCTTTTTTTTAGGTATAATACTCCGCATTAACCCTTCTTAGACCGGAGATAATGAGGTTTTTCTAACTAAAGAACTTTCTGGGAGCCGAAAATTCGCTTAAAAACAATTGAAGTGTAAGAAAATAAGCGATTTCTTAAAAAAAAATGTTGATTTTAAAACTTTGAACGTAAATAATTGTCAGTCAGGAGGCCGAGTGTGTGAGTGCACTGTACCTTCACTGATAGTAAGTGCATTCTAATAAAAATTCTCAAGCTGGTGGGTGAGTTCCCGTGCCCAAACTATCAAACAACTACCTGGAAGCAAACATCTGCATTGAATCCACATAAAAACAAACCAAAATATACAAAAAATACCTGGAAACACATTGTAGCTCTTGTCATAAAGATGAAATTGTGAACATATAAAATCAAAAAAACTTGTATCAAAACACTATCTGGAAGCAAACATCTGAATTGAATTCACATTGTAGCTCTTGTCATGTTTAATGTCTTGTATGTTTAATTAACGCTCAAAAATGAAATATGCCTGGCCAGAACCATGTGTCTGTCCAAGGGTTAACACCGTTTAGGTAGCGCTTAGATATGACGCACCGACCGCAGCAGCTCAGGCAATGCAGTAAGCTCAGCACACGCAACAAGGGACGCAGCACACAATATAAAAGCGACACGACGCTCACATCGAGGCATTACACAGCGCGACGTCAACGAGAGCTCAGGGGTGAAAGTGAAAAAGTGAAAGTAAAAAAAGTAAAAGTGCTACAGCATAATACGCACACAACATTGGCAACTGACAATTTCAATGTGCAGTGTGAAAATATTGATTTATTTTGCTACGTTTGCGGTCATCAAATCAGAAAGAAAAGTTCTACAAAATTTAAGAAGGAGAATCTTTTAACTAGTGAATTCAAGAGAGCATATAAATTATTTTTCGACGAAGAAGACTTGACCGGTGAAAATTACACACCTAATACAGTGTGTCGCCAATGTTATAACTATCTCATGGCATGGTTGAGTGGAAGCAAACATAGTATGAAGTATTGTAAGCCGATAAACCGGATTAATCTCCCAGGTGATCATGATGAAACCAGTTGCTATGCATGCGTAAATTACACATGTGGTCTAAATCGATATGCTGAGAGAAACAAAACTTATAAAGCAACTGTAACAGCCAAACTACCAGTGCTTGCACCTGAAAATGTTGTATCACCAAGGCCGCCAACTCCAGATCGTAGTACGGAATGTACAGGAATGACTAAAGCAAGTGGTGTTACTTATGAAGATCCATTTGATACCGATTATGAGCCCCAACAGGGAAGAGATGGACCACAACTAATAACACAAATGGAAATGGATTTCATTGAGGCAATATTGGGACTATCGCAGCGACTTGCCATATTTTTGACAGCGTTTTTAAAGCAAAGAAAACTCACACATGGTAATGTGAACTCTACGGCGTACCGCAACCGGCAACCTATGGACCTGAACAGGGGGAAAAGTAAAAAAATTTAATTTTTTAAAGTTTTTTGCTATTTTGACCTTGAAGATGAAGTGATGAAGTTTTTTCTTTTATATGTTTACAATTTTTGTTCTTTATGACAAGAGCTACAACTTTGCCTCAGAGAGTAAATCAAAATTCCGAACGGTTTGCAAGATATGAGCTTGAGAAAATGATCACTTTTTTCCAAAAATGACACCGAGGCCCAGCTTCTTTGGGGGCCCATAAAAAAAAAACCTGGAGGACTTTGGGCAAAACTTGGAGACAGGGGTCTTTTTTTTTGTCTTTTATCACATAGTGGCGTCCGTATATGGTTATTTTGCCATGACTTAAAAATTTACGCACTGTAATTAACGGCTCATTCTTGATTTATTCGTAAACCATGTTCAAATTAAGTAATTTTGTCATGGGAAATCGTCAATGAAATTATTTTGAAATTAAGTAATTTATCATAAATTACCAACCAAATTAAGATCCAATCGGTGTCAGCACTAATTTTTTCGATAAATAATCAAATAATAATCAAAAGATGACATTTCTATAAACAACACATTTGATATGGGAAAAAAAAAACTATAAGAGACGACATTTCACACAAATGTTAAACACTAAATATTAAACACTAAAAATAAAATAAAAACAAAACAAAATAAATAGGACAACAAAAATAAAATAAATTACAAACTGCCAGTATGAACGTAGTTGATTTGAGGTAAGTAATTTATGACAAATCAAGTAATTTATGCCGTAATATGAACGCAGTCTGATATTATAATAAAAGTATCATATACAGTCATCTGAAAAATAATACACTTACATTAAAATAGTTTAAAACACAATTCTGCTTCAATTTCATAATTTCAGAAATTGCAAATAAAATTTTTTGCTGGGATGTCAGATAAGTAAAGTACCGTTATCAGAGCAAAAATATTTTGCGTCGTTTAGCAGTTGTTGATCATTGTGTAAAGTGAGCTCATTTTAGCGTGTGCGAAGTAATACGGACGCAAATATTAAATTGATTTTATTTTTGCGATTTTAAAAATTTACAAACGATAGAGATATTGTATATAAGATGGTTTATAATTATAAATTGAGAAAATAACCACATAATATAACTTAGCTATCCATAATGGGAAGAGGAAAACATTGCAGCGTCGAACTTCGCAAACAAATAAAACACCTAAAAATGAAGAAATTGTCATACCGGAAATTAGCCGAAACGTTGAATTGCTCTAAGAGAATGGTAGAAAACGCTGTAATGTATAAGCCCCAGAACGAAACACGCAGAGGAAAATCAAAAATATCGGAAAACCCCTTTGCAACTTCGCATTGCATCAAAAAGGAATTTTCTTTAGACGTCGAAACGTCCACTATTAGAGAAACGCTAATTAAAAATAATTTAAAATAATTTAAAAAATCCTAACAAAATGTTTCTAAATGGTTACCTTTTGCTAACGAGCATGCCAACTGGCCAATGCAGAAATGGCGCAATATATTAAGTCAGATGAGACCAAATCCAATCTTGTTTACCCTGAGGTACTCAACATGTGCGGAGGCCAGTGAGTACAGCTTTCAAACCGCAATATACAGTCCTACTTACTTATTTAGGTGGCCGTAACAACACGTGTCCTGATTTTGACCAACCTCGTCAGCTCTCGCCAGGCGCCTCTGCTTTGCGCGCGCCTTCTCTAATCGGATACACCAAGTGCGGTTAGGGCTTCCTCAGCCTGGTCCATCCATCGGAGGCATGGTCTCCCTCGTCGTCGTTGACCAGCGAACCTCGCCTCGAGCACCTTTTTCGCTGGAGCTTCGTCGTCCATACGATGGACATGACCCAGCCAGCGTAGTCGCTGCACGGCTATACGCCGAACTACGTCAATGTCCTCGTAGAGCTCATACAGCTCGTGGTTCATTCGGATGCGATAGTCATCGCCGACTCGAACAGGACCGAAGAACTTTTCTCTCGAACACCCCTAGAGCGGCTGCGTCAGCTTGCGAAACCCATGCCTCAGCGCCATAAAGCAGCACAGTAGAACGAGCGTCTTGTAGAGTGTTAGTTTTGTCGATCGAGAGAGGGCTCTGGAACTTAGTTGCTTACTGAGCCCGTAGTAGCACCTATTAACAATTATTGTTCTTCACTTTATCTCCAGGCTGATTTCGGGTTAGTATTAATGGTGGTGCCAAGGCATACAAACTCCTTGACTACTTCAAAGTTATAGCTGCCGGATGAAACGTGGGAGTCTTAACGCCGCGCTTCCTTGTTTGTAGACAGCATATACTTTGTTTTACCCTCATTTATTGTCAAACCCACTTTGGCTGATTCCTTTTCGATAGCGGCGAAAGCAGCGGTAACATCTCTCTTGGTTCTGCCAGCAATATCAAAATCATCAGCGTACGCAAGGAGCTGGACACCTTTATAGAAAATGGTGCCATTACGATTTTCACCGGCCTTTCGTACGATCCCCTCCATGATGATGTGTAAGAGATCGCAAGACAGTGGATCGCCTTGTCTGAAACCTCTTTCGGTATTGAAGGTTTCGGAGAGGTCATTTCCTACCTTGACGGAGCTGCGTGTGTTGCTCAACGTCATTCTGTAAAGTCTAATCAACTTTGCAGGTATACCGAACTCAGACATTGTTGCGTATAGGCAACTCCTTCTCGGGCTATCGAACGCAGCTTTAAAATCGACAAAGAGATGTTATGTGTCAATTTGATTTTCGTGGGTTTTCTCCAGGATTTGTCATAGCGTGAAAATCTGGTCTATGGTGGACTTACCAGGTCGAAAGCCACACTGATAAGGTCCAATCAGTGTTTTTGTAATCGGCTTTAATCTTTCACAGTACGCTTGAGAGAACCTTATATGCGATGGAAATAAGACTGATACCTCTATAACTAGCGCAGATTGTAGGGTCTCCTTTCTTAAGTATACGGCACAGTACACTGAGGTTCCAATCGTCGGGCATGCTTTCTGCTAGCCATATTTTGCTGATGAGCTGATGCATGCGCCTTATCAATTCATCGCCGCCGGTTTTAAACCTAAATATACAGTCAACACTGTGAATTACGGAGGAGGATCCCACAACTATGGTGTGGGGATGCGTCTCCTACCAATGTGTTGGCCCGATATACCAATTTGAGGACAGAATGACAGGAGTAACTTATTGCAATATATTAAACGAAGCTATGTTGCCATAGGGCAACATATCCTCAGCATAGTGAGGATAACATGCCGCTTCGATGAGTGTTTCAGCAAGACAACGAAACGAAGCACACATCGAGCTAGCAAAGAAATGGTTCTCGGATAACAACATCAATGTTTTAAGCTGGCCTGCTCAATCACCGGATTTAAATCCGATCGAGAGCTTGTGGCAAGAAGTGAAAGCAGCTTTGAGGCAAAGTAGCTTTTGCGTGAAAGTAGTTTTGTAAAAAAGCAAAAAACAAAGATGCACTCTGGTCACTGGTACAGGAAGCGTAGAAAGCTATTCCTAGGGCCACGTGTCAAAAATTACTTGACTCTATGCCTCAGTGATGTCTGGCTGTTATTTGAAATAAAAGCTTTGCAACAAAATATTAAAGAATTAAGACATTTTAAAATTAAAGCCTATTGTAAAAAATTAGAATTTAACCTTTTTCTCATAATAGAAATATAATTTCTTTAAAATTCTGAAATTGTCCCTATTTATTTTTTACAACGTAACTTCAATTAGGCTATTGGAATAATTTATTTTTTTTTGTATTGAATTTAAGTTTTTTGCTTTTATTTTCTTATGGTAGAAACAAAAGGCTATTTAAAAATAATGACACTACTTTAAACTTCATGAAATTTTTCTTTGTATTCTTACGAAAAACCGCAATGAGTCCCTATTACTTTTCACATGACTGTATATTACAAAGAGCATATCAAATAACACTTTGGTATACCTTGGCACCGCCATAAATAACAACAACGAAGTCAGCCTAGAGATAAAGCAAATAACAATAATTGCTAATAGGTGCTACTACGTGCTCATTAAGCAACTAAGTTCCAGAGCCCTCTCACAATCGACAAAGCTAACACTCTACAAGACGCTCGTTTCATAAACTGACGCAGCCGCTCTGGGGGTGTTCGAGAGAAAAGCTCTTCGCAAAATCTTCGGTCCTGTTCGAGTCGCAGCCGAATGAACCACAAGCTGTATGAGCTCTATGAAGACATTGATGTAGTTCGGCGTATAAATGTGCAGCGACTATGCTGGCTGGGTCATGTCCATCGTATGGACGACGAAGCTCCAGCGAAAAAGGTGCTCGAGGCGAGGGTCGCTGGTCACGACGACGAGGGAGACCATGCCTCCGATGGATGGACCAGGCCGAGGCCATAACCGCACTTTGTGTATCCGATTGGAGAAGGCGCGCGCAAAACAGAGGCGCCTGGCGAGAGCTGATGAGGTTGGCCGAAACCCGAACACGTGTTGTTACGGCCACCTAAGTAAGTAAGTAATATCAAATAACACAAGAGTTCTAAAATATGAAGCGTATGGCCATGTATTTTCGTGCAAGGTTTCATTAAATGTTCTCGAGTTTTTTGTATAATTCAAATCCATGAATTCATCCACTATGGGTGTGTGCGAATTGAACTAAATTGCTACCTAAACTAAATTAAGGTAAGGCAGTTAAGGATTAAGGTTAATTACAAAAATGCTAAAGGTTAAGAAATGCCATAATTCTCTTCTCCTAAGAAATGTTATTAATTTAGCAAGCATTAAGGTAGCTCGGAATTGTCCTAAATTAATTTAGGAAACTCTGCTTTATCGACACAATTTAGTTTAGATAGCAATTTAGATCAATTCACACACACCCTATGTATATTCATCGCTCGGGCACTAGCATGCCGCATTCATGCCAACGTTTCTCAGTAAAACATTCATTAATTTCTCACAAGCAATAAACAATGTTTATCCAGTTCTTCTGAGTGCGGTTCATGGATGGTGCAAGAACTGTGAGGACAAAGAATTCGCTGTTCTCATTCTCAATGAACTTCATGACTCTTTCTCATTGCGTTTCATCGAATTAAATGATCACGAAAGAATTAAATGATACTATGACGCACATTTCAGTGAGAGTCTCATGGGTAGTTTTTTTTTGCATTCATGAAGATGTCTAGTATGTACGTAAAAAATAAGCAGAAAACTAAATCCGAGTTTTTTAAATTGGGAAAAATTAGTATTGTTTAAATTTGTGAAGAACGAAAGTTAATTGATTTTTATACATTTGGAGTCGATCATAAATCGGTGTCTCCATGCCAAATCGGACGCTTTGTCCAAAAATTGATTTTGACGATTCCGATTTTTTTCAAATTTTGCATGTCGATAAAACTTTAAAAATAGTATAAGTGTAAATAAAAATAGTATAAATATAAGTGTATATTTTTTTTTTGCAAGTTACACACAGTGGAAAATTAGATAAAATCAAAATTTGTCATTTGGACATGTAGTTAAATAACCGTGTCTGCAAAAAAGTTAGTCCTACAAAAAATATGAATAACATATTTTAGAGATCAAAATATATAGCAATTTAATAAAAAAAAATCTGTATTTCTTAATAACTCGCCAAAAGAACAAAGCATATATTTCATTGCACTTTACTTTTATATAAATATATAATATAAGCATATACAAATTTTAAATAATTCAAAATAGTATGGCTGTATAAAACTGAAATGTATTATAAGAAGAAGAGAACAGTGTCAACAAAAGGAGTGATTTTGTTAAGAGTGAAAAGCCTTTTTTGCTTTCAAGTCAGGGTAATTTCTTACGGGTCCCTAATGTTGCCATCAAAACACGAATGCACCCAAGCAACAATTCTTAAGAGCTGAGCACTGGACGAACAATTTAATTTTTGAATTAGGTCCTACAACTATCTTCAGCAAGAATAATACTCTTACAGATTATTTACTTCAAAACTAGCTGTCTATAAGTGTTCTGTCCTCACATTATCTTATAGTCGTTTAAAAGAGTTGTGTTATAAGAGCATTACTGCTGTATCTTACAAGCCATTTCTTATAGACTTCTACAAGACTTCAGCTATCAGAGCTAAACTCTCAAGAGTCTTAGCTTTAAAAATAAAGTCTTATAGACCTCTCTAAGGTTTTTTTATAAGAGTTTTGATCTGACCTGAGCAACGGTCTTACTAGAAGAGTATCACT
Organism: Coremacera marginata; assembly: GCA_914767935.1. Classification (NCBI taxonomy): domain Eukaryota; kingdom Metazoa; phylum Arthropoda; class Insecta; order Diptera; family Sciomyzidae; genus Coremacera; species Coremacera marginata. The sequence goes on from OU612045.1 coordinate 104,223,588, forward strand.
CTGATTATAAAAGAAACGGTCTTACTAGAAGAGTGTCAACCTGATAAAAAGATTTTGATTCTTATAATCGGACAATTTCCCTTAACAAAAGATTTAACTGGAAACATATGTATTTCTTAACCCTTTCTTGTAAATGTATAATTTTTTAAAAGAAAAGAGTTTTTTGAATTAGCTTAAATTTCAGGGTACCTGTATAACAAATGATTCTAAGATATTCGTCAGATATTATATTTTCCAGGAAGAAAGTGTGCTATATTTTCATAGTAAAAAATTATCAATCAAATTAAAAATATGGTTTTATAATACACTTAGGCCTTTTCCACACTTGGTTGACGCAACTCCAACTCAAGTTTCTAGCCTGTGTATTTATACCAGAACCTTCAGATTAAGCAACTTGCACACAACAAGTTCTCGACACGTTCTCAACTTGTTCAGCGCAACGCGGCTTTCCGCAATTTTCATTGGTGACTTGTTGGATCAGTTTGTGTGTTTTGTGAATTCAATTATTTGTAGTGCAGTATGCTATATATTAATCAACATGAATAAGTTAATTAATTAGTTCCATTTTTATATCAATAGATTCTAAAAGAAGAAGAAATAGTTTGCAGTATAAATGAGCAAGGGTAAAGTATTAAATTAGTGTAACAGTCAAACCTAAATCAGCGCGTATTGAGCGTAGCATTTTTACGCTGAGCCTGAACGCTGAAGTACCATCCCTAAATGAAAGCGGTTAGCGGCAAGCCAATGTCAAAAATGAACATAAACGAATTAGATGTACTACAGCATATTTTATTTTTAAATCTAATTTCAAGGGACCACCGCAATTAAAACTAGTCTTAAACTATAATATCAACAAAATTCTTACCTCCATATTGTTAATTCAATAGCGTGCCAAAAATAATAATTATAAGAATTGTCACATCAAAATTTTTTTGTCTTCTGCAACCAACTTTAATTCCTAACGCTCTGTCAAAATTGGATTTTCCAACCGCTCAGCGTTCCCGCCGCGTTATGGTTTGCTACGTATAAATCGTATGGGCATGAGAAATTTTTGACAGATAAAAAACGCTTCTGCGTTGATTTAGGCCACTTTTGCGTTGACCAAGTGTGGAAAAGGCCTAACGCACTCAAACAGTCCACATCACTGAAATTTTTTTCACTGTCACTATCATATCATAGTGCCCTCTGACGTATAAAGAATAGTGTTATAAGAAATAAGTCATGGTACTTGTTGTTGCTTCCACTCATGGACTAATTTCAAGTAAGTCCAGCCTGTGATGTAGAATTCATACAAATAGGATAGTGTGTTGTGCAAATTGTGTGGTTCTGTAGCTTCAGAATTGTGCATCTGGAAAATTGTTGTTGTTTTTACTCATGTTCTAATATCAAGTAAGCCCAAACTGTGAGTAGAAGAGATTTTATTTATAATACAAAGAGTTTCATTTCGTGTTCGTGAATGTAAAATACTAGAAGCTGAGAAATACTATACTCCTTGATAAATGCGATGATTATATAAATATTTTGCATATTTTTTGAATATAAAAAAGGTCATTGGCGAATTTTATGAATGGATAAATAAAATAAAAATAAAAATTGATGTATGAAATTTGTACATTTTACTAGGAATTGTAGGTTGAGCTTAGCCCAACTAGAATTTTGATTTGATTCGACATACAGTCAGAACCGAGACACAATTATTTTTTTGTTACATAATTCAAACTTTTGAGGAAGATTTTTTATATTCTTTATAAAGCAAATTTATTGATAACACAAGACGCGAAGTAATGAAATTAGTTCGGTAAACATTGCACAAATGTGATGAATGCTTTTTAAAAATGGCGGACCTACAAATTTTCGCTTTAACTCATCTCGTAGAGTATACCACGCTTGTATGTGACTTATTTAAGTACATTACTTTTGTACTTTTGTGAACTCTTAAAATTGCCTTATAGTTAGACTTGCCATACGTCAGGAATTAGGCCTGATAGTCAGGCATTAGACATCTTGTCAGGAACTTTGTCCAGAATCGTATTTTGTCAAGCATTTAAAAAATAATAATGATATTTACCCTTTGAAATCTGACGACTTTTGTTATTAGTTTGAAACATTTTTTACTGCTACATACGTCAGTCTGTAAATGACCTTATTTAAAATTGGCTGTGTTTGTTTAGTGGATACAGCAACCTAGTTTCGATGCCTAATGATTTTTCGAAAATCTCTATTTTATTTGGTGCCATCATTTGTTGAATCAGCTGACCATAAACAACTGATTCAGCGACTGGAGCGCTTGCATAGCATTTTCGTAAAATTTATTTTTGTTCCTAAAAATTCTGTGAACTTAAAAGTAGGTAAGTTCTCACATCTTATTTTATATAAATGCCAGTGAATTTTTTACATTTTAATTTAGCACTCAAATATAACAATGGCAAAAAGAAAGTGTGTTTTTATGGAGAAGCTGAAGGTGGAGTACGATTTCATAAAATATTAATAATGGTCTTTTTTAATTGATATAATGTTGTACCATTATAAATGTATACATATTTGCACTATTCAATTTTTTTGTTTGTAAAATAAATGTATTGATTTTGGTACTTAACTTATTTTTATTCTGAGTTTTAAGAGATAATTTGATATTTTGACCAGCGTCAGAAATTGGACCTTAAAAATTATGGGAAGAGTGCCTATAGTGCATTTATTGAAAGTATAGTATAATTTATTAATTAAATAAAACTTTTAATGTTGGTTTTTGCGAAAAGGAACAGCTTTCAACCGAGGTGCAATATGAGATTCTTACGACAAAATTTCCATCGCAATGAAATTTATGCGTTTATGCGATAAAATATTACACCACGCATATACAATATTATAGATATTCCTACAAACAAAATAAAAAATGTTACATTAAATTTTAATCATTGTTACGTTGGCAATGAAATATAACAATAACAATTTTCTTATAAAACTCTTTTTAGGAGTATATATCTTAGTTCTCTTAAGACTATATATCTGCCAGAGATCTGTAAGTCTTGCTTAAGACAATGTTTCTTAGAGTGATGATCTTGTTTCACAGATCGAAGAGGCCGATATAAGGGCGTTCTGAAAATTACAACTCGCACTTTTATAGTGACAAAATGATCTTAGAAGAGTTTTACAAGTATCTTACAGATATCGTTTAGAGTTAATCGTAAGTGTTTAATTGTTAATAATTTGTCTTTAAGAAGTATTTTAGAGAAAATAAGGAAAATTGCTGGTTGGGCAGTTTGCTTTGGATTTTAGCACGTTCAGCCAAAAAGAAATAATATCGTATGATATCCTGTTTAGTAGGCAGATTAAGACCACACAAATCACAAGACACACCAAAAGCAGCAACATCGTGAGAAGGTAGATATGTTGCAAACTACTTTGGGAACTTGTTGAAGTTTTTGCGTCTTGCGATGTGGACGGCACTGGATCCATTGCAGAATTTCACTAAACTATTAAATGTAACTATAATAAGTAAGGAAAGTTAATTAGTTAGTTCACTGGCTAATTAAAAATTATTGAATTCACTTTTGTATTTTATCTTTTATCACTACTTTATGTGCACTTACTTAGATCGTGTGGTTAGTCTGCGGAGATCTAGGAGAGGTTCACTTCTCCCCTATATGTAAATAGAAGAATTCCCCTTTATTTTAAAACGTTTCCTGTATCTGGTGTAGGCAACGCTTAATGCTTTTTAATTTACACAATAGTTTATTTCATTGAAGTTAATTTATTCGATTTCGTATTACTTTAAATCGAAGGGCGCAATCGAGTGAGAAATATATGTTTTTTGGTTTCTTATGATTTTTTTTTGTGATAAAAATGTTTGAAATAGGCACTTTAATTATTTTTGAAAAATAATCAAGTTTCAACAAGCATAACTTTTTTACCCGAATTTCGGTTTTTTCAATTTTTTTGCACAAAATATCACAAGACTATGTTTAAATAATTCGTCTTGTTGTTTTTAATATATTGGATTTTTTGACATTTTTGACTCAAGCTCGAAATTTTCGAAAAGGTAAGCTTCTAGCAAAAAAATTCATAACGACCAGGTTATTCAACATAATTACACATTTTTTGTATTTCCATTTCGTATAGTTTAAAAAAAATATTTCTACAAGATTTCATCGAAATTTTTTTAAAATTTTAGATTATTTAGATTTTTTTAATGCAATTTTTTTCGAAAAGTAAATCACAACTATAGGAGTTTTCGTCAATCCTTCATGTTTGATAGCTTTTTTTAAAGAAAATTTAAACAGAAAACGAACTACAAGCTAGCTTTTTGAAAATTATTTCTTAAACAAGAGTTATTTGGGGTTTTTTATATAACCAAGTACTGACATGCACCGATGCTTGTAGGCACGGCTTCCAGTGATCCTAGGTACACCAAATTTTATTAACATTTCTTTAATCAGAATTCAAAGAAATTAAGGGGGTAAGCCATAAAAAAATGTAGCCCGAAGCAAAAAATATTTTGCTAACGCTTGTGCCCGGAACCAAAAATATTCCATTAGACCTAGAAATGATTCCCCTAAAATTCTTTTCAAATCGGGTTACTAAAAACCGGCACTCAACGCAATTGAAGTTGACCAGTTAGGTTAAAATTTGGGGTTTTTTATTAAAATTCAGTTAATATCAGCCTTTAAGTTAAAAACTTATTTAAAATACACTTTTAACCGATAGAGGATATAAAAATTTTTGTAAAATGTAAAAATGAGCAAAATACAATAAAAAATGGGGTCATAATGAGAGTTTTTCATAAAATGATTACAAAATGGAAACATTTGAAAATTTTCAATTCTTTTAAGTTTTTTGTTTTTAATGAACACGCTTTTTGAGATGGGTAAATAAAAGTTTTCACACTATTTTTGACTAATCCTTAACCCTCACCGGTCCATAATTAAAAAAAAAAACACGATTTTGTTAAACTAGTGACGTTACAATGCACTCACCAAAACATTTTAAGCGTTTGAGATCTTAAAATTTTTGCTGATACCCGTTCTTGAAAAAATTAAGAATCTTAGGAATATTCAATATGGCGGATCCAATACGTATTCACCATAGGCATCCAAAAGGCGAATATTTGCGGTTACCACATTATAATGTATATCAAGGAACTAACATATAATCAAATAATGTCAATTACACACCTTAGCGATAAAAGCTATAAATATCTTTGCAAAAAGCCATCAAAAAGCAAAATAGGATCATGAGTATGGTCAAAGCAGGATTTACATTAAAAAGAAAAACAGTTTTTCACATTTAAGTAAATCAAGTTTTTATTTGGTGGAATACAATTAAATTCTGCAGTTAATGAAAGAAATAAGCAAATTGCATACGAAAATCAATTATGAACTGAACTACTGATCGTCGGTTTGATTAGATTCGGTCGATTGTTTATATTCACCAGTTTTTCTCATCACTAGGCAATGGCACATAGAGTAACAGAAACTGCATAATTCGATTGTTTTTATCGACATCACTATTCAATAGCATTTAAAATAAAATTTAAACGGCGATAACGTGTCTTTTCTTTTGTGCAAAATCAGTGAAAATAGCAAAAATGTCGAGTTTAACGAAACCATCTCTTCGTTCTGATCACCTTATGAATGTGTATATGATTAGGTTGGTTGCATTACACATCACAGGCTCGAAACTGCCATCAAAGCGCCAAGTATTGAAAGTTTTGTTTTTCAACATTCGCACTCGCAAGGAAGTTGTAAGTGTAAAAGAAAGTTCAATTATGACGGAGAAACAAGCAATAGTTTTTTGAGCAAATAGCGCGTAAAAAACTTGTCAATCCACTGTGGGAAAGTTTACGAAAGAACTCTTCTAGAAAAACTTCAAAGCAACAGGAAGAGGAAAAACACTTCGTGGAAGAGTTTGATGATTTGACAATGATTTCGGAAGAAAAAGACCAGCAATTTTTGTTGAAGCAGCGACAAGAGGGCCGTCCAGGTTGTATGATTGATATAGACGCAGTATAAGCAGCTAAGGGGGGAAAAAAAGAGGAAGGAACGCCTAGAATTAGAGCAACAATGCAAGCAAAGACACGATAAGGAAACAAAACGATCTCAACAGTATATGTATTCAGTATTACTAAAAATAACAACAGTATATGGTGCTACGAAAATGACTATGATAGTGAAAATGAATACACGAGCATTGCTAATGATGAGATCCAAAACATTACTGGCGACAACACATCAAAGAAATCTAATGTAGGAACAATCAACTTTTTAATTCTAAGAATTGCTTCCGCTTCGGACGAATGCAAAATATCCAATTATTTCGCCATGCACCTGATTAGTGATATTGCTAATGCCCTCATACATAACATACAAAATATCAAGCTAAGACGCAAAACGATTCAAAAATATCGTGCTGAATGGTAGGACGAAATGACAAGAAAAACTGAGGCAGATTTTCAAAAAGCGTAAATAAAAAATCTGACAAAATTCAGCTATGAAATGAGTACATCGGTAAAATATTCATATTAAATTTTGTATCGAGGATAGCAAATATCTATAAATTTGGGTTTTCTTAATTTCACAACTGAAAAGTTATTATAAAGCTTTAGTTAAAAGAAATATACATTTTCTTGTTTATTTTAAAATAATTGCAAGAAATCAAAGGCTCATTAGCGCTTTTCGATGGTAAACTATTACAGGCATTAACGGGCTACGAAAAAGTTTAGCGGCTACCAATTATTGTTACCACCAACTGCATTGAAAGATTGCTAGGCGTTCCAATATGCAAAAGTTGTGCTGGAAAATCAATTGCGGAGACTGTTTATAAAGCTTTATAAAATCTGCGATGGAAACAAGACTGATACCTCTATAACTGGCGCAGATTGTTGGGTTTCCTTTCTTAAGTATAGGGCACAGTATGCTGCGGTTCCAAACGTCAGGCATGCTTTCTGCTAGCCATATTTTGCTGATGAGCTGATGCATGCGCCTTATCAATTCATCGCCGCCGGTTTAAAACAATTCAGCTGACAGGCCGTCAGCACCCGCAGTTTTATTGTTTTTGACTCGTTGGATAGCAACTCGAACCTCTTCATGGCTAGGTGGTGATGCTTCCACTCCGTCATTGTTGATTGGTGGCACTGAACTGCGCTCTCCATGGGCGATATTCACATCTCCATTTTCGCCTCTACAAGTGGATGCTCCGGGCTTGAAACCTTGGTTAGACGCTTAACCTGTTGATAGAATTTTTGTGCATCCTTCTTGCCCTGGTATACCTCTAGTTCCTCACGCTCACGCTTTTCCTGCTCTCTTTTCTTGCGTCTGAAAAGGCGCCCCTCTTCCTTCCTCTTTTCGCGGTAGTTTTCTCGCACGACCCGCGTTGCAGCTGACTGCAGCGTTTTTCTATATGCGGCGTTTTTTACTGCTGTCGCGATGCGACACTCCTGATCGTACCAAAGTTGCGGGCGCCAGAATATTAGCAATCATTCTGTAAAATTACACTGTGGAACAAATTCAGGTTAGCAATTCTGAGAGTGAGAGGTGAAAATAGAGGCTAAATTAGAAGACCCGTATCGCGGCGTTTGTTTATGTTAGTTCGAATTTTTTTTTAATCGACCTTCGAACTTTGCAGTCAAATGCCGATTTTCAGCATATTGTTTGTATGGTTTTTTGGCTATAACTCGTCGACTAATTGATATTTTTTCAATCTGTAAAAGTCAAATTATTGCTAGAGACCTGTGCATTAATTAACATTTTTCTGATTTTCTGAGTTTCTCAACGGGTGCCAGCCGATTATTTGATATGTAGATGGCTGAAAACATATCTTTAAAGGACGGCCACATCGAATAATCTCCGTGAAACAGCTCAGTATTGGTGGTAAATTTATGTTGTGGCCCGACATCGGCATTTCCATTCTCGATGTATCCAGTTCTTATTGCCGTCTCTTGGATGACAACAACATATCGCTAAGTTCGTTCATCTTTGCCAGATATCTAACATATGCTTGATTGCATGAGCGATATTTCACTTCCACGTCGGAAACATTTTTAACATCGTCGTTACTCGTTGTCGCTAATTTCTGCAGAAAGGATTCCTAGGATACCTTTACATTCGCCCACTGCGATTTTATTTCATCCTCCCGAACTTTAAGTGTGAAAGCAGTATGCTCATTTTGTGGGATATCTTTTAAATCCTTTTAAAGTTCAAACATGGTTTCCATGTGTCTAATGAATAAGTTTATCTTCGCCATTTCTATTTAGTTGAGTGGACTTTGTAATAAAAAAATCGAACAAAAATTTTCTAATATGTAGAGAATTTAAAAATGTTGTTTCTTTTATTTCTAAACTTCAAACAAACAAATACATGTGCTTTGAAAAAAACTTTTTTGTTTATAAAAACGATAATTTTTAGAAAAATTTAAGAACAAGTATTGTATCCTTTGTTTCTAATTTGTAAAAACTTCATACAAAAAGGTACAAGTGCTTTAAAAATTTTATTTTTCAAGTAGAAAATGCGCAAATTTTTCGGAAATAATTCGGCAAAAAACAATTCTAATTAGGTGGCAGCAAAACTTCACAGCGGAAAAAGAGATATAAGTGGAAGAAAAAATAATTTTATGTATTTTTTCCGTTGATTTAAAATATTTATAAAAATTGAAAATATTGGTTGAATATTTTGCATTAAATATTCCTTCATCAAAATTTATCTTTAATATCAATTACACAAAATATAATATAGCTATAAGTAAAATAAATAAAATTTAGTTTCCTCTACAATTATCCTCAATTGTAATGCGCAATAGTTTTTTAAGTCTAGAAACAAATTGGAAAATCCAGACCAAAAAAAAATTGGTTTGATGATGATGTTGGCTGAAGTAGTGGGAGTTTACCATAAAACAATCAAATTCCCAAAAAAGTTACCAAAGTGAGATCGCTATATGTGCGATAAGTTTTCGTCGAATTGGCAATGCTTTTTCCTACTTGCTTTCCAGCTGCTCCAATTTTTGCTCTTCTTTAGTATTCCTGTTGTGATATTTACAATCAGGTTTCGTTGTTTTGTTTTGCACTTATTTTTGCGAGTGAAACCTATTTAAGTTATTTTTACAAATAATATAACAATTAAAACCGGAATATAAAATTAATTATATGATATAATATTAATAACAAAACAAACAATCGCGACCGGAAAAATTTGTTTAAGTAAAGCAAACGAAATGCTTATATACGCGCATATGTGTGTGTGTACAAAATTTTGTTCATGTTTAAAGTGTCTTGTTTAAAGTGCCTTGCTTAAGTTGTTTTAAAGTGTTTTGCAATTAAAATTCACTTTAATCACTTTAATTTAATTGACTGCAAAAACACGAAAATAAAATATAAAAAATAATATAACTAAAATAGTGAAATAGAGCATATAGTAAAATGACAAAAAATATACTCTAATCAAAATTGTCCAACGCAAATCGGACAGATAAATATGTTTCGGTTGATATTTATTTTCGCGTATGCGTGTGTGTGTGTGTGTGAACATATAAAATCAATTTTTCCATATGTTAACTGTTTTGCTTAATTAAGCAAAACTTTAATTAATTATTTACGGACAGACAATTTTTTACATTTGTGAGTGGATTTTTGTTGGTTTTTGCAGCCTAAGTGCCGTTGGCAAATCACTTCTAGGCAAATTTGTCACACGCCAAAGGCAAAATATTTTTGTTTTCTTTAACTAACGAGTCTTGAAAATTATTAAAAATGATTGGAAGGGATTTAAAATTGTTGACACTGATTAAGAACAAAAATTCCTCTACGCATGGGTGACAATCTTGACACGATATAGAGGCTTAAAGTGCAAATACACAATGGCTGTTATGTTAGGCTTTGTGGAGCAACGAACTAAAAGTCACCCCCCATCTCTAAATCTGTGGACGCCATGCCGAGGGAGATTTCACCGATGGTGCACGGTGTAGGGGAATTAGAATGCGAATAGTGTTTCCTCAGGGCAGCTAACTCCCTGTTGTATACTAATAGGGTAGGGCGGATAATGGGATATCTGTCCGTTCGGTCCGTCTTTTTCTCCCCGGCTCGTGGCATCTATATGGATAATACACAACAGAAAAAAAAATAGAAACGAAGGGTGCGCAGACGGGTCGAGTCCCGAAGCGGTGGAATCCCAAAAATATTTAGTCGTGGAAGGGTGCGGGACGCCGCAAGGTAATCTGCCGGGCCTGGTGGACGATAAAACACCGAAAGAAGAGGAGTTGTCAGCCAGTCCTATCGAAGCTGCAGCGCCAGGAAAGGAAGCTGAATCCGAGGCAAAGTGGCTCCATGCTAGGGAGAAGCAAAAGTGGAGGAGGAAGCAAAAGAGGGTAGGCACAACCGTTGCGAAGACTGCTTCCAAAAAATTTCAAAAAATGTCATGCGAAAAGTCCACGTCGAAAACGAACGAGCGGAAAAGATTTAGGGATCAGCCTGGACCTTCCGACGAAGCTTACGGCTGTAAGCTCTTCGGCTAAGGAGAGGGAAGGCGGACATCCTGTAGAGGTTGATAGCATTCCATATAAAGCAAGGACGATAGAAGCTGGTGGACGACCCTCAAAAGTCGATAGCCAAACGAAATCGTAGAGGGCTGATAGCCAGAAACCAAGCGGTAGAAAACCTTTGCCTAGCTGGAGGGAAATTCAACCCGGAAGGGGTTATTGGAAGTGGCAGTGCATCCTTTGGGGGAACAGGGGGCGAACCTTCACAAAGCAACGTGTCTGACCACCTCAACTTGGCGAGGCCAGCATTATCCATATCGAAATCGTATCAAGTCGACTCAAACCTCCACGTGGTGTTCCCTCCCGGAAACTACGCCACCTTGTGTCCCGGTTCACACCTGTGACCAAAAGATTGGCCACGTTCCGCATCAAGGCAAAATGTTTCTCTATCAGCCTTATTTGCGCGCACGCGCCGACTGAGGAAAAGGACGAAGCCGTCAAAGACGCTTTCTACGCTAGTCTTGAGGACGTAGACGACCACCTTCCGGTCCATGACGTGAAAATAGTCCTCGACGATTTTAATGGGAAAGTCGGAAGGAAAGGCATCTTTGGCCCCACTGTCGGTCAGTTCAGTCTTCATGAGACCTCCAAGAACAACGGTCTTAGACGGATCGACTTCGCCGCGGCACGAAACATGGTAGTTAGTAGCACCAGATTTAACCACCTCGACATCCACAAGGCCACCTGGCTGTCCCCGGATCAAAAAACGCGATACCAAATTGAGCACGTTGTAATCGATGGAAGGCATGCCTCTAGTGTTCTAGAAGTGCGTACATTTCGGGGGGTCAACATTGACTCCGATTATTATCTTGTTGCAGCCAAGATTTAACCGCGACGCAAGACGCATTTTAACCGCGCTCTTAAAAAATCTGCAAAAAATCGGGAAGTTAAACGCTAATATATTTAAAAAGATACATGCTATATTCAGTCATTCTTGACTCTAAATTTGCAGTAGTTGGTTTAATAAAAATCACTTCAACTGTCACTTAAAAATTCAAAATAAAATAAAAATTTGTGCAACATAATATACAACTAAAACTCTAGCACGAACATTTCGTACAATAAATATTGAGTGTAAAACATTGGAATGAAACACGAGCGATCTTAAATAAAATCTGTGAAACATAATAAAAACAATAAGGCACGAACATTTCTTTAAAAAAAAAAGAAAACTAAACAAATAGAATCGAGTGTAAAACAATAAAATAAAACACGAACGATATTCTACTTGATGCGAACTTCTTCTGTTTTGCCGGTGTTTTCTCGTAAGCTACATCGCTGCGCTACAACCTGTTCGTTGTCCGCACCAAGACTGCTAAATAAAATCAAATAATTGTGGTCCCCCTGTGTTGTGTGCGCCCCGTTCTCTACTGACAACATCTTCTCTGTTTTATACAGGGTGAGTCTGTTAGAGAGGTGAAATACGAAAACCGGAGGTTCCTTGGGTCAATACAAGAAAAAAATTGTATGGGAGGGGGCGGTCTATTTTCACCCCCCTCCGAGATAGGAGTAAAATAATGTAAAAAAGTCAAATTTTAAGGTAATATCACTTTTAGCGCAATAACTTTGAAAGTATGATAGCTTCGTAAGATTTAAGTGCAGTTTTGGAAACACAATTTAACAGGTCTAATAAAAAAATAAACAAATTAAAGTTAACTCGTTTGGTAAAAACAATTTAAGCTGACCAAACTCAAAAAATAATTTTTTTCACGAAAAAAATTAGTACGAATGCGATTTTCTCTAAAGTTTATCTAAAAAAAAAATTCAGTTTATTACTCAAACTCAAAAAATAATTTTTTTCACGAAAAAAATTAGTACGAATGCGATTTTCTCTAAAGTTTATCTAAAAAAAAATTCAGTTTATTATTATTTATGTTCTCTTAAGTATTCTCTAAAACTTCCGAATACAAAGTTTTTACCTCAGGTCAACAGGTCATCTGTTTTTTGAGTTTTAATTTGTGCTTAAAATACCTATGTAAATTACAAAAGCTTACATTGATATGTAAACAATAGAAAAAACAAAAATTTACTTTGCAGTGTAATGTTTTTGTTGTAAAATTTTCTGTTGATTTTAAAACTAACGCTACTATTATAGTAAACATCGGCAACAAGAGAGTTGAATGCCGATATTATAATTACCGTTTTAAATAGTAAATTTGTATTTTCTTTTCGTTTGATTTGTCACTTCTTTCCAGTGCATTATCAAGGTAAGACACAATTCAAATTTGTTAATACTTTTATTTAAAAAAAATCACATTCAGTGAAATAACAAGATGAGCTTCACAATTCGGGAATACGCAGACATAATTTTTGTGTATGGATACTGCAATGGGAGCTCATCCATGGCGGAGTTGGAGTACCGACGAAGGTTTCCAAATCGACAAACACCTTGCAGACGTGCATTTTCAAATGCGTTCTTAAGGTTGCTCAACACAGGGTCTGCATTGCCTTCGTCACAAGGGAACCATGCTAGCGGAGGAGATTCTGCGTTAGTTTTAAAATCAACTGAAAATTTTACAACAAAAACATTACACTGCAAAGTAAATTTTTGTTTTTTCTATTGTTTACATATCAATGTAAGCTTTTGTAATTTACATAGGTATTTTAAGCACAAATTAAAACTCAAAAAACAGATGACCTGTTGACCTGAGGTAAAAACTTTGTATTCGGAAGTTTTAGAGAACACTTAAGAGAACATAAATACGTAATAAACTGAATTTTTTTTTAGATAAACTTTAGAGAAAATCGCATTCGTACTAATTTTTTTCGTGAAAAAAATTATTTTTTGAGTTTGGTCAGCTTAAATTGTTTTTACCAAACGAGTTAACTTTAATTTGTTTTTTTTTTATTAGACCTGTTAAATTGTGATTCCAAAACTGCACTTAAATCTTACGAAGCTATCATACTTTCAAAGTTATTGCGCTAAAAGTGATATTACCTTAAAATTCGACTTTTTTACATTATTTTACTCCTATCTCTGAGGGGGGTGAAAATAGACCGCCCCCTCCCATACAATTTTTTTCTTGTATTGACCGAAGGAACCTCCGGTTTTCGGATTGACCTCTCTAACAGACTCACCCTGTATTTGTTCTGATGTCTCCCTCGCCTATGTTGACGCGTCAACAGCGTGAGCATCTCGCTCCCCGCGGTACAGCTAAATTGGATGGCACGCCAAAATCTGGTACCGGCAGCTCAGATTCAATCCTACGCAACTCAGCGCTCTGGAACAAAGGCTCAAAGCAAACACGAGAGAAGAATTGAGGCTCTCAGAGGAACGTCTAAGGCAGCATACAGACGCACTTTTTAACTCCCTTTCGACCAATTTTTCCAACAACTTCGGTAAAATAGAAAGAGAAGTTGCAGCCATCAACGACAAATATACAGAGCAAGATAATAAAATACTTGCGCTTACAAACGAATTGAGTGCTCTCACCACTCGCTGCGAAGAGCTAGCTGTTCTTTTAGACAAAACAAAAAGCAGCATCAACAACAATAGCAGCATCAAAAGCACGTACAATCTTATATGCAGATCTATCGATTTTCACTCGCCCCAGATAAAAGATATTTTTTGGGTGAAGGCTAACTCTGATATACAACATCCACTGGTGATAGTTAAGTTCTACACCACCTTCGATAGGAATCGTGCTCTGAAGGCCGTTGGGGAATATCGCAGGCGTTCGAAACAAGCGGTAAGCCTACGTAATGCTGGACTCGACTCAGACAATAATGTCTTTATTCATGAAAGCCTTACTGTCCAGGCGCGTAAAATTCTTCAAGCTACGATCTTTTAAGCTTTTCGTTACGCCGCTCAATCCACATCAGATTGCAGAGAGACGGCGAAAAAATTAAAATCAACAACATTGATGAATTGCGTAGTTATGCGAATGATGTCGTCTCTGGAGAAGTATCTGTTTAATGAAAATGTTCTGTATATTAATATATCTAGGGTATTAATTTGCAACTTGTCTATTTTTTACATAATTTCAGCTTCTTTTTCTTATTTCTTCTTCATTGTTTTTTCATTCTACCATTGTCTAATCATTCGTTTACCCTTTTCCAATTTAAATGTTTGTAGTGCTCTGTATGTCTGTATCTATGTCTGCATTGAATAACACAGTCTTTAGCGCTGACGATAATCACAAAACTATGATTGAAATTCTGTGCAAGCAACGCTCTGGCCTAAAGATCGTACATTTTAACGCTCGAAGTCTTAATGACGTTAAGATGGATTGTGTTAAATATGTTTTTGAAAATTCTTCTGTCGATATAATTTGCGTGTCAGAAACCTAGTTTCACAAGGATGTTAAAGATTCCTTTCTGAATATTAATAACTTTAATCTTTATCGACATGACAGAGTTAGTAAAAAAGGCGGCGGTGTTGCTATATATGCAAAAAAATACTTACACGTAAAAGTGCTCAGTTCTTCAAGTGATTCTGATGTTGAATATTTTAATGTAGAAATCACTAACAATAGAACTAAAGTTTTTCTCTCATGCGTTTATAATCCCAATCGAAGCTGCAGCCTAGAACCTCTACTACAAGAAGTTTCAAATTACGCCATAGATTTTCAGCATTATGTTTTGTGCGGTGACTTTAATCTGAATATTCTTGTTAATGATAATTCTTGCATAAACTTAATCAGCAATTTGGCGCAAGTGGGTCTCAATATAGTTAATTTAATTTCTCCAACTCGGTTTGCCAACAATGCCGATTTCCGATTTATCATCAGTTTTACTGTTTGACCAATTATCATTTGTTTCAGATCACGATCTAATTTTTCGTACATTGGACATGGATCTATCTTGTGTTGCCACTGATACCACTTTTTCCTTTCGCAACTTCAAATCTATTGATTATGCATCACTGTTTGTTGACTTGTCTCTAATAAACTGGACGGATTGTTGGTTCTTTACCTCGGTTGACGAAAAATTAAATTTCTTTGTAAGCAAAATATCTCAACTTTTTGATGATCATGTTCCCCTTTGTACTCGCCGAATCACCAACGCATCTTGCCCCTGCTTCACGTCTTCTGTGAAATTGCTCTAAAAAAGAGAAGCAAAACCTACAGCAGGTGGAAGCACAATCCAACTATGCTGAACTGGGAGGCACACAAACTTGCTAGGAATGAAGCTACCTCAGCCGTTAGATCGTCAAAAAAAGATTCTTTTTGTCTAAATTAGATCCCTCTGTATCATCTAAACAGCTATGGAATAATTTAAAACGCATTGGGATTTCTAATAAAAAGAACGAACCTTGCCAAATTGATCCTAGTGTACTCAAAGACTACTTCGTTTCGAGCTCGGGCTCTGCTGATTCTCCAGAATCAATTCAATCAAATATATCTGCCTCAAATTTTTCCACTCAGTTTAATTTTAAGGCTGTTTGTGAATTGGTTGTCGCACGCTGTGTGTCTAAAATTAGGTCGAATGCTTCCGGTGATGATGGTATATTCATTAAGTTCATTAAAATCATATTGCCTTATGTTATCAGTCCGCTTGTGCACATAATTAATCATAGCTTCACAACCTCGTGTTACCCTGTAAAATGGAAGGCTGCAACTATTATACCAATTACCAAAAAATCAAATCCCATCGAACCCGCTGACTTTCGGCCTATAAGTTTGTTATCCTAAATTTCAAAAGTTTGTGAGTCTTTAATGGCGCAGCAGATCTCTAATCACATTAATACACTCAGCTTAATGTCAAATCTTCAGTCTGGGTTTCGTCCAGGGCATAGCTGTTCCACTGCTATTGTCAAAATCTGGGATGATATTAAAATACCTTTCGATAAAGGACACGTGACCTTACTTTGCTTACTAGACTTTTCTAAAGCGTTTGACATCGTGAACCATGATATACTGTGCAATAAACTCAAGGTAATCTTTGGATATTCTGACACATCACTTCGTTTCATTAAAAGTTATTTAGGCGGAAGAACGCAGCGCGTAAAAGTGGGTAACAATTTCTCAACGTATAAAAACACGCCCATTACTTTTTACAATGTTCTTCAACAATTACAATAATGTCACAATGCATACATACGCTGATGATCTACAGCTGTATTTGTCCAGACCTGTAGGGCTAATCGAAGATTTAAGTGTAAGAATAAATGAAGATTTGAATATGATAGCAGCATGGGCTAAAGACAACATGCTTAAGCTAAACCATGAAAAATCGTACGTCCTGCCGATTTGTAAAACTCCCCTCTCTAATCTCGATCTTCCCTCTATTCTCCTCAACGATGTCGAACTGAAAGCTGTTAGTAAGGCTTCCAATCTTGGTTTTTATATAAATACTTCCATGTCCAGTGAGGACCATATAAACTCTTGTGTGAGTAAAGTCTACTATTTATTGAGAAATCTGACTGCAGCATTTGTTCCCGTCGAAACCAGACGAAAACTAGTCGTGCAACTGCTATTGCCAAATATCACGTATTCTGAAGTCGTCTATAGCAATCTGGATCCACGGTCATCTCACAAGTTGCTTGTTGCTCTGAATAATACTGCCCGTTATGTCTATGGCATAAAAAAGTTTGACCATGTAGCATTCTTCCGCAACAAATTACTTGGTCGTTGCCTATTTCGCTATCTTGAAGCGCGAAATTGTCTATTCCTGCATAAGATCATATACTCGCGTTGTCCACTTTACCTCTTTGAAAAACTTAAGTTCTGTAGGTCTAGCAGTGGTATGAATTTCTTGATTCCGAGCTTCTTTTAGAAAAACTGTAGCAGAGTGTTTTTCGTCAGTGCAATCAGATTGTGGAATTCTTTGCCTAATCACATTAAGATTGTTTCGAACTATAGAGCTTTCAAGCATTTCATTTTTAACTACTTTTCTTAACCCTTATCTATCCTCGTTTTCTTTTTCTTGCTTCTCCCTTTTAAGAACTTTCGAAGTTGCAATTAATTTGCCATTACTTTAAATTATGACCTTGTCAATTTCTTGTTATAATTATCAAAATTGTTGATTTTTACCTATAAAATTTATGAATTCATTTTTATTTCTAAATTTTAAATTTTACAATTACTTGTTTTTTCTAATTTAATTTACATTTTAATTTTCATTTTAATTTTCATTTTATTATTAATTTTCATTTTGATTTTAATTTTAAATATTAAGTTTTAAGCTTATTAATTGTTATTAACTTGAATCTGTGGCATGCAAAAGAAATCTATTCTTATATGCTTACATATTTGCTCAATAACTACAAAAAAAAAAACCGCATGCGATTATGCAATGCGAAGAACATATGCACAGGAATGCAACAAAAGGTAGATGTCGCTAAGCTGCAATTACAACGGACTGCCGAGGCCTATTCCGCTCAACTCTCGGTTAAGCTCAACCAACCAACATCTGGACCCGACGACGCCAGCGGACTTTGGATATATCCCACTCCATGCGCGCTGCCGCTGAAGAAGTCATTGGTTTCCGGCGCCCACAACCTCGGAACCAATGATACGATCAGGAGTGTCGCATCGCGACTGCAGTAAAAAACGCTGCATATAGAAAAACGCTGCAGTCAACTGCAACGCGAGCCGTGCGAGAAAACTACCGCGAAAAGAGGAAGAAAGAGAGGCGCCTTTTCAGACGCAAGAAAAGAGAGCAGGAAAAGCGTGAGCTTGAGAAACTAGAGGTATACCAGGGCAAGACGGATGCACGAAAATTCTATCAACATGTTAAGCGTCTAACCGAAGGTTTCAAACCCGGAGCATCCACTTGTAGAGACGAAAATGGAGATCTGAATACGGATACACAGATGGAGGGAGAGCGCAGATCAGTGCCACCAATCAACGATGACGGATTGGAAGTACCACCACCTAGCCATGAAGAGGTTCGAGTTGAAGCAGCGGGTGCTGACGGCCTGTCAGCTGAATTGTTTAAAACCGGCGGCGATGAATTGATAAGGCACATGCATCAGCTCATCAGCAAAATATGGCTAGCAGAAAGCATTCCCAACGATTAGAACCTCAGCGTACTGTGCCCTATACTTAAGAAAGGAGACACAACAATCTGCGCAAGTTATAGAGGTGTCAGTCTTATTTCCATAGCATATCAGGCTCTCTCAAGCGTACTGTGTGAAAGATTAAAGCCGATTACAAAAACACTGATTGCACCTTATCAGTGTGGCTTTCGACCTGGTAAG
This sequence comes from Coremacera marginata, assembly GCA_914767935.1. Taxonomy (NCBI): domain Eukaryota; kingdom Metazoa; phylum Arthropoda; class Insecta; order Diptera; family Sciomyzidae; genus Coremacera; species Coremacera marginata. The sequence continues at coordinate 104,242,249 of OU612045.1, forward strand.
TCTACCATTGACCAGATTTTCACGCTACGACAAATCCTGGAGAAAATCCACGAAAATCAAATTGACACACACCATCTCTTTGTCGATTTTAAAGCTGCGTTCGATAGCCCGAGAAGGGATTGCCTATACGCAACAATATCTGAGTTCAGTATACATGCAAAGTTGACTAGACTTTGCAGAATGACGTTGAGCAACACACGCAGCTCCGTCAAGGTAGGAAATGACCTCTCCGAAACCTTCAATACCGAAAGAAGTTTCAGGCAAGGCGATCCACTGTCTTGCGATCTCTTCAATATCACCATGGAGGGGATCGTACGAAAGGCCGGTGTGCATCTTAATGGCACCATTTTCTATAAAGGAGTCCAGCTCCTTGTGTACGCTGATGATATTGACATTGTTGGCAGAACCAAGAGAGATGTTACCGCTACTTTCGCCACTATCGAAAAGGAATCAGCCAAAGTGGGTTTGACGATAAATGAGGGTAAAACAAAGTATGTGTTGTCTACAAACAAGGGAGCGTGGCATCTAGACTCCCACGTTTCATCCGGCAGCTATAACTTTGAAGTAGTCAAGGAGTTAATTTACCTTGGCACCGCCATTAATAACAACAACGAAATCAGCCTGGAGATAAAGCGAAGAACAATAATTGCTAATAGGTGCTACTACGGGCTCAGTAAGCAACTAAGTTCCAGAGCCCTCTCTCGATCGCCAAAACTAACACTCTACAAGACGCTCGTTTTACCTGTGCTGCTTTATGGCGCTGAGGCATGGGTAGTTTCGCAAACTGATGCAGCCGCTTTGGGGGTGTTCGAGAGAAAAGTTCTTCGCAAAATCTTCGGTCATGTTCGAGTCGGCGATGACTATTGCATCCGAATGAACCACGAACTGTATGAGCTCTACGAAGACATTGACGTAGTTCGGCGTATAACTGTGCAGCGACTACGCTGGCTGGATCATGTCCATCGTATGGACGACGAAGCTCCAGCGAAAAAGGTGCTCGAGGCGAGGGTCGCTGATCAACGACGACGAGGGAGACCATGCCTTCGATGGATGGACCAGGCTGAGGAAGCCCTAACCGCACTTGGCGTATCCGATTGGAGAGGCACGCGCAAAGCAGAGGCGCCTGGCGAGAGCTGATGAGGTAAGCCAAAACCCGGACACGGGTTGGTACCACCACCTAAGTAAGTAAGTAAGTGCATCCTATGCTACGGTAGCGGAAAGGACCTCATAATGGGCATCGTTGATTGCTCCATCGATGGTCTGTCGGGAGGGTCTCAGCTAGCGGCCTTTAAATCCACTCTCTTGGAGTCTCTCGACACCGTCAATGAAAGGGATGTCGATGTAGGATTTGCAAGAACCCATCATCCAAGGAATGGCTGTGCCGAACCGTGCCAAAGCTCACGAACCTATGGGTCTGAGTTGCAGTCGACTGACTATACGCATTGAAGGACGTTAGAAGGATATTCGTCTTTGTTTACGGTACTTTCGAAAGCAAGGAGGTCATCCTTAAGAAGAATAGAAAGTTAATAACGCAACAAAGTTTGGAGGTGCTTAGGAGGGAGGCATCAAGTTCACCGTGTGGAGCCGGACGGATGAGGTGGAAGCGATCAGGAGAAACTCAACTGAGGCCTTGATCAAGCTCTCATCAAATTCCAAAAGGATGCAAGGTGATTGCGATGTAACCCCTGTACAGGGTTGGGGGGGGATTCTGCAAGGAAGGAACCACCAGTGCGGGTGGTGGGTCCGTACCAGGAAAATCTCTTGGTGTGTCAGCTTAATCTACACCATAGTAGGGCAGCATCAGTAATGATGTTGCGTTGCATGGAGAAGGATGGAGTTGACATAGCAATGCTCCAAGAACCTGGGATTCTTCACAATAGAAGTAAAGGTCTCTCAGAGGGGAAGGCCACGCTGTAGCAACTGGTAACAGATGGCAGGCGGAGGACCTGTATTTTGATGAGACATGGTATACTAGCTGTACATATGCTACACCTATGTTCCCCGGTTCTCACCGTTGTTAGAATCGGGGATGGTGCAGGTGCTTGTATGGTAGGTTCAGCGTACCTTCCTTACGGCTCTCCGGACCAACCACCTAAAAAAGAGGTAAAGAATCTGGTAAAGTACTGTAAGGAGAGGAACATTGGTGTGATGAAAGGATGTGATGGTAACGCGCACAATGCTGATTGTAGAAGCACCAACAACAATGACAGAGGAGAGTAATTATTTGAATTTGCAGAGAGGTACAATCTGTTGGTAGAAAATAGAGGGCTTTCGTTGATGCGAGGTGGGTGGAAGTCATTGATGTAACTCTCATTTGCACAAGGGTTCTGAACAGAATAGAAAACTGGAGGGTCGTGAATAAGTTAACCATGTCTGACCCCAGATCCGTTCAGTTTGAATTCAAGTACGGAATCCGACGCCAGTGAAATAGCAAGACGGCCAAGATTCCCAAGAATACAGATCCTGTGAAATATAAGGCGAAGTTGAAAGAAACACTGACCCAGAAAGCTATAAAAATACCAGGGAATACAGAGGAAGGGAAAGTCATGTCAAACATCTAAGTCTGGCTATGTTCGAGGCTTACAAGGTGGCATATCCTGTATCTTCAGTAGACGAGGGTGATTCGATGCCATAGTGGTGCACGGAACTTGATTCTCTGAAGAAAAAGGTTAGGAAGGCCTTCAATCTGTACATGAGAGGGGGAACCCCAGAAGCATGGGCAGACTACATGGCACGGAAAAGGGAACTGAAGAACCTCATAGGACACAGTAAAAGGCAGTCGTGGACAGACTTCTGCTCTGGGATGGAAACTATTTCAGAAGCATGCAGGCTTCAGAAAATTGTTTCAAAAGATCCATTCTCCAAAGTGGGACTGATCCGAAAAGCTGATGGAACCATGGCAGAGAACTTAGAGGAATAGATGCAAGTTCTGATGGAGGCACATATCATTAGACATTTTTATAGCACATTTTTGGACATCCTTGAAGAAAGGGATGCACAGGGTTGACAGACTGGAAGCCGAAAGTGTGCTCACTATGAACGGTGTGAGGAGTGCTGTACGCTCATTTGCTCCGTACAAAACGTCAGAGATGGACGGTATGTTTCCGGCTATGATGCAATGGGGAAAGATCTCATTGCACTTAGGCTGAGGGGTATAATCGTTACTTGTCTAGCGACTGGGTATGTTCCAAGATTCTGGAGGGAGGCAAAGTCGTTCAGACCGATAAGCCTTACGTCTTTCCTCTTCAAAACGATGGAAACAGTGATGGTTGACTGTCTTGGGAGCACTTCGCTGATGCATTATCCTGAGTAGATATCAACATGAGTAAAGAGCAGGTAGGTCTACGGAGAGTGCTCTTCACGAATTAGTAAGAGTAATTGAAAGTGAAAAAAATCTTCAACGCCTTTTCTCTACGGGGCTCAATTTTTATCAGGCCGCAGAAAGAAGGAGATAATATTAAAATCTGCAGTATTGAGGAGCTGCAAAGTTACTCAACTAATGTCATCAATGAAGAAGTATCTGATATATTACCTTATTGAAAATGCTTTTTATGATGTATATAATTTTGTATTCTTCTCTATCTCTATCTTTTTCCACTTTTAATTCTTTTGTTTTAATTCTTCTTATTTAAACGCTTTTAGTGCTTGCATTGGTTCTGTTATTTACGGTGGTAGGGAATAACTTTGTATACAGCGCTGATGAAAATTATAAAACAGTGATTGAAGTCTTGTGCAAGCAACGCTCTGGCCTGAAAATCGTTCATTTTAACGCAAGAAGTCTTAATGAATTTAAGATGGACTGCACTAAATATGTATTCGAAAATTCTTCCGTGGATGTAATTTGCGTGTCTGAAACCTGGTTTCACGAAGACGTTGACAACTCTTTTTTACATATAAATAATTTTAATTTGTTTCGACATGACAGGTTAAACAAAAAAGGCGGTGGTGTTTGCAATATATTGTAAGAAATCTTTGAATGTTAAAGTGCTCAATAAATCAAGTGGTTCAGGTATTGAATATCTGAATGTTGAAATTTTTAATAATAGAACTAAAGTCTTTCTCTCGTGCGTGTACAACCCTAATCGTAACTGTAGCTTAGAACCTCTTCTTAAAGACATCTCTTGCTACGTCATAGACTATCAGCACCTCATTTTGTGTGGTGATTTCAATGTAAACATTCTTTCAAACGACAATATCTGTTTAAATTTAATGGATAATTTTGCACAAGTGGGACTCAGTATAGTCAATTCAACTTCTCCAACAAGGTTTGGTAACAATGTTTCTCCAAGTTTATTGGATATTTTTGTTGTTTCTGATCTGACGTCAGTATTGCTTTTTGACCAATTGTCATTTATTTCGGATCACGACTTAATATTTTGCACTCTGGATATTGATCTTCCTTCATCTGTTAGTGATACCACTTCGAAATTTTAAGCATATTGATTATGGAACACTGTTTGATAGCTTGTCTCTTATTAATTGGACTGACTGACTGAGCTCAGTTGATGAAAAAAATAAACTTTTTTATTGAAAAGATATCTGCTCTTTTTGAAGCTCATGTGCCACTTTGTACACGTCAAGTCACAAATACGTCTGGCCCCTGGTTTACTTCTTCTGTCAAAATGGCTCTAAAAAGCGCAGCAAAACCTATAGCAGGTGGAAACGTAACCCAACTGATTTCAACTGGGAAGCATTCAAAATATCAAGGAATGAAGCTTCCTCAGCCGTTAAGTTGTCCAAAAAACAATTCTATCTATCCAAGCTCAGTCCCACGTTACCATCTAAAAAGTTGTGGAATAATTTAAAAAGTATTGGAATTTGCAATAATAAGATCGAATCTTGTCCAATTGATCCGAATCTACTCAATAATTTTTTCACTGCAAGCTCGATAACAGAAGAATCTCTAGAACCCTTAAATTATAGCAATTTTGCCCACGACTTTCCTACACAGTTTGATTTTAACGCTATAAACGAAGTGGATATCTCTCGCTGCATAACTAAAATCAAGTCAAATGCCTCCGGTGAAGATAGGATCTCCCTGAAGTTTGTTGAACTTATACTGCCCTATGTGCTCAGTCCGCTTGCGCACATTATCAATCACATCTTCACAACCTCGTGCTATCCCACTATCTGGAAGGTGGCAACTGTTATTCCAATTGCAAAAAAAATTAACGCGCGTGATCCTTGCGACTTTCGACCTACTCGTATTAGTGTGTTGTCTTCAATTTCAAAGGTCTGTGAATCTCTTATGGCTGAGCAGATTTCAAACAACATTTATACTCTCGGTCTAATGTCGGATCTTCAATCTGGGTTCCGCCGCGGACATAGCTGCTCCTCCGCTATCGTTAAAGCCATGGATGATATAAGAATACCCTTTGATATGGGACACTTGACGTTACTCTGCCTACTGGACTTTCCAAAACCTTCGACACAGTGAACCATGAAATTTTGTGCAATAAACTCAAGTTCAATTTTGGTTTCTCTGATACTTTAGTTCGTCTTTTAAATTCTTATTTAGGTGGAAGGACGCAGAGAGTGAAAATAGGAAATATTTTTTCTACATTTAAGAACACTACTACTGGAGTACCGCAAGGCTCGGTTTAGGCCCTCTTCTGTTTTCCATGTTCATCAATGACATTTTCGATAAATGCAATAATGTTACAATGCATGCGTACGCTGATGACCTGCAATTATATTTGTCAAGACCTATTGGACTCATTGAAGATCTGTGTGCTAGAATTAATGAAGATTTAGATATTATAACAGATTGGGCTAGAGAAAATAAACTTAAACTAAACCCCATTAAATCTTACGTTTTACCAATCTCTAAAACACAACGGCGTCGACTTAAAAGTTGTTAGTAAGGCATCCAATCTTGGGTTCCAAATAAATAGTTCCCTGTCCTGTAAGGACCACATCAATTCCTGCGTCAGCAAAATCTACTATGTTCTAAGAAATCTGAGAATGACTGCAGCGTTTGTTCCCATTGAAACGAGACGTAAACTTGTCTTACAACTGTTGATGCCAATTATCACTTATTCAGAAGTCGTTTATTGTAATCTTGATTCGCGATCATCCCACAAATTGCTAGTTGCTCTGAATAATGCTTCCCGTTATGTAGATGCCTTGAGGAAATACAACCATGTATCGTTCTTTCGCACTAAGCTACTTGGACGATGCCTATTTCGTTATCTTGAACCAAGAATTTGCATATTTTTACAGAAAGTAATCTACTCACGTTGTCCTCACTACCTGTATGAAAAACTTCAGTTCTGTAGATCGCATAGAAGTATGAACCTCTTGATTCCGAGCTACTACTATAAAAATTCTAGCAGGCTCTTTTTTGTCAGCGCTATTAGACTGTGGAGTTCTTTGCCAAATAACATAAAGGTCACTTCCAACCAAAGAGCCTTTAAGCGTTTAATCTTCGAATATTTCTCATAGTTCTCTTCTTTTTTCCATTTCTACTACATCTTTTCTTTATTATGTGCATATTGTTAAATTATGGTATGATTTTGTGAGATTGCTTTTATCTTTTAATATTAAATTTTAAATTTTTTGTATTGTTATATCTAAGTTGCAATGAATTAATTTTTTCTTACAATTGTTGTATATTATTTTATCCTTAATTCTTTCTTAAATAAGAAGTCATCTCAGTTTTATAAGTTAATAATTTAATGTTGTAATTTAATGTTTAATTTAATGTTTAATATCTCTTAATAATTTTATTGTTATTCAACTTTTTTGTGCAGCATGCAAAAGAAATATTATTCTTATATGCTAACGTATTCTGCTTAATAAATTGAAATTGAAATTGAAAAGGAGTTATTTACAGGAGGCATTGCGATGGCCACATTTATGGACATCGAGGGTGCTGTCGACAATACATGCTTTGGAAGGCTGCGATAAGCTCTGACTAAGTATTTTCTCAAGCACAGAGCTGCCCACAAGCAGAATGGTAGAGTCAATACTAGAGGCAGAGTAAGTAGAGGATGTCCCCAGGACGTGGTGCTATTGCCAACCCCGATAATAACTGTGGACTCACTACTGGTTAGACTGGATGAATCGGACATACACACGATGGGTTATGCAGATGACATTGCGTTGGTGGTCTGTGGTAAGTTCATTGACACCATTTCTGACATCAAGGGAGCACTCTGAATGGTGGAGGAGTGGTGTCGAGAACAAGGCCTTACCATAAACGCAGGAAAATCAGACAATATTCTCTTTGCTAAAAAGAGGGTAGACCCGAAGGTAGACCCGGAGAGCACCACGCAGACTTTTTGGAGCTGAAATCAAAATGTCCACAAAAATTGAATATCTAGGGGTAACCCTTGATGGCAAACTGAACTGGAACGAGCATGTAGCAGATAGGATTCAAAAAGCCAAGAAGGTTCTGTTTCAGTGTAGACGTGTTTGTGGTCTCAAACGGGGACTAAGCCCAGAGTCTATGAAATGGGTCTACGCTATGATGGTTAGACCTGTCCTCACGTATGCTTCAGTGATTTGGTGGACAAAAGTTAGCCAGAAAACCATTAAGAAGAGACTGGACAGAGTCCAATGGCTGGCGGGTGTTGGAATACTAGGTGCAATACGCACCACTCCAACAAAGGAGGTTCTGTAAGGTATGCTGCCACTGGATTTAGAAATAAAGAAAATGGTGGCGCTAACAGCCCTCAGGATGTTGCGAAATGCTACGTGACATGGACCTACATGGTCATATGTGCATCCTTGATATTGTGCATAGAGATGCAGGGAGACGTGTATGCCTATGGATGGAAGGCAGAGAGTAATAATAATAGATCAATGATATAAAGCTCTTATAACAGATGGAGCTGTTTGTGAGGAAATCACTCGAACGATATCAGTATATTCACAGACAGTATATATGTGTACTGAGATTGACTTGGTGTGATGCATGCGCTGGACCACCTGATAGATGACCGCGTCAATGGCAAGAAAATGTATCATTGCCCTTGACAATCAGTCGGTGATTAGGTGCATGCAACGGACCGACATCACTTCCAGGTTGGCCATAGAATGTCTTACCAAAGTCAATAGGTGCACTCAGAAAAATTAGCTCACACTTATGTGGGTGAGAGGACATTCTAGCAGAGAACTGAATGAAAAGTCAGCATTTTCAGCGAGAAAAGGGTCAGCAGAAGAATTGTGTGGACCAGAACTACGTATCGCTATAGGCGACAACATGGTGGCAGGCCTTATTAAGCAATGGACGGACTCGGAACACCATACAAGGTAAGAAGAAGCTATTAATTGCAGGCAATCAAGGGCGGATGTGAAGTGGTCTCGTAGTGAGGCAGAAAGAGTTATCCTATACAATCCGATACATAAACCATCTCAGGAAGATGACTCTGACCGAGGACGATACTTGTAGGTTATGCCTAGAGGAGCCGGAAACAACAGCACACATTCTGTGGCAGTGTACGGCGGTGGCAAGCATAAGATTGAACATTCTAGGACGTCCATTTATTGGCGAAGCCGAGATTGGTCAACTGACCTACAAGGATATGCTTGAGGTGACAAAGGATGCTTATATAAGGAGCATGCTCACGAATGAGTGCTCTGAGCAGTAGCATCCTTTGTCCAATAGGGGACGAAAAGGAACTCACTGTGGTCCGCTTCGGCTAATCCTTGATTTATTGTATAAAAGAACAAAAATTAAAACCAAAATGTTCACTTCGTGCTACTTCGGCACAAAACAAAAAATGGCGCGCTTTGTGACTTTTTGTTTGTTTTATGATTTGTTTTTGTTGTTTTATAATTTTCTTATTTAAAAACTTTTGAACACATCGCGTATTTTTGCAAAAACCAACATTATTTTAACATTCCTTTTAAACTGCTGCAACCAACTCGCGCACTTTAACACATTTTTTATCTATTTATAAAATTTCTATAATTGTAAGAAAAAATCACTTGCATATATAATTTTTTTTTTTTACTTAGTGAGATATATTAATATAAATCGATCAATTAACTTTTTACACTGGTGACTTAATAAACTTGATTGAAAAGTGCTTAATTTAATATTCCGGAGGCGGACGCTCAAAGGTAGGCTCAGGAAGGACCATAAACAAATTAGGTAGATTTGTTCCTGTGACATTTTGTGTCACAATTTCGCTGACTATTTGGCTCTTTGATGCAACTGATAAATACCGCCAACGCCTAGATTCTAGAAAAGAAAATGAATAACAGAAGAGTATGTAGAAAGAATAATACATAACTTTATTAACAATTCCTTACGTTTGTTTAATTAAGGACGGTTAAATTTTAAGGGCTGATGTTGAATGTGAACCACACCTAAACGTCAAGTTTTTTCTGCATTTCATTTGACATTTCTCAATTTCAGACTAATTCAATTTAAACCATGGAAATATACACAATCGAACAAAGCGTTAAAATTATTCGGGCTTATTATGAAAATGGGCGTTGAAATCAAAATGCATATTGTGCACTTCGTGATTTTTTTCGGTAAATTTAATCGCCCAAAGGTGCGTACAATTGGAAAAATCGTGCAAAAATTTGAGCAAACTGGGTCCGTAGGAAATGTGAAAACACCAGTACATGCTCGTACTGCAGAAAATATTGCTGCTGTTCGCGGTAGTGAGGCTGAAGAGCCATCTACCGTGCACAACAATTACACCTCTCACGCTCGTCGTTGATGAACATTATGCATAAAGACTTGCATTTACACCAGAGCTAACCAACTGGCGGCAGCGCGGGCAAAGAGCTTTCTCTGCCGTCACACGTATTTAAGCACACGTACGCTGCTATAGCTTTCAGTATGGTTTGAAAACTCATAAGGAGAGGATGTCGATGTGCATTCCCTTCAAACGTAAAAATAAACACGCACGCTGCTAGAGCTTTCAGATGCTCATTTTCGCTTATTGTTTTGCTTGCAAACATTATTATAAATAATAAACATTACCATTCACTAAAAAAACTAAATATTTTACAAGTGTGTCAAAGAAACTTTTAAAAACTTTATTCTGCGCATCTAGCTTTTTTAAAATCTTTAGTCTGCCCAACTACCTTTTTAAGAAGCTTTACTCCGCGCAACCATCTTTTCTTTTAACAGCACAAAACTTTTCAATGCACAAATACATAGAGGAATAGTAGGAATGTCGAGCTCGGATTTACACGCTTACGAGGAGCAATTGACTCAAGAACTAAAGCTTCTTGACTATTTCAAGCGTCGTCAATGGTCAGAATGTTTTCAAGAAATGGCAACAGTGGGTGATAAATTTTCGAAGATGTCAATTGGCCGCCAAGATCATGTGATGTGACACCGTTAGACTTCTTTCTTTGGGGTTATTTGAAAGAAAAGGTGTGCGTCGATAAGCCAGCAACAATTCAAGAGCTAAACGATGAGATAATTCGGCACATTAACGGCATAGAACCTCACTTATGCCTCAGCGTCATCGAAAATTTGGACCATCGGATGTAGGTGTGCCACCGAGCTCGCGGCTACCATTTGGCCGATAATTTGGCAATAGAGATAGAGATAATGAGAAATGACAATAATTTCATAAATAATTTGTATTTTATTCAAAATCAACATCAGCCCTTAAAATTTAACCACCCTTTATATAAATAATTCACTAAGTGAAGATTAAACAAATTTTTCGATTAAACAATTTCGAAAAACAATTCGTGCTGGCTATATTACGTTAAATCGGCCGTCACATGTTATGTTATAAGAAAAATACTTTAATGTCCTAACTTTTTTCAGATTTTTTGCCAACTAAAATGGACTGAACAAATTGGGACAAATTCGGGACTATCTATATATATACGAATTAACGTAGAAAATTTTTAACTATCAAAAACGACTTTTGTTATATATTTTATTTTTTTACTGTGAAGTAAAACTTAAAAACGACAAAGTCAAACAACGACAAGTGAAAAGAGTGATTATGGGTATGCTCAAGAAAGTTGTTTTGTATGCAAGAGTAAGGGTATCAACATATTAGTTATTTTGTGTACATTCAAAAAAGAGCGGAAAAATTAAGCACAAAAATAAATCCGAGTTTTTCAAATTGGGGCAATATAAGTACATTTAGAATTTGTGAAAACGTAAGTACATTAATAGAAGCAAAATAAAAATTTGGATAGTACGGAAGACATACCAATAGTGCATGTACGAATTTTGTAGTAATTTCGGAAGCACTGCTTAGCGTCTTTATTGATAAGAGGCGGACCACTGGGGCCTGCTAGTTATACGTAGTAATAAATACTTGTTTAATTTGTAGTCGAATTGTTGCCATCTGTCAAATATTTTACATATATTTATTACAAAAATTAAACCAAAGTTGCCACTTTTTCAATGAAACTTAAAAAACAGCTGATTGATATGCTGCTCTCACCGATAACTACAAAAAAGTTACCTCATGCAAAAACAGCGAATATTTTCCGAAATGCGGCATCGGAAAATATTTGGCATTGCATGAATACCATTAATGTTTTAGTAGTTAAAATGACGAAGAAATTAAGTTAAGAAAACTGCGCAATTTTTTTGGAATATAAAAGATTTATTGATAATTTTTCTTCAGTTTTTTTCTTAAAAGTTTTTCATCTTTGAATCTAGTATACAGAACGTGTTTATACAGAGCCCAACAACGATCTGATTGAATTTAAGAAACTTAAGAGTTTTTATTTAAAAGATTTAAATAATCTGTTTCTTATAAGCCACTTTTTTTAATGGCTTAAACACTTCCTAAACTATCCAATTATGTTATGAAAAGTCGATTATGTTCTTAATTCCATATGCATAAGCACGGATGTGAATAAATATTTTAATTTTTCATAATACCTTATACTATCAAGAATAATAAAAGAAAGAAAAGAAGTAAGACAATTTTAAGACATGAGTTCTAAAACATAAAACATGAAAACCAAGGAATTAATTTTTAAGGCATACCTTGTAAATGAATGCGTTCTTCGTTGAGATGCTAAATTTAAATTTTGTGTCCCTTTCATTAGTTTATCTCTAAATTTATATATCTTATTCATATTTTACTTTATTTATCTAATTTATTTTCACGTTTTAATTTGTCTAAGTTTTGAATAATTTTATTTTTCAAAACTATAAAGCATAGAACCACGTCCAAAAAAAAACTTAACTTTATAAACCTACAAAAGGGAAGCTGGCTGCCAATCTCATAAATAAAAAGAAGATGTCTACTAGTGGCGGATCTACGTACGGGCTGAAGGAATTTATCCCCCTCCGCCCCATGGACAATCCTTTGTATGGACAAACCTTCCACACTTCTTTTATTCTCACAGTTGCAGCCGAAGAGTTTGCAACTGTTCTTGACTCTAATTTGTGGGCCGATAATATTCTCGTTTCTGAGTTTAAACCTAAGAATACCGCGAAGGACAACTCAAGCCACCTTTCAGGCTCAAAAAACTAAATAGGCGATATCTTTACTATCAAAATGTAAGAAGATTACGTTCAAAAACGAGAGACATATTTTTGTCAACTCAGAACTTTTCTGAGGATATTATCGCATTGGCTGAAACTTGGCTGAATGGAAGCATTACTAAACTGTTTGATAAAAGTTTTCAAGCTTATAGAAAGGACAGGCACGCTGACAATACTTCTGCTGTCGGTGGTGGAGTCCTATTAGATGTAAGAAACTTTTTTGTAAGATCCTTTATTGGTATTCCCTCTTCTGCTAATATCGAACTTATATGCGTTAAAGTTATATATTGTAGTTCTTATGTATATGTTATTGATGCATTTAAAAAAAAACGAAATGGCCATTTCAGAATTTGAAAGGACTTTGACTGAGCTTCTCATGATTAATTGTGCTGTGTGTTGTGAAATGTTTGAACACAAATGATCGAAAACTGAACCTTCCATCTTTATGCCGATTCCGAACGGCTTATGTTCTCAATTAGCTTATCATGGCAGTTTTTACTCTCTAAGGTTTTTGCCATTGTCTGCAGGGAGGTGACGGCCGAACAGAAAAATTAATTCAATTGAAAAAAGTTTCTGTGTCAGATGGGGGATTGGAACCTGGGTTCTCTGGCGTATGACCCACACACTCTACCAACTACGCCACGGCCGCCACAATATTCATGCCTATATTCCGCCAAAACGTAGTGCAGAGGTCTATGGAAATCTTGCCGATTGCATAGAATATATTATAATTTTACTTGACGTAAATTACGACATTTTATTGTTGAGCAATTTCAATCTGCCTGACTTTAAATGGCATCCTTCAGACGATGATACATATTTTTTTGCATCTAATTCGAGACACGCCAAGAACGTATATTTATTTAAAATATATGTTCTGACTTACAACAAGTGAGTTGTATTTATAATAGTCTTGAAAGACTTCTTGACCTGGTCTTAACTACAGACAGTAACAATGTTGTTTTTAAGAGGGCCTTTCGTGCTCTAACTATAGTTGATGAATTCCATCCACTATTGAGTATTTGGTACAAATCCGACATAGAAAATATAGTAAATTCGAATTCAGTTGATAAGCTTTATGAGTTCAATTTTAAAAAAGCCAACATTTTGTAGTTGAATCATTTAAGCTTTGTTTTGGACAAATTAGTTTATTTGCCCGTTGGTAATTATAACAAGCACTTGAAACTTGTTATAATTCGTTGGGTTTTTTTTGGTTTTCACAACAAGCACTTGAACTTGTTGCAATTAGGTTGTGATCAAAATAAGCACTTGGAACTTGGTCTGAATCGAAACACCTTGTTGAGTTGTAAGAATTACACTGATGTTTATTGACAAATTGCTAGTTTATATAACTACAAATATGCTAGTGTTAGCAGTAATGATTAAATTAATATTAACAAATAAAATAAACGTTATGACACAATTAAACATATTGCAAAATTAAAAATACGAATTTAAGCAAAATTATGAACTATGTTAATTAAACAAAAAGGTTGTTGCTATTGTTAGCAGAAGCACTTATACATATTTGCTAATAAGCAGTTTTACATTTCTTGTAATAAATATTTTTAACGTTTAGTAACCTACTTATGTTTTTACGCTTATCTTAACCCTTTGGTTGGCATTCATGTTAACCCGTGTGTTAACATTCTCCCCCGCGTTGAATGATTAATTCAACGTTGTGACTGTAGAGTTTTCATGTTGTAGTTACATTAATGTTGATTGAGTTCTTGGGAGTGGCGTCGGCAGCTTTGGTAGTTGCTGCTTTTTCTTCTGGTATTTGCTCCATAGAGTTACAATTATAAAAATGCTGATCCCGATTGTATGCTAATGCGATATATGTAGCTAGCCAGGTATGTTTTTGTGTTGATTCTACTATTGATGGTAATTTAAGTAGTTTATTCTTCGTCAACTCTCTATGAAGTACTCCAAGCTCTTCTATTTGAGTGGTATATTGTTGTTTGGTAAGCACTTCGATGTGTTATGATTTGATAGCTTCTAACGGCACACCGACGCTTGTATAAGTTGATTTACGGGAAGTAGTCAAATACTGATGTCCTTGAATTATTATTTGGTTGTCTCTTATTACGCAGTTTTGTTGAAGCTGGAGCAATCCCGATCCATTAAACGTTAGTTGAGAAGTCTCTTGTCCACATACAGCACTAAGCCGAATAGGTTTTCTTGCGGCATACGTCCATTGATTTTTGTCAGTTAATTGATGCCATACGATGGATTTGTTTAGTCGTATAGTGTCGCATCTTGGATTTGTTTCATTGTTAAACAGATCCACTTCACATTGGAATTCATCAGATTCTTTTCTGTGTATAGACTGTATTTTTGAGCATAAATAGCAATCAGTTTCTAAAGTTAAACAGGATTGAAGATCTGCACTTCCCATGGGAAAGAATTCGTCTCTGTGAGGGTTGATTTCCAAAAGTTCTGTTGATATTTTAACTTCGATTAACGTGTTATTGATAACTGTTGTTACCGGAACAAGATTAAATATGTCGTAATATTTTTGATCAACCAGAGGGATTTTGATGTTGAATACAACATGATCAGCTGTCACTATGGCCTCAACTTTCATTAGGCTATAGAGCAGCAACAAGTTATCTTGCCTGACCGGAAGTTGAAGATGGGAAGGTAGGTGATTCTTAAGTTTTCCTGCTTCTTCTTTTAGTTGTTGGGGTGTAAGTATGAGGGGATTAATTTTTCCATGATGTGTGTCTGTGAGAGCATCGATGATTGAAGACTGTATGCGTTGTAGGTTTGATACCATTATTGACATTTGCAGGCATAGAGCTGTTAGGGTCATATCACTGTTATTACTTTCTTTATTTTTAAGTAGCTTCATTATGTTGTCGACATGGTCGTCGATATCTTTGAACTTTTTCATCGAAGTCATTTGATCTCTTGTGATAATGTTGATGGTAGAATCGATAACTGAAGTTTGGTTTTGCAAAAGTTCACGCAGAAAGTCGTCATTGTTCTTCAGTTGATTGATGGTATCTGACATTGTGGTGGCATACTTGGAATCGAGTATTCCAAATAGTGAGTTTCCACTGTTTCCAATAAAGTCTAAGGCTCCTCTTTTGACTCTTCTTGGCACTCTCCGTATTGACAGCATTTCAAATTCTGAGCCTATTTCTTGCAGTGAATTTTGAAAGTAGCTTACAAAAAATTCACATGCGCTTTCATTGCAGTGACGTTGAAGTGTTGTGATACCAGTGCGTAAGACATTCAATTCCTTATAAAATGGTAATAGGTCGTAATAAACAATCAAATTCCATTTTGTTGTTATTATTTTTGCCGAACCTATTTCGGCTCCAGAGGAATTAAATTTCAATTTATCCTCCAAAATGTGGAGCTCTTGGGGGGATAAATTGAAATTTAATTCCTCTGGAGCTGCATGCATTTACTATTTTTTCACTGCCATCTTTTCCAAATAGAGACGTTTGTATATCTTGAAGTTGATTCCTCGCGCCAACGAAGTTAGTAGCGTTATCACAATAAAGGTTGAGGCAATGACCTCTTCGAGAAATAAATCTTTTTAATGAACCAATGAATGCATCTGTGGTTAGATCTGTTACGATCTCTAGATGAATTGCCTTTGTGGCGAAACAGCAATATACGGCAATATATACCTTGTGTGGTTTCTTTCCTCGAACTTTATAGTGTACCCACAGAGGGCCACAGAAATCAACTCCAGAGTTAATAAACGGTCTTGAAGGGGACACTCTTGTTGCTGGCAAGCTTCCCATGAACTGTATGAACATTGTGGGCTTATTTCTGGTACAACGAAGACATTTCTGTACTGTTGATCTTGTCATGAGCTTTCCCTTGATCGGCCAAAAGCGTTGACGAATATTTGCCAACAATGCTTGTGGCCCACTGTGCATGGTGTCCAAGTGAGTATCTCGCAAAATTAGCTTCACTATAAGATCATTATATGGTAGCATCATAGGATGTTTCGTGTCATATGAAAGCGAAGATGAATGTAGACGTCCTCCTACTCGGATGATTCCACTTTCATCCAGAAATGGTGAGAGAGATGCAATTGGACTGTTTGTAGCGGAGCGAAATTGAGCCACGACCGAATAAAGAAAAACACCAAAATAAACGAATGCGTCTGGCAATGCTGAACGGTGAGGCCGACCAGGGAAGCAGCAGCCCTGACTTTGTATTTGTTTTGAGGGCGCACGGTGAATGCGCCCCTGTGGCTTTCGCACAGAAATTCAGTCAGGGCGCCTGCTTACCTCCGCCGACGCCACCGCTCCTGGTCAGGTGTCCCACGGACACGAAGTTGGCCACAACTGCACGTGCTGGTTAGCCTATATGCTAGCAGTTCGGGAGTGATGGGGGGGTTCGTGGTGGCCAACCCCGTGTACCATCGCCGTACAAATATTTCACGTGCAATAAAAAAATATATCGCGTCGAGATTTGGACCAACAAATATTAAAGTTACCGGACCTGAAAAGAAAGAAAATTAAAATTAAAAAAAAAAATTGGAAAAGGTTGGGAGCTCCTGGCTCATCCATCCACCAACCAACACTCGAGCCAGTTGTTCAGGCTCTGCCCACACATCCCTCCCTACCATGGAGGACCTCGGGGCGAAGTAGTTGGTCCTCCCCTAATGCAACCATTCTCTCCCTAACCAAATAAGAAAACTTATAAGTTCATTTTAATATACAATTTAATTTCTAAATTTCTAAGCTCTTACTATTATAATATAATACTTATAAAAAAAATACATTTTAGTTCTCAAATTATAATTTTCCTTATTCTTATTTATTATTCTTATTCTTTTTTTTTTATATAATGTTAAATTTAACTGGCCTGGTTTCTGAAGTAAACCTGTTTTCATTTCTTTTCATTTAAATAAAATTTTATTTAATTTTTATTTTAATAAACTTTTTATATAATTTTCATTTTATTTAATTTTATTTTATTTTTAATAAAAATTTTAGTTAATTTTTATTTTACTTTTATTATTAATGTTATATTAATAAAAAAAATTTTTTTTTATTTTTATTTTATCTTAATAAAAAACCTTTAATTTTATTTGATTTTTACTTCAATAAATTTATAAATTTGATTTTTTTATTTCACAAAAAAACTTTTTATTTTTGTTTATTTTTATTTCATGGTACATTTATTATTTATTTATTGGGGTTATTGTCTGAAACTATTTTAGTTCTGTAGGTTAAGTTTAGCTGAAATATTCAAGTTATGTGTTTTTTTTATTTTTATTTTTAATAAACATTTTGTTTAATTTTTATTCTTATATGTTTTTTTTTTTTCTTTATTTGATTTATTAAAAATTTTGATTTAAAAATGCATTTTTATTAAGTTTATTTTAAGTATTTAAGTTCAATTTATGTTGTGATTTTTTTTTTTTTTTTTTTTTTTTTTTTTCTTCTTAAGTTTGCTTATATTGCTTTAAGCTTGTAATGAAAATTTGAAGACAATTAGGATTTTCAGCACAAACCAATCAATCATTTTAATTTCTTGAGATTGTGTAGAGTTGAAATAAAGGAAAGTAAAAAACGCAATAAAAGAACGAGTCGACTAAAATTCCTTTTGAAAAGGAATAAACTAGAATAAATGAAAATTCGTGCCAACAAAAGAAAAGAAGTCATACAAATTCGAAGTAGCAACTTAGGACTATTTACAGTTTGACGATGCGTTTTAGGTGGATGAAATAAATTGTTTACTTTGCATCATGAAATGCTTAGTAATGTAGAAGACATGATAACCATGCCTGAAATTGTTTTTCTTTTTCTATTTTTTTTTTCTAAGTACTATTTTTTTGTTCTAAGTACTTGCCGCTATTTATGGTGGTGGTAATTATCACATTATGTCACTGCGGCTGTAATGTTGCTTGTTGTTGTCGCCGCTTTGCCGTTACTGGGGCTTGTGTTGTTGAGGGTGGCGCTGCGTGCTGGCTATGCTGATACGGTGGTGGAGGTTGGCGCCGCTGCTGTTGCAAGTGGCTGTTGGAGTGTTGGTGTGTGCGCCGCTGCTGCAACTGCTGTAGCTGTTGTTGGCGCTTCCAGTGCTGCGGTGCGTTTGCTGCTGTTGAGCTGTTGGTGTTGAGCCGCTGTTGAGGCTGTTGTGGTTGTCGGCGCTTTGCCGCTAGGGAAAAAAATACAAAATTAGCTTGAAAGCTAGCACTTTCCAAGCAAACACTTACCGGTGCGTGGTGGCTATGCTGCTGTGGTGTTGGGTTGAGCGCCGCTGCCGAGGCTGTTGCAAGTGGCTGCTAGGGTGTGCGCCGCTGCTGGTACTGCTGTAGCTGTTGCTACGTTGGCGCGCCAAGAGCTTCGTACGCTGCGGGTTGTGGGCAGTTCTGTATCTGCTTTGGCCACTTAGTTGTCCACCTAAGTTGTTGCGTTGGCAGATGTATTGCCTTCTTGGCGTTTTGCTGTGCTTCCACAGATGCTGCATATGTTGGTGATGTGGTTGATGCCAGCCGCTTCTTTTGAGCCGATTTTGGGGTTGCTCTCGTCCACGCTGTCCAACAATGAGAAGCAATTTTTCCTTGTTTCGGGCGGAAGTTCGCCATAAACGCCCCTTGTCAGCTGGATTTTCTGACATTTAGCCAATATGTCGAATGGGAGCGTTCCGAAACTTGAGAACCATAGCTGAGGGTGTGCTTAAACTTTATAACATTAACTGAGGAGTGCTCTTCGAACTTTACATGTGTGACACACTTGCGCATGGATAACAAGGCTCACGCGTTCGAAGTGCGACAGCTGGACAGGACCTGCGACAGCTGTCTGAGTTAAAGTGAAACTTGTCAGAATAAAGGTCATAGTTGGTAAAATCAAACTTGTCAAAATTAACACGTCAGATTTAATGAAATAAAACTGTATAAAAAAATGTCGAGTGAATACTGAAACTGTCAGATTGGAATAAAGAAAAAAAATGTGAGGGGTATGTGACTGGATTGTCAGAATTAAATGAAGTGAAAATGGTCCGAGTTAAAAAAATAAAAATGTCAGAATTTAAATGACCGTAATTTGTCACATATGACATACGACGACCCGTCATATTAAGATGTACAATACACGCCAAATTTAAATTAAAGGAACTGTCAGAATTGAATAAGAGATAAACGTCAAAGTTAAATTAAATACCAATGTCGGATTTCAATGTCAAAGAAATGTCAGATTTCATCGGACATAGAATGTCAGAAATAAAAATGGTATACCGTCCGTTTTGAAATACAAGAACTGTCAACGTAATCTGTCAGCTGTCACAGTCATCTGTCACGCGACGCGTTGACGTTAAAGTCAAAATTCAGCTGTCACAATAAAACGTCACTTAATGTGTTGACTGTAAAAGTAATATGTCAGCTGTCAAAGTCAAAGTGTAAGCTGTCAAAGTCATCGGTCAGCTGTCAAAGTCATCTGTCACAGTCATCTGTCACGCGACGTGTTGACGGTAAAGTAAAAATGTCAGCTGTCACAGTAAAACGTCAACTGTCACTTAATGTGTTGACTGTAAAAGTAATATGTCAGCTGTCAAAGTCAAAGTGTAAGCTGTCAAAGTCCTCTGTCAGCTGTCACACCTCGAACGCGCCAGCCGTGGCATACGCAGTATGTCACTCATGCTTGCAAACGACACAGCCATGGCGAATTCTGACCTGTATGTTCGAATGTGGATTCAACTTCACAGTCAACGCCACCTTCAAACATGAAAGCCAGAACCCATCACTTAGTGTGCCGTTACAAAACAGTACTTCGGAACAAGTTGAACACTGGTTGCAAGGACTGAAGGCACTATCCTCTAATGTCTTTAGCGTGAAACACCCCCAGCCGTTTATTAGCCATATCAGCCAGCTCATAGTACGCCGAACCCATCTTCTTAATGACTCTAGCTTCTCAAAGACGTTCGCCAGCTTAGCATTAAAATGCTCAGAGGCCTTGCTTTGGGCAAAACTTCTTCGATACACGACCTGACCAACCTCAAAACTCACTGGTCGTGAGCGCATATTGTATAGCCTCTCATTCTTCTCATATGCCTCTCGCAAGTTCTCTCGCACTTGCTCTCGAATCAGCTCAGTTCTCGCCCCAGGCGTAGTTTCAGCCGTTGGATCTTCTAATAGTTTTAACTTCCGTAGAAGTTCATAATTTTTTGCATGGCAAATCATATTTTGTCCAAAAACAACAAAATATGGCGAAAAACCAGATGAAGAGTGAACTGAGCTGCGGAGAGCTGCGCTAATCGCAAACAATGATTCATCCCAATCCTTTTGGTCAGGATGAATATACGCACGAACCGCGGCTATGATTGAGCGATTTACGCGTTCTACGGCATTGGCTTGAGGAGAATAATTGGCCGTAAGATTATGCGTTACACCATAAAGTTTCAATAAATCTTTAAATTTATTAGATTTAAACTGAACTCCATTGTCCGTCGTAATAATTTCTGGAACGCCAAAAATAGAGAAAATTCGCTTTTCCAGAAATTCAACGAAACGTACGAATGGGTTCTAAGAAGTGAAATTTTGAAAGGTGGTCAAGCACAATCACGAGACCCACGTTCCCTGAGCGTGACCTTGGGTAAGGCCCTAAAAGGTCAACGTAGAGTCTCTGAAAGATTCGTACCGAAGTAAGCTGTTGTCCCATAGGCGGACGATGTATGAAATTAGGAGCCTTGGTCATTTTGCAGACTTCACAAGCTAGAACGTAATCACGTACTTGTTTTGCCATTCGAGGCCAAGAATGCACTCTCGATAAAGAATCGGGAACTACGTTTTGGCTACCTTTGCGATGAAGAATGGTAAATTTGAAACCTTGCAGTTTCAATGCCCAGCGTGCAAGTCTGCCATGCAAATCGATTTGGCCCATTAATCATTTTAAGGATGCGTGATCGGTGATCACTTCGAATTCATGTCGTTCGACATAAGCTCGGAATTTCTTTATGGCCATGACCGCTGCAAGACATTCTTGTTCCGAAACAGTATAGTTTCTTTGCGCTTGGTTAAACTTATGCGACATGTACGCAATTGGGACTTCATTACCCTCATCATCGCGCTGAGCCAACACGGCTCCGACTCCATATTGAGATGCATCGCACTGGATGGAAAACGGACGAGAAAAATCAGGACTGTGAAGCACTGGTGCACTACACAGGCTATTTTTGAGGGCCTCAAACGCGGCTATCGACTCATCAGTCCAAACAAATTTTTTTGCCTTTTGCAACATGTTGGTCAAAGGTGTTGAAATGGAAGCGTAATTGAGCACGAACCGTCGGTACCATCCACAAACACCAAGAAAACGACGAAGTTGTCGAACCGTTTTAGGCAAGGGAAAGTCTCGAATTGCCCTCACTTTTTCTGGATCGGTACTTATGGTTCCATGCCCAATCACGTGACCAAGATAATGAATTTGATTAAGCAAAAATTTGCTTTTTTCGATGTTGATGGTTAGACCAGCATGTCTCATGCACAGGGCTACCTCCTGAAGCAACGATAAGTGGTCGTCAAACGTCTCGGTGATTAGCAATAAATCGTCTAAATAAACAAAAACCTTAGTTCGTAAGTGAGCAGGTATGACCTTGTCCATCAAACGTGACATCGTTTGCGGCGCATTACATAGGCCGAAAGGCATTGTAACGAACTGGTACAATGGTCGATTAGGCACTGTGAAGGCTGTCTTATCCCTTGACGCTACATCTAACGGAATCTGCCAGAAGGCGTCCTTGAGATCCAAGCTCGAAATAAATTGAGCTTTTGGAAGCCGACTGAGGATTCCGTCAATGAGCGGCAAAGGATAGGCATCCTTCACAGTGACCTCATTGACCTTGCGCGCGTCGAGGCATAACCTCACTTTATTTGGTTTGACGATCAAAGCCACAGGAGATGACCAAGCGCTTTGAGACACCTCAATAACACCAAGTGCCAACATGCGATCGACTTCAGCGAAAAGAAGTTTTTCGACACCAGGAGAAACAGAAAAATGCCTTTGTTTGACTGGCTTTGCATTTCCTACGTCAATGACGTGACTAATCAAACGAGTGCGGCCTAAGCCTTCTTCAGAAAAAGATGGAAAATTTAAAATTGTTGCATTCAGTCTAGCTTGCTGACGAGCAGTCAAAACATGTCTAGTAGAATCAACTTCGCATACGCCACTAACTGAAGAGCAGTTGTAATTTACCAGAAAGAGATCTTCAGCCAAACCAAAAGCTTTAACGAAATCAACTCCCAAATACAAGTCTTGAGACAACGTTGGAACGATCAAAACCTTGAGTGGTTTGGTGACTCCTCGAAAGGTGATGGTGGTGTCGAGTACTCCCGCCGAAGAATGACTCGTCCCGTCCGCCGATTTCAAATCAATCGCATACCTTTGCCACTTTAGTTGCTTATTAGACAACAGTCGTTGTGCCAAATTGTTAGCAATGCAACTGACAGTAGCGCCAGTATCGATTAACCCTACTAACGTCTCGCCGGCTAATGAGACCGGTGCGTAAGGACGAACATCATTTTCTGGAGCACTCGACAAAACCGCCGAGCACGCAAATTTCTCAAGGCTCTGACCTTGTTCCAAAATTGCCTCAATCTTGCAGTTGATCGCTGCTTTCTTTTACTTCTTGTTTGGCCGGAGCCCTCGCTCTGAAAAATACGTCTGCGAGCAGCGTTATATTCTTGCCATCGCACGTGCAAAGGCTTGAACGTCCTTTGTGGCGCACTAGAAGCCGTTTGTTCGCGTTTCAAAATTTGAATTTTAACGTTTGGTACATCTGGTATTGCCTCAGTTTGGCAAGCCACCTCAGAAGTTAATGAGGGGCTGGTTGAAATTCTAAAAAAGTATTATCTGTTGTGGTAGTTGTTGTGTTGGTGTCAGTATGACCAGATTCGCATGTCAGCTCGGAGACCTGACGCTGCGGCGGGAAGCTTCTGGAATTCCTTCCATGTTCCTCGTCCAGTAATTCACGCCTCCGAACAAACGCGCGAAGCTGACTAACACTACCCACTGAGACTTACAACAAACTGCGTCGCACATCTAGCCTTAAATTTCGTCTCAAAATCTCCAACAGAGCTTGAGAATCAAGAGGCCTTTGCAGTTTGTCGGTAAGCTGCAAAACTGCCTCATAGTATTCATCAAATTTCTCATCGAACTTTTGCTTGCGACTGCGCACTAAATCCATGATGTCGAGATCGGTTCGGTGGTCAGTAAATTGGCTTCGAAGCTCAGCGCATAATGCTGTCCATTCGATGCGGGTGACACTTCGATGGTACCGCCAGAACCAATCCAAGGCCTTGCCCACGAATAGCAGGTGTGCATGGTTAGCTAGCGCTCCAAAGTCTCCACGCAAGCTTTGCATTGTCAAAGAGTGTATTTGATAAATAAATTTATCAATGGTCAGCGCATCAGTTTTACCACTGAAGGTAATTTTCCAGTTGGAAATTTTGCTGGCAACACTCTCTGCCAACACAAAGTGCGAGGACCAACCCGGAACACCACTGCCACTGGGCACCTGCTGATTCGGTGGCGGAGGACCTGGAAAGCCCTGAGGATATCCTCGACCGTATCCGACATCTGGAAGTGGAGCCTGGTGAAAATGAGGTTGTTGGTAATTTAAAAATTGGTGATTATTTACAACAGGCATTGATGCTCGCGCCTGTTGGAGACCCTGCGACGGAACAAAATGTGGCGTTGCTCCGTGCGGAGTATGTCTGACTTGGTTTAAATTCAATTTTGCGAGTTCGGTTCGAACTGCCTCATTAATCAAGAGCTGCAAATCTTTATCTGAATATGATTGTGGTGCCGAAATGGGCTGAAAATTATCAGATGGATCTTGATAATTTGCACTAGCAGCTTGATCGGAGAACCGTTCGACCGACTCATCTGCAAACGCTTGCCTCGCCGAAAGATTCATATTTGAATCTTGCTCCTGACTGAAACCTAAGTTTCTTTGGCTTCTAGTGGCCGGACGTCCCTTCTTTACCGCACCCTGGCTAGAATTAGTTTTACCTGGCGAAGGTAACGAAGAAGCACCCACTAGAGCTGACTGATATGGCCTAAGTTTCTTGTCGCTGCAAAGCGTACGGCACAACGGACAACTGTGGCTCGTATGAATCCACTGAGATATACATGCTCGGTGGAAAACGTGCTTGCATGGGGTCAGCACCATGTCTTCAGGCTTTGTGAAAGCCTGCTTGCAAATGCTGCACAAATTCTCAGCACCCTCCACCTGAGCTGGTATATCATCCGTGCTATGGTGCAACGGCATTGCAGCTATGTCAAAAAAAAAATCAATGAATATTTAAAAAAAATATTTGGGTAATTATGCCACTACTAAAACAGTTGTTTTACGCAGTGATCACGCAGTTGAAAAAAAAATTAATGCATAAAAATGAAAATTATTTGGTCTTTGGAGAGAACGTTGCTATCCAAAAAATTGAGTGTTGGTTGCCGACTAGCTGAGTCAGGGGTTCCTTAAAAAAAAATTAAAAAAAAACCTACGTTAAATGGGCCTACTGAGAGTTCCATGCCACGGCGAAATAGTCCCGAGTGCCGCGGTCGACCAGTGCGATTGAACGCGACTACATCGCATTCCATGCGACACTCGACACTACCCCCCGCAACACGAAAACTCTCAGCAAGAATTCACAAACAAAAAATTTAAAAATGATAGGAGTGACTACAAAAACTGTTATGAAAGCTAAACGCGATCGCAGATTTCATGGCCACATAGAGGAATAAATCGGTTCAGACGATTAACCAACGGATCCGGTATAAGGTGAGCCTCATGCCGGATATTCCGATTGAATAAAACCCGATGATTTTATTCGGAAAAAAAACAACACGAATGCCATAAAAACTG
The DNA here is from genome assembly GCA_914767935.1 of Coremacera marginata. Lineage (NCBI taxonomy): Eukaryota > Metazoa > Arthropoda > Insecta > Diptera > Sciomyzidae > Coremacera > Coremacera marginata. The sequence continues at coordinate 104,267,525 of OU612045.1, forward strand.
CTAGAAAAAAAAAAAAATTTACATTTATTGGTTTAAATCCACGACGCGATACCGAACATAAAAAAAGTAGAGATGGGAACCGAATTAATTTCGGCCCCACGTTGGGCGGCAATTTGTAGCGGAGCGAAATTGAGCCACGACCGAATAAAGAAAAACACCAAAATAAACGACTGCGTCTGGCAACGCTGAACGGTGAGGCCGACCAGGGAAGCAGCAGCCCTGACTTTGTATTTGTTTTGAGGGCGCACGGTGAATGCGCCCCTGTGGCTTTCGCACAGAAATTCAGTCAGGGCGCCTTTACCTCCGCCGACGCCACCGCTCCTGGTCAGGTGACCCACGGACACGAAGTTGGCCACAACTGCACGTGCTGGTTAGCCTATATGCTAGCAGTTCGGGAGTGATGGGGGGGTTCGTGGTGGCCAACCCCGTGTACCATCGCCGTACAAATAATTCACGTGCAATAAAAAAAATATATCGCGTCGAGATTTGGACCAACAAATATTAAAGTTACCGGACCTGAAAAGAAAGAAAATTAAAATTAAAAAAAAAAAATTGGAAAAGGTTGGGAGCCCCTGGCTCATCCATCCACCAACCAACACTCGAGCCAGTTGTTCAGGCTCTGCCCACACATCCCTCCCTACCATGGAGGACCTCGGGGCGAAGTAGTTGGTCCTCCCCTAATGCAACCATTCTCTCCCTAACCAAATAAGAAAACTTATAAGTTCATTTTAATATACAATTTAATTTCTAAATTTCTAAGCTCTTACTATTATAATATAATACTTATAAAAAAAATACATTTTAGTTCTCAAATTATAATTTTCCTTATTCTTATTTATTATTCTTATTCTTTTTTTTTTACATAATGTTAAATTTAACTGGCCTGGTTTCTGAAGTAAACCTGTTTTCATTTCTTTTCATTTAAATAAAATTTTATTTAATTTTTATTTTAATAAACTTTTTATATAATTTTATTTTTATAAAATTTTTATATAATTTTCATTTTATTTAAATAAAATTTTATTTAATTTTATTTTATTTTTAATAAAAATTTTAGTTAATTTTTATTTTACTTTTATTATTAATGTTATATTAATAAAAAAAAATTTTTTTTATTTTTACTTTATCTTAATAAAAAACTTTTATTTTATTTGATTTTTACTTCAATAAATTTATAAATTTGATTTTTTTATTTCACAAAAAAACTTTTTATTTTTGTTTATTTTTATTTCATGGTACATATATTATTTATTTATTGGGGTTATTGTCTGAAACTATTTTAGTTCTGTAGGTTAAGTTTAGCTAAAATATTCAAGTTATGTGTTTTTTTTATTTTTATTTTTAATAAACATTTTGTTTAATTTTTATTCTTATTTGTTTTTTTTTTTTCTTTATTTGATTTATTAAAAATTTTGATTTAAAAATGCATTTTTATTAAGTTTATTTTAAGTATTTAAGTTCAATTTATGTTGTGATTCTTTTTTTTTTTTTTTTTTTTTTTTTTCTTCTTAAGTTTGCTTATATTGCTTTAAGCTTGTAATGAAAATTTGAAGACAATTAGGATTTTCAGCACAAACCAATCAATCATTTTAATTTCTTGAGATTGTGTAGAGTTGAAATAAAGGAAAGTAAAAAACGCAATAAAAGAACGAGTCGACTAAAATTCCTTTTGAAAAGGAATAAACTAGAATAAATGAAAATTCGTGCCAACAAAAGAAAAGAAGTCATACAAATTCGAAGTAGCAACTTAGGACTATTTACAGTTTGACGATGCGTTTTAGGTGGATGAAATAAATTGTTTACTTTGCATCATGAAATGCTTAGTAATGTAGAAGACATGATAACCATGCCTGAAATTGTTTTTCTTTTTCTATTTTTTTTTTCTAAGTACTATTTTTTTGTTCTAAGTACTTGCCGCTATTTATGGTGGTGGTAATTATCACATTATGTCACTGCGGCTGTAATGTTGCTTGTTGTTGTCGCCGCTTTGCCGTTACTGGGGCTTGTGTTGTTGAGGGTGGCGCTGCGTGCTGGCTATGCTGATACTGTGGTGGATGTTGGCGCCGCTGCTGTTGCAAGTGGCTGTTGGAGTGTTGGTGTGTGCGCCGCTGCTGCAACTGCTGTAGCTGTTGGTGGCGCTTCCAGTGCTGCGGTGCGTTTGCTGCTGTTGAGCTGTTGGTGTTGAGCCGCTGTTGAGGCTGTTGTGGTTGTCGGCGCTTTGCCGCTAGGGAAAAAAAATACAAAATTAGCTTGAAAGCTAGCACTTTCCAAGCAAACACTTACCGGTGCGTGGTGGCTATGCTGCTGTGGCTGTTGTGGTGTTGGGTTGAGCGCCGCTGCTGGTACTGCTGTAGCTGTTGCTACGTTGGCGCGCCAAGAGCTTCGTACGCTGCGGGTTGTGGGCAGTTCTGTATCTGCTTTGGCCACTTAGTTGTCCACCTAAGTTGTTGCGTTGGCAGATGTATTGCCTTCTTGGCGTTTTGCTGTGCTTCCACAGATGCTGCATATGTTGGTGATGTGGTTGATGCCAGCCGCTTCTTTTGAGCCGATTTTGGGGTTGCTCTCGTCCACGCTGTCCAACAATGAGAAGCAATTTTTCCTTGTTTCGGGCGGAAGTTCGCCATAAACGCCCCTTGTCAGCTGGATTTTCTGACATTTAGCCAATATGTCGAATGGGAGCGTTCCGAAACTTGAGAACCATAGCTGAGGGTGTGCTTAAACTTTATAACTTTAACTGAGGAGTGCTCTTCGAACTTTACATGTGTGACACACTTGCGCATGGATAACAAGGCTCACGCGTTCGAAGTGCGACAGCTGGACAGGACCTGCGACAGCTGTCTGAGTTAAAGTGAAACTTGTCAGAATAAAGGTCATAGTTGGTAAAATCAAACTTGTCAAAATTAACACGTCAGATTTAATGAAATAAAACTGTATAAAAAAATGTCGAGTGAATAACTGAAACTTTCAGATTGGAATAAAGAAAAAAAATGTGAGGGGTATGTGACTGGATTGTCAGAATTAAATGAAGTGAAAATGGTCCGAGTTAAAAAAATAAAAATGTCAGAATTTAAATGACCGTAATTTGTCACATATGACATACGACGACCCGTCGTATATATAATATTATAAATAATATTATATTATATTATATAATATTATATTATATATATATATTATAAACGTCAAAGTTAAATTAAATACCAATGTCGGATTTCAATGTCAAAGAAATGTCAGATTTCATCGGACATAAAATGTCAGAAATAAAAATGGTATACCGTCCGTTTTGAAATACAAGAACTGTCAACGTAATCTGTCAGCTGTCACAGTCATCTGTCACGTGACGCGTTGACGTTAAAGTCAAAATGTCAGCTGTCACAATAAAACGTCACTTAATGTGTTGACTGTAAAAGTAATATGTCAGCTGTCAAAGTCAAAGTGTAAGCTGTCAAAGTCCTCTGTCAGCTGTCACACCTCTAACGCGCCAGCCGTGGCATACGCAGTATGTCACTCATGTTTGCAAACGACACAGCCATGGCGAATTCTGACCTGCATGTTCGAATGTGGATTCAACTTCACAGTCAACGCCACCTTCAAACATGAAAGCCAGAACCCATCACTTAGTGTGCCGTTACATGTTCTTGCTTACAGTTTTGTTTGACCCCAACTGTCTGATTTCTTCGTTAAGGACTTGTTGTTGTATTAATCTCACTATAGTCTTTAGAGCTGAGTCGAGTTCCATTGGGCTTAGTGAATATTCTTGGGACCGCTGAGCACCTTTACTGTTTCTGATGTATCGTTGAATGTATCCAACAATGCGCTGTAGCCTTTTGAATGACTCTCGTGCCTTTATGGAGTAAATTAAGGAGTGTGAATGTACTGCACTTATAGATACAGTGGCTATGATTTGATGAGTCTGCTTGATTTCAGGAGGGTCTTCGATGATAAGATTCTCTTGAAGGGCTGTTTGCCACGTATAATCTTGCTGATGTAGAAAAACGGGACCATAAAACCAAAGATTGAACTGAGGTTTCATCATATCATCTGGATGGGCTCCTCTGGATAATATATCAGCAGGATTGTGATAGGTAGAGATGTGTTGCCACTGTTCAGATAGTGAAAGTTTCTGAATCTTGGCCACTCTGTGTGATACAAATGTTTGGAGTGTTGATGGACATCGAGATATCCAAGCTAATACGACCTGCCAAAAATGAGTTCTGGTGTTCTCAGATACCCAAGGTCGAGTTTAACTCGAGACATTAGTCCGGTACATAACAACGATGCACAAAGCTCCAACCATGGAATGGTTTGTGTTTTTAATGGTGCTACTCTGGACTTTGAGCAGAGAAGTCTGACCGATATGCTTTTGTTTTTAAAGACGGTCCGAATGTATATTGCTGCTCCATATGCCTTTTCCGAAGCATCCGCGAAACCATGAAGCTGTATTGATTGAGGAATGTTGTGTCCAAAGACGTGGCGTGGGATTCTAAGTTCATTTAATTTATCCAGGCTGTTGCGGAATTTTGTCCATGACGTGTGCATCGTCATTGGAAGGGCTTCATCCCATTGAAGTCTTAGCATCTATAACTGCTGGATGAATATCTTCGCTGCTACCACCACAGGTCCCACGAGTCCCAATGGATCGAAAATGTGTGCTACGTCAGATGTAACGCTGCGTTTTGTGACTCGCTGCATAGCACTTAATTTTGTCGTTATTTTAAAATTGTCACTCGTTGGTGCCCATGAGAGCCCTAATGTTTTGATGGTTGACTCTTCTCTTTTCCAAAGTCCAAATCTACTTCTTGATTTTCGATGGAAATGATCTGAAGAAGCTTGGGGTGATTAGAGCACCATTTTCGTAGATGGAGCCCTGCTTTCGTCAATATCTCAATAAGTTGATCTTGAATGGCCTTTGCTTCATGAAGTGTGTCTGCTCCTGCCAGACCATCGTCAACATAGAAATTTTTGTTAAGTGCGTTGCTGCCTAACGGATGTGTTTCCTTATTGATGAGTGCTAGTTCCTGCAAACATCTTGTTGCTAAGTATAGAGCTGCTCGCGTTCCATAAGTCACTGTTTGAAGTTTATATACATCCAGTGAATCTTGTGGATTGCTTCTCCAATAGATTAATTGAAATCTTTCATCGTCATGATGAATTCGAATCTGTCTATACATTTTTTCAATATCAGTGGTGAAGACGTACCTTGGCATGCGGAATCGGAGGAGTATTGCGAACAGATCACTCTGAACTGTTGGACCATTGTACATTATGTCGTTTAATGATACTCCGCTTGATGTTTTGCACGATGCGTCAAACACCACTCTCAGCTTTGTTGTGCTTTTTTCTGGTCGCAGAACACAATGATGTGGAATGAAGTAATTTGGATCTAACACATCATTTGGATCAACTCTTGTCATGTGTCCTAATGATTTGTATTCATCCATAAATTTAATGTATTGTTCTTTGAGTGTAACATCCTTTGTTAGGCGTTTTTCCAGAGAAATAAACCGATTGTAGGCAATTTGCTGTGAACTTCCTAGCATTGATGTGTCGTTTTTAAATGGTAATCGTACTACGAAACGACCAGCTGCATCTCTTTGCGTATGATGGATGAAGTGCATCTCACACTGTTTTTCTGAATTTGACAATTGTAGCTCCGTCTCAGCGATGTCTTCTAATTCCCAAAATTTTGCAACTGCCTCATTCAGGTTATCGTCAGCTAAAACTCCGCATGTAGCTAATTTTCGTTGTTCATTGTCGATTTTTCCAGATAAAATCCATCCAAGAACGGTTTTCTGAAGGACTGGTAAACCCTTTCCCAGTTTGACTTGCCCCGTTGACATTATTTGATGTGTGAATTCTGCACCTAACAGAATGTCGATTTCGCCTGGATTATTGAATTGTGGGTCAGCCAGTTGTAGATTTTGAGGTATCTTCCATGATGATGTGTTGATGAATTTTGATGGCTGTTTACTTACAATTTGCGGAAATACGTAAGCTTCTAATCGAGCCTTGAACCCACTAGCGCGAGAGTGAAACATGACGTTAACGCGATAACGGGCAAACTGTTTCTGTCTGCCGATACCTTCAACAGATAGGGATGAATTTCGATGAGTTAACCCAAGCTGCTGCGATATTTTTGATGTTATAGCATTCATTTGTGATCCGGAATCTAGCAACGCTCTGCATTCAAGAGTTTTGCCATTTGCTACTAGTATTATTTTTGCAGTACTTAAAAGAACATAGCTTGATTTTGGTTTGACTGATGATGCTAATGCGACTGGTTTTGAAGCCTCGTTTTTTTTGCTCTTGCCCTTCTTGATGGAGAAGAGTGTTATGCCTTTTGTTGCACTTGCTACAAGTTCCGCTGGTGCATTTGTATGCTTCATACCCACCTTTTAAGCAATTTGTGCATAGTTTGTTCCTTTTTAGAATTTCATAGCGTTGAGAAATCGGTTTTTCTTTGAATATCAGACACGAAAATAATGTATGTGAACCACTGCAAGCTGGACACTGGTTTGTTGATGTTGATGTTATAAAAGACGTTGCGTTATGTCGCATCTTCTCAGGCCCTATATTGGTGCATTTGTTCAATGTTTCCAACGAATTGAACCTGGCCTCAAGGAAGCTTAGGGTTTCTTGAACAGTTGGAAGTTGTCTTGAGTCACTAAGGGATTGCTCAAAGGCTGTGTGGGTCGATCGATCTAATTTTCTTATGGTGACTTTCTTATGCCTAATGCGCTTAGTCCATAAATGCATTCTTTTGTTGAATCATGAAGACATTTAATAGCGTGCACTGACTCCTGACTTATACTAGCCTGTGCCAATAACCGATTAAGTAATGCTGTGACAAGCAATCGTTTGTTGTCGTATCGACTGGTCAATATCTCCCATGCTGTTCTGTAATTTTGAGCTGATACTGGCAAATGTTTGATCAGGTTCTTGGGCTCACCATTAAGATTTGCCGTAAGATAAAACATTTTTTGCACATCACTGTACGGTTGGCTGTGTATGAGTTTCTCATACAGGTCCTTCAATTGTACCCATTTTAGATGATCGCCATTAAACGTAGGCAGCGTTATTGTTGGTAGTTTTACTGGTTGAAATTGTGTGTGTTCATGTAGTGCTCCTTAACCGTTCTCAGCAACGCTTGTCGATGCCTTTATGTATTGGTTAAAGGCCACTAGGACATGTTGTATTCTTGCTTCCATGTCGTAAAAAGTTTCCCAGTTGTAGTCATCTACTGTGTCCAACTGAGTAGAATCCCATATTTTGGAGTTATTATTTATTAAATCTGCTTGATATTTCTCGAGTAGTGATACCTTTAAAATGCAGTACATCTCGGACTGTGGCGCACCATCTGCATCAATTTCGTTTAAGGTTTTCGATATAATGTTTAATAACGCCTTCTGGTTGCGAAGCACCTTTTTTAGTTCTTCATTAGGGCCTTCTAATTGCTTGGATTTTGAAGCGTGTTTTGTTGCTTGTTGATTTTCTAATAACGCATTCATGTGTTCTTGAAAGTGTTGAATGTATTTTGAGACCAACGTTTCTATTTCACCGTAGTAGTTGTTAGTGAAATAGTCGTGGTCGTTGTACTCTGTCTCTGACACTCTGATCTTCATGTCGTTTTCTTCGAATGCTTGCCAGAGTGCCTTGAGCTGCTCAATTCTATCTTGGAAGTATCGAGCACTTTGTTTCCTGTCTGAAGGATCCTTTTTGTAATTTTTTACAATGCGTTCGATCTGTTGACCTGCATTGCTTTGAGCTGCTACCAACTCTGAGAAGGTGGCCATTGTTGATGATCGTCTGTTGATGATCGTCTTCTGTTGATGATCCTGCTGATGATCGTCTGTTGATGATCGTCTTGGAGATCTTCTGTTGATGATATGTGGAGATTGCAGGGTCCTGTCACGGTCGCCAAATGTTTTGGACAAATTAGTTTATTTGCTCGTTGGTAATTACAACAAGCACTTGAAACTTGTTATAATTCGTTGGGTTTTTTTTTGGTTTTCACAACAAGCACTTGAACTTGTTGCAATTAGGTTGTGATCAAAACAAGCACTTGGAACTTGGTCTGAATCGAAACACCTTGTTGAGTTGTAAGAATTACACTGATGTTTATTGACAAATTGCTAGTTTATATAACTACAAATATGCTAGTGTTAGCAGTAATGATTAAATAATTATTAACAAATAAAATAAACGCTATGACACAATTAAACATATTGCAAAATTAAAAATACGAATTTAAGCAAAATTATGAACTATGTTAATTAAACAAAAAGGTTGTTGCTATTGTTAGCAGAAGCACTTAAACATATTTGCTAATAAGCAGTTTTACATTTCTTGTAATAAATATTTTTAACGTTTAGTAACCTACTTATGTTTTTACGCTTATCTTAACCCTTTGGTTGGCATTCATGTTAACCCGTGTGTTAACAAGCTTAATGTAATTATAGATTACTTAAATGAAAATAGTCTTGATGATTTCATTAATTTTTTTATATGGAACTTTTTGCTATGTTTTCTCATTTTGTGCCTTATAGCCACAAATTTGCGAAAAATTCTGCTCACCTCTGGTACACTGGGGATTTAAAAACTCTTCGCAACAACAGGAATAGGGCATAGCAGAAATGCGTCTGCAACCTAGACTCAAATGATCAAAAAACTTATAAGTGTTTGTTTGTGTTTGTGTATTTAAATGCTGTTAAGCTGAGAATATTGTCTAATCCAAGAACATTTTGGGGATTCATAAACACACAGAAGAAATCCGATGAATTCCCTTCTTTTTTCAGATCTCTTGATGGAATTACTGATGATCCCGTCATAATTTGTGACCTATTTGCCAAGCTTTTCAAGGACTCATTCTGTTCAGATGCCTTTAACCGTTTCGGGACGACAGGGATATTTTTATCCCAGAAAAATTTGAAAAATCATATCTCTGAAAATTCTCACACGATTTGGTTGAAAACCGTCCAAAATCATTATTTATATTCTTCTCTACAAAAAATTTAATATAGCTCTCAATATAACACATCAAGCTTATGTCAAAAGTCATAAATCAGTTCGCGCGGTTTGAGTTGCTAATAAGACCATCGACAAAAGCTCAAAAAACAAGTGTTTTAATTGTGGAAAAAAGTGTCATTTAGTAAAGTTTTACTAAAACAGTTGTTATTTCATAGAAAATATAATCGAAAACCAATAAAAAGATATTTTTCTGAATTTGCGGCTAAGGTAAGTTTCGTGGGATAAAATCATCCCAAAACTGTTTATTTGTGGGACGTTAACATCCCAACCGTACTCATTCACATTATTTTTCTTAGAAAGATATGGACGGAAAACGTAAACTGGCGACTCCAGAAATTGAGGATTTTCTTAATAATTCAAGCAATGATGAGGATGATCCATTTGCTGCTAGCGATTCTTCTTATAGTCCCAGTCAGAAAGGCAGTAGTGCTTTAGAAGAGGAAGAAGACACGGATCATAGTAATGAAGGAATGGAAATTGTTGATGCGAATGAAACTGCAAATGATATTTCCGATGACTCTGACGAAGAAATATTTGAAGTGGAACGTCTGGGTGAAGAAATTGTTTCTGATTGGCCAAACAATGTTATAATTTGGTCAAACCCCCTACCAACATTCACACCACGATTTACAGTTAGTGAAGATCGCACCGTTAGCCATGGAGGAATACCATGGACAGGCTATACGTACGATTTTAATATATATTCCGGAAAAGAAGACCATTCCTATCAATCATCCACATTAGGCGAACGCGTTGTCATGAAATTGTCAGCGACTATCAGACACCCTGACACAACGTTGTGCTTTGATCGCTTTTTCACTTCAGCAAAATTAATTAATAATACTCGTATACCGTTTCCAGCCTTAGGTACTTGTATATCTAACAGAAAAAATTTACCAACTTTTACTGAGAAACTAAGCAGAGGAGAATATGTCTTCAAGAGCAATTCGTCTGGTACTTTGGCAGTGGTTTGGCAAGACACAAAACAGGTTATGCTGCTTAGCAACTGCCATAAAGCTTCAGTGGACACTGTTACAAGAAAACAGAAGGATGGCAAAAAAATAGATATAACATGTCCGGACATTGTAAAAACGTACAGAAATCTAATGGGTGGCGTAGATTTGGCGGACAAAATGAGTACGTTGTATGAACTTGACCGGAAGTCAACGAAATGGTGGCGAAAAGTTTTCTTTCGGCTTATGATGACATGCGCTATCAATGCGTGGATAATCCATGCGGAAACAAATCATCCACGGCAAAAAAGAGAACCATTTTTGTGATTTTAAGTGGAGCTTTCCGAATCTCTCATTGACGAAGGAAGCAAGCAAGCGAAAATACGACGCAAAGTTCGAACAGGACCCCTCAGCACTATGAAAAAACGTATCAAACAAAATCTGGGGGACCATTTACCAACACGAACAAACAAGCGACAACGGTGCGTAAATTGTACTAAAAACGGAAAAGAAAGTCGCACAAATCAGCTTTGCATTGCCTGTAACTTGGCGTTTTGTAAAAAATGTTTCACACCTTGCCATAGAAACTAATTAAAATAATTTTATGCTACAATAAATTATATAAAAGAATAAAATAAATTGAAATAAAGTAAAATATATTCTGATTTTATTATTCAAATTTTGCTTTTCAGGTGTGTTTGGGATGTTTTTGTCCCAGGACGATATCTCCTTTTCGGAACGTCCTAAAAATATATTATGAAATTACTTTTCTTAAAACAACATTAGGAGACTATATCTAAACTCTTTTTTAAGATTGATGGCCACAAAAATTCTCGTCCCGAAACAGTTAATCCTGGCAGAGAGTACTTTGAATATATGAATTCCGTACCCAGAGTTTCTTTGGAATCTATATCCTTCACTTCTGGGGATATTTTCGATCGATGAGGACTTTAGCACTGGGCCTAATGGAATTCCTGCCACAGTGTTAACACAATTCGGTTCCGTTCTGAGTCAACCATTTTTTTTATTATTCAATAAATAAATTAACGAAAGTTATTTTCCCGTTTTTTTGGAAAAAGTCATTTATAACATGATGATTTATAAAAATGATGTCAGTAACTTTTTGAGCGGATCGTGTACGATCGGGTAAAAATTCGTTTTGGGGAAGTCATAACAACTCACCAGTATGGTTTTATTAATGGGAGATCCGCTTTGTCTAATCTTCTCGATTTTGCAACATTCTGCTTACACTGCGTTTACACTGAATTTAGTAAAGCTTTTGATAAGTTACCACACAATCTAATTTTATTTAAACCTAAGTTAATGGGACTTCCACAATATTTTGTGAACTGGATTAAATCGTATTTGGTGGAGCGATCTTATCAAATACGTTTCCGATGCGTATTGTCTTCTGAATTTATTGCTGAATCAAGTGTTCCTCAGGTTAGCTACCTGCACCACTTCTGTTTATTTTAGCAATTAATGATGTAACTCACATCGTAAAACACTCTCATCTGCTTATCTATGCAAATGATATGGAAATATACAGAATGGTTAATTCTAAAGACAATTCAGAACTACTCCAGTGTGATTTGAAATCCTTTGAAATTTGGTGTTCTAAAAATAATATGTTTCTAAATCTAGATAAATTCCAAACTATGACCTTCTCACGAAAAAGGAATAATTTAATTTTGATTATAAGTTAAAAGATACTGCTTTAAGTCGTGTAATTACCGTCAAAGACCTAGGTGTAGACAAGGATTCTAAGCTAGGTGTAGACATGGATTCTAAAAAAGCATCTTTAATGCTTGGATTTATAAAACGCTGGGCCAAAGAATTTAATAGCATGATTACAACTACAACGTTGTATTATGCAATCGTGCGTCCTCACTTAGAGAATGCAAGTCAAGTTTGGTCCCCAAGTTACAATGTGCATGATGATCGAACAGAAAGAATCCAAAAACGTTTTGTTCGGTTTGCTCTTAGGGGCTTAAGTGGCACTGACATATTAGACCTTCGTCCTTATGAGGATCGTTTAAAACTGTTAAAAATGCAGTCTTCAAGTGAGCGAAGAAAATCTGCAGATATCGTATATTTACACCAACTCATAGTAGGTGTATTCGATTCTCCAGAACTTCTTTTCCACATAAATTTTAACACTAACCGTACAAGCAGTAGAAACGCTAACAACTTACTTTAATTACCATTTAGTAGAACCAATATGGCTACTGCTCCTTTAAACCGCATGAGTTCCTTTGTTAACAATTGTAGCGTTTTTTATGTTGATATGTCAAAAGGTCAACTCAAAAATAGATTAAAAATAGTTGTGAAAATAGATCTATGTATACGCATAATTTCTGCATATTAAAAATATTATTACAGTTTTTTGTTCAAACCGGGATATTTTGCAACTTTAAGAATTTTTTTTATAGAAAGCAGTGAGTTGCATTCATCATTTTGTTTTTAGATTACATTTTAACTTGTTGTTTAAACATAAATGATTTTAACATTCTGGCTCATCAACTTTTCTGCCTACAGCCTCCTAAAAATTTTAATTTTCAGAAATTTGCTGAATTTTGCTGACTTTCAGGTCAAATATCTCTGGTGGGCACGAGTTAGAAAATTTTAAATTTATTTACAATAAAGTACATTTGAAGTACAAATATCAAACTTGAAGTTAAAATTTCAAGTTTGATATTTGCTTGGTTTGGAAGACACAGCCCTTCAAACTTTGTAAAACTTCACCTAATAGTATGTATATTAGGGTGGTCGTTAAATGGCTTTTTTCAATGAAAATGACTCTTTATTTTTTCCAGTTTTTAAAGTTGAGCCCTAAGTCTCCCTATTTTCTCATTTGTCAGCTCCCATACAAAATTTAAAAAAAAAGTTATGTGGGAGGTGGGCGTGACAGAATTTTTTTCAATTTTGCACATAAATATATATCTCCGCACCGAGTTATTTTAAAATTAGTCTAATATGAAGGATAATATGGCGTTTAAAATTTTCTTGATGCATGGGAGATAGGCGTGGTTGTGGGCTGATTTGAATTTTTTTTTTTTTGCTCTCTGAGCTTATATTCTTAACTATAATTCATATAAAAAAAATGTAATTCCTGTGCGACTATTATTTCTATTTATTGACAAATTTTGTATGGAGTCGGACAAATGGTCCATTTGGGAGATTTAGGGCTCAATTTAAAAAACTGATAAAAATGCAGAGTAGTTTTTTTGGCATTTGGACCCAAATCAACAACCATCCATCATTGAAATTTGAAAAAGTCATGTAACGACCACCCATATAAACATATAAAGGGTGATCCAATAAGAAGTCCCTTTTTCAACTGGGTTGTTTTGACAGCTGCTATGTGTCAAATGGCTTGTGCATATGACGTTTGTGTTCAGTATTCAATACGACTCAATCATGAATAGACTTACTCCTGTACAACGTTTATTAGTTATGGAAACTTACTACCAAAATCAGTCATCAGTTAGAGAATGTTATAGAGTTCTTCAACCTCATTTGGGTCGTTATGAGCGTCCAACTGGCGCACTATTCGTAACAGTGATTTGACGACATTGAATTAGCTTCTTTGGGGATATGTTAAATCACTTGTTTATGTCGACAAGCCCGAAATATTAATTTGGAAACCAACATAACTTTTGCTATTCAAGGAATACTGGCCGATATGCTCAAAAGAGTGTTAGAAAATTTTAAATTAAATTTATCTTTATTTGTAGTAGTAAACGTTATAATACATTTCGTTATAGCACAATTTACAGAGATTTAGTACATCAAATACATTACAACTAAAAAATGATACTTATGATTGAAATAATTAATTTTAGGTTTTATATTTATAATGTTATATCAGAAGGAAAACTACAAGAAAAACCTTCTATTAAACAGAAAAAAAAAAAAAAAGAAAACAAAAATAAAAATATCACAGAAGAAATTTAAAAACATAAACTTGATATTATTCAAGGAGTACACAGAGTGTATGGAAGTAAGCTATACGCAAAGAATCGAAAACGTATACGTGTATATAAGCAATGTATACGTTAAAAAAAAAAACCAATACTTGCAAGTACTAAAGTAAGCAATAAATAAGTAAATAAATAGGTAACGATATAAATGACTAGTGAGATCGATATAAATTAGATACAAGTATATTATCAGACATGTAACTCAAATTCTTAAACCTCTCTGTTGCTTTGACAATACGGTCGGAGATGAGATCAACATTATACTTTTCGTGAAGTTTCTTAGTAGAAAAATGCCAAGGTAGTTTTAGTGCCATTTTAAGCAACTTGTTTTGACAGATTTGCAACTTTTTGGTATGCATTTTAGCACATGTTCCCCATACAGGACATGCATATAAAATGATTGCTTGGAATATAACTTTCACGAGAATAACTTTATTAACATTGCAAGTGTGACGCCTAGGTACTTCACATTTTCTGACCAGGGAATCCTATAGCTGCCTAATTGTAGCTGCGAATTGGGATAGTAGCAAGGCTTTCTCTTTCTGGAGAAAAAGATAGCTTGCGTTTTATTAGCATTAAGCTTTATTTTCCATTTTGTAAAATAAATACTTAACTGGTCAAGAGAGCATTGCAATTCGGTCACTATATTTTGACCGAAAGAATGCGAGTAGAAAATGCCAGTGTCATCGGCGTATACTGCATAATCGCAGGAATTATATCTAGGCATATCGGAGCAGTATATAATGTAAAGAAGTGGGCCAATAACTGAGCCTTGTGGCACACCTGCAGGAATCTTTATAAAATCAGAGAAAACTTCATTCAAGCACACACAGAAATACCTATTTGTCAAAAAACTTTCAATAATTTTTATAATATAAAGGGGAAAGCATAACTCAATCAACTTATAAAGCAGTCCATTATGCCACACAGAATCAAAAGCTTTTTCAGCATTAAGTAAAACCAAAGCAGTGGACTTTTTTAACCTGAAGTTAAGCTTAACATGGTTTTGAATTCTTTTTACTTGGTGAACCGTACTGTGAAAGTTTCGAAACCCAAACTGTTCATCAGGAATTATATGATTTCGGTCGATATAAGACCAAAGTTTTAATTTCAACACTTTTTCAAGGACCTTACTTAAACTGCTTAGGAGACTCACAGGGCGGTAGCTACTAGTTTTGTTAAGGGGCTTTCCAGGTTTATTTATGGGAACAACTTTCGCTACTTTCCAAGAATCAGGAAAATATTGCAACTTAAGGCAAGAGTTAATAATAAAAGTGAAATAATTTAAAGCAACTTTTGGCAACTGCTTTAGCAAAAAATTTTTTATTTCATCTAATCCTGAAGCCTTCCTTGGATGTAACGCCTTAATAATGGTTTTGACAGTTTGCACCGAGACAAATTCATCTGTGTTAGTATCAACTTGTAGGGTATTAAATTGCCTGATTGTCTCATTGACTAAATCTGTGTGATCTTGTATGCCAAAGTTCTCTGAAACGCAATGCTTACCTAAAAAATTTTTTGAGAAAGTGTTAGCTTTTTCTTCATTTACAGTTATTGTATTATTCCCTTCAACAAGCGGTGGAATATATACAAACTTCTTTCTGAAGAGATTTAATAATCGCCAGAATGGCCGAGAGCATTTATCTAGTTTGCTTATTCTATCATTCCAATCCCTGTTTCTGACCCTGTTTAATTCATTTCGAATAAGAACCGAGTACCTATGCATTACATTGTAGTCTGATTGAAGCCGATATCTGCTCCAATCACGTCGATAGGAGTTCCTAGTTCTAATAGGAGTGTTAGAAAATTGGAACCACAGAATAGACCATTTAAGAGTCAGTCGTGAGCAACATTTAGAGGAAATAAGTTTTAAGTAGGAACCAAACTATCACTCCAAATAAAGATTTGCACCAATACATTGATTTTTATGTATTTTATTTAGAAAACAAAGTAGAAAGGTTTTTTTTTGGATCACCCTTAATTTATTATGAGGCAAATTTTCACGAAGCTTGAAGGGCTGTATCTTCCAAACGAAGCAAATATCAAACTTTAAATTGTAACTGAAATATACGGCTTTTATGTACTTTACTGTGAACAGTTTCAAAATTTTAACCAGTGCCTACCCGAGATATTTGACCCTAAAGTCGGCAAAACTCAGTAAATTTCTCAAAATTCAAATTTTTAAGAGGCTTTAAACAAAAAAGTTGATGAGTCAAAATGTTAATAAAATTTATTTTCGAACAAGTTAAAATGTACTCTAGACAAAAAAAAAATATGACTGCAACTCACTGCTTTCTGTAATAAAAAAATTCTTAAAATTACAAAATATCACGTTTTGAACCAAAAAATGTAATAATATTTTCAATATGAAGAAATTATTTTATAAGCTTTTTTTATGTGTCAAATTCAAGTTCAAAGTGTGTTCTTATTATGATTTCTGATTCATCATTCTATGTATTATAGGAGCTGAGTAATATAAGTCACCACAAACGTCTACATCTCTATAGGTAGCAAAGAAAATATGGCCGCCATTTTGAAAGTAGAATAAGAAAATTTTTTGAAAGCAGTCCTATGATCCAAATTTATTGGACAGCTTTTAATAAAAAATTAAACTTTTTTAAAAATTGTTGAGCAACCAGTGTTAGGTCAGTTGTTGAACTGATTAAAAAAAAAAACAAAAATCGAATTAAAAATAATTCACACGTACACAGTACATAAAACATACATAATTTATAAATCTTATAAAAAAAAGAACATCAATGCAGTCAATGAATTCAAAAGAAAGAATTTTGACTGATTTTTTTTTCATAATTATGACTTGGCCATATTTCATATTTTGCAGATTTTTTTTTTTTTCGTCAAGAGCATTTGTCATAAACACCTGTCGATTATAAAAATCGATATAACACCAACTAGATATGTGCTGTTACATTTGCACGCATTTGTTAAGAATTTGTTCAGTTTTTATTAAAACACTTTGAATTTTTCCTACAATATTTTTAGCTGGGACATTTTTTATTGTGCTCCGGGACACCGACCTCAAAACCTGGACATGTCCGGGAAAATCGGGACGTATGACAGCCCTATGCAAGTATAGTTATTATAAAAACAAAGCGTGTGTAAAATTCGGGTAAGTTCCACAGTGCACAAACGCAGAACCTTATGCAAAAATTACCTTTCGTCAGCAATTTCACAAAAAAACACTTGTTTCCACTTCGAACATTTTATATTGCTTTGCTTTGATCAGCATGCCGTTGGAAAGATGACGCAATTGTATTTGATAGAGTTGAATGGTCGGATGAAAATTGATTGAGATATAGGAAAATAACTAAAAGTGTCAAAAATTTTCATTTTTGAGATCTTCGCACCAAGCAACATAGAAAAATTCAATTTCAATTCAATTCAATTCAATATTTATTCACATTCCTCCATCTAAAACTAGTATACAATATTAAGACTATATTATTAATTTAATAATGACAATTCAATAAGATGTATTAAAATGAATAATAGAATTAATTAACACATTTCAAGATACTTAATATCTATTCTAGTGGAGAAAATGGTAATGACAACATTAGTATTAAAATACTGTGTACGTTGTCATGTTACAGAAAATTAAAGAAAGGTTTGACAGTAAGGCTAAGAGAGGGAAAAGGAAGAAAGCAGAAAAGATAGAACGAGAAGGAAAAACAAGCTTAAAAGTTTGGCAAGTAAAGCTTAATCTAGAGCAACGATTCTAAGCCATTGAAATCAAAACTAAACAACCAGATTTTACAATGTTTCAGAAATGAATTAAGAGAACTGCATTGTTTAATAGTAGTAGGCAATTTATTAAAAAGTCTGCAGGAGACAATTGGGTAGCTGTTACGATAAGCTGTTGAACGAAAAAACGGAACGGTAACATTTTCGACAAAGCGTAAGTTGTATGGAACAACAGACCTAAAGATTTGGTGTTGGGTATTTAAATAAAATCTCTTAAGAGTATTATAATAATAAAGGTGCCGAATTGGCAGGATATTTAAATATTTAAAAAGTGGCAACGAAGAAGTTCTTTGGTTAGTATTATACATTTTTCTTACAACACATTTTTGTAGTGTTAGTAAAGGGTTAATTTTATTTGCATAAGCACCGCCCCAACAAGAAATTCCGTATTGTAATTTAGAATGAAAAAGGCCATAATAAAATTGCTTTGATGTAGATAGCGAGCACAGATTGCGTAATTGGTAAAATTTTCTGACAACTGACCGAAAATACATTTTTAGTGCGACAATATGTTGACTCCAATTGAGTTTATCATCAATAACGACTCCAAGATATTTATAATGATTGACTTGTTGAATATTGAAACAATTGGGACTACACGAGAACGTAGAGTTATAAGATTCTGATGAATGAGAATTAACAATGAACTTTTTGCAATTAGGATCGTGATATGTGATATCTATTTGGGGAGAAACTTGAAATTTTACGTTGAAATACATTAGTCTCGTCTTATTACTTATTAGTAATTTATGCGAGGCAAACCATTTTCTCAATATATCCGTGTCATAGTTGATGTCTGCAACTAGATCGAAAAGGGTCGGAGAAGCATATGAAATACCCAGATCATCGGCGAAAGCTGTTACTATGCCGCGAAAAGCTGATCAAAAATTGAATTAATATAAATTAAAAATAGAATGGGACCCAGTACGGAACCCTGTGGTACGCCTAAAGTTATTATAGCAGTGTTACTAAAAGCATTATCAATTTTTACTCTTTGAATACGTGATTTCAAATAAGATTCAAACCAGTGGTACATGCTGCCCCTAAAACCGATTGTGCGAAGCTTGTTTAATAAAATACTATGATCGACCATGTCGAAAGCTTTTGTTATGTCTACAAACATACCCGCGCACGACTTTCTGTCATCAAGACCTTTAAGAAGGAAGGAGTAAAATTTAAGTACGGCATCCTCAGTTGATAGCCCTTCTCTGAAACCAAATTGACATGAACTGAAAAAATTAGTTTTATTTAAAAAATCTAACATTCTTTTTTTTACTAGTTTTTCAAAAATTTTTGAAATTGAGGGTAAAAGAGAAATAGGCCTATAATTATGTATATCATCTTTACTGCCCTTCTTGAAAAGCGGGATAACAATAGCTTCTTTAAGTTCATTTGGAAAAATTCCAGAACAGATACATCGATTAAACAAATAAGACAGTATGTCAGAAATATTGTAAGCTATTTTTTTAAGTACTTTGTTTGAAATGTTATCTGCACCGCACGAGTTAGAATTGTTTAGAGAATTAATTATTTTTATTGTTTCCATGGCATTAACTGCTTCGTAGTAAAAACTTTGTAAAGAAGAACGATCCCTCACTATAAAATTAGGTTCATGGTATGAAGATGCGATAGAAGGAGCGGATATTGAAGTAAAGAATTTGTTAAATTCATTTGCAATTGTATAGCTGTCTGTGCATATGCATTCATTAATTTTTAAAGACTGGCCATAATCTACTTTTTGAGTTCTATTTGTTATTTCATTAATAAGTTGCCATTGCTTCTTTAAGTCGTTACCACAGTGAGAAAGTCTAGCTCGGTAATAGTTGTCACGGACAACAGGAATTTCCTCTTTAATTTCTTTCAACAGTGCTTTGAAACGCTGTTTTAAAGACAAATTAGTCGGATGCTTAGAACACTTTAAGCTGAGCTTGTTTTTAAGTTTGATTTTTTTTCAATAGGCTGTCATTCATCCAAGGTTTTAGTTTTTTATCACTTTTTTTGTGAACCTGGCGTACATATGTAGCGTTATCGATATGTTTTTTGAGAGTGCTATAGAAAATAGAGTAAGCTTCCGAAGCCTCAGAGGAAGCGTAAACCTCCGCCCAAGATTCAAAGAGCAGACATCTGTTCAATTCATTAAAATTAATGATAGGTATTGAATTCCAATTGGTCTGAATAGGCCTATCATGACGTATGTTTAAAGCGAGACCTGTCATGCAGTGGTCAGTAACGTTGAGGTTGAAGTTAAAGCAGTCATAATGATTTTGATATACTCTGAAGCGGGCTAGTACATGATCTAAACAAGAGCCAGATACTATTCTAGTAGCTTCATTCAAAAGTGAGTTTAAGCCATGTTTTGCTAAAATTGCAATGTATGAGTCCACAATATTATTATCGTTTAATAAATCTATATTGAAATCACCCAAAACTATAAGGTTTTGAGCATTTATGTTGTTTAGCATGCAATCAAATTCTTGTAAAAACAAATTGGTAGACTGAGAGTGAATTCTGTAACAGCAGATTATTGTAAATATTTCTTTGTTTATTGCGAATTTTACTTCTATCGCATCTGCAGTTGTAATATTACATCTTACTGTAGAACAGTTTAAATCGGATTTTATAAATACTCCAACACCTCCTGCAGCATATGAATCATTTGGAAATGCATAAAAATTAAAACCCGGTAATGAGAAGTTGTTAACTTCGTAGGAATAAATCCAAATTTCCGTAACAAATATAAAATCTGGCAATCTATTTATCGTGTTCAAGTTGGAAACAAGATGATCAAAATTACATCTGAGACTTCTAATATTTTGGTGCAAAACAATAAGAGAGTTGCTATTATTATAAGATTTAAGAGTGTTATTTGAGAAATTATTACAAACATCTACAGTAAAGTTATTGATATTATTAATATTCAAATCATCCATTTAAGTAAATTATATTTATATTCAATTAAATTTTTTTAAGTCATCAAAAGATTGTATGTCAATAACTTTACTGTTGGGTGTTTTTCTTAAAAGAATTCGACAATTAGTATACCACATAAACTTAAAATTCTTTTCTTTTTGTATTTTTTTCGCAGCAGAGAAGAGAGCACGGTAAAATCCAGTCAGAGACTCGTTAATAAATATTTTATTTTTACATTTTTTATCAATATAAGCTGCATTAAGATTTTTGTTGTTAGCTTTTCTGCACGCTAAGGCTGTTTTTTTAACAGACAACGACGAGAACTGCACACTAATAGTGGCAGTGTTTGCTGTGTTGTTATTGATGTTATTGCCTTTGTCACCGTTCTCAGTTGGATTGTTATTGTTTAAAGCAGGTTTTGAGCGAAATTTCTTCACATAGCAATCGAGAATACAGTCGTCAGGTATGTCAGCTTTCAAAACATTCCGAAAAATTTTTAGAGAGAGTTCACGTGCATTAGTATTGGTTGCATTAGGTACACCGACAATATCGACAGAATTTGACAGTTTGTCTTGTTCGAGCTTATGAATTTTATGCTCAAGGTGGTTAACTCTAGCACCAAGCGATATGTTTTCCTCTGCGAGCGATTTCATTTGAGAAAGGTAATCAGCATTAAGGTGCTTTAAATGGATTAACTCAGTATACAGCATATCGAGAGTGACTTCATTAGTAGAGACAATGTCTAAGCGAGTTTGAATCAAGCCGGCTGGGCAGGTTTGAGGCAAGTTCGTCTTAGAATTTACTTCCAACGATGGAGCTCTATTCATAGATAGTGCCGGTGCTATCACGGCAGTTGACACTTCTTCGTGTTGTTGTAGCGAGATTTCAGCTGGACTGGTTTCAAGCGGAATCATCTTAGAATTAACTTCCAATGATGCAGCCTTTGGAGCCGGTGCTTTTACGGCAGTTGACACTACTACATGTTGTTGTAGCGGGACTTCAGCCATAGATTTTCGTCGTTTTTCAAGGCACCTTTCGCAGCGAAATACAACGTTATTGGACCGCATGTATTCTACATCGCCTTTATTAATATTGATACACGCGGCATGAAAACAATGAGCGCATAATGAGCACGATAGCTTGAACGGATCGCAGCGGTCGATTTTTTTATTACAAGCCGAACAATTCATAGTTAGCAGAGTAGGAAGAATAGAAGAACAAGCGTCTGTTCAAAACCAGAAACCAGATACTGAAGTAGTTCGAGTCTTATTTTTATGTTTGAAAAATATACATAATTATTTATAAATGTTTTCCGCTATAGTTGAAAGTTATACAATTAAATAAATAACCGTCTACTATGTGATTTATTAATTATCCTAAAAAATATGTGTTTTATATGTGCATTGGAAAAATTATAAGTCTCTACTATCCCCGTAAGATTTATATTCAGAGAATTCAAGTTTGTGGCAAATATAATTTCATTTTGTTTTTTTAGAAATCGATGGTTTCTTTGTTGCTTCTGTTTATTACAACAGGAAAATTTTATATTTCATTTCCAATATTTTAAAAACATTCCCTGGTCCGCCGTTGGGATCGAACTCGTTATCAACCGATTAAGAGTTCTATACACTACCCATCGAGCCAAACACCTTTGTTACGCAGAGTCATTCAATCAATATTAACTGCAACTGAAGCTATGTAGCAGTACATCACAAGAATCTATTAATAGATTTTTGTTGTTTAGATAGCTGCTAAACTACTTGTTACAAGATATCATCATCAGTGTTTTCACTATACCACAACAGTGATAAACTCCTATTTTTTTTACTTTTTTGGTTTCTACCACATTTACCACCCACTATTTGCATTTTTACAAAATTTATTACTTTTTTATTTCAGACTTAATTAAACGGTTTCTATATAAAAATGACTGCATAATAATTCCAATATTACAAATTTTATTATAATATTTTATTTCTTTTGGTATATACAGAGCGGATACAATACGGTTCTAAGAACATTATATGAGAATTATTTGCACTTAAACTAATTAAGCGTGAAAAAAATGACCTTATGGATACTTCTTATGATTTTTTTTATGTCTTGTTGTAGGCCTTGGGTGTGGCGGCCGTGTCATATTTGTCGAGGTGCGTGGCTTGTTTGCTATAGAATCCATGTTCAAATCATATTTCACACAGAATGCTTTTTTAATTGAATTAATTTTTCTGTTCGACCGTCACCTCTATGCAGACAATGCCAAACCTCAGAGAGTAAAAACTGCCATGAAAAGCTTCTTGAAAACTTAAGCCGTTCTGAGCTGGCATAAAGCTTAAAGGTCCAGTTCTCGATCATTTGTATTCAAACATCTCACAATTAGTGTTGCCAGTCTAGCATTTTTGAGGCTAGATCTAGCCTTTATTTTTGTTGTCTAGCCTCGAAAATTTCCGCCTAATCTCTAGCCTTTTTTTAGCCTTTTCTTTTTTTTTTTTTTTTTGATCTAGCCTTTCTTAATTTTGTGGAATTTTTTGATTATGTGAAATATTTAACAAAAAATTAATTCATAGACATATCGCTTAAGAACACTTACGAACACTTTGAACCCTGTTAACACTGTTAACAATGTGCAACCCTGTGCTCTGAAAAGAATATATATGGCAGCACTTATGAAACATCATTAATCAGACATTAATGAAACATCAATTCAGCTTGTGAAATTCTAGTAGTTAGCAAGTAAAATGGAAAGGTAAAACCATTAAATAAAAATAAAAACTCTTTGCAATTTTTATTTCCATTTACTAGATATCTTAACCATCTAATGCCACATTTTTTGTTTGAGCTTCAAAAATCAGATTTGACTAATTTCTTAAAGAGAAAAACGAATCTGAGTTTTGTTTTTCGTTTTGATACTTTGTTCTTTTGTTAGAGGTGAAATGTCAACTCCGGCGAGAAGCGGGCTTGGGCATAAACACAGAAAATAAGCAGAGAAGTGTGATTAAGATTTTAAATAGTAAAATAGGTATTTATGAAGTGAACAATTTCCTACTCACCAGTATTTTTTTCACTTCGATATCACTTCAATTAATGTTTTTTTTTTTTAATTGACTGAAAATCAAGTTTTTTGAAAATTTTTAAATTCGTTAAAGTCTGATGAAATTTAATTTCAAACTGAAATAATTGTCCAACGGAGCATGCAAGCGCTAAGCCGTAAAAACTGAAATGTGACTTTAATATTCATCTACACTCCAAAGAAAACAATTTGAAAATTTTTCCATAGATTGCGTTTTTATATCGATTGGCGTTAACCCCGCCTAGAGGCGGGCCTGGGCATTAGAGTGATAATAAAGTTCCTAAGTTCGTATAAGAATCTGAACACAATCCTTGCATAGAAACTAATGCTATGAGCAATGCGATATGCGATTCTGGATATGAAACCGTGGAGAAGCCGTATGTAAGCAAAAAAATTAGATTTGGTCAGAATTTTCGAATTTATTGATGTTTTTAAATAAATTGCAAAAATTTCAGACAATATAAGCAGAAAATACAAAGCACCTGGTTGACTGATAAAAGATTTTAAAAGTGGATAGCAGTTAAGGACTAAGTGGATAGCAGATATCACCTGTAAAAACTGCTACTGCAAATTACAACCGGCTTAATTTCCCAGGTAAAAGGGCTAAACATATTCAGGCCATGGCTCCTTTCAATACCGGAATGCAGCCCTCTCCCATTCCAGCAAGCTCCGTTTGGTATGTATATTCACAGACACATTTATAATAAAAAATATATTGTAAACAGTTTAAGCCTTTTTTTAGCCTTTTTCAAAGCCCATCTAGCTTTTTCCCGCAAAAATTTCTGGCAATGCTGCTCACAATACGAACAACACAATCGAGCATAAGATGCTCGGTCAAAGTTCTTTCAAGGGCTGAAATTGCCATTTGGTTGGTTGGTAGGATTTAAGGGCAGGGGTGCGCAAAATTATACACTCACATTTTTGTGATTGTATTGCAAAGCTTTTGTTTTAAGAGTTTGCACTGAACGAAAAGCACGAGTTTGTTCATTCGTACGATCACAGCATAACGCGAGAATGATAGCTTGTCGTGTTCTATAAGGTTGCGAAAAAGCTTAAAAAAGGATTGGAACAAAAGAAATGCATGACTTGGTTTCTTTATTGATTTCTTTATTGATCCAATGTGTTTTTTGGCTCGACTCAGCAATAAGTGTTCACTATGTTCGCAACCTTAGTCAACGCAGAATAGAGCGACCGCAACTTAACAGCATGAAGTTCGTACAACAACTGATAGTATCGAATGAACAGACAAACGCGCTAATGATATGTTGTCGTATTCAATAAGGCAACACAGAACCGAGCTGCCACAACCTCATAGCATGAAGTTCACACAGCGACTGATCGTATTATTTTATTCAGTGTAATAAGTTCTCACCTCGACTAAAAAGCTTTTTTAATTGAAAGCTGTCATATGCTTGTCTATCTGCTCATGGGCGGCCTTTTGCGTACTCCTGATTTGAGGTGAGTTTTTGCGTAAGAAAAATAAAAATCTACAACCATTTTTCAAAATCTAACACTCATTATAGTCTCAATTCTCCGCAAAAAATCGCTAACCGATTTACTAACACCAACAAAAAATTTCAGCTTTTCACCAACACATTGAAATAAAATATTCACCTCACTTCATTTTGAAAACAGACAACTACAGTTTTTTATTTTTTATGAAGTAGTCTGTCAGTTTTTTGTAAAGAAAAAATTTTTATTGCGTGTTAATAAAGGTTAGCAAAAAATTGTGAATATTTAAATTAAATAAAAATGAATAAAAAAAAAAATAACCAACGAAACGTGTTTGCAAAAAATCGCGAAAAAAATTATGCAAAAAGGTATTCTGAAAACTTAGAAACTTTTAGTGCTAAAAAAAAATAAAAAGATATAGTGAAAAAAAACTTCGACTCAAGGCTGAGCCAGTTCATCGGACAGTTCTTTTTTTACGACTCCGACCAAAACAGTGAATAGCAGACGAATTAAGATATTGGTGCTTGCGGTGGAACGTGCCGCACAACCAAATTACCGATCTTTTAAAAATATTGAATGAATTTGGCATAAAAATCTTGCCGAAATGTTGTTGAACACAGGAAGGAACAATGCGAAGGTGAAATAAATGTTAAACGGGGAATTTGTTTATCATGGCGTGCAGAATTACTTTAAGGTAAAAAGTGAAAAAGGTTTAGAAAACACAAAAGAAATCGTTTTAGATATTGGAATAGACGGCTTGAAACCATTTAAAAGCTCCTCCCGCGTCTTGTGGCCAATTCTAGGGGCCGTTGTCGGGTTATGCAACGAAGCACCATTTATGATTGGATGCTTTTTCGGAAAAGGGAAACCGGAACATGTGAATCCTTTTTTAGGCGATTTTACAAACGAAGTCAAAACTTTGCAAAAAGATGGCATCAAAATCGGAGACACAAACATGCGGTTGCCATTCAAAATCCGTGCTTTCACCTGTGATCCACCAGCTCGGGCATTTTGTCACCGGTGATCAACGCCACAACGGCAAAAACAGTTGCCCCAAATGCACTCAAGAAGGTATTTACATCAATAATCGCACAAGTTTTTCAACTCAAGTTAGTGAGGCCAGAACGGACGAGTCGTTTGCTAGCAGACTGCACCATCAAGTTGCACCATCAAGCAGAGTTCAAAACGAAAACTCTTCCTTTGGAGAACATTCCAATTGGAATGGTAACTCAATTCCCACTGGATGCCATGCACCTAGTTGATTTAGGTGTCATGAAAACAATTTTGAATTTTATGCTTAAGACGGGTTACTATACGGGAACTAAAAAACTGGAAGGCCGCCGAATTTCGCCAACTGTTGCTTTATACTGGAGTTTATATTTTAAAGGACTCTATAAGTGATGATCAATATTACCACTACCTACTTTTGCACACTGGTATTAGAATTCAATCAAGCGAAAAGTCCTATGCTGTTTACGCTGATGTACCTCAACAAATTCTTGAAGAATTTGTTGCTCTTTTTCTGCAAATTTATGGACAACAATATATAAGTTTTAATGTGCATGGTCTCTTGCATCTCTCAGAGTGTGCTAAGCAATTTGGACAACGAGATAGCTTTTCTGCATACAAATTCGGAAACTATATGCAAAATCTTAAAAAAATGATAAGAAAACCAAACTTCATTTTGAAGCAGATAAGTACGAGGACTCACGAGAAAAAAAAATGTGGCCGCTGAGCAAATCAAAAAGGTATTTGGAGCCATTGACATCAATCCAAAAAACCGGACTTTATCCTGCCATAGGTTTGAAATAACCGAGGATCTATTTGATGAGTCAGTTGAATCATCAAGAGCATTGGAAATCCTTCTTTGCATCAGTTTAAAGCAAAAACCTGAAGTTTTTGGATTTGACGAAGTCAAATATAAATTTTTTTCCACATTATTCAACAAGACAAGCATATCCTTATACCTGTTTTGCATCATTGTTTTAGCGATTTCCATCATCATCATCATTCATCATTTATTCATTTTTTATTTTAATCTTTGGATACAACTTCCTTATAGATTAAAAGAATACAATAAATATTAACTAAAATATTATAAAAAACTTATTTTCTCTTATATGTAAAGATAACTATAATTAAAGAATTCGATTTAATAAGTGCCTCATAACTTCCTTCGAGATTGAAAAATCTATACAATGGTCAACATTAATATTATTATAAAGAGATAATGACCTATAAATAGGTGCATTAGCAACATAATTAGTGCAACTAGTTGGTAGGTAAAAAATATCAATATTTCTTAGCACCCTAGCAGGTACATTAAAATCAATTTTTTCCAAAAGTACAGGACAATCAACTGATCCAGAAATTATATCATAAGCAAAAAGTAGTGAAAGTAAGTTTCTTCTACTCTCTAAAGACTTTATGTTTAATAAAAGACATCGTTCACTATATGTGGGAAGTGAAACTTCAAGACTAAGCGTACGAAAAACAAAACGAGTAAAAGATTTCTGCACACGCTCAATGCGCAAGCTATGAGCAGCATAATACGGATGCCAAATTACTGATGCATATTCTAACCGAGAACGAACAAGATTAAAATACAGCGTTTTAAATGTGTACGGGTCTGAGAAAGAAGAAGTTTGACGCCTAATAAATGCTAACAAAGCATAGGCTTTCGGGATGATAAAATCTAGATGTGAATTAAATGTAAACTTGGCATCAAAAACAACGCCAAGATCTTTAAATTGTTGGACATGAGATAACAACGTGTAGTTAATGTGATATTCGGACGGACTAATAATTTGGGTTTTCGAAAATTTTACATCACTTAACTAAAAAACTGAATTTTTTAAGCTTTGGAACGGCCCACAAATACTTAAGACATGGATAATGATATATGTGAGTAATTTGATTCCAAAAACAAAAGTAAATTTATTTAATTCCTTATTCATAGTTGATAGCTTTCATCAACAGTAGATACAATATGGGGGTTCTGGGTCAGGAGGCTCAGAGGCTCAAGCCGATGACGTCACGCCCGTACCCCAACACCACCAAGTGGTGGCTTTTTTAACTAATCTGCAAGTTGGGGGATGTCTTTGCTTTAAGCTTTTTATCTTTAGCAAGTTTGGGGTATGTCTTTGCTTTAATCTTTTAAAAATTGGCAAGTTTGGGGTAAGTCTTTGCTTTTTTAAGCGGTGATCATAATTTTATACACTACATTATCGGTAGTGGTAGTCAAGCGAGTTCTTATCAGTGTTTGCATGTTTTTCTTAACCCTCAAATACCTAATAGCAATGACTCAAATCCGGCTGGTTGACTTTAGCTGAAATGATATGACTTGCTATATGAAAATATATATATTAATATGGGTTGAAGCAATTTAGATACGGCGAAGGTTGAAGGGTTAAATAAATTTTTTTAAATTTAATAAAGTCGGTAAGTATTAGGTGGGAGTCTTTGTTTTAAGCTTTTAAAAATTGGCAAGTTTGATGTATGTCTTTGCTTTAAACTTTTTAAAATTGACAAGTTTGGGGTATTTCTTTGCTTTAAGCGTTGGTCATAATTTTATACACTACATTATCGGTAGTGGTAGTCAAGCGAGTTCTTATCAGTGTTTGCATGTTTTGTTTTTCTTAACCCTCGCATTAGTTACAGCAAGACTCAAATTTTGCTGGTCAACTTGCTTTGTGAAAATATATATATATTTATTTGGAATGAAGCAATTTAGGTACGGCGAAGGTTGAAGAGGTTAAGGAAATGTTTATAAATTTAATAAAGTCGGTAAGTATTAGGTGCGTGTATTAGATTTGTGTAAGTAGTTTATATATTAGATGACAACCATTAAAAAACATAGGCGTATATAAATATCAATTCGTCAGTTGGGGGACATCGGGCTAACAAACCCCCGCGTAATAACCACCGGCCAAGTCACTTACACCCAGCAACTTCTCCGCCGCTGTATTTTATTTTAAGTAAACGAAATACACCGCAACCAAGAAGAGTCAAGAAGTTTCTAGAAGCTTCGAGATGCAGAAACGTCGAGAACATTTTAGAAGTTGACAACATCACAAAAAAAAAAAAATTTTTTTAAATTCAAAGGTGTTAAGTCTCAAGCTTCATAGTAAGCGCACTCAAAAAACCGCAAGTTCAAGATAAGGCAGCAATGTAGAAGTTCAACATGTTTTTTTTTTGTGACTTCTAAAATAAATAAACAATTTTTGCGGTCAAGTGCAAGGGTAAAAAAAAGAAGATAAGAATTTAAGGCTGATATGTCAAACAAAATTAATTTAATCTTCAGTTGTTAAAGGTTCTTTCTATCGACTACAAGTGCACTTAAAGTTAATTCTTAAAAAAAAAAAAGACGCAAGTGAATTGTTTAAAACAATCAATAAACATTCAATATCTAAATATATAAACAATTAGTGTAAAATACAATAAAAAGCGATTTAAAACAATACTTAATCAATACAGTGATTTTAAAAATCAATAAACATTAAATAAAAAAAATAAAAAAATAAAATTAAAAATGGATCAATTTAAATGCAGCGAATGTGATTCCACTTTCGGCAGAAAGTCCGAATTAAATCGGCACATTCGGATAAAACATCAAAATCAGCCATCGCAACATTTTAAATGCGATACATGCAAAAAGTTTTTTTCGCGAAAAGATAATTTACAAAAACATCAGAGAAATCAACATGCTGCATCAACCTCAAAAGCAACAGCATCAACATCATCTCCATCATCAAATGTGATTCCAAGTCTTCGGGCTATTGTGGAGAAAACAATTCCGTATCTCTATTGCAACAAGTGCAAGAAAGAGATAGTAACTAAGAATTGGGCTTATCACATCAGGACAAACGAACATAAGAGAAATAGCGGTGAAATAGTTAACGAGAACCTAACAAGAATCACCTCAATATTTAATGAGCGGATAGAATCATTTATGATTAAGAATCATAAGGAGGATTTATTGATTCCAGAAGAGTTTTTAGCAAACATCAGGGATATAGTTTTAAAAACACTTGAAGAAATGTTGGAAAAACACACCAACTTTAAATTTAATATGGAATTGTTTTGTGAATACATCAAAATGAGTGAAGACGAGGCAACAATAGACCTTAAATCACATCAAACTAAAATGATCATGGTGCAACAGGCTACAAATTTGTATGAGATTTATGTTACAAAATGCAATAATTTAATTACAAAGATGTCAGAGTTTCAAGAACGTGATAGTGGTTGGACACTTATAAGAATCTCTCATTTGGAAATAAACGTGAATCAATACAAACCAATTAAAGGTTCACAATACATTAAATTACCAAAAATACTAGAAGATAAAAAAGCTTGTATAAATGTGCAAAACAATGACGAATACTGCTTTAAATGGGCAGTAATCTCAGCCTTATATCCTGTTAATGATAACTCAAAGAGATGTTTCAGTTACAACATCATAGATATAACTGCAGTTGAAATAACGCTAGCCAGCAGCATCACTCTCAATTTTGAAAGTCTTGTCTTTCCAATGAAAGTAAAAGATGTAAAAATTTTCGAGGAAAACAATCCCGCAATAAGCATTAATGTCTTTGGATTCGACGAGGACCTTAAAAGTATCGTAGGACCCTATTACTATACAAAGGAGGAGAAAACCACTCATCTTAACCTACTTTTGCTACAGGAAGGAGAAAAATTTCATTACATCTGGATTAAAAATATTTCAAGGTAAATATCATATTTATACATTTTCTTTTTTTATTACTTGCTTACTTGCTTACTTGCTATATACATTTATAATATTTAAAGAATCTTAAAATTTATTTGTTTTATTTATATTTACAGACTTTTACGCAGTCAACTAACAGGACATAATAATAAAATGCATTTATGCAATGTCTGCTTGCAGTTTTTTGAATCCGACTACAAGTTGCAACGTCATCGCAAGGAATGTAGCAGAATTGTTACCAAAGTGCCGGATGCAGACAAAAGTAAAATTTATTTTCAAAATTTTAAACATAAGTTAGATATACCGTTTGTAATATATGCAGATTTCGAGTGTTTCCTAACACCGGAAAATATTCAGAACTCGGGATCTGTAAAAACTATACAAACACATAAGCCGTGTGCATTTAGTTATTATATTAAGTGTAGTTTTAATAATTCTTTAGATAAGTTTAGATTATATACAGGCGAAGATGCCCCTAAAAAATTTATTGCTTCTTTAGTTGCCGATGCTAGAGATATTTATAGTAATTATCTTAATAAAGTTATTCCAATGAATTTCCTCACCCCAGTAGAATTAAATATTCAAAATAATAGTAGTGATTGTCGTATATGCGAAAAACCGTTGGGAGTTGATAGAGTAGCAGATCATTGTCATTTAACGGGAAAATATCGAGGCCCAGCCCATAATGATTGTAATCTAAACTTTAAAATTTCAAAATTCATTCCAATATTTTTCCACAATCTTTCTTCATATGATTGCCATTTATTCATTAAAGAACTTTCAACGATTCCCGGAAGAATAAACGTGGTACCAATTAACAAAGAAATATATGTATCAGTTTCTAAACATATTCATTTTGATAACGGTGATAGCGTTGAACTTAGGTTTTTAGATTCATTTAGATTTATGGCTTCAAGTTTAGAGAGTTTAGCTAAAAATTTATCGATTTCAGATTTTTATGTTCTAAGGTCTGAGTTTACCGATGAAAACGAATTTAATCTTATGAAGAGAAAGGGAGTATTTCCATACGATTATTTTAATTCCATAAATCGACTTCAAGAGGAATGTCTGCCTTCAAGAGATAAGTTTTTTAATAAATTAACGAATGAAGAATGTAGTGTTGCTGATTATGAACATGCTCAAAAAGTGTGGACAACTTTTAATTGTTCTAATTTTAAAGACTACTTGGAACTATATCTCAAGACAGATGTATTATTGCTAACGGATGTATTTGAAAATTTCAGAAAAGTATGTAAATCTATTTACAATTTAGATCCTTGTCAGTATTATACAGCACCCGGGCTATCTTGGAGTGCAATGCTAAAATATACTAAAATTGAGTTGGATCTATTAACTGACATTGATATGATTAAATTCATTCAAAACGGGATAAGAGGAGGCATAGTTCAATGTTCAAAACGCCATGTTAAAGCAAACAACAAATATATGACTGATTTCGATAGTGGGAAGCCTTCAAATTATCTTATGTATTTAGATGCTAATAATTTATATGGATGGGCTATGTCTCAGTATTTACCCGAAGGAAAGTTTGAATGGGTTGAAAATATGGATTCGTTTAATTTAAATGAATGTAAGGATGATTCTGACGAAGGTTTTATTTTAGAAGTAGACTTGGAGGTTCCTTTTGAACAACATAACTTACATAATGATTTACCGTTTTGCGCTGAAAACAAAAAAAGTCCTACGGGTAAACATCAAAAGCTCATTATTGATTTATATAATAAATCAAATTATATCATACATTATACTAACTTACAACAATGTTTAAGAAATGGCTTAAAGCTTAAACAAGTACATAGAATTTTAAAATTTAAACAATCTCCCTGGCTCAAGAAATACATAGATCTAAATACTTTTCATAGAACAAACGCTAAAAATGACTTTGAAAAGAACTTTTTTAAATTACTAAACAATGCTGTCTATGGTAAAACCATGGAAAATGTAGAGAAAAGGAAAGATGTAAAAATTGTATGCCAGTGGGAAAGTGTTGGAAAAAGATTGGGAGCTAGGAGTCTTATAGCAAAACCGAATTTTCATAGCTCTACAAGGTTTACCGAAAATATGGCAGCTATCCAACTGGATAGAGTACATATCGAATTTAATAAACCTATATCTGTAGGGTTTGCAGTTCTCGAAAAGTCTAAGGAAAAAATGTATGATTTTCATTATAATTATATGATTCCAAAATATAATGAAAACTTGAGTTTGTGCTATATGGATACGGATTCATTCATATATTCAATTAATACCGAAGATTTTTATAAAGATATAATACCCGATATTCATTTGAAATTTGATACATCTGACTATAAGCCTAACAATCCATATGGTATAGAACAAAAAAATAAAAAGGTATTAGGTTTAATGAAAGATGAAAATAATGGGAAGATAATGTGGGAATTCATTGGACTAAGATCTAAAATGTATTCTATAAGTGTCGAGGGTGACAATGATATTAAAAAAGCAAAAGGTGTAAAAAAATCAGCATTAATGAATCTTAGTATTAATGATTATAAAAAATGTTTATTTGATAAGAAAATTTATTATGATAAAATGTTTACTTTTAGATCTAAGATACATATTATATATACTCAAGAAATTCATAAAATAGTGTTAAGTTATTTAGATGATAAGCGATTTATTAAAGAAAATGGTGTTGACACCCTTGCATGGGGTCACTATAGAATTAATTAAGAAAATATATTTTTTAATCAAAACTATTAAATAAATAAATAACTATATATATATATATATACATATATATAAAAAACCAAATCGTTTATAAATTCTTTATTTGTGTTTAGAAAAATTAATTGATAAAATATTTAAATTATTCTCCTAATAGCGCTGGTTAGAGGTGAGTATTCAATTAAACGATCGTGAATTACCAAACAGTAGGCTGATGTTTTATCTGGAATTGGTTTGAGTGATTCGGTATCAAATTCAATTCGTATATCAATAGGTCCAACTGCCTCATTTTGGTGTGTTACATCAACAACAATTAGCGGAGCAATAGCCTTGAATGTACTGACATCTAACAATGGTTGAGGTTCCCGCATATAATAACTTTGTTGAAATTTTGCATACATATCATATAGTACAGCATACTGCCCCATTTCAAAGCGACTATTTAAATCATCATAGGGATATGATTCAGAGTTTAGATAAACTTTTAAATTAGAGATATTACAATGATCGAATATATTTCCTTCCTCTTTACTTTTTTCTCTTTGTAGACCGATGATGAGAAATCGTGGTCTTTCATTTTGCGGAGCCAGTTTTACATTCCATAAAACCTTTGTACTCTTTGGTAGCATTGGATTTACATGACAGTCCCAACTTCGAAATGGCATTAATATAGGATTTTTGTTGTTAATTATTTTGAACATTTCCAATTTTGCAAAGTCCGATAATTGTATGTGAGGCATTTTCCATACTATATCTAATATAGTAAATTTTAATTGATCTGTTGCATGAATTGATGGATGAAATGATCTCTCATTAGATGATGAACGTTGAAGGATAAGCTCATGTTTCGAATTTAATATTATTTTATTATAATCTTCAGCAAAACCCAGCAACATTTTCAACGGCACACAACAACTAAAATGTGATTTTTCCAATGTGAAATTTTCATCAGGAGCCCAACCAGCGTTTTTTAATGCATCACTTTCAACCGCACTTAATGATGCAAAATTTTTCATGGTAGATGAAATTCCAAGATTGCGTGTACGATCAACTTCAAAACCATTAATTTCATATCGAATTTCATCAAACAGATATGTAACAAAGTTATTTTTAAATTTTACTCCTGTTGTTACTACATCATTTCCTCCATCCTTTTTTACTATAGAACCATGAATGTAAATCATACTCTCACTTGGTAGGACAAAAAGGTCTTGATTTTGAATTGGTATACGAATTTCATCGTTATTGTTGAAGGACCTCAAATATGGAGAGTAACTATGATATTCCCTCTTTATAATGCTCTCATCATATATTGGTTTTTGAAGGACATTTAATATCTCGTTCATGATTGTAGATTAAGTCCCAAGGATGTTAAATATTCTTTATTAGCTGCAGTCAACAATTTCTTTTTTGTATAGACTCGGTCGAGCGTTGATGAAGGACTAACTAGAAATCCTTTCTGAATTATGCTTTTATTATTATTATAAATAATCATTTTTTTTTATTCGGGTTTAAAGTGAAGTCTTACTGAAATTTTTTCTCCTCGAAAATTTATAAGCTCACCGTCTTGATTTAAGATTCTTATAGTAATGTTGTTTACTTGTTGACAGTTGACAGGTAAATAAATGACATTTTGAGGTTTCTCATTTATTTTATAGCCAGGTGCAACATTGAGAGGAAATTCGTGAATAGTATGAACTGGTGTGCTGTTAATATATGATCCTATGGTTAAGTTGCATTCAATACGGACTGTGTTTATATTTGTAATATTTAAAGGTAAATCAGAATCAAATTTTTTTATATTAACTGACTGGTCTACATGTATATATTTTGCTTTTTCTATATTTTGTAACGGCTCTATATTAATCACTTTGATAAAGTCCTCATACGGGAACTCATTTATTAGCAATTTTCTTTTATTGAATCCTAGTAGCTGTCCTATACTGTTCGGTTTTGAAAAATCTATATCTAAAGAGGATTCAATTTCAGTTTGAAGAGTGTTGTTGTTCGATTCAATTGCTAGGAAAATTGATTTATCAATGTCTCTTACGGCCGTTTCCAAGAAAAAGCTAATATCTTCAAATTCATATGAACCAACAGGTATTGTAATAGTGTGAGGACCGATATGAAATAAATTGTTGTCGGTGTCTACATTGGGTATAGAATGAAACGTTACAAAGTCTACAAGCCCGCAGACATATTTTGTAGCAAATTCAATTGGGGGAAAATATTTTCCAGTAAGAGTTGACGTGGTTCCGTTTAAAGAGATTGTTATAGACATGACGAGTATGCGTTATGAACTGACGATCGATATTTATTTAATTTGGTTTAAGTATTAAATGATAACATTGTTTTTATAATTTTAATTTTTTATTTATAAACTTTCTCAATAGCAATACATTCTTTTCAGCACATGTAAAATGTTTCTTATGATAGCTACAAACATTTATTGATTGATCATTTTGATATAAAGTTTTTAAATTTGGACAGTTTAAATCGTCCAAGTTATAGTAAATAATATTGTCGTCTTGAAACAATTTTTTAAACCATTTAATTTTTTCTAAGCCTTTAACATAACAAATAAAATTTTTATCTCTAATATATGTTTTATAATATTCTATAATATTTGATAAAGTTGAATCGCCATCTTTCCATTTTAATCCATGATGATTTCTATAAAGCCAATTATATAAAACTTGTTCCTTTGTTGACAGAGATGTAAATTGAAAAGGTGGTTTAATTATAAATGTTTGAACTTGTGAGTCATTGTCTACTGAAATACTCAATTCTTTTATATTAAAATCATTATTTATGTAGAAACCTTGAACGTCTAGAACTAAAATTCTCTCGTCAGACATTGGCGTTTAACGTTATCCCGATGTTATCACGAGGTTAACTGAAGGAAATTTGTTAAAATTTGAGCTTTTATATTATAATAAAAGTTTATTATATTCAATGCGTCATCCCACATTCTATCGATAGAGGAGCACCCACAAGTATCAGGACCGCAAGTTGCTTCATCTCTTGCCCATTCACAATTGTTATAATGATCACCAAATTTTGACGTATGTATCTTATATAATGCATATTCATCGAATCGATCCTTTAATTTTTGTAAAATAATCTTGTGCTCGGGCCATAAAAGCATTTCTTCGCTTAAGAAATCTTTCAAAATTTTTGCACGAAACTCGTTATTCATTTTTTTATAGTTGAGACCTCTTAACATGACGACGATAAATTTATAACTGATTTAATAAAATTTAAGATATTTCCATTTCCAAGTCATGTTTATAATCTTGAATGTTGATTAATGTCATATCTGAGCGGAAAGTAGTATCATCCTGAGTAACCACCTCAATTTCACCATTACTCAAAAATCTCTCGTATTCAACTTGACGATATTCAAAACATGAAATATTTAGTAGACGCTTCAAGTAATTGCTGTCATATGTACAACGAATTCTCAATTTTATATTATCTTTGTATTGCAGTTGAAAATGCCTATAAAATGGTTGTGAACTTTCAATAATTCCTGCAATATTTTATTCCTTTTTAACTAAGTCTTGCCTAAATGCTTCAATAGCTTCATCCACTGTAAACGATTGATCCCTAGGCAAATGCAACTCTTCCTCTCCAACTGACTTAGGTTGTACTTCTGTTGATGACTCAGCGTTTTCAAGTAAATCTTTACTAAACTTCAAAAGTTTGAAATTCAGTTGTATGATTACAGTATCATTATTAGGTAATTTTACAGCAAACTCTGTATTTTTAAATTCATTTTCGCTCAAATCAATAGGTACTGCAGCTGAAAATACTTGGACAATAAAAAAATATGTAAGTAATATGATGAAATTATTTTTCATTTTATATTTTTTTTTTTTTTTGTTCTTAATAGATGTCTTCTTTTGTCAACGGAATATTTTTATATGGCATGATAAGAATTGGAACTCGTATTTATAGTCTAATTTAATAATGCTCATCATCATCTTCTCCTTCAAATGAGCTGTCAACTGCGCTGCCACCACCACTACCACCCCCTACTTTGACAATTTCGCTATCATCATCGAAAGTTTTTCTCTTTTTTGAGGTGGGCGGTTTTTGTTTACTAATATTCGTTGATGGTAATGGGGTTAGTCGGTTTACAGGGATTCCTACTTTACTTATATATTTTCTGTCTATACCTCCAAAAGAACCATCTATTTCTCGGAAAACACACCCTGGTTTGTATGAATATACATTTATATCTTTATATCCACCTTCATAGACTGTTCCAATTAGCGATATCATCCCGCCAGTAACTTCAATTTTTATATGTTGATTGTGACTGAATTCGAATATTGGAAGGTTTGTGGACATTTGTTGTCCTCTACTGAGAGAAAATATTTGTGTTCTAATCCCTCCTTCTGCGGTTAGAAACACCTGCAAAATAATATCTAAAACGATGACATTTATTATTTGGAAAGTTTTCCACTCAGCATGACAAGTACAGTATTTATCATGACTTTTTAAAAGTTGTCCCCAATACATATTTAATGAAGAAGAATGTAATACAACAACTAACTCTTTCTTGTCATAGTTTTCTATATTTATATTTTGCACACGTCTCTCTATAAAATTAAAAACGTATTCCCTCTCTCTCTCTCTCTCTCTCTCTCTCTCTCTCTCTCTCTCTCTTGATATATATCCTATAATTTCATCACATTTCGTAATATTTCATGCGCGTTTTGGTTAAAAATATATAAATAGCCGGATGCAAAAAAAAACCGCAACTGATAAGAAATTAATAAATACCCGGATGTAAAACCGCAACTGATAAGAACTCGACAAATAATAATAATAATAAAATATAATATGCTTAATAAATACATTTTTTAAATTTCATGAAATCAGTATAAACATATCTATCGCGGTGTAAAGTTTAAAAAATGATGAAAGCAAGCTTAAAAAATCTTTTCCAAAATCCTAGTATTAAATACTTACCCATCAAGGATATGGAAGTAAACGTACCATATGAAGTTAACAGAATCGAGAGAATAGATTCAAAATATGGTGAAAGTATTAGATGTCTTGTTAATAAGGAATTCCACATTTATTTGCCGAGAAGATTTCTGATAATTACTAAGAATCAGATGGATTATTTAAATGAAACATTACACGTTCTAATGAAAACCAAAGACATGCATGGTATATTTTCCTTAATCGTTAAAAAGAAGAAGAAGGAAAATGGAAATATATTCTATAACAACAACAACAACTTATATGAAAGTTCTGGAGAAGATGATGAAGCTGATGATTCATGTGTAGTAGAAAAACATCTTTTAAAACATCAATTTTAAAAAACATTGTTTAGAACAAAATTTCAATAAAAAGTTAATAAAATTTTCATTATTATTATTAAAAAAACAAAATTTTTTCTTTATTAAGTATAGGTTTTCAGATATATATCAAGTAAAGATAAGTATTTAATTGTATTGTTGTTGTTGTAGTTCATCTTTATTAATCCAAGAATTATGATGATTAGAAAATCCTAGCCATTTAACGTAAACTTGCTGTCCCTTTGTATTAAGAACCTTCTCAATCAAGTAAGTATTCGGAAAATGTGTTTTCAGTACTTCATGTTCATAGAACCCTCCGATAATTGGATTGTCTTGATAGTCGTTTAATAAATAAGTTACAGGGTTTGTATTCTGAATAGCGCGAATTTTAAAAATTTCAGTTGTAAAGTTTGGGGTATATCCTTTTGCAAAAATATGCTTATATTTGCTAATTCGAACGTGGTCTCCAACTTTAAGTTTACCATTTTTGAAAACTTTAGGATGATTATAAGCACGTTTAAGTATAGAGTTTTCATTTCCTGCGTTAACGGACTTTGGCATCATTCCAATAGTTCTATGCTTTTGACTATTATATTGGTTAATTAAGTCCTTACATATATCTATCCACTGATAATTTCCTTGCAAACTAAATTTTTTCCACATCATTCCTTTTATAGTTCTATTAAATCGTTCTACAATAGATGCTTTCATGATACTATATGTAGAATAGTGATTAATATTATGTTTTTTCATCAGGTTTTGGAATGTTTTATTATAAAACTCTTTACCATTATCTGTTTGCAAGTTTTTTGGAATTCTCTTTTGTAAAAGAATGGATTTCATTGCATTAGTAATGTCTTCGCTGCCTTTAGATTTTACGGGACGAATCCAAGCAAACTTTGAAAATGTATCTATTACCGTTAAAATAAACCGATGCCCTTTATTATATTTTGAATAAGCACCCATTTCAACAAGATCTACTTGCCAAAGATCGTCTATTCCCTTAGTTATCACTCGTCGTCTTATGAAATTTCTGCGTGCTTCCTTATGAAGCTCTTGCACGACTGCTTGTTTGTCCATTTCTAGTGTCTTCAGCGGCTGTTATTCGTTTAAGAGCTTCCACCTCTCCATCTCTAGCTGCCACCTTAGACCACACTCGTTTAAGAGCTTCTGCTGGTGAATTCCTTTCAACACGATTTAGTTTCTCATCTAAAAACTCATAATGATCTGCTATTTTTCTTAAAAGTTGTTCTTCAGCTACATCAATTTTGTATGTAAGCGTTGATTTTATCTCCTCTAATGATTTGTTGAGATTACTTTGATCTTGAGTTAAATCCGTTAGTACTGTTTCTAAGTCTAAAAGTTTTGTTGTATGCGATACGTTCTGTTGTTGTATTAATTTTGTAAAATGTTCTCTCATCTCATTAATTCCCTCCTCATATAATGTATCCAATTGTTTCTTTTGTTTATCAAAATAACTTTTTAAATAAACTTTATTAACAGCATCGTTTTCTAATACAGGGCTAGCAATATTTTTTATCCTACGTGAGTTAAAGTTGAAATGGCGATCGCTATCTAAATGAATCTTGGTGTGTGGGTTTTGATATCTTTCAAAGCTACCCATATAATGTCCAAACTTGTCGATAGACATTTTATAAATATTGATGATTATATATTTTGCAGGCTATTTATATAATAATTTTTGCTTCTCTCAATTCTTCAATAATTGAGTATATTTCATTATTATGATTTGAGTGTCCAGCTATTGATGACGTTAACAAAAGACGTAATCTATCTACTAGTTCGTTTGGGTCATCCCAATATATATAATTTGACTTTTGGGTATTCAACTTCATCATCAAACCTTTACCTCTATGAACTTTTTCTTTAAATAATTTTCTAATAATCGTTGTATATTTTTTTGATCGATTTCCTTTAATTTGCTCATTGTTATTGTTATTCCGTTTATGAGCATTAGTCATCTCTAATATTTGCTTATAAGTATTTAAATCTGTTTCATTAAAACTGATTGGTTCCTTATAAACTAATAGTTCATATAAACCTGACGTGAAAGCCCATTTTGAATTACCTATAGTTATATTAGTTGAATCAAAAGTAATTGGTTCATTGCCCAGTCTCCATATCTGATTTTTATCCTTGTGGGGACCGTAGGTTTTATCGAATTTGCTTAAAATAACTTTTGATAAATCATATTGAATACTTTGATTCGGATTTATTGCAATAGTGACATCGTCATTTTCCATATCATTATAAGCATTATCATCATCATAATGAGTATCATCATCATCATCGTCATTACCAACATCAAATGATTTAAGTGCTGATGAACTTTTCTCGATTTCCTTGCTATCAAAGCTTGGAGAAAATGTATTAGAATCATGCTTGCTCTTTTTAAATGGTGTGCTGGTAGCAATTTTATTATCCTTAAAAGAATTATCTGAATACTTTTCATTTTTAACTAACTTTCTCTTATTAGTTGATTGAATTATTTCCTGTAATGGTTTTGATATTGGTTTAAAAGTTTCTTCCAAAAGCTTATCACTTGCAACTTCTCCGAGCTGAAGACTTTTATATTTCTTTTTCAAAATATTTCTAGTTTTAATAAGATTATTAACAAGGTTTGTTTTCTTATTCATATTGAAAGTTGGTCGTTTAAACAGTATATAGCTCCAGTTTAGCAGTTTAGTGTGAACAGTTTAGCAGTTGTTGTTGTACTGTTATTTAAATATCTATACTGTATCTATTATAAGCTAATAAAAACATCAAATCCTTTTCTATAACGACCATTATTTATAGGATCATCTTTATTAATGACTAAAAACCCATATTTTTCTCTCCAACACTCTGAACATAACTCATGGAAAATCTTAAAAGACATATCAGAACCAACATGATCATTGTAAATGTGTCTTGTATTCATTTCATCTTGTTTAAACATTATTATCATATTAGCATTATCACGAATCAAGTGTTTTGGTATCCGTGTATAAGTTTGACATAAGTAAAAGCTATCAACGTCTTTATGACGACCCATACAGAAGTAAGACCGTATATGATTTTGCTTCTCACAAGCTACATCGTCGAATATAAATATTGAGTTTGGTTGTACTTTATCTGGATCTATGACGTCATCATTATTAGAAAATATTGAAAAATGTATTTTTTTAATAGGTTTAATTAGACGTTCCAAGTA
This sequence comes from Coremacera marginata, assembly GCA_914767935.1. Classification (NCBI taxonomy): domain Eukaryota; kingdom Metazoa; phylum Arthropoda; class Insecta; order Diptera; family Sciomyzidae; genus Coremacera; species Coremacera marginata. Next base: position 104,309,651 of record OU612045.1, read on the forward strand.
TTGATATTTTGGTTGTTGTGCTGACTTTGAGTATAAGTAAATATTTTTAAATTTCAAACCGTTGGGACTTTCAATAAGACTTATCATCACATTGGTTTTTCCACAATTAGACGGCCCCACAATAAGACTCCGAATAGAGTTCGGTAGTAATGAACTATGTCGCAATCTATTTGATGCATTTAACTTGCTATCAATATTCTTTACGTCAAGTGTTTTATGTTGCTTTAAGAACCGCATTATGTAAACTACTAAATGATATCATATATAATTAGTTCGTTTTTATTAATTTTGCATCACTTTACTTTGAACCTCTGCTCGGAAAAGTATAAATACTAATGACAATTATTTATAAAAAGACAATCAGTCTTCGTCCATCCTTCATTGGAAAAGGTATTCTGAATAATTTAATAGATTGAATTTCATTTACCTGGATATCAATTTTGTGGGCCTGGTACAAAATTAAAGAAGCGATTAGCTAGAGGTGATCAAGGAATTAATCTTTTGGATACCGCTTGCAGACAACACGATATAGTATACGCAAACAACAAAGATTTGGAAAAAAGACATACTGCTGATAGAATCTTGGCTGAAAAGGCTTGGCAAAGGGTTAACGCAAGTGATAGTAGTATTGCTGAAAAATCCAACGCTTGGCTTGTCACTAACGCAATGAAGTTGAAAACAAAATTTGGTATGGGCAATGTTAACAGTAAAACTAAGAGATCTTCTCAAGTAAATGGACATCGCTTATTTAGACATGCCTTAAAAAGTGCTAAAATGAAAATTAAGAAAACTAAAAATTTAGATGATGCTGTTAAAATTTCAAGAAAAGTTGTAAACAATATTTTTAAGGGAAAAAAATCTCTGATTAAGACACCTCGAGTAATACCTCTACCTAAATCTGGAGGTTTTCTTCCGCTCGCACCTATATTCGCTGCCCTGGGTGCACTTGGTGGTCTAGCTGGTGGAGTATCTGGCGTTACAAAAGCAATCAATGCAGTTAAAGCTGGAAAAGAGCAATTGAATGAAGCAAAACGACATAACAATAAAATGGAGTCTATTGCAATGGGCAAAGGCATGTTTCTAAAACCGTATAAAAAAGGATTTGGCCTTTATTTAAAACCTTATCAACAAAATTTTTAATGAAGCTACCCAAAAGAGCTCTTTCTGATGTAGATTTGATAAAATATGCCAAAAACATTCCAAATTTCAGAGGAGTGTTTATGTGTGACACTCTTCCAAAGAAACCGCTTAAAAAAGAATGTGGAATAATCAATCTAGATACTTCAAATGGACCTGGAACACATTGGGTAGCATACTGGAAAAACAAGAATCAAATTGAATACTTCGATAGCTTTGGAAATTTGCATCCTCCAAAAGAAATAATAAAATATTTAGGCCAAAACATTAGCTATAATTATAATAAATTTCAAAATTTTAATACCCTAAATTGTGGTCATCTATGTTTGAAATTCCTATTGTTAAAATCCTAATAAATAAAATAAAGAACAATTAATATAAATAATATTTTAATAAAGTAGTTAGCTATTTATTTAATAACTTTAGATTGGCTATTTTTATTAGTAAAACAGCCTCATCAACAACAACAACCACACCAACAACAAGAGTAAGAAGAAGAACAACAACAACAACAACAACAACAGTAAGAACAACAACAAGAACAAGAACAACAACAACAACATCAGTAAGAACAACAATAGCAACAGTAAGAACAACAACATCAGTAAGAACAGCAATAGCAACAGTAAGAACAACAACAACAAGAACCATTATAAAAAAGCAGCCGATTATGGGCGTTCACTATGAACGCAGCCTTAGCTTATATTAGCTTAGGTTAGCTTAGCTTAGTTTTTGACATATCAACTATAAATTCTTATCTTTTATTTTTTTTTTTTGCCCTTGCACTTGCACTTGACCTCAAAAATTGTTTATTTATTTTAGAAGTCACAAAAAAAAAACATGTTGAACTTCTACATTGCTGCCTTATCTTGAACTTGCGGTTTTTTGAGTGCGCTTACTATGAAGCTTGAGACTTAACACCTTTGATTTTAAAAAAAAATTTTTTTTGGTGATGTTGTTCTAAAATGTTCTCGAAGTTTTTTCTACATCTTGAAGCTTCTAGAAACTTCTTGATTCTTCCTGGTTGCTATGTATTTCGTTTACTCATGCGAACTCTGATAAGTATGCCACCACGCAGTCTACGTTAGAAGTCTTATAAATATATATTTATTTTTTGAGTCATTGCTATAACTAATGCGAGGGTTAAGAAAAACAAAACATGCAAACACTGATAAGAACTCGCTTGACTACCACTACCGATAATGTAGTGTATAAAATTATGACCAACGCTTAAAGCAAAGAAATACCCCAAACTTGTCAATTTTAAAAAGTTTAAAGCAAAGACATACATCAAACTTGCCAATTTTTAAAAGCTTAAAACAAAGACTCCCACCTAATACTTACTGACTTTATTAAATTTAAAAAAATTTATTTAACCCTTCAACCTTCGCCGTATCTAAATTGCTTCAACCCATATTAATATATATATTTTCATATAGCAAGTCATATCATTTCAGCTAAAGTCAACCAGCCGGATTTGAGTCATTGCTATTAGGTATTTGAGGGTTAAGAAAAACATGCAAACACTGATAAGAACTCGCTTGACTACCACTACCGATAATGTAGTGTATAAAATTATGATCACCGCTTAAAAAAGCAAAGACTTACCCCAAACTTGCCAATTTTTAAAAGATTAAAGCAAAGACATACCCCAAACTTGCTAAAGATAAAAAGCTTAAAGCAAAGACATCCCCCAACTTGCAGATTAGTTAAAAAAGCCACCACTTGGTGGTGTTGGGGTACGGGCGTGACATCATCGGCTTGAGCCTCTGAGCCTCCTGACCCAGAACCCCCATATTGTATCTACTATCAACTTCAACTTCATTCAACTTCATCGGCCAAGCAGACCATCTTCAATATCCCCTCTAGTCCAAAAAGAACACTTTTAAAAAGAAATCCATTCGAAAATAATAAGAATAATATATGTAAGTACATTACTACTTTTATTATATTAAATATAATACTAATAGTAATATTATAATAGTAAATTTTTATATTAAATATTTTCCCTTAGTTGAAAGCTTTGGTAACTTCGACAACAGTACATCAACTTCTTCGGCAGCGCAGCCAATACACATCCCTTCTACTTCAGAGACAACAAGCAAACAACGAAAACGATTCGAAACCAATAACAATTATGATAGCAAAGGTAAGAAACAGTTTTTGTTTTGCTAAAAAAATGTAAATTTTTTTATGCATATGTGTTAGAGTTTTTTTTACAAATTCAAAAAGTGCATGTGCCTCGATTGTTTGAAAACATGACAGAGGTAATCTGTAAAATTTTTAGGAAAAAATATTGATATTTAAACGTGCCTCTAGCGACCTGTTATTGAAATTTTTATTTATATGGGAAAATAGTGTTGTTTTTCCAAAAAAAATTCCCAATTATATTTTTTTTTATTTTTTTTTTTTTTCTAAAACTGGTACGCATTTCATTTTTCTGTAAAATGAAACATCAATCATGAAAATCTGATTTAAATTACCACAGTTATGGGTGCTTACTTTTGAAAGAAAATCTCATTTTTTTTCTTGTTGCATTAAAAAAAGAGAAAAAAAAATCCAAATTCAGTGAACCACAAAATTCAGTGAAATTTCATTGAAATATTTTCCAAAAGTACACCTAATACAAATACAATAATTTGTGTGATAACGCTTACTAATTTGGTTATTACGAATTTTTTGCTAAAAGTATGCCTTCTTGGAAATACCCAGTCTGAGTATTTTTATGAAAAAAATTCCCAAAAACCCAAAAATACAAATTTTGAAAAAGCAAATAAAAAATGAACTAAGAATAATTTTGAGCTATTTTATGCAAAAAAAAATTAAAAACAAAAAAAACGTATAAAAAAGTTATAGCTGCTGAAACTTGATTTCTTTCAAAAATTTTTAAAGCGCCCTCAAAGTGAGCTTTTCTGACTGAAATTTTTTCAATTTTTATCAGGTATTTTGTAAAGAAAATTTTGCACATATTTGCATCCAACTAACTTATACGAGTCACTAAATTTAATAATCAATATAGAGACACAGTTTTTGTAGAATTCGAAATGTTTTGTTTTCGAGGCGTATGAGTGATGTTTTTCATATTGTGGTTTATTTTGTTTATTGTACTTAATTCTATGCAAAGATAATTTTAATTATGATTTTTGGACTAACCGATCTACAAGTTTTAAAAAAAAAGTTCGCAAGCAGACAGAATTTTAAAAGAATTGGTGAATTGAAAAACAACACTATTTTCCCATATAATTCAAATTTTCAATAGAAGTCGCTAGAGGCACTTTTAAATATCAATATTTTTTCTGACATTTTCAGAGCTTACTTTTTCATCATAAAGAAACAATCCAGAAAATAAAAAAAAAAATAAGGACCACTCTAATATGTGTCTCTTTGCTAAAAATACACCTATTTCGTTAAAATTTTTTAAAGAATACGTTTTTATAGACGATAATGCTTTGATGGAAATTGTATCGCAACCTACCGTAAACCAAAAATGTACCAACTTCATTTCTATGAAAGGTGTGTAAGGTTTGCCAAAATCAAACTATGCAATAAATAATCATTACATCAATCCTCAGATGTACTTTGTAAACTCAACAGCTTAGAAACATCAATGAATAGTATCAATCTGAAAATTGAGACAATTTCGCAAAACGTGAGCCAAAATTTTAACTCTTTCAGCACTGTTTTAGCAGTTATAGGTTTGTTTGAGTTGTTTACTTTCAGGGAAATGTCAAAGAGAAAAATAGTAGAAAAAGTACGTGAACAGAAGCTAGTAGAAACTTGCAAATTCTCAGCTGATCGAACGACTTCACAGCTTTTTTTGAAACCCAAAAAAATTGTGTATATTCGGTAGCTGCAAGTTCTTGCAAGTAGAAATTTTGCTAGTATAAGCTTGTACCTACTTTTTTTCTCTCTCATTTTTTTACGCTCTCGTTGTCTTTTCTCGTTGCAAGTTTTTTGAGTACGTAAACACATTCTAGTAAAAACTTGAAACAATTTGTAACAATTTTTGTTAGTGAACAAACCTAATATATGTTTTTATTTTTAACCATTAAACGAAATAACCAATTTGGTCATGCATTTTTTTTTTTAATTGTCTATGTTTATAATATGACCTCAAACTAGAATTGTTTACTTATAGGCAGTCTCAAAACCCGATTTTTATGTCCAAAATAAAATAATACGGGACAACATGATTCTAACCAAGCAGCTGCTGAAAAGTTGTCAACTCGTTTTTGGATAAACAAAGACTGAAAAAGACATTGATATAGCTGCAAGATTGCCACTATCCTCTCTGAGTTCATGGATCTTGGAGAGAAGTTAAAAGATGATGAATATACCTTAGCAATGGTAATGTCATTATTAAAAAAATTTTAAGAATTAATAATTTATTTTATTTAGGAAGCATATCTTTGCACCTTGAATGGCGCAACTGGTACTGTCGACTCCCTATTTAAAAAAGTTATAACGGACAGTTGCTGTCAAAGTTTTAACTGGGATGGGCGCCATGGAAAAAGGGCTCTTCAAGCCAATAAACTGTTTAAGAATACTTTTTTTGGTAATGCGCCTTCCTAATATTAGTTATATGATAAAAATGCTCACTTTTAATGCAGAAATTTTTCCTGATATGGCCAACAACGATATCGAAAAGAAATTAAGAAAAAGTATAGAAAAAGTTGAGGCAAAAGAAACTGGATTCATCGACCGATATATCAACATCCGCTTCTAATTCATCCAAAATATTGTAGCACCTTTACTTTATCCACATATCTGTGGACTCAAGCAATAACAGCCTAAGTCAACTTTAGTATCGCGACATAGTAGCGTGGTCCTAGCTAAAGTTATCACACAAAAATCAAACAGTTTTTCCTAGATTTTATATGAAGATAGAAATTTTTAAAGCAAGATTTCTCGAAAGTATGATTTTCGACTTAGGCTTTTATTGCTTGTGACCACAGATATATGTATACTTGGGCTGCAATAGGCTGGTTAGATGTATGTATATTGACAACAAAATTTATTTAAATCGTTTCCTTGATATATTCACTTTTTATTTGTTGTGCCTTCAACTTTCAAATGGGTTAATATAACAAATATGTATTACTAGCTTATCCCCTAAAAGAGGGCGTAGCTTTAGTGAAGCCATGCTTTTATAGTAAGTTCTTACCGAGTTTCATTGATGTGTGACTTATTTCGAAAGTTATACCGAAAATTTTGGGTGCGGAAAAAGTACCACGCCCCTCGTCCAACACCCATAAAATGTTACCTGTGGAACGGCATGTGTAAATTGAGGTCGAATACTGAATTCCGAGGCTGTGCGACCTATAATTCCAAAACTGTTCGAAATCGAAAATTTTAGGTGTATTTAAGGTGCCTTTTACGATCGGCCCCAGACTTCACAGGAACCCTCTCAACGCTTTGGTATAAATATTGGCTAAGCGGTTTCGAAGTCTTTACGTGATATACACATATACCCACATACGTATATACATTAAGTCGCCTCACGCTCTTTAAGAAAAAAAGTGTTCAGTCTCGTTCTTCAAAATTATCCATGGCTTATGTTATGATGATCCCCAAAAAATTTCGACTAAAAATATTGGCTGGTATGGTAGTAAAAAAAAAAAACAAACGGTCAGAAATAAGAGTAATGAAAAAAATTTTGCACATAAAAATCTTAAATTTTTTCCGTTGGACCAAAGATATTGCGGGTTTTTATGGATTATTTTAACTTTTTTCATATTATTTTCACTAAAATTCAAACGAATCTTTTCCTATACTACTTTTAGTCAAATAAATTGTGCAATGTAAAAAATGTGTACATTTTTTTGTAATTTCATTCAATTTAGTTATTCACTTTACACTATATTTTATCATCAATAGATGATTTATTTGACTAAAAGCAACATGGCAAAACAACAAAAATATATTAATTTGAATTTTAGTGAAAATAATAAAAAAAAAAGTTAAAAAATTAATGAAAATCTGCATTATCTCTGATCCGACTGTAAAAATTTAAAATTTATTGGTGCAGATTGGAAGAACTTTTCCATTACTATTATTTCTGACCGTTTGTTATATTTAACTACCGCACCAGTAAATATTTTTATAAAAAACTCGATTTTTAGAGCATATTTCAAACCATTCCGTGGCATACTGGTTGAGGTGCGTGGCTTGTATGCCATAGAACCCAGGTTCAAATTCCACCAGACACACAAAATTTTTTCAATTGAATTAATTTTTCTGTTCGGCCGTATCTCTATGCACACAATGGCAAACCTCACAGAGTAAAAACTGGCATGAAAAGCTTCTTGAGAACATAAGCCGTTCGGAGTCGGCATAAAACTTGTAGATCCAGTTCTCGATTATTTGTGATCAAACATTTCACAACACGCACGCATAAGAAGCTCGGTCCAAGTCTTTTCAAGGGCTGAAATGGCCATTTCGATTTCGTTTTTGAATTTTTTTTTTTTATTTCAAACCATTCCAGCTCACGGATGGCTATCGCTACAGTCGAATTATTTGGGGAATCATCATAACATAAAGCATTATTTTGAGGAACCGACCCGAACACCTTTTTTTTTGTGAGGAGCCATGCATACATTTTTTACAGATAGATAGATGAGCAGAAAAAGTAGACTATCAAAACGTTCACAACTCAGGAATTAAAATTATTTCTAACCGATAGCCCTGGCAGCTAGTGCTTACTTAGTTATAATTTTTAAACTATAATTAACTATAGTACATTAACAAATAAGTAAATAAATAAATTAAATAAAATTATTTCTAAAGAGTGGGCACAGATATAGTGCTAGCATGCACATATTTTGCAAAGCTGTCGAGAGTAAGCGTATGAAGTTAATTACCAAACTTTAGTATTTAACGATGAGAATCGTCTGATTTATAGAAGTTCTATTTATTTGTGGGTAAAAAAACCAAGTGGCGGCCGTGGCGTAGTGGGTAGAAGGTGTGGCCCACACGCGAGAGAACCCTGGTTCGAATCCCACCTGACACGGAAAGTTTTTCAATTGAATTAATTTTTCTGTTCGGCCGTCACCTCTCTGCAGACAATGGCAAACCTCAGTGAATAAAAGCTGCCATGAAAAACTTTTTGAGAACATAAGCCGTTCGGAGTCGGCATAAAACATGTAGGTCCAGTTCTCGATCATTTGTGTTCAAACATTGCACAACACGCACAGCACAATTGATCATAAGAAGCTCGGTCAAAGTGCTTTCAAGGGCAGAAATTGGAAATTTCGTTTTGTTTTTTTTTTTTTGTGGGTGGTACAAGTGAGCGTGGCAAATTTTATATATATATATATTGACTGCCACTTAGAGCACCTGCATATCAAGTGCTACTATGAAAACGTGTGCAACTCAGGAATAAGCATGATTTCGAAATAGTGGACGTAGATATGTTCCGACCACCCCCATTTTTTAACAGTTGCCGACAGTGACCATATAAACTGAATTACCAAATCTTAGTCTTCTACGGCAAAAGCCGTCTGATATAAAGCATTTTTCCTGATTTGTGGGCGGTAAAAGTAGGCGTAACAACGTTTATATTTACATAGTGACTGCCACTTGGACCTGCATTCTTATTGATAGAGATAGAGTGTGACTACGCCCATTTTTTGTAGTCACCGGAAGTAACCATCTGAACAAAATTACCAAATTTTAGTTTAATATGATTAAAACCGTCTGATATATAGCATTTTTTTGGTTTGTGGGCGATAGAGCCAATTTGGTTTGTATGGGAGGTACCACGGCCCCTTGTCCAATCAACACCAAACTTCACAGGAACACTTCCAGAATGTTGCTTCAGTATCCCTAAAAATTTCATAAAGTTTGGTTCGGTGGTACATACACACATATCCACATACCCACATACATACATTCATTTTTATATATATAAGAAGATATGGCTCATTTAGTGCAAGACTGTCACAACTCAAAATTGAGAGTTTTAGAGTAAAGCATAAAGAAATGTTGGTTCTGGTTATCAGAGTTACAAAATCATAAATCTAAGTTATAAATTATATAACTACAATATCAAGCATCTATCAATTGTGTAGCATAACAATTCTTTTATTATTCCAGATATAAACTCTATAAAATAATCTTCTTTGAAATTAAAAATTTTGAGTTGTGGCAGTCTTGCACGAAATGAGCGATATGTTATTAATGAATGCAACTTTTTATTAAAAGTAGCTTTTTTTCTTATTTCTCATATATATTGTGGTGCAATTTAATATATTAACTTTCCATAAAAAATATATTATTATTCTTAAGATTTATTTAAATGTAATTTTCAATTCTAAAAATATTTCTTTTAATTTTTTTGAGTTGAAAATTGATTACAAATCAGAAAACGGTAATAAAAAATAAAACATTAATCTGGTAATACTTTTTTTGAGTTTTAATTTCTTTACTTTGGCAATGATCAGGAGTACGATATTCACCACTCTTTTGACGTGTGCGAAAAAGACGACTGTATACTTCAAGCTCTTGTTGGAGGGAGATACAAAGTCTCATATATATTCACACCGACGGGGAACATTCGGTTAATTTTTGCCAGATGCTCATACAAAAATAACTGGTAAGATCTGGAAATCTTAACTTGTAATTAACCGGGTAACTAGCAGTAAACTTTTTTGCTGGGAATCCACCGCTTTTTAAAATTTTCAAGTGACACTGGTCATCAATCTCTCTCTATTAATACATTATTGTGAGCTGCTGCATCTGTCAACATAACATCTTTTAACATAGCTGCGCTTATATTAAGTATTGAATCAATGACTCTGCGCAATAGAGGTTTTTTTATCGGTAAAAAAATGGAAGGACTATGAATCGATGGGGTACATAATCGATCCTCACGGTGGACAAAAAAATATTTTTTTTTTATGTGTATCCGTTTGTGTTGTTGTTGGTACATGCTTTTGTTTAGTTTTTGCATAGCGCGAAGGAAAAATTAACAATTGCCTACAAGTGCGTTGAAATAACAATAAATGTAACATGTAATAAAATAATAAAATAATAATGAGATGTAATAAAATTTACTGATGTGAATATTAACGCGTGTCCGTTAATTTATATTATGTTATTTTAAATTTTTGTCAAATTAAATTGACATATCTATGAAAGTGTGAAAAAATCTTCGTTTCTCTCGTGTGTCCAACGACGCACTTGTTTTTTTTTTTGATTCGATACAGCAATATTATTTTAAATAAATTTCTTATAACATTTTACCTTAGATTCTGGTGCGTATTTATAACGTGCACAACTTATATGTTGTGAACAACAAACGAATGAACAAACAAACGCGCTAATGATATGTTGTCGTATTCAATAAGGCAACGCAAAAGCGAGCGGCCGCAACTTTATAGCATGAAGTTCACACAGCGACTGGTCATATTATTTTATTCAGTGTAATAAGTTCTCACCTCGACTAAAAAGCTTTTTTAATTGAACGCTGTCGTATGCGTGTGAAAGCTATCTGCCCATGGGAGGCCTTTTGCGTACCCCTGATTTGAGGCGAGTTTTTGCGTATTAAGAAAAAAAACTACCACCATTTTTCAAAATCTACCACTCATTATAGTCTGAATCCACTGCTTTTTAAAATTTTCAAGTGACACTGGTCATCATTCTCTATCTATTAATACATTATTGTGAGCCGCTGCATCTGTTAACATTACATCTTTTAACATAGCTGCGTTTATATTTAGTATTTAATCAATGACTCTGCGCAACAGAGGTGTTTTGATCGGTCAAAAGATTTTTGGACTATGAATCGATGGGGTACAGAATCGATCCTCACGGTGGGCAAAGAAATATTTTTTTTATGTGTATGTGTTGTGTTGGTACATGCTTTTGTTTAGTTTTTGCATAGCGCGAAGGAATAATTAACAATTGCTTACAGGTGCTTTGAAATAACAATGAATGTAACATGTAACATGTAATAAAATAATAATGAGATGTAATAAAATTTACTGGGGTTAATATTAACGCGTGTTCTTTAATTTATTCTATGTTATTTTAAATTTTTTAATTTAGAAGTTATTTTATTACAAAAAAAAACCATTAAATTGACAAATCTATGAAAGTGTGAAAAAACTTCGCTTCTCTCGTGTGTCCAACGACGCACCTGTGTTTGTTTTTGATTTGGTACAGCAATATTATTTTAAGTAAATTTTCTTATAACATTTTACCTTAGATTCTGGTGCGTATTTATAACGTGCACAACTTATTGCATATCCATTTGATATAGAACCACCAGGACAAAAAATTCCATCTCCAAAACCATCATTTGAATAACCTATTATTCGCCTCATTTCAGATAGAACTTCCTCTTCCATTAATGAAAAGACAGGAGCCACTTCGTAAGTATAAACACTAGCATTTAATGCATCTGTTACCCATTGCCCAATAAGAGCATATGGATCAACACCCGAATATAATTGGTTTATAAAATACGGGTGCCCAGTTTTGACTGAATATCGTATAGTGAGCTTAAGAAATTTTAATAATTTCTTATGGGACTCGGCTTTTGCACCGAGCTTGAAATCGAAAATTTCCTTTAGTTCTTCAGGATGGTGCCAATCAACAACCTTCGTTTTACGGCTAGTTCCATCGTGTACCGCGAATTGTATTATCGTATCCACACACTCGCGAATAAATCCCTCATACTCCCTAATTGGATTGTTGACTGCCGAAGTTGGACAGTTCTTAACCTTTTTACCACTTCTTTTTTCAGTATTAATCATTTCATTTATTAAAAGGCTTCCAGTATTAAACTCTTTTGCTTTATCATTATTTCGTAGATTTCTTTCGGAACTTGTTGTAAGGTTATTAAAGTTTTCTAAGAAATCACTTTTACCGGGTTTTAATTGCTGATTCAATAGAGGTAGATCATATTTTTTGCTTAATTTTTTACTGGCAATCATAGTTCTTTTGCGTTAGATTCAATAAGGAACGGAAATGAAAGCAAATTATGATATTACAGAATGTATTCTGTTATTACTCTTTTTGTTCCCACGGACAGAATTCGGATACTGCCTGGTTGTAGCACTTTTTCTGCTTTTATAATCGCTTTTTTCAGTCTAAAATACTGAAACGCTGTTGTGGTTACACTTTGGGAAACACCTGCAAGATTTCATCGTTATCGTTTCAGTAACAATCGTGTTTTGATTGCAAATATTAAGATAATTAAGTAAATAAGTTTATTATCAATTAAGCGTATATACTAGTTTAGCATGTGCTTGAATTTTATTTTTTATAAAAACTAATTTAAATCCAGTTTCTCAAAGGTCACGAATCGAATCCAACAAAATTAAGCAAATCATTGTTTAATATACACAAGCAAACAACAATTGGTCAAGTAGACAGATAGTTTATTTCTCACATTTCAGCCAAGATATGAAATTAAATAAAAACCCTCGTCGCAGCATCGTAATTTTTATACAAGCTCGGTCACGCTGATTTCAAAATTAAAATTAATAATTTTAATTTACAACGTAGCGTTCTTGCCAACGTATTTTATTAAAAAAAAATACAAATCGGAGGAGTAAGTTCATTTCTAATGCAATGATATGTTTAGTCAAGTTAATTTGTATACGAAAGAGGCGCACCCAAAAAAAAATGTTGGGGGATGTTTTAATTTCTTTATTTATAAGCTTGTTGAAATTTTTTTAATGTAATACATTATCTTGAGAGGATTGCTCTATTTTACTTTATTCAGGCATTTTAAATGTCTTCTGTTTTCACTTCCAAATCAGGGTTAGATTCCCGTTTTACATTAAAGTGAAATGAAAAAACTTTTCACAATAGTTTTCATTTGACGATTTCACTTCACATAGAAAGTAGTTGCTGAAAAGCATTTTGTTGCTGAATGCCTATTCAACAAAGCTTTTATGAAAAACATATAAAAAACGTATTTGAAAAAAGGAAACTTTTACAAAACTGACTTCATTATTCATTTCATTTAATTTTCATGGAAGATATTGGAAATATCAAAGGTAATAGTTGAATTTGTATTGCTGCAATAATTATTTTTGTAATTTATGTAGAAAAAAACCCAAGGATTTTAAGGAGCCTTCGCGATGAAGAAAACCCATTTATAAAAAAATTACGGAAGACAAATGCAATTTCCTTTCACTTTCTATCCCTGAACTTTGCACCTTGCAAATCTACCAAACAAATAGTAATATAAATGAATTTTTCATAAAAAAATATAAACAAGATAAGTTTTGCGGCAGCATAAAACAGCCAAAAGTATTAAAGCAAATAATATTTACTTTCCATTATTTATTTAACCTTTATGTAATATAAGCGATTCTGAAGGCGTTTTTGAATGAAAGAACAAACTGTACTAATTTAAACAAAGTATTGTATCTTTATCAGCTCTTATCACTGATTTGAGGGAGTACCTTTAGCTTGCGTTGGAAAGCACTCATTTCTGCTTAACTGAAATCGTATCAAAACTATACGACAGTCATTTAAAATTTCATCAATAGAGAGGTTGTGTCATTGTCAGTCTGACTATAAACATCAATTGTGATTCCCAGAACTTGTTGATTAAAATATCGCGTGGGACTTTGATATCCAAAAAAGAAAGGGGCTAAATTTTAGCATATAATGTCCAGGCGCTAAATTTTTCACAAATTAAAAAAAAAAATTGGTCGTTGTTAGGACCTCCTTTTTAATAAATCTGAAAATTAACGGCAAAAAATACAAAATAGGTCGTAAAGCTTAGCTCTCGGCGCGTGATAAGCGAATGATTATTAAAAAAGACAGAATTTCTACCATATCTTGTGCCCAACTTGCAAGCAAATGAAGCCAATCAGTTTCGAAAATAGTACGGTTTAGCGAGTCACAGTTCCGAAGCAGTTGTTAGATCCGTAATGAAGATAGCTCCTACTTAACTTTAGGGGACTAAATGCGACCACTTTGTTTGTTAGCAGAAATGTATATGGGAATCAGTGTTTTATGATGAAATAAAAACGTTAAAATTGCTGCCATTTAGTGAATTCTCAACCAATGTCTATGGTATTGGATTCAATGGAGAGGTCTTTTATAGTGCAGGTTAGTTCCGTGAGAAAACAAATGTCCTCCATGGCACATTATTTAAATAAAATTAAAAGAAACAGATCTGTTTTGGAGAAATATACAAAAACTACAAGAACTGGCTACGCTCCACGATCCGTTAGGCACTTTTTCGGATTTATTTTTGCAAAGTCTTATTCTACCATAATTTCTACTGAATATAAGTAAACTTTGTTTTCCATTTCCGATAAGGCAAATGACTGCAAAATGTCATTGTATGTCGGTGCGACAAAATTTGAAGGCATAATTTTACAACATGATTTAAAAATAATTGTGATGACATTGAGAGGTCCCACTAGACGCGTTGAACTCGCCAAAGTTTCATCCTTGAGAGTTTCTACAAATGGTTCCTGTAATCAAAATGTTTTTGTTTTTCGTCACACTGTGTAATTTACAAGGTAGGAGTGATAGTGTTTTTTTCGACCAGCATTTGTCAAAAACGCATAGAAAAAGAGAAAACGAATAAGCAGCAAATCAGACGAAAAAATTAAATTTGTATTGATTTTGACAAGTGTTGGTCGATGCTCTGAGAAAGTAGGTAACTGCCAAGGCTACCTTAAAATAATTATATAATGATTGATATTTTTCAATAAATAAATTTATTTTTTAAGCAAACAGCAAATAACAACTAGTGTCCGACCGAATGTGAAATTTATGCCGAAGCCGAATGTTCGACCAAGTGGAAGTATTCGGTCAAATTCCGAAGCGGAATATTAATAAAATTTTTTCAAGTACAAACAATTATGAAATTTAATACTGGATTTCGTTATTTATTCATTTCAGTAAAAAAAAGGCAACTATTAAGTTCAAGTTACACGCAAGAGTTTTTCTGCCTGATTTCTATCAGCATTGCATTTCTATAGCTTTTTCGACTAAATATAAAATTGATTAAATTCCTTTTATGTCATTTATTGAATTTTAATATTTCTGTAATTGATTTAGTAATGTCAGGATGACGTAGAAAAAACTTAATTCTATTTTCGATCTAGTCGAGAAAAGCTACAGAAATTCAATACTGACTGAAATCTGACAGAAAATTTCCAGCGTAGCTCGGCTTTTTTATTTTTTTCGACCACAAAAACAAATACGTTATAATTGAGACAATGTGATGGTCGGGTGAAAGTCAAAAGTTTTTGAGTTTTCTTCCAGTTTCTTCCACATGTGCGATCTTATTAACCCATGTCGGTCGGACTCACTGCATTTATCATTTGAATAAAGATTTCAACGAGCGAAAACCAACTTATGGAAGAACAGAATGGAAGAGACAAACAAAACGAAGAAGTGTTTCAAGTATGAAATTTCGATCGGAATTCATGGAATTATACCGAAATTTTCCTAACGAATTATAGAAAAATTTTTCGTCATTACAAAACCAAAATATTCGGCCAAAATATTCAGTTATTAAGGCCGAAGCCGAAGCTTAAAAAATCGGCCGAAACCGAATATTGGTTTCTGAATAATGACAACATAAGCAAACAAAAAAAGGACAAATCGACATTTGCTTGTTAATCTTAATACTTGTTCTTCTTGATGCTTGTTCTTATGAAGCTGTAAACCATTTCCCCAGCATACTTCAAGCAACTTTCGAGTTCAAGAGCAGGCTTGATATTATTGATTTATCGTCATTTCGACGTTTTTGGGCTTCAATTATGACCTGACGTTTTTCTTTCAATGTTTGGCCAAAAATGACGTGTTTTGGTTAACTCGCTTTTCCTTTATGATATAAAATTTGAGTTTTAAGCCCAGATTTAAATTTGATTAGGGTGCATGGAGCAGCTATATTTGAGTGTTGAGGTAAAATTTAAAGTTAAATTATAAAATTCGATAAGTCCAAAAGAGAAACTAACATTTAAAAATACTTGCCGATTTGCTCAAACTATTTTCTAATCTGGTTTTAAAAAACAAAAAGTCTTGATCCCGAGTTTCGGGAAGTCTTAAATTTAAATTTTGCTTATCCTTTCAGTGATTCAGAAGAAGAAGTACAAATTGAATATTTCTGGAAAACAGTTTCCTCTATCAGAAAAGAGGACAAATCTTTGGTATTTTCTTTTATGGGAAAATCAATTTTTAATATTTTGACCTTGCCTAATTCGTCAGCAAACTTTTATCAAATTTTTTCTTAAATAAACTTTACTAAAACAAAAATCGGAAGCATTTTGTGTACAGAAACGTTGATTTAAGAGTGGAGAATTCTTCTTGTAATTCCGTATTTAAGCACTGCATAAACATGGGGCGAACCTTCACATGGCAACGTGTCTGACCGCCTCAACCTGGCGAAGCCAGCATTATCCATGTCGAAATCGTCTCAAGTCGACTCAAACCTCCACGTGGTGTTCCCTGGGCAACGACAAACTGGCATCCGTCAGTTTGACGGCTAATTTGAGCGGCGGGTCGCTCCGTAGACCTTAAGCATGGAATGTGCGCAGGGTTTGGGTCCCGCCACATGACTACTGCCCAATGAAAACTAATCCAGCCTCGGATAAGAATCCCAATTACGTTGATTACCACCGCAAACGAAAAACGGACAATGATTTACGGATATGCACCTGGAATGTCCAGACCCTTTATAGGGAAGGTGCCATTATCCAACTGGCGGAAGCCCTCAAAACAATAAAATCTGACATCACCGCCATCCAGGAAATGCGATGGAAAGGGCAAGGCTGCTCTAAACAAACACACTGCGATATCTACTACGGCTGTCATGCGGAGAAGCGTGAATTCGGATGTGGATTCGTTGTTAGCCGGAAACTACGCCACCTCGTTTCCCGGTTCACACCTGTGAACGAAAGATTGGCCACGATCCACATCATGGCAAAATTTTTCTTCAACAGTCTTATTTGCGAGCACGCCCCGACGGAGGTAAATTACGAAGCCGTCAAGGACGTTTTCTACGCTAGCCTTGAGGACGTATACGACCACCTTCCGGTCCATGACGTCAAAATAGTCCTTGGCGACTTTAATGCGAAAGTCGGAAAGGAAGGCGTCTTTGGCCCCACTGTCGGTCAGTTCAGTCTTCATAAGACCTCCACGAACAACGGTCTAAGACTGATCGACTTCGCCGCGGCACGAAACATGGTAGTTAGTAGCACCAGACTTAAACACCTCGACATCCACAAGGCCACCTGGCTGTCCCCGGATCAAAAAACGCGAAACCAAATTGATCATGTTGTAATCGAAGGAAGGCATGCATCTAGTGTTCTAGATGTGCGTACATTCCGGGGAGTCAACATTGACCTCGATCATTATCTTGTTCCAGCCAAGATCCGCATGCGATTATGCAATGCGAAGAACATACGCACAGGAATGCAACGAAAGCTAGATGTCGCTAAGCTGCAATTACAACGGACTGCCGAAGTCTACTCCGCTCAACTCTCGGTTAAGCTCAACCAACCAACTTCTGGACCCGACGATGCCGGCGGACTTTGGGCGCATATATCCCACTCCATGCGCGCTGCCGCTGAAGAAGTCATTGGTTTCCGGCGCCCGCAACCTCGGAACCAATGGTACGATCAGGAGTGTCACATCGCGACAGCAGTAAAAAACGCTGCATATAGAAAAACGCTACAGTCAGCTGCAACGCGAGCCGTTCGAGAAAACTACCGCGAAAAGAGGAAGGAAGAGAGGCGCCTTTTCAGACGCAAGAAAAGAGAGCAGGAAAAGCGTGAGCGTGAGAAACTAGAGGTATACCAGGGCAAGAAGGATGCTCGAAAATTCTATCAACAGGTTAAGCGTCTAACCCAAGGTTTCAAGCCCGGAGCATCCACTTGTAGAGACGAAAATCGAAATCTGAATACGGATACACAGTGTTTGCTGAGACTGTGGAGACGGCACTTCTCCAATTTACTTACTGGCGCAATTCCACCAATGCCGCCCATGGAGAGCGCAGTTCAGAGCCACCAATCAACAATGACGGAGTGGAAGTACCACCACCTAGCCATGAAGAGGTTCGAGTTGCTATCCAACGACTCAAAAACAATAAAGCAGCAGGTGCTGACGGCCTGTCAGCTGAATTGTTTAAAACCGGCGGCGATGAATTGATAGGGCATGCATCAGCTCATCAGCAAAATATGGCTAGCAGAGAGCATGCCCAACTATTGGAACCTCAGCGTACTGTGCCCTATACTTAAGAAAGGAGACCCTATAATCTGCGCAAGTCATAGAGGTATCAGCCTTATTTCCATCGCATATAAGGTTCTCTCAAGCGTACTGTGTGAAAGATTAAAGCCGATTACAAAAACACTGATTGGACCTTATCAGTGTGGCTTTCGACCTGGTAAGTCCACCATAGACCAGATTTTCACGCTACGACAAATCCTGGAGAAAACCCACGAACATCAAATTGACACACACCATCTCTTTGTCGATTTTATAGCTGCATTCGATACTCCGAGAAGGGATTGCCTATACGCAACAATGTCTGAGTTCGGTATACCTGCAAAGCTGATTAGACTTTGCAGAATGACGTTGAGCAACACACGCAGCTCCGTCAAGGTAGGAAATGACCTCTCCGAAACCTTCAATACCGAAAGAGGTTTTAGGCAAGGCGATCCACTGTCTTGCGATATCTTCAACATCATCATGGAGGGGATCGTACGAAAGGCCGGTGTGCATCGTAATGGCACCATTTTCTATAAAGGTGTCCAGCTCCTTGCGTACGCTGATGATATTGATATTTTTGGTAGAACCAAGAGAGATGTTAGCGCTGCTTTCGCCGCTATCGAAAAGGAATCAGCCAAAGTGGGTTTGACGATAAATGAGGGTAAAACAAAGTATATGCTGTCTCAAACAAGGGAGCGCGGCGTTTAGACTCCCACGTTTCAGCCAGCAGCTATAACTTTGAAGTAGTCAAGGAGTTTATTTACCTTGGCACCGCCATTAATACCAACAACGAAATCTGCCTGGTGATAAAGCGAAGAACAATAATTGCTAATAGGTGCTACTACGGGCTCAGTAAGCAATTAAGTTCCAGAGCCCTCTCTCGATCGACAAAACTAACATTCTACAAGACGCTCGTTCTACCTGTGCTGCTTTATGGCGCTGAGGCATGGGTAGTTTCGCAAACTGACGCAGCCGCTCTGGGGGTGTTCGAGAGAAAAGTTCTTCGCAAAATCTTCGGTCCTGTTCGAGTCGGCGATGACTATCGCATCCGCATGAACCACGAGCTGTATGAGCTCTACTAAGACATTGACGTAGTTCGGCGTATAACTGTGCAGCGACTACGCTGGCTGGGTCATGTCCATCGTATGGACGACGAAGCTCCAGCGAAAAAGGTGCTCGAGGCGAGGTTCGCTGGTCAAGGAGCTGAAAGGTTATGTCGAGCTGAGCAAAGAAACGTATGGGAGGGGGGGGGGGGGGTATATATTCACATTCTTAGGAGCTACAGGGTTAATTAATATTTCACGACTTTGATTCACGTTATTAGTTCTAGCAGAAATACTAACTTATATAACTTATACTTATTTTGATAGCTCATTTTAAAGGTAATGAAATCGCCTTTCCAACGGTATATCAATAAACTTCACCAACTTAACCGTTACTGAGCTGTGCTCGTGTGAACATGAAATCAATCGATTGAAACTACCAAATTTCAATTTTGAGTGCAAATTTCTCAGAATTTCGCGTAATAAATGAAATTTTTTTTTAGGATTAATTTTGTAATTTATTCAATTTTCTCTTCAATGACACCAAAAACATAAACATATCTTAAAAAATTATAAACGAATTATAAATTAATTATAAATTATAATATTATAAATAAAAACGAAAAAAATTATACTTATTAGAAACCAATGATATTATTAATATAATCTACTGCATAACTAATTGTAATGTCATTATTTATCATTGTTTTCTAATAAGTTTAATTTTTTTAGTACAGCCAACTTTTTTACTTTCGGTCGGTAAAATCCGAATTTATTTCAGCTCGGTAACGGTTAAGTTGGTGGGGTTTGTTGATATACCGTTGGAAAGGTGATTTCATTGCCTTTAAAATGAGATTTCAAAATAAGTTTTATGTAAGTTAGTTTTTCTGCTAGAAACAATAATGTATGCCAAAGTCGTGAAATATTAATTAACCCAATAGCTCCTAAGAATGTAAAAATATACCCCCCCCCTCCCCCATACGAATTTTTGCTCAGCCTGACATAACCTTTCAGCTCCGTAAATAGTTGCACTCAATTGCGGGACACCCTGTATATGTAAAATATGTGGGTATGTGTGTATATCACTTAAAGACTCCGAAACCGTTAAACCAAGTTTTATGAAATTTTGAGGGAACGGTAGCAAAATCTTGAGAGTGTTCCTGTGAAGTCAGAGACGGTTGTAAAAGGGGCGTAGCATCTTAAATTCAACCCAAATTTTCAATATCGAATAGTTATGGAATTATAGGTCACACAGTCTCAGAATTCAGTATTCGACCTCAATTTAACCTGGTAACATTTTACAAACGATGGACGTGGTACTTTTTAGCACGCCAAAATTTGGGTATTTTTTTTTATTTAATTTATTATGTAGAGAGTATTAATACAATAAGAACTAGAACTAAAATTTTTTTATTCCTTGGGTATTAAAGCAAGAAAAAATTTTTTTCGTAGAACCTACTCCCGAACATGTCACCTGAAAAGATGTGGTCCGTAAGCGTAGAGTTATCGGAAGGAGTTGAGATAATTACATGAAACTTGGTACACATGTTCACATGCACCCAAATTCCTGTACAAATGATAATGTTCTTAAAACAGTTAAAACAGTAAAACAAACGAGCAAATGGCTTATGATTGAGGTACATATATAAGATTTGGTATGTATGAAAGTTGCATCGAAACTGCGAAATATGCAAAAAATAGGCATAGACCACCCACAAGTACGACCACTTCCAATACAACCCTCAACGTTTAAAGCTATTAAAAGTGTTATATAGTATATGAGTTAGAGAGAGAACATTTTAAATGAGAGTATATATGATCGAATCAAGTTTTGTACAAAAAAATCCACTTACTTTAAACATTCGTAAAATTGGGTACAGTTTTTTCCAAGTTGGTCTAGCCCGTACTTATTTATCCAAAATAGAGCCCCATTAAATATTAATATAACAAACTTTTTTTAATTCACACCTTTTTTAAAAATTGTACTGCATAGTTTTAGGATGCGAATTATTTTTGATATCAGTCTTTCTGATTGTCAGAAACATATGGTTTATGCCGTTATCTTTCAAATAAACATATTTCATCATATTTATCAAAAAGTTCTCAGTGCAGTGAAGTTAACCAGTTTTAAAATATAAAAGATGAAAAATGGCCATAGAATCGCGAGCTGTGTGGCATGTAGCGCCATCTTGTTGAAACCACATGTCAACCAAGTTCAGTTCTTCCATTTTTGGCAACAAAAAGTTGGCCATTTTGAGGGAAAACTTCGGAGAACAATTAATCTCAAGAAATGGACCGGTAAGTTGGCCACCAAGATCATGCGATTTGACGCCTTTAGACTATTTTTTGTGGGGCTACGTCAAGTCTAAAGTCTACAGAAATAAGCCAGCAACTATTCCAGCTTTGGAAGACAACATTTCCGAAGAAATTCGGGCTATTCCGGCCGAAATGCTCGAAAAAGTTGCCCAAAATTGGACTTTCCGAATGGACCACCTAAGACGCAGCCGCGGTCAACATTTAAATGAAATTATCTTCAAAAAGTAAATGTCATGGACCAATCTAACGTTTCAAATAAAGAACCGATGAGATTTTGCAAATTTTATGCGTTTTTTTTAAAAAAAAAGTTATCAAGCTCTTAAAAAATCACCCTTTACTACTTTTAGGAAAACTGAAACCAAAGGGGGTAGAAATGCAGTGAATTTTGAAGAAGCATCCAGTCGAACAAAGCGCCGAAAAGTTCAGCAATTAGTCGATGAGAAATCACTAAAAGAAATTGATAGTGCAGCGAGTTTATTAGCCAAAAGGGAACTTATTGAGTCGACAAATCAATGTCTGACACCATTTCAAGCACTTGGCCTATATTATGACTTGAAATTATCGGGAAGGCGTTTTAGAATATTGAGTTCGGTTGTAAACAGTCTTGATCCTGAATGTTTTCCTGATTGCAAAATAATTGAAACACACAAAAACGACCTTATACCAAAGCCTATTATAGTTTCAGAAGTATCAGCTGAAGTAAGAATGCAGGACTTGCTTAATCAAACTGCTTCAAGTTTATTAAAAATAATTGAAATAGAAAATATTAGTTGTGTTCTTGAATGCAAATATGGCTTTGATGGTACAAAAAAAAAATTTCCGATGAAAACATGACTGACGAATTCTTGTTTATTGTTGCAATGGTTCCTCTGAAAATGACTAATATTGATAGCCAAGGAGAAGTATGTTTGAACAAAACCCCATCATCTGTGTTTTTTTTTCAGACCTATTAAACTTATTTTTATGCAAGAAAAACCTTCATTAGTTCATAATGTAGAAATGGATTTAATGGAGCAAATAGAAAAACTCCTGCCATTTAAAACAAAATTGATTGATTTAAACGTCGAAATTAATTTTAAATTGTATTTAGCAATGGTTAATGGTGCAGTTACAAACGTTTTGGCAAATAATCGGGCATCAATAAAGTGTTATCTATGTGGAGCGACTCCATCTGTAATGAATTCTTTAAATTGCATGCAAAGAACTTTAGACGAAAGACATCTACAATATGGATTATCTACATTGCATGCATGGATTAAAACTTTTGAATGCCTAATTCATATTGCATACAGGATGCCTCTCAAATTCTGGCAGGTACGTGGCGAAGAAAACAAATGAATTTTTTTAGAGCAAAAAATAAAAATACAAAAAGAGTTTAGAGATGAAATGGGTCTTATTATTGATAAAGTAAAAACAGGATATGACACTTCAAACTATGGGAATACTGCGAGAAGGTGTTTTTCAAATATTGAAATGATGTATGAAATAACAAACATAAATATTTGCTTACTAAAAAATTTCATTTTGGTACTGAGAACACTGTCAAGCGGCAAAAAAAAAACACTACAAGGTTCAGTACACTTTTAAAGGATACTTTTAAAATATATGTGGATAATTATCCCTGGTATAATATGCCAATAACTGTCCAGAAAAAATTGATTCGTGGATGTGAAATCATGAAAAATTTTAATTTAACAATTGGACTTTTATCTGAAGACGCATTAGAATCTAGTCATAAGGAATCTACAAAATATTGATAAATTCGGATCCTCTCATTTCTTCGAACAGACATATTGCCAAAACAAAAGGAAATGATTATAAATATTTATTGCCATATATTATAGAAGAAAGTACAGATGCCGATGTTCATAATAGCTTCATTTCTGATATAAATTTTGAAGATTTTGTTTCAAGTCACACTTCGGATGAAACAGATTAACTACAGAATTTTTCTAATAATTTTTTTCTATTTGTAATATAACTTTTCTTTTTATTTTCTTTTTTATATATAAAATATATGAATATATTATTTTTTTTTTATTTTTTAAAAAATTATCTCAAATTGTTTTTTGCGTTAAAAATTTGGTGTTTTGAAAATTTGGATTAAATTGGGGTAGCAAAAAAGGAAGTTAGCATATTTTATAAGGAATCTTTATTTGGAAAAACGCCTTTTTTATAAAATGTTAAAGTGAAAGTGTTTCAGAAACGTGGGTTATATGGGGGGTATCCCAAGCAATGTATAAATTCAGGCCATTTTAAGCAAATACTCAGTTGGGATAAAATAAAGCTCTCTATGTTATTTTGTTCAAATGAAGTGATCATGATAAAAGTACTCGGGTTTTAATAATTGAAGTTTTATGAGGAGTACCCCAAAAACTGCTCTGATCCAGCCCATTTTTAGTAAAGACCATTGCTATAATACTGAAAATATTTGCGTGTGATTATAATAAAATAAAGTATTTATATTTAAAGATAGGAGATATTTAAAATTAGGGTTATATGCAAGGTGTCCCGAATAATGGTCTGATTATAGTCATTTTTGATACAAATGCTTCTTGAAGTAGTTGTAGGCCAAACATGAAATTGTTTTAAAAAATATTGAAGGAGTCCAAAGATACATCGATTTTTAACTTTGTCTTATATGGGAGTTGGCGTGTTCATTGCCCGATTTGGCCAATATTTGGAAAATTTCTTATTCTATGTAAAAAAGTCGTTCACACCAAATGTCATTGCTCTGCGGCAACTGAAAATAGTTTTGGCCATAGCTTATATGAAACGGTTACACTTTGCCACGGTCTATCTGTGGAATTTATGACATTAATAAAAAAAAATTTGGATTGGAATAAGTCAGCGAACGATGCCAAGAGACTATCACAACTCGTTAGAATTATCTTATGCAGGTAAACACAATTTCTAGCACAATGATATGCAGCCAAGTTACATCCAAGTATTGCATTTCTGAAGTTTGAAAGGTGATCGAATTTTTTAGTTCAGACACACAACGCGTATCATAGTTATAGTCATAGTTATAGTTTTAGCTGAGAGGAAAAGTCGAGTTTACTGTTAACGATTTTAGAATAAGTTATGATTGGCAAAATAAGTTGTTTGAATAGGAAACGTCTTCGGTCAAGGGGACACACACTTGCAGACATTTTCAAATTACGAAGGATATAATAAACTCTCTGGACTACATAGTTAACATGATCAACACGGGAGAGGGGTGAATTCATGTAGAAACCAAGATTTAAAATTTTAGACACAATATTTAACTTATTTGTTCCAATAAGGAGGTCGGGGATATAATCTATGAAAATCTTGTTTTTACAAATAGGAAGCACTTATGATTTCGCGACATTTAGTTGGAGGCCATTGCTGCTGGACCACTGGTAGATGCTACTATGATCCTCATTTATTCTACATCATAGGTCTTCAAGCAGGCCAATCCTTCTCGATAGATAAAGTTGGATATCATCTGCATAAGCATGCATGGTAGCATGTTTACAAACAGCAAATATGTCATTTACAGAAATTGAAAATAAAGGGAGGTTAAATATTAAGGGCCGATGTTGATTTTGAATAAAACACAAATTATTTAAGAAATTATTGTCATTTCTTTTTATTATGATAATATTGGTACGGTTCAATTATGTATGAAACAAAATATGGGCGAAATGGCTGCCGCAACCTCGGCGGCACACCTCCATCCGATGGTCCACATTTTCGATGGCGCTGAGGCATAAGTGAGGTTCTATGCCGTTACTTACTTACTTACTTAGGTAGCCGTAACAACCCGTGTCCGGATTTCGACCAACCTCATCAGCTCTCGCCAGGCGCCTCTGCTTTGCGCGCGCCTTCTCCAATCGGATACACCAAGTGCGGTTAGGGCTTCCTCAGCCTGGTACATCCATCGGAGGCATGGTCTCCCTCGTCGTCGTTGACCAGCGACCCTCGCCTCGAGCACCTTTTTCGCTGGAGCTTCGTCGTCCATACGATGGACATGACCCAGCCAGCGTAGTCGCTGCACTGTTATACGTCGAACTACGTCAATGTCTTCGTAGAGCTCATACAGCTCGTGGTTCATTTGGATGCGATAGTCATCGCCGACTCGAACAGGACCGAAGATTTTGCGAAGAACTTTTCTCTCGAACACCCCCAGAGCGGCTGCGTCAGTTTGCGAAACTACCCATGCCTCAGCGCCATAAAGCAGCACAGGTAGAACGAGCGTCTTGTAGAGTGTTAGTTTTGTCGATCGAGAGAGGGCTCTGGAACTTAGTTGCTTACTGAGCCCGTAGTAGCACCTATTAGCAATTATTGTTCTTCGCTTTATCTCCAGGCTGATTTCGTTGTTAGTATTAATGGCGGTGCCAAGGTATACAAACTCCTTGACTACTTCAAAGTTATAGCTGCCGGATGAAACGTGGGAGTCTAAACGCCGCGCTCCATTGTTTGTAGACAGCATATACTTTGTTTTACCCTCATTTATCGTCAAACCCACTTTGGCTGATTCCTTTTCGATAGCGGCGAAAGCAGCGGTAACATCTCTCTTGGTTCTGCCAATAATATCAATATCATCAGCGTACGCAAGGAGCTGGACACCTTTATAGAAAATGGTGCCATTACGATGCACACCGGCCTTTCGTACGATCCCCTCCATGATGATGTTGAAGAGATCGCAAGACAGTGGATCGCCTTGCCTGAAACCTCTTTCGGTATTGAAGGTTTCGGAGAGGTTATTTCCTACCTTGACGGAGCTGCGTGTGTTGCTCAACGTCATTCTGCAAAGTCTAATCAACTTAGCAGGTATACCGAACTCAGACATTGTTGCGTATAGGCAATCCCTTCTCGGAGTATCGAACGCAGCTTTAAAATCGACAAAGAGATGGTGTGTGTCAATTTGATTTTCGTGGGTTTTCTCCAGGATTTGTCGTAGCGTGAAAATCTGGTCTATGGTGGACTTACCAGGTCGAAAGCCGCACTGATAAGGTCCAATCAGTGTTTTTGTAATCGGCTTTAATCTTTCACACAGTACGCTTGAGAGAACCTTATATGCGATGGAAATAAGACTGATACCTCTATAACTAGCGCATATTATAGGGTCTCCTTTCTTAAGTATAGGGCAGTGTACACTGAGGTTCCAATCGTCGGGCATGCTTTCTGCTAGCCATATTTTGCTGATGAGCTGATGCATGCGCCTTATCAATTCATCGCCGCCGGTTTTAAACAATTCAGCTGACAGGCCGTCAGCACCCGCTGCTTTATTGTTTTTGAGTCGTTGGATAGCAACTCGAACCTCTTCATGGCTAGGTGGTGATACTTCCACTCCGTCATCGTCGATTGGTGGCACTGCACTGCGCTCTCGATGGGCGGCATTGGTGGAATCGTAGCCAGTAAGTAAATCGGAGAAGTGCTGTCTCCACAATCTAAGCACACACTGTGTATACGTATTCAGATCTCCATAACGGTTCTATGCCGTTAATGTGCCGAATTATCTCATCCTTTAGCTCTTAAATTGCTGCTGGCTTATCGACGTACACCTTTTCTTCCAAATAACCCCAAAGAAAGAAGTCCAACGGTGTCAAATCACATGATCTTGGCGGCCAAATGACATCGCCACCACGTGAGATAACACGGCCATTGAATTTGTCGTGCAAAAGAGCCATGGTTCCGTTAGCTGTGTGGCAAGTGACACCGTCCTGTTGAAACAACATATCGTCCACATTCATATCTTCCAAATCAGGCCATAAAAAGTTCGTTATCATCTCACGATAGCGAACACCATTCACAATAACTGCCTGACCGGCCCCATTTTGGAAAAAATACGGCCCGATGATGCCGCCAGCCCATAAACCGCACCAAACAGTCACTCTTTGTGGGTGCAATGGTTTTTCGACAATCACTCTTGGATTATCATTCGCCCAAATGCGGCAATTCTGCTTATTGACGAATCCACCGAGGTGAAAATGTGCCTCATCACTGAAGATGATTTTCTTCGAAAATTGATCATCCACTGTTGCCATTTCTTGCCACCATTCTGACCATTGACGACGCTTGAAATGGTCAAGATGCTTTAGTTCTTGAGTCAATTGCACCTTGTAAGCGTGGAAATGCAAGTTTTTATGCATAATGGTCATCAACGAAGAGCGTGAGAGGTGCAATTGTTGGGCATGACAACGAGTTGAGGTGGACGGCTTTTCAGCCACACTATCGCGAACAGCAGCAATATTTTCTGCAGTACGAGCTATACGAGCATGCACTGGTGTTTTCACATCTCTTACAAACCCGGTTTGCTCAAATTTTTGTACGATTTTTCCGATTGTACGCACAGTTGGACGATTAAATTGACTGAAAAAATCCCGAAGTGCACGATATGCATTTTGATTTGAACACCCGTTTTCATAATAAGCCTGAATAACTTTAACACGTTACTCGATTGTGTATCTTTCCATGGTTCAAATTGAGTTAGTCTCAAATTGAGAAATGTCAAATGAAATGCAGAAAAAACTTTACGTTTAGGTGTGGTTCACATTCAACATCGGCCCTTAAAATTTAACCACACTTTATGTATATATTTGTAAACACTTACGCCGAGGTAGTACTTTTTTTAAAATAGCGCAGATTTTTTTTTAATTTTTGTTTGTAAGAAAATAACGCGTGTTTGCAGTGGATTGTTTAAAAACTGTGTTTAAATTTGAGTACATAACGAGTTGTAAGTTTATTTTCAAGTCCATTTTTAAAAAAAAGGTAAAGCCACTCCCACAGAAAAAATATGCAAATAAATTTTTATGTCAATCGGAGTAATGGATTTTGAGTTATCTGTGCAAGCAAATTTCTAAAAACTAATTTTGAGAAAAACGTGTTTAAAGTTTAAAAACGATTTTTTTTATTTATTATTAGAAAATTTATGAAATATTGTTGTTTATTATTAATATTACAAAAATAAAGAAAATAAATAAAATAAAAATAGATTAAACATTTATCGAAAAGTTATGTTTGGAAGTTTAAAAAACGCGTTTCTCAAAAAGTGTATATACATTAAAAAATCATATTTTCTCAAAAAATTATTAAAATTAATCGAATTTTTGCAACTCACCAATCTACATCAGGTCCATATAATAACCCCTCTAGAGCCTCGTATTCAACTTGCAGCTCAGCAGCATCCTGCTGTATTGATAATTTTTGTCGTTTAGTCAGTTCAGTGCTCAAACGGTTGGCCTGTTTCGTGCGCATATGATTGGGGGCTTTTTATTTTTATATATATATTATTATATATTTATATTATTATATATTTATATTATTATATATACACATATATATATATTACTATAAATATATTACTATATAAATATTTAGGTCTTTCACAACTTAAAATACGACATTGTAACGTGTTGGGATCCTCCCTGTGAGGATACCCGTAGGTCCGCTGTCGTGGCCTAAACTTTCTAATTTGGATGGATACGGTTTCTGGCCGTATCCTGTTATAAGGAGTGGCTGCATGCGATACACTTGAGTCGAGTTTTCTAGTGGGCACCTGGCACTTGGAACCAGTTACCGCCAAGTTTCTTGTGGGCACCTGGCACTTGGAACCAGTTACCCAACGTCGTTTTTTTTATGATGGAGTTCCAGTCATTTAATCAAGTTAACGGCCTTTATACTCACCTATTCTATCCAGAATTGGCCAGGATCCTTAGCTGCCTCGGTCGTCGTTCCAGTGCTAAATCCAAACTAGAAACTGAAATGAAACACTCACGGTCTGACTTAATGCGCTCGATGTTTTCCCATCAACTGAACTCTTTATTTAGCAAAGACCAGATATTTATATCATATCCGGGCTCGCTTCTTCTTATCAATTTTGTTACATACTTAAGTCTAGCTTACCGATTAATTTGCTATACTTAACACTTATTTAATTTCGCAATACTTTACAATGGTTTAGTTTCTTTCAATTCCACAAAACATTTCCTCATAACATGGCCGAGATTAAAATTACCCGGAACATTCTTGGGTTTAACATATGTGAAATGATCGTATTGCATATTGTTTATCATACTTTTAATTTCCCAAAGGCGAAATTCTTTTGCTTCAATTATTGTCCAATTATTAATAAAATAATTTATTAATAAATTATTATATACTATAAATACTATACAAACCCCAAAATATACTATAAATGCTTGCAATTACAACAATAAAATATTATTAATTTAAAATGCTGTCAATGCATTTTGTTCCCGGTGCAGAAGGCACAACGGTGTCAGTTTATTTCTCACGACCACACCTAAACGTAAAGTTTTTTCTGCATTTCATTTGACATTTCTCAATTTGAGACTAACTCAATTTGAACCATGGAAAGATACACAATCGAGTAACGTGTTAAAGTTATTCAGGCTTATTATGAAAACGGGTGTTCAAATCAAAATGCATATCGTGCACTTCGGGATTTTTTCAGTCAATTTAATCGTCCAACTGTGCGTACAATCGGAAAAATCGTACAAAAATTTGAGCAAACCGGGTTTGTAAGAGATGTGAAAACACCAGTGCATGCTCGTATAGCTCGTACTGCAGAAAATATTGCTGTTACCGTTTAAGTTATTGCTCGCGTCATAGCTTAAATAGTTTTGTGCATTAATGTTGATACTGCACTTTCATGCAGTCGCACTTGGACTTGGCATTGGCCTTGAATTTAGAAATTCAAGGTTGTTGTATGGAACAAAAGGTAGTGCCTACAAATACGCAGTGGTTATTTGCTTCGTTTGTGATTAATTCACAACATTCCTCCGCCCTTCGGAAAACAAAAAATTATTGTTAAAACCCTAACAATAATTTTTTCGTGTTTAGCTGTGTTTCTTCGCTTATTTCATGTATTTTATCTTTCGCTTTATTAGTACTTAAACTTAATTCATTATTTCTATATAGGTTCTAATATTTTCTTGTCTTATTTATTTTTTTAAATCCTAAATTCATTATTTCTTTACATTATTTGTATATCATTTTACTTTATTTATTGTATTGAATTCTATTTATTCTTATTCCTGTAATTCTTTTATACACTATTTCTTAACATGATTACATCATTCACTTTACTAAATATCAAATTAATTATGCATTTAAACATTCGCATTATATTTTTACTTTATCTTGTAAAAAAATTCTTCCTTTTTTCCTTTCGTTTTCTCAAATATTTATTTCGTATTTATATAAAATATTAGTTCCTAACTTTTGTTGGTTTAATTATGGGGTTGGTATGGTAGTTATTCACTGCAATTTTAATGTTGCACTTCTCTCTTTCGTGTTGCCCATCGGTGCTCCGGGGGAAATACTACGACGTTTCTTCCTTGTTGTACTTGTGGTTTATTTTGTTGAAGTGTTTGTTGTGGTGAACGTCGATGCTTAACTTATGTTGTTTTTTCTTTGACAGTTCATCAATTCTTGATTAATTTCCTTAATCACTGCTTTTCAAATAGTTTTTCAAATTTAGTTGACATGAAATGGTTGGTTTAGATTTTATTTAATCTTTTTTTTAGAATTTTGCTTTATTGTTCTTTAGAAAGGGTTTGGTTCCTTTCATTATAGTATCTTCCAGGTTAAAGTTTTGTCACTTTTGGTTTGCTAGGTTGTTTTAGTAAAGGGTTTTATACCTTCGGTCGATTTAGAAAAATAGAATATCTTTGATTTTGTTTTAGAAAGGTTTTAATTCCTTTCGTTTAGTTATTTTGTCAGTGTTGTTCTTTTTATGAAAGTTTTGACACTTGTTGGTTTATTGCATTGTAGAAGAGTGTTCATCTCTTTTGTTTGGTCGTTGTAGTTTTGCTTTTTTTTATGTCAGTTGCTTATCGGGACTATACCGCCTGCCTCTCCAACACTTTCGGAATGTTCGTAATCGCCCTTCATCGTCGTATTGCACCAACGTGCTGCATCCCGTCAAAGTTGTTTTTGAGGTTGTCGCTGCCTTCTTGTAATTTTGTCCTCGGATCCTGCCGCCCTCTTCTAGCAGTTTTGTACGTGGATTGCTTGTCACGATTGTTTTTGCGGATGCTGCCGCCATTTTATTGCATTTTTGCATGCGGATGTTATTCTTGCAGTTTTTCACGCGGATGCTGCCGCATTAGCGCCACACACTTCTTTTTAGCCAAACTCGATGTACACAATTCTCATCCTTTCTGCAACTATTTTCTCCTCGGTAATTCCTTTTTCTGGTCCAACGGCATCATCTTCGGTTGCACCCCAACTCTTCCTCGGTTCCGATACTCCCTTATCTAGTTGAACCTAACCATTTATTTCTAAAGTATAATTCTTATGTTGTTGTTTTTCGGCCTTTTTTGTTATATATTGATGTTTTTTAAATTGGGCTTTGGCCGTTATAATTCTTATTACAGAAACTTTTCACCGTCTTTTACAGTTATGTGTATTTTTACTTTATTATTCATCGATTTTTACAATTAATTCTTTTCTGTATTCATTATTTTTCTATTGTTTGAGAAGTTTATTTTCCCATTCTACATTTAAATAAGAATGAATAATCTAGAACTCTACTAGCACAATTTTGTTTTCTTTCGCTTCTTGGAGCTTAGATTCTTTAGTCTTAATTCTTTAAAGAAAATTTGATTTTTCCATTACACGATCAACTTTTTATTTTATTACATACCGTTCTATATCATTAATTTTTCAAAAGTTTGTTTTATTTTGAAATAAGTTTTTCTTTCAGCGTAAGTTATAAAATCATAAAAAATTTTTCTATTTTTTCAAATTTAATATAAAAACTCATTTTTCTTTGTATTGCTTTATTTCAATGTGATTATATGCGAATTTTCGTTTAATTTTATTTTTAATATTTTGTCTTTTGTTAATTGTAAAATTATGATAATGTGTGTGTGTGTGTTGTTTCGTAGGAAAAGAACAAGCATTGTTCATTGTTCAATGCTGGTTCTCACGTTTACCATACTGCGGTTTTATTACGTAAAAACGAGCTTGATAATTTTTTTCAAAAGAAAAAGGAAGTCGTATTTTATTTTAAGTAGTTATTTATTTTACCCGTTATTTACTAACTAATGCTGGCTTGCACTTTTATTTCAAATTGTCTTGCATATTATTTTTTTTCTACGTTAATGACTGAGGGACGTGTTGCTATATTAATCCTAACTTGCATTTTAATAAATTTAATTTAATTAAGCTCTTTTTATTTTGGTTCTTATTTAGTTCTTGGAGTGGCTTGTCGTATAGTGACTTGTCCTATACTTCTATATATATATATATTTATTTCCTTTTCTTAATTAATTTATCCCTGTCTTCTTACTAGCTGTGGAAAAACCTCAATAAACTAGTTTGTTTGCTCTATATCTATTTTTAATCTTAATACGTTTTTCTCAATGTACGTACAATTGAAAATTTCTCTATATTTTCTTTTTCTCTGAATGAGCTATTTCATTTTCTCTATTTCTATGCATATTCATACTTTTCTTTAAAAAAAAATATGTTTTTCTCTATGTAAGCACAATTTAAAATTGGCTTTGAAATTAATTTTTTTTCTAATTTGGTTTCTTTCCATTTTTTATTAAAAGAAATTATAATTTTTTTTTTCTCTTGTAATTTATTAAATAATTCTTCTTCTTCCATTTGTTTGAAATATTATTTATCTGACATTTGTAACCTATATAATTTTCTAATTTCCTGATTTGTTCTTGTTCGGCAAGCATTACCGTTTGGTTGTTTTGTTTTTCTAAAACTTCTGCAATATTTTCTTAATTCCCTTTATTTTCCTTTTCGTGTTTCCCGTCCTTTATCTTGGACCCTGTTTCACTTATACTTATACAATAACCTTCCTGCGGTATATTGATTTCCTGAATCTTTCTTTCCTTTAATTCTATGTCCTCATTAATTTTTCCTTTATTTATCTTTATTTCACCAATATTATCTCTTTCACTTATTCTTTCTTCACAACTATTTTCTTCGCTCAAATTTGTTTCACTATTATTCATTCTTTTACTTATTCTTTTTTCTTAATTCTCTTCCTTCAAATTTATTTCATTCTTTTGGTTTCTTTTACTTATTATATCTTCACAATCATACTTTTCACTCAAATTTATTTCATTATTATTCTTTATTTTACTTATTCTTCCTCCATCATTAATTTTCTCCTCCTTTACTTTTAATTCATAATTATTTGTTCTCTCCCATTGCCTCAATTCATCTTTACTCCTGCTTCCTTAATTTTTATTTCATAATTATTCTTTGTTTCACTCTCCATTGCGGTTAGTGCACTCTGTTTACCTAAGCTTGTGTCTGCCCTGGAATCTACAAGTAGAATGAGTCGATCATTTATAGCGTTATTGCGAAGAATTTCTACAGACACATCATTCACTTTGGAGACGCCCAAACATTCACTTATTTTATTCTCCAGCACTGTCAGATTCTTGTGCCAACAACAACTTGGCTTATTTTTATACATAACTTCCTCTACTTCACTCTTAACTGTCTGAGAAGTACAGATATTTACAATCTTTTCAGATGTCAAATTCTCTGTTACCACATTTTCTACAGGCTTAGATGTACAGACTTCTCCCATCTTCACGGATGTTAACTCCTCCTATTCTACCTTCCCAACTGGCTGAGCTGTTCAGATATTCACAATCTTTTCAGACGTCGAATTCTCTCTGCCAGATGAGCTGAACAGATATTCACAATCTTTTTCTCTTCTCTCGGGGTTCCCAGCTTAATGGCCTTTGCTGGGCCCTTGGAAGTTTCCCTGTCTGTCACCATGATTTCTTTTTGCGTAACAGTCCCCTTCCGTGTGTCCCATATACCATTTGCATTGCATTACCGGTCTTTGCTTCCTGCCGAAATTCTTCCCCCCCTTATCTCTGAATGGGTTAACCGTATTGACTCCTCTATTATTTTTACTCTCAAAGCTTT
Source organism: Coremacera marginata (assembly GCA_914767935.1). Taxonomy (NCBI): domain Eukaryota; kingdom Metazoa; phylum Arthropoda; class Insecta; order Diptera; family Sciomyzidae; genus Coremacera; species Coremacera marginata. The sequence goes on from OU612045.1 coordinate 104,344,246, forward strand.
TCTCTTGAATTTGTCTATTTCTAGGCCTGAATTCTTGGGCACAATTCCACCCTTTTTCATGACCATATTTTTCGCAGTATGGAGTGTTTTTCCTTGTAAGACACTCATCCCTGGTATGTCCCAATTTCCCACAGAACTAATATTTAATTCGGGTTCTAGCATCTTTGTCCGGCAAACTTTGTTTTCTACTACTATTGTTTGGATAGAATCTATCTATATCCCCTAGATCTTAGCTAACCTGCCTGTCAACATTCCTTGGTTCGTCCACTACCGCATACACCTGTTTCCGCGGTGTGACCCCGGATCCATATTGGCCTGCGCTCCTCAACATATAATCTATTTCGGCATCCTTAGTAACTAACTCGGCTAAATTCTTGCCCTCCATAGTTAACACTACTGGTTTTAAGCTTGAGTCATTCAATCCTACCCTAAAGGCCGTCACCACCGCCTTATTTAATTGACCCAACAAACCTGCCTCTTCTCCTATGCAATCCTTCCTCTTGCTTCTATCGAACTTAATCTTCTTGCATATGCTTGTAATTTTCCCCTGGCTCTTGAACACATTTCGACAATTCCATTAGACTTGAATTGAAAGTTGTTTCCCTTAGATAATTGGATTTAATTAATAGGTAAAATTCCTCAATAGTGGCAAATTGTCTTCCTCTGCACAAATCAAAAGCATCTCCATGTAATCTAAACTTAACACAGTCTATAACGCGTGGTAACTCACTAGCATTGAACGCTCTTATTGCAAGATCGCACCCTGGAATGAACCTGTAAACCTCCGTTGGCGACTCGGTTCCCGAGAATAATGGGACCAGATTATTCACGGTCTTAGATATTGCATTTAGATTCAGTGTATTATTTTTTATTTCTATATTCTCGTAGATATGTCCCCTTTCTCTGTCTCCACGTCTGTTGCCTCTTTATGATGTAATGAATTTTCTGTTGCTAATTTCAATTCTTCCTGCAAATGCCTATTTTGTACTTGTAATTCCCTAATCCTAGCATTTGCTTGTTAGACTGTCTCAAAATCTACTCTAGCCTGTTGGACAATTAACTTCTGTACTAACTCTGTCGATACGCCTTCTCTTTGCGCAACAGATCTCCTTGCTTGAGCCGTACTCTTGTGCTCGTGATATTTATCTACGAAATCAAACACTATGTCTGCCTCTTTTTCAGTTTAGGCGTTTTAACTGCCTACCAGTTCGGACATGTTTTCGCGAACTCTTGAATATATTCGCTAAAATCTTGATTATTGCAACCTATAAAATTATTCGTAATTTTAAACCACAAAATACTTGTAGCTTGCCTACATTTGTGCTACGCGAATTAAATAAATAAAATAAATAAAAACAAAACAACAAAAGGCAATAAACTGTGTAAAATATTGATAATTTAATCTAAAGCTACATAAATGACTTATTTCTGAAATCTTAACAACAAGTTCACTCAACTAACGTTAAAATAAATAAAACAAAACAACTCAAATTCATCCGCGACTCTAACTAAATACTTTGAATACAACAAAATCAACGACGATTCTGCCACCCACGCTCAAACTAAATCAGATCATCTGTAGTGACATCGTGTATGCGTCATCGCCCCTTCTACACTGCTGCTGCCTAGCAATTGTTTCTTACCGGTGTTTTTTTCGTCTTGCTATCATCTGCTCTCTTTTTTTTCTGTGTTCGCTTGGGCGCCCCCATCTACACCGGCGAAACACATAATCTTTTGCTGCTTTGATATTTATCTACGAAATTTTCTTTGAGTTGGTGTTTTTGTTGGTTTCTGCTGCTCTCATTTCCGGTGCATAGCTACAGCTTATTTTTGCATATCAATGAGACCACTTCCCCGATTGACGCGCCAGCACCTACTGCAGAACTCAAACCGTATGAACAACAAAAATCATGGCCCGCCTGTGTCTAAGGGTGCTAATTCAATATCTCAATCTCTTCGCACTTACCTGCAAGCCATGGAAGAGCGCCTGAGTAATAATATAAAAACAGAAATTCGGCAATTGGAGGATCGGCTTCTTCAGCAATATAACTTTTTGTTTAAACGCCTCTCAGAAGAGATTGTCTGTTTAGAAAACAAGCTTGAGACTAAAAAAACCACTGAAGTCATTGCAATAAAAACTAGTATCAGTCAATTTGACAATAAACTACTCTCGCTTGATAGTCAAATATGTGCTCTAAACTCTCGATGCGAGCAGCTTGAGAAATCCACACAACTAATAATAACAACAACAACACGAGTCCCATCATTCCTGACATTTCATCTGATGCTGTTCTCTTTGGAGTGCCATTCACTAAGGAAGAGAACCTTAAAAGTGTGTTTAACAAAATCTGCCTTTTTGTTGAGTTTCACCCACCGCAAATAAGAGACATTTTTAGAGTCAAACCTAACCTGCAAACACCTAACTCTCTTATAATTATTAAATTCTTTTCTGCCTTTGATCGCAACTGGGTTCTCAAAGCATTTGGTGCGTATCGAAGACGAACAAAATCAGCGGTGAATCTGAGAAATGCAGGGTTTGACTTTGATAACAACATCTACATCCACGAAAGCCTAAGTGTACTTAATCGTAAACTTTTACAAGCTGCCATTACTCTTAAGCGCCAAAAGTCTTTGTTCAATGCGTTTACGGGGCTCGGTACATATTAGGATGGAGAGGAATGCAAATAGTGTCTGCATCAGCAGTCTGGATGAACTGCACGAGGCTGTTGGAACAACATGCGAAGATGTGTCCCCTAGCAGATAATTTTAGTTTTATTTCAACTTTTTTAGCTTTTTGTTTTAGTTTTCCTTATATTCTAAAATACTTTCTTTTTTTCTTAACAACTATGCCTCTAACTATGTTCTCTCTTTCTTATTTCCCTTTATATAAGATGAATGATTGATACTTTGTTTAGAAATGACAGAACGGGTAAACGAGGAGGCGGAGTTGCTATTTATTGCAAATCATATTTAAGGTCAAACCTTATCAATAACTCCAATGAGTCTGACGTCGAATTTATAAATGTAGAAATTTCTGATTCCAATTTTAAAATATTTGTCTCTTGAGTATACAATCCCAACAGATGTTATAGTGTTGAACCTTATTTCGTGGATCTTTGCAATCGTGTGACTGAATTTGACTTCTTTTCTATTTGCGGTGATTTTAATGTGAACTAGCTTAAGAAGGACTTTATATAATTTTTACGACAAAGTCAATGCAGCTGGAATGACAATTATTAACTCTTCTCTTCCAACTCGTTTTGCTCCCAGTGCTACCCCTAGTCTACTTTATGTCTTAATACTTTCAGATGAGACCATGCTTCTACTTTTTGATCAAATTTGATTTATCTCTGACCATGATTTGCTTTTTTGTAAAATTAATTATAATGCTTGTCGTAATTCTGCTACAACGACTATTTCTTATCGCGATTACAATTCCATTGATTATTCTCTGTTATATGATAATTTGTCTCATATCTGTTGGAATGATTGTTAGTTCTGCGAGACTGTGGATGAGAAATTAAATATTCTTGTCTCCCATGTTAGCCATGCTTTTGAAAATTTCGTTCCCCTTCGTACATCAGCAATAAAAAATAAGTCTTGTCCTTGGTTCACGTCATTAGTTATTTTAGCCATAAAAAAAGGGAACAAATTATATAACAAATGGAAAAAGCACCGTAATGTTGTAAATTGGGAACATTTCAAGCGTGCGAGCAATGAAGCTGTCCCAGCAATAAGACATTCCAAAAAAAGATTTTTTCACCGAAAATTGAATTGCACTCTTCTATCTAAGGAACTATGGAAAAATATACGCAGTCTCGGCGTGTGTAGTAAATCCGATTTGAATTGTGACATCGACCCTAATCATTTTAAATGATTTTTTTCTTTCAAATAACGTACCCTCGAATGATGAATTTCAATGCATTGATCATTCCGTGATGGCAAATTTTCTTTTATGAATGTTACTGAATGTGATGTCCTTAAGTCTTTAAAGAATATAATATCCAACGCTGTTGGAGATGATGGATGTTCTCTAAAATTCATTTGAATTATATCACCTTATATTGTAAAACCTTTGACGCACATTATAAATCCCTGCTTTACAACTTCTTGTTTTCCATCAACGTGGAAACAATTTACAGTTACACCAATTGCCAAAGTAACAAGCACGCGTCCTCAGGTATGAAAGATTATAGACCAATTAGTATTTTGTCTACTTTTTCCAAAATCTGCGAATCCATTGTGGCTTGTCAAATCAACCAGTATTTGGAATTGAATAAGCTCTTATCGCCATACCAATCTGGCTTCAGATCAGGGCATAGCTACGCAACTGCAACACTTAAAATTCGTGATGATATGCGTACATCTTATGATGCAGGTTATATTACTCTTTTGTCTTTTAGATTTTTCAAAAGCGTTTGACTCTGTGAACCATTTTGTATTAGCTCAAAAACTTAAGTGTCTGTTTAGTTTTTCTAGAAATGCTGTCAATCTTATCGCCAATTATTTAGATGGAAAAAAGCAAAGAGTAAAGATCGCCAATCGTTTCTCTGAGTACAAGGATGTTAAAATGGGAGTACCCCTCTATTCCCATCTATTCTTGGACCTTTGCTCTTTAGTATTTTTATAAATAATATTTTCACTGACTGCAAAAACGTGTCAATGCATGGCTATGCTGATGATATTCAGTTATATTTTTCCAATCGAATAGGACTTGTTGATGATTTATGTTGTAGACTAAATGAAGACTCAACTGCAATCTCGAAGTGGGCATCAGACAACAAACTAAGCCTTTATGCCAACAAATCTTACGTTCTTCCTATCTCCAGGGATAAACTTAACCATGAACAAATACCACAGGTTTTCTTCAATAATAATTGTCTACTAATGGTTAATAAAGTTAAAAGTTTAGGTTTTTATATTAATAGTAGACTTTCATGCTCTGATCATGTCGACAATATCGTTCAACTAGTTTACTACACGCTTCGATGTTAACGATTGTCTGCTAGATATACTCCAACTAAGACAAAAACGAGGCTTGTTGTTCAATTAATACGTACTACTCGTACTACCAATTATATCTTACTCTGAACTGATATATAGCAATCTTGACTCGCACTCTTCGCATAAAATTCTAGTTGCCTTTAATGATGCGGCAAGATACGTGTTTAACCTGAGACGCTTTGAGCATGTATCTGAAGAAAGTAAAAGCATTTTGGGTTGTAATATTCTAAACTATTTAAATGCAAGGAATTGTTTATTTTTGCATAAACTAATAACTTATAAGACAAGTTACGATTCAGTGTTTCCACTCGAACATGCAATCTTATACGGCCTAAATTCAACTCCTTAATTACTAAACTTATTATATAAAGGAATTCATTACCTTTAAGCTTAAAATCTACTGTCAGTACGAATAAATTTAAGTCATCTATTATGCTATACTACTCAAACATCTAATTATCTATAACTCTTTTTTTTATCTTTGTTTTATTTTTTTTTTTTTTTTGTTCTGGTTTTTTTGAATTTGTTATTAAGCTCATAATTAATTATATATTTAGTATGTTAAGTTAATTAAAGTATTTCAATTCAAAGTTTGCTGTTGATTATATATGTATGACTATGTTGTACTTTTAAAAGATCTTCTTGTATCTTATTGTTAATTGTTATTATTGTTATTAATATCAAAAATAAATATCAAATATCTTCTACCTTTCTCAAATTTCTCCTAGAAGATCTAGATACCTTCTCTCTATGTCACTAGTGTGATCCATTTAGAGAAAAACATGCTAAAATTACCTCTTTTCTCTCTAACGCACTAAGCCGAAGTGTTTTTTATTCAATCAATTCTCCCGTAAGCCCAGTTAGTTAAAACTAATAGTTTTTTCATTAATTTTTTTTCATTCATTTATTTGACGCAATACATATTAACAACATTTTTTCAAAATTTACAAATCACAACTTTCCGTGGAAAATTCACCACGTTTCGAATCTCCTTGGTGCTGACCGATATTCTTCCACTGTGAGTCACTTTATTTACACCTGTATTTCCTTTTCCATAGAAATCCGCCGGCAGATTAATCTTCTGCATCTGCTTCGTAATTGACAGGTAAAGTCCTTCAGACCGCAACGTAGTAAAATCATGCCGACAATGAGCGTAATTAATGATAAAAATTCTACGATTTCAAACCACGTTTGAAATCATAAACTCAAAAAGGTGATAAACAAGACTTAACCCTTTATATTAATAAAAATTTATCCCTGCCATCCTCTTTGCCGAGAGGTGGTGGGAGCTGGATTCACTATCAATAATTATTTTTAGCAGGACCCACGTGGGTCCTACCAACACAATTCAATTCCCAAAAAAAATGTTTCCCCCAAAATCAACCTTGAGTTGGACTCAACTCGTTTGTTTAACCAAACTAAACTACCAAAAAACTTTCTATATACAGCATCGAATTTTCAAACAATAAGCAAAACATTCCTTCTTCAAAACCCAAAGTATAATTTGTTTTTTTCAATGTAAGGTACCATGTAAGGTACGAGAGGTATGTTATTAGATTGGTGATGGCAAGATTGCCTTGTAACGAAAACAAATGCCTAAATCGGCTCTTCTAGCTTATGGCAAAATGCCGCTCTTGAAAAACAAAATCAAAGAAAAATAAAAACCTTGATTAACTCTCGTTAGAGTTAAAAATCCGAAACGTTATAAGTTTTAGCTATAATTTTCGTTTGTGTTTTAAGACTCTTTTTTTAACATTTTCACTTCCGATAATAGATTAAATCTTTTTTTTTTTGTTAATTTCTCTAACCCTGGAAACATTGGACAAATATTCCAACAAACACATGAATCTGTTGGGTATCGGCTTCGGTTCTGTTTCTTTTGCAATTACACCAAGCACTTGGAACTTGTTGTAATTGACTTTCTGCTGTGGTTATCGCAACAAGCACTGGAACCTGTTACGATCGAAGCCTACCGATTGATTTTACAATGTTTTTTCACCAAAAATGTTTTGTTCCAGTATCGCAAACACAAGCACTTAAACTTGGATTGCTCTGGATTGAACACTTAACAAGCACAGGCACTTGAACCTGGATTGTTTACGTAGAGAGTTAAATAAAAGCACTAAAACATCCTTGATGTTCCCGTGAACAAAAAAGATCCTACCGGCAGCGCCATTTATGTTGGGATCCTCCCTGTGAGGATACCCGTAGGTCCGCTGTCGTGGCCTAAACTTTCTAATCTGGATGGATACGGTTTCTGGCCGTATCCTGTTATAATGGGTGGCTGCAGGCGATACACTTGAGCCGAGTTTCTACTGGGCACCTGGCACTTGGAACCAGTAACCCAACGTCGTTTTTTTATGATGGAGTTCCATTCATTTGATGGAGTTAACGGCTTTTATACTAACTATTCTATCCAGATTTGGCTAGGATCCTCGGTCGTCGTTCCAGTGCTAAATCCAAACTAGAAACTGAAATGAAACACTCACGGTCTGACTTAATACGCTCGTTGTTTTCACATCAACTGAACTCTTTATTTAACAGAGACCAGATATTTATATCATATCTGGGCTCCCTTCTTCTTATTAATTTTGGTGATACTGCACTTGCGTGCAGTCGCACTTGGACTTGGCATTGGCCTTGAATTTAGAAATTCAAGGTTGTTGTATGGCACAAAAGGTAGTGCCTACATATATGCAGTGGTTATTGCTTCATTTGTGATTTATTCACAACAAACGTCGTGTTGCTTATTTGCTTATAACACCCTGTTGTTGTTTTCCATACAAAAGTGGAATACGAGATAATAGTTCAGATACTACTTTGTTGCCTATGTTTTTTTAAGGTCGTATCCTTAAAGCATTTCTGAATAACATATACAACAGGGAAATACAAGGGATGCTCACAAATGAATAACAATTTTGTGCTATTCGAATATACCACGCTGATATACGACAACTTGTGAAAAACCTTATTATATGTTACTTATAATATATACAATAGAAACAGGTATAAATTAAAACAAAAGAGGAGCCCAGCGAGAGATTAAAATTATATTCAAATTTATGACACCAGGTGCTCGGTGGCGCGCGCTAGATACGCTTATAAAAATATTTCTGGTTGAAAATTAAAAACAAGTTTTTTCTACACATTCCTTAAACATAATTGAAGATTTTTATGAAGAAAATATGTTATCCCGAAAAAACTTTTTTTGGTTAAAAGTACTTTAATAACTTTAATTTCCTTTCGGTAACGCGCGCTTGCGACCGGCGCACAGTGGCTCCTTGAATTTGTTGTGCTTAAAATCGATTTAGTACTTATTGAAAAAATTCAAGGTCATAGTTTAACTTTTGAACTCTTAGTAAGAAACTATGCTTTTCTTATTTTTTTAGTTTTCTCTATTTATTTAAAAAGTCATATGTTGATAAATATTTAAAAAATTCTATTATTAATTATTAATATGATTTTTTACCTTGGGACATTTTTTGTTTTTAATTTTTTTTCTATTATACAGGGTGTCCCGCAATTGAGTGGAACTATTTACGGAGCTGAAAGGTTATGTCGAGCTGAGCAAAAAATTGTATGGGAGGGGGGGTCTATTTTCACATTTTTAGTAGCTACAGGGTTAATTAATATTTCACGACGTTGGTTTACGTTATTCTTTCTAGCAGGAAAACTAACTTACATTAAACTAATTTTGATAGCTCATTTTAAAGGCAATGAGATCACCCTTCCAACGGCATATCAACTAACTCCACCAATTTAACCGTTACCGAGCTGAGATCGTGTGAAGATGATATCAATCAGTTGAAACTACCAAATTTCAACTTTGAGTGCAAATTTCTCAGAATTTCGCGTGATAAATGAAATTTTTTGTTAGATCAATTTTGTAATTTATTCAATTTACTTTTCAATGACACCAAAAACAGAAACATATCTTTAAAAGTAAAAATTTGGCTGTACTAAAAATTTATACTTATTAAAAAACAATGATATTATCTACTGCATAACTAATTGTAAAGTCATTGTTTATCATTATTTTCAAATAAGTATAATTTTTTTAGTACAGCCAACTTTTTAATTTTTTAAGATATCTTAATGGTTTTTATGTCATTGAAAAGGAAATTAAACGAATTTTAAAATTTATTTAAAAAAAAATTAATTTATTACGCGAAATTCTGAGAAATTTGCACTCAAAGTTGAAATTTGGTAGTTTCAACCGATTGATTTCATCTTCACACGATCACAGCTCGGTAACGAATAAGTTGGTGGGGTTTGTTGATATACCGTGAGAAAGGTGATTTCATTGCGTTTAAAATGAGCTATCAAAATAAGTTTTATATAAGTTAGTTTTTCTGCTAGAAACAATAACGTGAATCAAAGTCGTGAAATATTAATTGACCATGTAGCTCCTAAGAATGTGAAAATAGACCCCCCCCCCCTCCCCTCCCATACGATTTTTTGCTCAGCTCGACATAACCTTTCAGGTCCGTAAATAATTGCACTCAATTGCGGGACACCCTGTATATATCTTACTAAAACAAGGAAAATCATATTGCAAATATTCCGTACTAAGTTCTGAATTATTTTCGTCCTGTAGTAGCTCTTTCGCTTCTTTATCTAAGTTCAGATGTTCCACTTTCCATTGATGTCGGATGCTAGAGATGAGCGGATCTAACGTTGCCAATAATATATTAAAAATATCTTCACTTGTGCAATTGCAATTTTGTGGTGTTGTGTTCTCTATAAAATCTCTAACCCTTATTCCTTTTTTTGCTGAGCTTGGTGGTACTAAATTATATTTAATGACATCTCTCCATGATAAAGGATTTTGTGAACTGTTGCAGACATATTTCTCCATGGGTATTTCGTTGTATATATTTTTGCAGTTTCCTAAGCATAATCACCAAATTTTTTCGCGTCAATTTGGTCATTGCATGCAAGTATTTGATGATTGATGATTATTTTAAACCTGGAAATAAGGTTTGAATCAACTTCTGTTATTTCAGATGCTCTTTCCAGATCTAAGAAGAATCTTCTTGCTGTGTTTCATTTCTGTATTGTGTTTGTTTCATTCATTTGTATTTTTGTTTGACATGTTTATTTTTTAAATTTCGTAACTCCCTGTTGTTGTCATTGTTTCTTACTGATCCTGTAGGTCCGAGTTCCAAATCGTAACTAATTTCAGTATGTGTTCCATAAATCGTATTCTTGCCTGTAATGGTGATAATCCAAATTCATATGCATCAGTATTATTTATTGATTTGTCTGGGACTTGATTTAATTAGCTTGATGTTGTTTGACATATGATGTAGCTGCATGAACCCTTTGTTTCAGTCAAAGCCTGGCCTACTTTTCCGTTAATCATTGTAAGCACTAATTGGTAGCTTATTTCGATTTCCTAACCGTAAATTTCTATTTTTAATGGATGAACCTGTGCAATTTGGGCTCTAATATCGCTTACTTCTTCTTAATAGCATCCTGGGTTTCCTTTTTGAATTCAAATTTGATGGGCCTGCAGTATTTCGTGGAAGATGGTGGGCGATTTTTCCAAATATCCCTGGTGTGCGTTGTACTGGTCGATGGCACTGAGTTTTCCAAAATCTTGTTTAATCGCAATGGTACAAATGACACCATGAACATATCCGTGTCCAAGGTATTTTCGCATAACAATTGCTTGTATTGTTTTTGTCCGGAACAACCATCACATCCCCATTTGCAAAAAAGAATTAACTTGCAGTTTCCATGTTGCTTCAACTTATTTTCTTTAAATGATTGTAGCAAGCGTTGTGCTGTGTGATCAAGTAATGATTGTAGTTGTACCTCTGCTGAAATTGGTGCAATTGCAATAGTGTCGTTAGATGGCAAACATTCATTTTTAGCAGCAGTTATGTGATGATATGATCGATATAGATTTGGACCTTTTTCAATCGCACGCAATCTGAGCTCAGTATATTGGTGCTTCGCTAATTTCAAATCCAAAAATAATGCTAATGCACTGGACTAGCATCAATAACTTTTCCAATGATTTCCAGTTTTCCATATTTTTTATCTGCTCGCAATTGACGAAGGGCAGTTTCTTGAAGATTTTATCGCTGCAGTTGTCAAGTCTTCCTGCGCTGATTTTTTTTTTTTTTGGTAGTTTTTGAAGCTATCTGCACAGTAATCATGCACTCCAGCCATTTTTCGTTATGTTTATAAAATCTTTCTTTAGTGTAGTTATACTGGCTGTAGCGTTTTTTTTAATTTTTGACGAAAACAGATAATTTCTCTTCTAAGTACAATGGTATTTCGAAGTTTATTTATCTGTGTACATAGCTTAGAACATCTTCCTGTTTTTTGTTTCTTAAATACTTCTCAGTCAATTCTTTATAAGTGAATCTCTCCATGATTTTTGAATCAATTTATTTATTTCCTATTGCAATGGCTGAGATATTATAGCAACTGGGATTGTATCCGAATATCACTTCCTTATAAGCCTTTCCATACCGTAGTGCTTTCCTATGCCCTATCAGTATTAGTACCTGTATGTATTTACTTCTTATCTGCACTAGTTAAATTTCTATAAAGGTAAAATTTAAAACTCTAAAACTACACATGTTTCGTACAGGTAGAATGATGTGAGTTAATTAAAAAAACTCTAAATGCCTCAAAACTCCAGAACTGCACATGTTTCATATAGGTAGAATGAAATTGTTTAGTTACAAAAAAACTCCAGGCACTATTTTAGTTACCGGAACCTGTATATATATTTTGTATATGCACCTGTCTTATAGAGTTGGAATAAAAAGGGTAAATAAAACTAAAAAATTCTTTAAATTGTATGGAATAATATACCTAAAGTTTAAATAGAATACATCATTGCATACTTATAGGGATGCGTTTGAATTAGCGTCATTCGAATATTTGTGTGAGTAGTTTCAGTAAAACGAAAACAGCTTATACGGGGGAATCACCACCTTCACTTAGAGGAATCTACAAAACATCTTTTCTGCACTTTCCCAGCGCTAGCTAAAAATCGCCACCTTCACTTGGCGACCTTTACTTGGCCACCTTCACTTAGCGATTTTTAGCTAGCGCTGGGCAAGTGCAGAGAAGATGTTTTGTAGATTCCTCCTCCTCTTCATCTCTGCAGCTTCTACAGAAGTCGTTTTGGAGGATGTTTAATCTTCGTGCATGATTAGCTATTAGGCAGTCTCCTGTTAGGATGCCTATCATAGTACTGATTTGATCCCTTCTAAGAAATATCAGTTCTTTTGAGCGTTTTAGGGCGACTTTTGGTCAAACCTGACGCGCTGTATGGCATGCGCTACCCATTGACCATCTAATGTTGGCTTTATTTAGGGAGAGCTCACTTGTCAGCAGCTTACATGTGGTGAGAGATATACCACTACTTTCTTTCTCTATCGAGAGTTGTTTGGTTGTTCCAGTAAGAGCGAGTTCATCTGCTTTGCAGTTTCCTAGAAAGTCTCTATGTTCGGGAATCCAGCATAGGTGTATTTTGAGCTGCTCTGCCATCTCATTTAAGGATCTGTGGCAGCGAATTACTATTTTGGAAGTTGTTTCAACAGATTCTAGGGCTTTCAAGGCGGCCTGACTATCAGATAGTGTGTAGATATCCATGGAGGAGATTTCTTTCATCTGGAGCCAAGTTACTGCTTCATGTATTGCGACTACTTCCGCTTGGAAGACACTGCAATAGACGGGGAGCCAGAAGGCCAGATTAATGTTCAATGTATCAGAGTAGACTCCTCCTCCAACCTTGCCATCTAATTTTGATGCATCTGTATAGATTCTGATGACATTGTTTGGTGGAAGGTTTTCAACCGCCCACTCTTCGCGGCAGGGAATGCATACATCAAATTCTCTGTCAAGGAAAAGTTTTTGTGTGATGTAGTCTACGGTTCTGGGTATCGGAGGAAGGAACTTCCTTATGCTAGAGTGTCCTAATGTGCCCTCCCTCGATTGAGAGGTGTCCTCTAGACGGATGGCTATATTGGTAGCCATATGTTTTACTAGGATATCAAGTGGTAAAAGGTGGAGCATAGTATCTAATACGTATGTAGGAGTGGTTTTTAATGCTTCGCTAAAACAAAGCTCAGCTGATCTTTGAACTTTGCGAAGTATGTAGAGGCATGTTTTTTTGTCTAGTGCTTGTCACCAGACAATGGCAACTTATAGCAATATTGGCCTTACTACTGCCGTGTAAAGCCAGTGAGTAACACTTGACTGTAAACCCCATTTTTTACCCTATGCATTTTTGTATGAGCAGAGGGATATATTGGCTTTTATGGCTCTCTTGAGCAGATTGGTTTTCCAGTTTAGTTTTCTATCCAGGATAAGGCCCAGGTATTTCGCTTGATCTGAGAAGCTAAGTCTTATGCTTCCCAGTTTTGGAGGACTGATTGTTGGTAGAATGTGTTTTCGTGTGAAAATCACTAAATCCGTTTTTTCAGGGTTGACGCCGAGTATACAGCTATTAACCCATTGTATGATAGTATTAAGGCCGTTTTGCATAATGTCTCAAAGTGTAGATATTTTCCAGAAGTGACAATAGCAATGTCATCTGCATAAGCTATCACCTTGCACCCCTCCCGTTCCAGTTTCTCCAGCAGTTCATTAACCGCTAGGTTTCGGGGTAAAGGCGAGAGAACCCCTCCTTGAGGAGTTTTTCTTGGTACAGATCGTAGCGTAGAGGCCATACCGAGAGTTGCACTTATAATTCTGCCCACTAGCATTTGATTTTTAAGTGCTCCCAGCGTAGCATCCACCCAAGCTCCGTTAGCGCATTTGTGAAAGCCTCTGCTTTGACATTATTAAAGGCACCTTCTATATAAATAAATTGTATATGCCTTTGAAGAAGAGATTTTTTAATGATTGAGACTATGGAGTGGAGGGCTGTTTCCACGGATTTGCCTTTGGTGTAAGCGTGTTGTCTCAAGTGGATTTCTATCAACCTCTCGAGAGTTTTTAGCAGAAAGGATGAGAGACTAATTGGTCGAAGGTCTTTTGGGTTAACGTGTGAGCTTTTGCCCGCCTTAGGTATGAAAACAACTCTCACATGTCGCTAAAGTGTGGGGATGGGGTTGAGGCCTGGGCTGCCTTGGTATATAAGCCACTGCTTTATGATTTCATAAGCTTTTTGTATTTCTATGGGGGCTACGCCGTCTGGTCCTGGTGACTTAAACGGTTCGAAGCTCTCAATTGCCCATTTGAGCTTTGATTGAGGGATTTGTTGACAGTGGGTGCTTACTCCTCCTGAATTGGAGTATTGCCTATTTCTGAACAACCAGGGACGTGAGTTTCTACTCAAATTTTGAGAGATTCTTCACTGTTGGTGGTCCATGTTCCGTCTTCTTTCCTCAAAAAGCTTTGGTTGGGACGACTAGTTGTTAGAATTTTTCTAAGCCTTGACAACTCGGAGGTCTGTGATATGTTTTCACAGAAGGTTCTCCAAAACTGCCTTTGTGCTTTCCGCAATGCTTTCTTATATTCTTTAAAAGCAACTTTGTAGTTGGTCCATACATCGATGGATCCAGTGGCTTTAGCTTTGTTGAAGAGTTTTGTGCTCTTATTTTGGAGCTCTTCAAGTCCGGTCTTCCACCAAGGTGGCTTTTGTTTCCTCTTTAGGGTTTTGAGTAGACATGCGATATCTAGAGCATTGTTCATGGACTAAGTCAGATTAACAACCAAGTTGTCCAAGGATTTTTTACAGGTAGGACGATTTGGTAGTCCATATGCGAGATCTGCTTCTAATGCATCTATGTAGAGACCCCATTTGACTTGTTTAAGATTACGAAGGCTTCGTAGTTTCGGGTCAAAGTGTAATGTCTAAAACTTCCTGCCTATTGCTTATAATGAAGGTGGGTTCATTGCCTACATTACTTAAAATAAGATTGGTAGAGAGGATATAATCAAAAAGTTACTCACCTCGTTCGTTGGTGTCTGAGCTGCCCCAGATCACATTATGAGCGTTCGCATCGCATCCAATAATCAGGCCCTTTGATTGCGATGCCGCTGTGGAGACCAGTTGTCTAACGTTTTCCTCAGGAAGGACTTCATGGTCATGAGCCTGTAAACTGAGGCAAGTCACAAACTAATTTGGCCTATCTCGACGCTTATGGCAACTGTGTCCTTGTTGCTGAAATTAGAGAGTAAATGCACTCAGATTATTTTTTATTAGACTACACACTCTTGGTTTACCTTGAGATTTGGTGTACAATAGCGTGTAATTTAGAGTCCTGAGTCTGCACACCAGGCCGCAGACTACCCATGGCTCCTGGATCAGGACGGCGTCTTCTCCGTCTTTACTAAAGCGGAGGATGAGACTGGTGGACGCAGCCTTTGAGTGGTGGAGGTTAATCTGCACTACTTTCAGCATCAAGGCTGCTAGTAGTGAGATTCGCCTCTACGACAGTTATGTCGGACTCACTGTCCGAATTAAGGAAGTAATCCTCCACGGAGAATAACTGAAGTGACTGTGCAAGTTCAGTATCGGAGCTTTCGTCTTCCAATTCTGGTGCAGGAGTGCAGGACTGAGATGGGTTGACCTTAATTGAGTTGGAAGCCTGCTCTTCCACCAATAACGCCTCACCTTTTTTGAGGATCCGTAGTTGTATGGATGAGACGCCATAGTCTACCACAAAACTTTTGGATAACAAGATAGCCAGGGACTCTTAATTGATAACAAAAGTTACCGATCTAAAATCCCCCTTCGGCTCATCAACCCGTGTCGCCTTCCAGTTTGCTGTAGGCAGATCGTGGTTTCCCAACCAAATTGCCTCCATAATCATTTTTGGATCAGATGGTTCGGTAGGGATTCAGGAACGCATTCTTGGTCTGTAAGGGATCTAATCCCTATCAACAACTTCGAGTCTCGCGCCCGGCCATACCTCCCCTATCCTGGAGATCGTAATCTTGTAAAAGTTCACAGCCCTTTGGTCAGCGCATGCGATCAGCTTCACGTGGCCCTGATGCCATCCGCTGTCGCAGCAGGAAGGGCCCTTGCCGGGAAACATTAGTGGTATGAAGATAGTAGCCATTTTGACTACTACCTTCCTCCATCTTTCAGGCGAAATGCTGCCGTCCGTATTGCGTTTGTCGATTACAGCAAAGGTAATTTACCCAGCTCCGATTTCGCTGAAATGCTTTGGAGTGGCTGTGCTACCACAAATTTTCTTCAGTTTCGGCTGAGGGACATCCTCTAAAGATCTCTGGCGCTTTGTGGGCATCGGTTTGACAGGAGCATTAGCTTCTCCTATGATACGCACCGCCCACTTCCAGGACGAGTTCTGCTCCTCGGTGCGCCGATTATCGGGAATTCGCAAAATGCGGTCCCTTACTCTTTGCGCAGCTTTCCAAGATACATTATCCGTCTTTTTGGTGGGTGGCGCCTTTTTAGCCGAAGCTTGCTTGCTGCTTCCACTGATGCCAGGTTTGGTTGCCAAGACATCAGCTTCCGTCACAAGTTTGTTGGATGGCTTGCTGCCAGGAGCATTTAGAGCTGTTTGCCAAGGAGAGCGTTTAAAGACCGCGTGTCTGGTGTAGCTGAAGGCACCCCTTTGGCATTTAAAGACTGCCCGTCTATTTGTTTTGTGTTTTCGTTTATTTTTTTGTTTTTTGTTATTCATCATGGCCGTATGACAACCCCCTCCTCGTTGGACGGA
Organism: Coremacera marginata; assembly: GCA_914767935.1. Taxonomy (NCBI): domain Eukaryota; kingdom Metazoa; phylum Arthropoda; class Insecta; order Diptera; family Sciomyzidae; genus Coremacera; species Coremacera marginata. The sequence goes on from OU612045.1 coordinate 104,360,913, forward strand.
GAAGGTTAAACTGGCAGGCTCTGAGACCCCTCTTCGATCGGAATCGGAACTGCATCCAAGGGCCAAGGCTTAGTGTCTTCGTGTGCAGCCCCGATCCAGCCCGAGCCTGGGTTCAGGGTTCAGGACCACCAGTATGGTGGTCAAAAATAAAGAGGAGAAAATATGTCCATCGCGCCCTAACCCCAATGCAACGGTAAGGCCACAGTTACTCCCTGAGGTGGCCAGGTATCAGAGAGGCTCCGTTAACGACTGGACTATTTTTGCTGGGCATCCAGCCAGGTTGATGCTCAGTACGGATCGCATGCCGCCTTGATCCAGCCCAGTGGATAGCCTTTAGTTCATTGCTCCACAACACCCTGACATGGGTGACCCTACCAAGAGCCGAGGCACCCGTCATCATAGCCTGTTTGTGTCATTGCAACCTAAGCCCTTACACCACGACACTGTATCTATCTAGTTAGAGGAGAAAAGTTGGTTATTTAGATTTTATTTTTTAAAATCTTTTAAAACTTAAGGGGTGAAGAAGATAATCGAGGAAGTTAGGAAATGTATATTTTGCGACAATTAAATACGAAATATTTATATTTTAGCCTTAAGTTCACTTTTAAAATTCTGAAAAAATATAGGTTTGCAAAATTAGACAAAGGATGGAAGTTAAACTTAACAATTGCATTTTATAACTGCGTAGCAAAAAAAAAGTCAACACGAAAAAAATACTAACCATATCAATTTCTATTGTCATTGCTTGATATTTCTCGAAGCAGAAATATTTCTGTAGACAGAAAAACAAGAAATAACCATAAACGATAACAAACAATTTTTTAAAGTATTTCTAAGCAAAGTGCAACTTGATAATAGAACACGCCTCCTCAAGGTGAACCAGTTTGATATATTAATCCAAAACGTTCGCATCAAAAGTTTTGTCTGTTCTTAGGAACAGATTTTGTTAAACTATTTGCTGGCATTTCGTTTGTTGGAACATATTTTAATTCGACGATGTTTCGGTCAACCTCGTCTCTTATAAAGTGGTACTTGTAATGTTCTCTAAGCTTAGCCATGTTTTGTGCACTCTGCGAATCGCCAAAAATTGTTATAAGAGTATTGTTTTTAACAAGTATCTTGTATATGTATATAGCTTCTTAAGCTGCATCCGACAATGCTACATTCTCAGCTTTCGCATTTGATGTTGCTATTACTTTTTGTTTGCGGGACTCCCAGCTGATAGCAGCACCTGCAAGAATAAAACAAAGACCAGATTGCGATTATCGACGATTCAGTCGACTTAGATGTATTTAAATACTTTAGTACGTTTAAAACTGCATTCCAGTGTTGCCTTTATGTTAACGCTACATGCAATGTCCGGTCGGCTATATAATGCAAAATGTAATATAGATCACATAATCTCCTGATATTTAACGTTCTCAATTTTTTCAGATTCTCCCGGTATTTTTGGATATTTTTGTAATTGCAATTTAGCTTGCATTGGAATCTTTGTCTCTTTTACATTTTCTAGTCCATACTTCTTTACGAAGTTAATTATGTAACCCGGCTGTGAGATAGATAGTCTTCCATCTGTTCTTTCTTTTCAAGGTCAATGCAATGTTTCGGCTCGTTCATATCTCTTAGATCAAAATTGCATTTCAGTTTTTCTAAGAATTGTTCAACCATAACATTATCATGGTACACAATTGTAATGTCATCTACGTAAAGTGCAGTAATGATGAGACTATCAGTCTTCCGCATGTAATGAATACATTATTCGTTCATTAAGCCGTCAACTAAGCCGTCAGGTTGGTCCATAAAAATAAATTCCTCTATATTACCGTTTAAATATGTTAAATATGGATACATCCAGCTGCCTTAACTGCAGGTCGTGTTCGACGGCAAGAGCGTATATAAGTCTCAATGACTTTTGATGTACAAGAGGCACATATGTATCCATATAGTCAACGCCAAATTGTTGAGAATAGCCCTTCGCTACTAACCTTGCCTTTTTTTTTTGTTTATTGTGCCATCAGGGCGATACTTGGTTGTGAATACCAACTTGCCCCCTACTGTAGTTCTACTTTCCGAAAGATCTGTAAGCTCCCACGTTTTATGTTTTTTAAGTGAATTGTACTCACATCTCATCGGTGCTAACCACTCTTCTTGCAATTTTAAGAAATCCTTTAAGTCCTTTGTATCTTCTTCTTTTGAAATTTGGACTACATCATGACCTTTGAAGGTCCACGACCTTAGACGCGACTTTATTGAATCCAACGGGTTCAATTGTTCTACCCTGCTTGTTTCCATTGTCTTTATTCTGTCAACAGTATCCTCAATCATTTCTTCTTCCTCTACTTCTTTTTCAAGTTGTTGTGAAATATGTTTGTTTTGTTTTCAAAATATATTCGAAATTCTACGAATTCCTCCTTTTCATTACACTTTACATCATCCATATCTATAGAAATTGTACCTTCTATGATTCTTACATCACGGCTTTTTATAATGGATCTTGATCCTTTTTTCCATAGCCTGTATGCTTTTGATTCCTCTGAATAACATTCTCAAATGAATTGATTGCTTCTAGCCTGCCACTTGTCTTTCCCTGGCGCTTTATCTGGTACATACGATTTACTACCTATATGACGCAAGTGTGAAACGCATGGTACCTTTCCAGACCAAAGCTCCTCGGGTGTTTTATTTAGGTTTCAATTTGGGGGACATCTCTTATATAAGCCGCAATATATACTATCTCTGCCCATAGCAATCCCGCTGGATTTCCCTTAAGCATCAAACTTTGCCCTATTTCCACAAGAGTCCTATTCATGCGTTCTGCAATATCATTTTGTTGTGGTGTGTATTCAGGAGGTAAATGATATTTGATACCGTTATCTTTAAGGCCCAGTTTCAGTTTTTTGAGTAAATAAGTCGGCTTTTTTGAATGACTGTATTTTTTTATCGTTTTGGCGGTCGTGGGGTAGTGGGAAGAGTGTGTGTCTCATTCGCCAGAGAATTCAGATTCGAATCCTCCATCTGACACAGAAAGTTTTTTTTTCAATTGAATTAATTTTTCTGTTCGGCCGTCACCTCTTTGCAGACAATGGCAAACGTCAGAGAGTAAAAACTGCCATGAAAAGCTTCTTGAGAACATAGGCCGTTCGGAGTCCGCATAAAGCTGGTAGGTCCAGTTCTCGATCATTTGTGTTCAAACATTTCACAACACACACAACACAATTGATCATAAGAAGCTCGGTCAAAGTCCTATCAAGGGCTAAAATGGCCATTCCATTTTTTTTTTAACGAGTTTGTTTTTTTATTTTATTAAATATCGAAATAATTTTTTGTCATTTTTAGTTAAGTCTTAAATTAACGATTTTATTTTTCAATATCAATACAATACAAACAATATTTATTGTTATACAGCGTGTAAAAGTTGAGGTCGCGAATGAAAGGTCTCTTGCGGCTTGCATAGGGAGCGAAAAACAAAAAAGGGTTGTTTTAAGAACAGTTTTGCCTTGTGAGTGAACCAACAAAAAGTTTAATATTAAAAAAAAAAAAAATTTAAATATGGCGCATAAATTAAAAAACCCCCATTTTTCGTGCACGAAGTCGGTTTTTTTTTTGTCGATTTTGTCGGTTTACTCACAGCGTATTTAATTTTTAAAAATAATAAAGCAAGATTTGAGTTAATCGGACGAGTCCTCGTCATTTTCAAAAAAAAAATGTAATTTCGATAAAAACTCGTTTAAAGTTTTTGTTTACCTTACCATTATTACATAAATGTCTCTTAAACGGTTTCGAAATTTATTTTGAAATTTTTTTACATATTCTAAGATGTTTTTCAACACAATAAAATAATTCTCACAAGAAAATTGAAAATGGGCGTCAAGAAATTGTATAAAATTGCGAGCTACCAGTTCCGTAGCAGTATCACTGCGAAGGATTTTGATCTCTTTCCTGTTTCTTATTCTGCAGATGTTTTAAATTCTTTGAATACTTGGAGATAATCTGACTCATTGAGTAAGAAAAATACAGAACTTTTCTCGAGAAGTCGTCAATAAATGTGACGAAATAATGCTTTTTATCCATGCTTTCAGTACTCATTGGACCACATAAGTTAGTGTGTACCAGTTCTAAAACTCCATTTGAAGATTTAGTATTTTTATGTGGAAAGCGACCCCGCACTTGATTTCTTCTTATTCAAGATACGCACGTAATGTTTTCAGCGTTAAATGATTGTAACCCCTTTACCATATTATTACATTTGAGTTTTTTTAGGGATTGAATGTTCAAATGGTAATAAATAATTATAAACATAATAAAAAATTTTAATAATAAATAATTTTACATTACTCTTATTGCTATCCTTTGCAGCATTACATCTATATCGTATTTGTCGTCGTATATGGCCGTCAAATAATTTGACTGCATAAAGACCAATTCCTTTGAATACCTTAACTAAAATCTCGTTATTTCTTATATTTCCGATCATTTCAACGATGCGCCCATTGTCAGTTGCTTTAATGGTGGCTATCAAATTATTTTTCAACGAAGGAAAAAGCAAAGTACAGAATAATTTAATTTCTTTTATATGCGTTTGAACAAGTGTTTTCATTACTACTGTGCTTATTCCTATAACTGGTAGTTGCTTATTGTTAGCTAGCTTAACAGTGTTAAGTTAACACTACCCGTATATATTTGTCAATATTCTAAAAGAATTTTTCGTCATATCGCACACTAAATACAAAACAATCACAACTCAAAATTAACAAATTTTTACTTTTTTATGTAAAACTATTCGTAGTCTTAAAAAGGAGATGATTGCTTCGACTGTCAAAATTTTGTACACATCTTCTTTCCCTATTTTTTTATTAAAAATTTTGTCTCATTATTTTGTATGGAGTTTCCTTAAAACTAAAGTAGTTTTTTGCTTCGCGTAGAAATTTAAAAACTAAAAATAAACAGTCAAAATAAGCTGTGACTGTTTTGTATTTAGTGTGCGATATGTCAGGTGTGAGGTAGCACCACTGTTAATGTACCATTTTTCACAATGACTGTGTTGACTTCCTTTTTTTTTTTTTTTTTTTTGGGATAATTTTTATTTTTATGTTTAGTTTCTGACCCCACTTCAATTCACATCAAATTTAATTCCTGTGTTTTTAATTGTTTAATTATGTAAATGCAATCGCCTCTAGTTCCTTGAGAATTTCATTTTCATCTTTTACCATAACAATTATGTGTTAAAAATGTATTAATGTAAATGATGTTAAAAATGAAATTATATATATAGTAACTTAATGTTATGTCATAAGTGTTTAATGATAATGAATAATAAACTTAACTTAATAAAACTTAATAATAAATAATAACTCCCTAAACTGATTGCATCTGCGATGTAATAAGCCAACTCGAACTAATTTTGTTGTTGTAGCCTGTATTGTTACTTGTTTTGCAGTTCTTAGCCATGTGTCTAGTTTTACCGCAACGATAACATGTAATATTATAAATGGATTTTGCATACCTTGTTGCTGCGGATTACCATACTTTTTGTATGGTTGATTTGTTGTCATGGATTTCAAATAATCAGGATCTCAGTTTGTTGATTGATGGAAGTTCATTGGCTGTGCTGAATGATGCCTTAACTTCTTTATATTCATCCGATAGTCCTTCTAGAATAATAATAACTTGCAGTTCTTCTTCTATTTTGCCGCTATTTTCTTCCAGCTTTGTGTTGAGAGTGTCAAATTTCTCGATGAAGGTGCTGATGGAAAATCCTTCATGCATCTTAACCCTGCAGTAAGCGCGCGGTCTACATATGTAATCCATTCATGTTAAATTACGTCCACTGATGTCAAAAATGTTTTTCTTTTTATTTATTTTTGTATGCACAGAAAGTTTATTTATGTTCCTTTTAATTAATAATAATGAATATTATAATGATAATGGGATTTAAAAATAAATAAGCAAGAACCACTAAATTTTTTTAGTTTTAAAATGGTATGCATATGTAGACCGCGCGATCAATCATGTCACATTTAGGTGTACGACTACTGTATGGTTAAGGTTAACCAGTCTGCGATACAACTCTGCTTTTTGCCTTATCGATTTTCAATCGTAAGTTTGATCTAAGAAATCCCAGATTTATTTGGATGTAGTAGACCTGTGACCAGTGTCAATATCTCTGGCGCCAGTGCCAAAAAAAAATATCTGCGCGTGCGTCCTGATATTTTTCCTGCCATGTCAGAAATTCAGGAAGCTTCACAGGAGCGATTAGTTCGCACTTTACAATACTCAGCAATCTGCTTTTGAGCAGCCACTTTGCCATCTGCGTTTTCCAAACGCCAAAATTTTTTCCGATAAAATCCGGAATTTTACCCGCGTACATTTTAGCAGCCATTTATATTCAATAAGTAATTATTTAAACGGAATCTCTCTCTACTTGAAGTGCTGGGCCCATAACCTATTGTTATTTATTGATTCGAAATATTTTATTTGAATGAAAATTAATTGATATTTCTCTTAACAGAAAAACAAGAGATAAACGTAAACAATAACAAACAATTTTGTAAAGTATTTCTAAACAAAGTACAACTTGATATAACAACATTTTCAAAATGAAAATGTAAAAAAAACCGTTTCAAAATTATTAACGGCTATTAACGAAAAAATTAATCTGTCCAAGCTTAAAACTGCAAACTACGAAGCGGTGAATGGAAAAGTGCATAATTTTTCTTAGTCTTTACTGGTCTTTAATCTTCATTTTTTTCGTTCATTCCTTGTGCAAACAATTTGAAACTCCATAGGGGTATTCTCTCTGTCTCGTAGAATTGCAAAAGAGCACGCATTTTAAAAATCCTATGCGAAAAAATGCAAAGGATCGAGAGCGCTCTATTGTACAATTGTCGCATGATAATAAAACAGCTAACTTGCAAGGTGTTGGCAACAAAAGCCATGTTGATGTCAATAAAGAAATTTTTAAGCAGTGTTTTTAATATTAAAAGAAACTCTTTGGATACAGAAAAAAATATGCCGAGAATTAGTGATAGGAAACAAATTACAGATTTTTTGATTGAAAATGCTGCATTAAATATTCTCCTTGCAGATGGTAGTTTACATTTACTCTCGTTATTTTATATGTAAATGCATGCACATGCATTCAAATTTTAGACGACGATAATTGTAGGAAAGAATTCGACGACTTGATTATAGACCTTTTTGTAACTTTCTCCTACTATCGCGGAAGTTACCAAAACGTGCCAAAAAGCTTAGAATGAAGATCAACTGTACTCCCAAAATTTGAGGAAGCCCATTTTTGACAGATGCTTCGAGTGTGTAGATATCAGTTCACACTGCTGTTGTCACTGATCGGCAATAGTAAAGAGTTCAATAATTTCCATTCATTGAGGCAATACTCTTTAGATATGCAGCTAGCCATACCGTTATACCGTTAAGGTTCATTTGGAGAAAATACGGCCATTCGCAAAGTATCTTCAGTTTTTGGGATTGGGGACGGAAAGCTGTTAATAAAATTACAAAGAAAATATTTCGCTCCTTTTTGGAGCTTTAATCCAAACATATATCATGGCCACATTCAATTGAAAGGAAAAATATAGTCAAAAGAATGTACCATGAGCTACCGCAGTGTATAGGTTATATTGACGACACTGAACTAAAACTTGCAGAAGCCAATATTTAATCATACAGCCTACTTCTCAAAGAGTAGAATATATTCTATCAAGGCGAAAGTAGTAGTAGTAGTTTGTGACAATCAACTACAAATTCGCCACGTTGCCGTAAGCCATTTCGGAAGTGTACACGATGCTCGAATGTTCCGCACAAGTGCTCTTTTCACTCAAAGAGAACGATTTTTTTGGTCTGATCTATGTTTAGCAGGAGACACTGCTTATCCTCTGCTCAGTTAGCTTATAACTCCGTTCAGATCAAACTCCCAACAACTTACTTATTCTAAACGCAAAGCTTTTAACCTACGTTAAAACCTATTTCGTGTCAGAATTGAAAATTATTTTGGCCTTCTGAAGAAACGTTTCGTTAGCTTAAAAGAGTTACGGTTTCAGATTCACGACAGTAAAAATCACACCTTTTGTTTAGAATGGTTCTTAGTATACTGCAGATTGCATAATATATTCCATACCCCTTCTGACAACTCGGACTATGTAAGCAGCTTGCCTGACGAAGAAGAACAACCCGATGAAAACCTTAACGCAGATATTATTCACAAGGCTAATGAAGATGTTAAGCGCCAAAATTTGTGTATTTTAATGTTATTTGTGTATTAATGTTTTTTGATCAATAAAAGCCTGGATAAAAGACTTACTTTGACCTTTGTTCAATTATATTTAATTTCCACATTTTAAGTTCATTAGTGTTTACATACAGTTCAGTAAAATAGTTGTGATAAAGATATTACTTATGATAAAAAAGTTATGATAAAGACTGATGGAAAAATAAAAGATTCGTACCATACAGTATATCGTCATCCAAAATCCAAAAGGCTGGAACAACAAAAAATTCAAAATCGAGCCAGTTGTTGTTACGGCTTTTGGTGACGATATCTATACATCGTCGTTGCGCATACAAAAAGGATTATTTGTTTTTGAACATAGCTGTTTTTGCTAACTTCTAAGCCAATGAAAATAAAAACCATTTGATGAGTATATGGGGCATACATATGGCTATTAAATAATGAAATAAAAAGACCGAAATTTTACAAATAATCTTTTTTGCATGCGTAACGACGATACATAAACATTTTTTATAAATCATACTTGTTATCAATTTCACATTTTCCAATGCGCTCTTTTACTTCTAATTCCATTTTCTTTAACTCTAACTCACGTTCTTTCCACTTTTCATAACTTTCCTGCCTTTTTATTTCTAACTCAAATTTTAATTCATCTCACTTCATTTTTCATTCTTCTATTTCCTTTTCTCTTTCAAATTTTTTTTATCAAATTCCATTTTCATTTTTTCAAAAGCAATTCGTTCTTTTTGCACTGTTTCGAGCTGACTGATAAAAGATTTTGTAGGTGCTACTCGAGTTGCCCGTGGTGTGTCTGCAACTGATGGAGCTGTTAGCACATCTGCAGGGTCAATCAAAGGTGATGAAGCTGCTTCATCTAGAACAGTGGAAGGTGTGACACAAACGTCTGTATCTGGCTGAGACAATAAGGAAGAATCTGAACACAAGGTAGGAGTATTTGAAACGCAATCCGTCTGTATTATAACCAGCTCAATATGTGCACTGGATCGTTTGCAAAAAATATATTTTAAATTATTGTAGAAAGGGCAAATTTTAAGCACTTTTCTTAAAGTATTATTAGATTTTGTTAAAAAGTTTTTCTAATTATTCTTAATCTTTCTTAACATTAATACTGGCGCCATCGGCTTCGTCCAGTACTCCTGCGCCAGTCGATGTCATCCAGTCGTTTGCCTTCTTAAAATGCTGTTTAAGATGCCTCACCTTCCGCCGTACCAAATCCCATGTCACATTCATATTAGTTTTATTAAGAGATTTTTTATAAAATAACTTTGCAGTTAGTGCCTTACGTATTTACCAAAAAGAAGAATTAAAAACTTTAGTTATAATAAAGCAAAAAACTTACCTCAAAATCTTCTTCTTCATGCAAGAACTCCAGGATAAGCTCAACTTCTCGTTCACTCCACTTTCTATTAGGCTGTTCCTCTTTCTTTTTGCTGGTGGACCACTTTCTTCGTTCATTTCTTTTAATCTGTCAGAGTTAAGAATATTAAACCCATTAATTGAAAATAAATCAACAAAGCACTCGCCTCTTGCTGCGAAATCCAAATAATTATGTTAAAAAAAAAAACGAAATGGCCATTTCAGCCCTTGAAAGGACTTTGACCGAGCTTCTTATGATCAAATGTGTTGTGTGTGATATGAAATGTTTGCACACAAATGATCGAAAACTGGACCTACATGTTTTACGCCGACTCCGAACGGCTTATGTTCTCAAGAAGCTTTATTTATTTATTTTTATTTATTTTATTTATTTAAGTTTTCATTACAGGGATTAAATCCTTATGCTAAAGACTACTAGAATCTTATATGAAGAGCATGAGTCACTAAAAGTACATAAATATTTAAAAATTAACTCAAATTAGATTTAAAAAATTAAATTTAAATTTAAGCAAAAATGGAATTGAAATTTATTTGAAAATTTAATTGCAAATGAAAATAAAAGCAACAAAATGTATAAGATTTTTAGAAGAGTTTATACACATATGCACACTTTACTCATACAAATATTGAAAAAAATATATACTAACAGGTTTATTGCAACAGATACACTTACAGATATACTGACTATGCGATAATTAACAATCAAGAATTCTGAAAATTTTTAAAAAGCTCTTTTTTAAAACGCGCAGTGTTGCAGATGTTTCGAAGTTGATGTGGAAGAGAATTCCAAAGACGTGCTCCGTAAAGAAAAAATTGTCGCTCCGATATTAAAAGATTGTGTCGCGTATGTATGAGCTGTTTTGAACGTTGAGAGTGTGCGAATCTAAGATTCCGAAAAAGATACGATGGCTCTTTTGTGAATATTATTCTATGTAAGAGTAGTAAGGTACGAAAGTCCAGAAGTTTATCAAAGGTCATCGAGCATATTTGTTTCGCGCGATGGGATATGTGATCGTGTTTTTTAAACAGAATATATATCGTGCGATACTATTGTAAAGCACATTTAATTTGCGTTTAGCAACATAGTCGCAATTAGCGAAGATTTCGCACCCAAATAGAAGTGTTGGAAGCAAATAGGTTTTGGCCAAAAGCATTCACATGTTTTGCGGTGTAAAGTGCTGAGTTGACCAAAGTGAACGCAGCATTCCGTATACCTTGCCAATAGTAAGATCAATATGATTGTTCCACGTGAGTGTTTTATTAAATGTGATCCCTAAATTCCTTGCGGTGCCAATATAAAATATTTCCGAATTGTTATGTTTACCTTTGTCAATTCGGAGAGCTCTAGTGGCTTTTTGTATATTCCCATACATTTGGACTTAGACGCATTCAGGCACAAACCATTTTCAATGCCCAATTAGAAATATTTTCTAAATCAATATTTGTTTTTTGTATACACTGCGCAATTTCGATTAACGGAGCACTAGCATATAGCTGAACGTCATCTGCATACAAGTGAATTGCAGAGTATTTTAGAACTGTATCGAGGTCATTAATGTAAATTGAAAATAGAAGTGGCCCAAGAACAGATCCTTGTGGGACGCCGCGTGTGAGTGGAAGGAGTCTGGACTGTGAGTTTTTGGTGCTAACTGCCTGTGGAAGTAACCGTAATACGTAATACAGTAATACGTTTTCATTTCTTAGAAATACATTAATTTGCTTTTTCAGAATTATCTCAAACACTTTCGATAAGTATGGAAGTATCGCTATTGGTCTAAACTCATTACTAGCTTTTGGAGTAGGTATTATTTTTGCGGACTTCCAACTGGTTGGGAAAGTCGAAATGGTCAGGGTCATGTTGAAGATATGTGTAACATACGGTACAACTTTTGAAAGTATTATTCTGAAAAATTTAGGTTGAATGTCATCAAAGCCTGTCGCGTTAGACTTTACCTCATAAAAACTTTTTAAAACATAAGACTGATTAACGCAGGCAAATTCGAAGTGTCTTCCTGAACAAAGAACAGAGGAAAAATTGTCGTAGTGATTTGACGTCACTGCCGGAATAGCTAAATCACAGAATTTTTCATTTAATGAATCAACATCTATTTCATCTTCAATGACGGAGTTGCGCTTACCTATACCTATATCACGTATGCGCTGCAATTTTTCTTTGCTTCCTACGGCTGTATCGAATGCTTCGGTATAAAATTCCAATTTTGCTGTCTTAATATTTTTGCTACGATACTTTTCAGTTCATGGTATTTTTTGTACAGATCCGGTGCTTTATATCTTTTCCAACGATTATATGCTGCATTCCTGTCTAAAATTTTGCTATGTATGCTTTCGTTAAACCACGGTCGTTCTTTGCGCTTAACTGTTTTAGTTCGTAGAGGAACAAATTCTTGAAAAAGATTATAAACGTTTGTTTAAAAATAAGTAACCATATTATCAACTGCAGCAATTTGGAAGATAGCATTCCAATCCACATTCGACATTTGATTTTCCAATAGACTGTAATCAATGTTTTTAAAGTCGCGATAAGAAAACGTTTTGTGGCCTATCATTAAGATCAAAATCGTAAGAAAGAAAAATTAGATCATGTTTGGAAAAAACCGGAATAGAAATTTGATCATAAGATTGTACTTTTGTAGATTCGTTTACAAAAAAAACATCTAAAAGTGTATTCGATGTGTTAGTAAAATGGGTAGGCATGCTACAGTTAACACACGCTAAACCTAAAGTTGGCATCAATCAAGGTGTTTTCTCTCAAAACGTTAGAATTAAAATCACCGCAGATAATAATATTAGTGTACGACAAGCTTGTACTTTGCAAAATATCAAAAAAAGGTTGAAGATCTGTGTTGCGGTTTGGTCTATATACACAGCCCACTCTCATCAAACAACACTCTCTCATTGCCTGAAATTATTTCAATGAAAAAAAACTCTATTAAACTATGACCGGTAGATTTAGAATTAAGCTTACACACTCTTACACACTGCTATATCTTACAAAAATTGCCACTCCCCACGCATGCCCATCTCTATCCATTCGGAATAAACGAAAACCATTTGTGCATTAATATGGCAGATATTTAATCCCTTACGTTGCTTGCAGATAATGCGTATTAGGCTGTGAGCATTGTCTTTGGAACTTCGATATGTGTTATGCTGACTGTTTATCATAGTTGAAAGCTAAAAAACAAAACTGCAACGCGCGTTTATCAGACAATATAAAAGTTAAAAAGAGGTATCTGTTGCTTATCAATCCACATTTCAATGCAAATTGAAATTTAAATAAACATAAATAAAAAAGTGCGATAGCTACAAATGTAAATTTAAAGAAAGAACAATAAAGATATAATAATATTATAAAGAATAATAACAACGATAAAGAGCTTAATACGCTCGCAAACAGATGTTTCAAGCCACGGTGTGTGTTGTTGTTGGCGATCATTGTAAAATTTCTGCTGTTGCTATTTTGATTAAGAAGATGTTTGGTGATTCGGTTCGCCACGAAAGAACTGGTGCTGTTGTTGTTGCAATTCTACGTTTGACTCAGCTGCGTTTCTCAAGCTCTTATTTGGTTGCAATCGAACATGATGTTCTAACATGTTAAGAGAATCGATGCGTGTATAACCGACATCGTTTCTGCGTTTGACATGTATGATCCCACGCCTAACAAAAGCTGCTGAGAGTTGATTCTGCTTTTTTAACTTTATTGCAGCCTTGAGAATAGCGTGGTTTGCTTTTGTTAAGCTTTCATTGAAGTAGATGGGAACATCAGAATCAAAGCCCGCATGCATTAAACAGAGAGGATTATAGTTATTAGCGCGACGGAAATCGTGAATTGATTTTAGTATCAGATTTTTATCGTGCGGCGAACATAAACGTATTATCACTGCCGCGTCAGTTTTTGATTGATTATTGTTTTTAATTCGGAAAATTTTTTAATATTAGGTGGATAAATTTGAATTGTGTGACACACTTTGTGAAAAATATTTAAAAGATTTTCATTGTTTTCGTAGGGAATACCGTGCAACCGCAGATCGCATGCGACAGCAGAATTTTCTTGTTTTTCTAGTTGTGTTTTTAGTTCATTAATTTGCATTTTAAGTGTTGAAGTGTCAGACTCGAGATCTCTATTGTTTTTGTTGTTGTTTTCTATGAGGGTGACCCTATTGTTTATGGCATCAAGATCGCGCTGTAAATTTACCATTTGCAATTTCATGGTTTCAACATTATGGTGAAGCACATCTAGGATTTTTTTTTCACTGATTTTTATGGCATTGGTGACTCTTTCATTAATTTGAGAGTAAGAGATGAGTTCTGTTTTTCTATCAGTTAATTTTGCTTAGCGAATCGCAAATCCATCATTTGACTCAGTTTGAGCCAGAACGAAGAAGAATCAAGCTGCGAAGATGACGATGATTCTTTATTAAGAGATGAAGGTGGGGCAGACATCTCTTTGGCTTTATTTTTATCTGCAGCGGTTTCTGCAGTTCTGCTTAATCGGCTGATCGTGAATCGATGAGCGACGAGCCGAGAGACAAGCATTGCACTTAAATGTTTGATTATTTTTTTTCATATAGTCCAAATCAGTTTTTGTTAATTTTACACAATGGCAGTGGAAAAATTCATTGCAGAAAGCACATTTAATTTTTTTGTCCTCGTCCAAATGACGTTCCACTCTTATTGCACAAATCCACGGCATTTTTTTAAAATTTATAATTCGTTTTTATGTGAATTTGGATTAAAACACGAGAGCGCGAAGATTACACGTCTAGTCAGTATAACTATAACTATAATTCTGCTTTTAGGTGTAACAAAATCAGAGCTGTGGAATCACCCTTTGTATGTAGCGTTTTTTGTAAAAGAGTGTTGTGAGCTCTTAGGCGAAAAATAATAATAACAATTATTGATGTATTAGTCGCCCTGCGTATTGAAGACAAGAACCAATTATAAATTTTTTTTTTTTTTGCATAAAACCACTTCTGTTCCGTTCTAGCTCCTCAACTAAGGAATGTAAACAAAAAATGTCAAACTATTAGCGGATTCAATTTTGTTTTTGCACTGCTGTATGACTTTTTACAAATATTAAATTGTTTGTTAGTTTCTTAGTTCATATACTGTGCACTTAACAATGTACTTAATAAGTATCGAATGTTTTAAGAGATTTAAAAGCAGAGCTATTTCTTCGCGTTTGAACACTTTAAAGGTGACCAGCTACAAAAAACTTTTCATGGCAGTTTTTACTCTCTGAAGTTTGCCATTGTCTGCAGAGAGGTGACGACCGAACAGAAAATTTAATTCAATTGAAAAAATGTTCTGTGTCAGATGAAGGATTCGAACCTGGGTTCTGTGGCGTTTATTTAAATTAACGAATAAAAATAAAACCTCATACATAAAAATATATTACAAAATTGTTTTATATCTCTTTTGTGTATTCTTTATTTTATTATTTTGCATGCTTCGTCTCTCAGTAATTGCTTCTTAGCAAGCGAAAACTGATCAAACAACAACTAATACTATCAAGCAATGCAAGATCTCAAAAGCTTGTTAGTCAGAAGGGCGAATAGTGAAAATGTTGTTGGTTCAACAATTGTAATCGTCAGTCTCTCCAACAAAATCAAACCAAAAGGCACTAACGCACAAGAAAACGTATAAAAAACGCCCTAATTAAAAAGCATTAAACTAAAAGACCACTCATGGTTTAATGAGACTTGTATGATTGCAGTCAGGTCCAAAGAGGAAGCCTATCAGAATTGGCGATCCGATAAGAATGCTGATACTAAAAGACTTCGCATCGAAGCTAGGAATCGCTGTAACGCAATTTTAAAACGCAAAAAATTTCTTCGCGAAACTCGCATTAGAGAACAGGTTCTTCTCTGCCCTAAAGGAAGCTAAAACTTTTCCTCAGTTGTTAAAAGAGTTAAAAATCAAACGTCCTTGTCGATTCCAACTCTTTTAAAAAATGACCAAATCTTCACTGACTCGGTTGATAAAGCGAACCTGTTGGCTGGATTATTTGCACATAATTCCACAATCTCAGATAGCAGTCAGCCACTGCCCTTTATATTTTCGAACGAGAGCAGTCAAAAGGTCCTTGCAAATCTTAACATAAACAAAGCCTCTGGTCCTGATGGCATACCACCAATTGTGCTTAAAACGTGTGTTTGTACACTGGCTCGGCCCTTGCGCAACCTTTTCAACATCTCATACAGGACAGGAGTATTTCCATTTTGTTGGAAGGTCGCAAATGTCCAGCCGATACCTAAATGCCACCTAGAATACCTAGATGCCACGAATCCTGCAAACTACCGACCCATTGTGATATGTTATATGCTTTCCAAAGTTATGGAGAGCGTAATAAACTTCCACCTAATGAACTATCTGGAGCACAACGAATTGCTAAGTGACCGTCAATATGGTTTTCGTAGGACCCGGTCTACTGGTGACCTTATGGCGTTCCTTACAGAAAAATGGAACCAATGCGTTCACCTGTTCGGTGAGAGCAGGGTTGTTGCTCTTGATATTTCAAAGGCGAGTGTGGCATAAAGCACTCGTCTCTAAGCTAATTGCATACGGTGTCGGTGCTATCTTTGCTCGGTGGATCACGTGCTTTCTTAAGGACAGAACTATCCGTGTCATAATTGACGGCATTTCGTCCAGTGATCACGCCATCAACGCAGGAGTACCGCAGGGTTCAGTTCTATCGCCAACTTCGTTTTTGGTTTTTATCAACGACCTTCTGTCGTAATAATAATAATAATAATAACCCAATTCATTCGTTTGCGGACGACAGCAGCATTTGTCATTCATATTTTTTCAAAAAACGCCCGAGTTCTTTGGAGATAGAGAGTAAGAGGCAATATATGAATGACACACTTCTTAATGACTTGAAAAAATCTCCGAGTGGGGTCTTGCTAATAGAGTAGAGTTTAATGCAAACAAAACCCAGTGTTGCCTGTTAGCCCACAAGCGGATTAACTGTCTGTTTAGGTCTTAACTTTCGGTGTTGCACCGAAATTTAGTTAACCAAATGTTTACTCTGAACTTTAGGTGTTGCACCAAAAGTTCGCTATATCAAATGATCACACAAGTCAAATTTCACTGGTTGTATGAACAACGGAATAAATTTATTTTTCTACCATCTATTTATAATACATTTTCCTTAAAATAAATTATATTAAAACTATAGAAATAAGCAAAAAATGTACAAAATAATAAAACTGTAGAAATAAGCAAAAAATAAATGAATCGGTCATTTTGCCTGCCTTGCAATTCTTCAAGGCTAGACTAATGACCGCTTAACTGTTGTTGTCCAAAGTCGTTGTTCGCTAGTGTCATTTTCCTGCCTTGCTGTTATGCAAGGCCAGGTAATGACCACTTGCGTTGTTGTAGCAAGCGTTCGCCAATATGCTGGATTGCGTTGTTGTTGTTATCGTAAAACGATGACTTATGTTGATAAGTTTGGTAGCCGGCTGGCTACTAAGACGGTACTGACTGTTTGTATTGTTGTTGTTGCGTACGTTGACTTTTGCAGCCAGCTGGATACCAACACTGTCCCTTAGCTCCCTTGAATATGAATGGTATAGATCTTTTGGAGTCAGATGCTCTTGACGTTCTGGGCATATCGATACAATCAGACCTTAGTTGGAATGATCATATTTTCCATGTGTCGAAAGAAGCGGCCAAGTGCCAAGGTTTCTTAAAACGGTGCAAGCGATACTTCACCGCATCTGATCTTCGAGTGATCTAGTTGCTTATTGTTTGCTAGCTTAACAGTGTTAAGTTAACACTACCCGTATATATTTGTCAATATTCTAAAAGAATTTTTCGTCATATCGCACACTAAATACAAAACAATCACAACTCAAAATTAACAAATTTTTACTTTTTTATGTAAAACTATTCGTAGTCTTAAAAAGGAGATGATTGCTTCGACTGTCAAAATTTTGTACACATCTTCTTTCCCTATTTTTTTATTAAAAATTTTGTCTCATTATTTTGTATGGAGTTTCCTTAAAACTAAAGTAGTTTTTTGCTTCGCGTAGAAATTTAAAAACTAAAAATAAACAGTCAAAATAAGCTGTGACTGTTTTGTATTTAGTGTGCGATATGTCAGGTGTGAGGTAGCACCACTGTTAATGTACCATTTTTCACAATGACTGTGTTGACTTCCTTTTTTTTTTTTTTTTTTTTGGGATAATTTTTATTTTTATGTTTAGTTTCTGACCCCACTTCAATTCACATCAAATTTAATTCCTGTGTTTTTAATTGTTTAATTATGTAAATGCAATCGCCTCTAGTTCCTTGAGAATTTCATTTTCATCTTTTACCATAACAATTATGTGTTAAAAATGTATTAATGTAAATGATGTTAAAAATGTAATTATATATATAGTAACTTAATGTTATGTCATAAGTGTTTAATGATAATGAATAATAAACTTAACTTAATAAAACTTAATAATAAATAATAACTCCCTAAACTGATTGCATCTGCGATGTAATAAGCCAACTCGAACTAATTTTGTTGTTGTAGCCTGTATTGTTACTTGTTTTGCAGTTCTTAGCCATGTGTCTAGTTTTACCGCAACGATAACATGTAATATTATAAATGGATTTTGCATACCTTGTTGCTGCGGATTACCATACTTTTTGTATGGTTGATTTGTTGTCATGGATTTCAAATAATCAGGATCTCAGTTTGTTGATTGATGGAAGTTCATTGGCTGTGCTGAATGATGCCTTAACTTCTTTATATTCATCCGATAGTCCTTCTAGAATAATAATAACTTGCAGTTCTTCTTCTATTTTGCCGCTATTTTCTTCCAGCTTTGTGTTGAGAGTGTCAAATTTCTCGATGAAGGGGCTGATGGAAAATCCTTCATGCATCTTAACCCTGCAGTAAGCGCGCGGTCTACATATGTAATCCATTCATGTTAAATTACGTCCACTGATGTCAAAAATGTTTTTCTTTTTATTTATTTTTGTATGCACAGAAAGTTTATTTATGTTCCTTTTAATTAATAATAATGAATATTATAATGATAATGGGATTTAAAAATAAATAAGCAAGAACCACTAAATTTTTTTAGTTTTAAAATGGTATGCATATGTAGACCGCGCGATCAATCATGTCACATTTAGGTGTACGACTACTGTATGGTTACGGTTAACCAGTCTGCGATACAACTCTGCTTTTTGCCTTATCGATTTTCAATCGTAAGTTTGATCTAAGAAATCCCAGATTTATTTGGATGTAGTAAGACCTGTGACCAGTGTCAATATCTCTGGCGCCAGTGCAAAAAAAAAATATCTGCGCGTGCGTCCTGATATTTTTCCTGCCATGTCAGAAATTCAGGAAGCTTCACAGGAGCGATTAGTTCGCACTTTACAATACTCAGCAATCTGCTTTTGAGCAGCCACTTTGCCATCTGCGTTTTCCAAACGCCAAAATTTTTTCCGATAAAATCCGGAATTTTACCCGCGTACATTTTAGCAGCCATTTATATTCAATAAGTAATTATTTAAACGGAATCTCTCTCTACTTGAAGTGCTGGGCCCATAACCTATTGTTATTTATTGATTCGAAATATTTTATTTGAATGAAAATTAATTGATATTTCTCTTAACAGAAAAACAAGAGATAAACGTAAACAATAACAAACAATTTTGTAAAGTATTTCTAAACAAAGTACAACTTGATATAACAACATTTTCAAAATGAAAATGTAAAAAAAACCGTTTCAAAATTATTAACGGCTATTAACGAAAAAATTAATCTGTCCAAGCTTAAAACTGCAAACTACGAAGCGGTGAATGGAAAAGTGCATAATTTTTCTTAGTCTTTACTGGTCTTTAATCTTCATTTTTTTCGTTCATTCCTTGTGCAAACAATTTGAAACTCCATAGGGGTATTCTCTATGTCTCGTAGAATTGCAAAAGAGCACGCATTTTAAAAATCCTATGCGAAAAAATGCAAAGGATCGAGAGCGCTCTATTGTACAATTGTCGCATGATAATAAAACAGCTAACTTGCAAGGTGTTGGCAACAAAAGCCATGTTGATGTCAATAAAGAAATTTTTAAGCAGTGTTTTTAATATTAAAAGAAACTCTTTGGATACAGAAAAAAATATGCCGAGAATTAGTGATAGGAAACAAATTACAGATTTTTTGATTGAAAATGCTGCATTAAATATTCTCCTTGCAGATGGTAGTTTACATTTACTCTCGTTATTTTATATGTAAATGCATGCACATGCATTCAAATTTTAGACGACGATAATTGTAGGAAAGAATTCGACGACTTGATTATAGACCTTTTTGTAACTTTCTCCTACTATCGCGGAAGTTACCAAAACGTGCCAAAAAGCTTAGAATGAAGATCAACTGTACTCCCAAAATTTGAGGAAGCCCATTTTTGACAGATGCTTCGAGTGTGTAGATATCAGTTCACACTGCTGTTGTCACTGATCGGCAATAGTAAAGAGTTCAATAATTTCCATTCATTGAGGCAATACTCTTTAGATATGCAGCTAGCCATACCGTTATACCGTTAAGGTTCATTTGGAGAAAATACGGCCATTCGCAAAGTATCTTCAGTTTTTGGGATTGGGGACGGAAAGCTGTTAATAAAATTACAAAGAAAATATTTCGCTCCTTTTTGGAGCTTTAATCCAAACATATATCATGGCCACATTCAATTGAAAGGAAAAATATAGTCAAAAGAATGTACCATGAGCTACCGCAGTGTATAGGTTATATTGACGACACTGAACTAAAACTTGCAGAAGCCAATATTTAATCATACAGCCTACTTCTCAAAGAGTAGAATATATTCTATCAAGGCGAAAGTAGTAGTAGTAGTTTGTGACAATCAACTACAAATTCGCCACGTTGCCGTAAGCCATTTCGGAAGTGTACACGATGCTCGAATGTTCCGCACAAGTGCTCTTTTCACTCAAAGAGAACGATTTTTTTGGTCTGATCTATGTTTAGCAGGAGACACTGCTTATCCTCTGCTCAGTTAGCTTATAACTCCGTTCAGATCAAACTCCCAACAACTTACTTATTCTAAACGCAAAGCTTTTAACCTACGTTAAAACCTATTTCGTGTCAGAATTGAAAATTATTTTGGCCTTCTGAAGAAACGTTTCGTTAGCTTAAAAGAGTTACGGTTTCAGATTCACGACAGTAAAAATCACACCTTTTGTTTAGAATGGTTCTTAGTATACTGCAGATTGCATAATATATTCCATACCCCTTCTGACAACTCGGACTATGTAAGCAGCTTGCCTGACGAAGAAGAACAACCCGATGAAAACCTTAACGCAGATATTATTCACAAGGCTAATGAAGATGTTAAGCGCCAAAATTTGTGTATTTTAATGTTATTTGTGTATTAATGTTTTTTGATCAATAAAAGCCTGGATAAAAGACTTACTTTGACCTTTGTTCAATTATATTTAATTTCCACATTTTAAGTTCATTAGTGTTTACATACAGTTCAGTAAAATAGTTGTGATAAAGATATTACTTATGATAAAAAAGTTATGATAAAGACTGATGGAAAAATAAAAGATTCGTACCATACAGTATATCGTCATCCAAAATCCAAAAGGCTGGAACAACAAAAAATTCAAAATCGAGCCAGTTGTTGTTACGGCTTTTGGTGACGATATCTATACATCGTCGTTGCGCATACAAAAAGGATTATTTGTTTTTGAACATAGCTGTTTTTGCTAACTTCTAAGCCAATGAAAATAAAAACCATTTGATGAGTATATGGGGCATACATATGGCTATTAAATAATGAAATAAAAAGACCGAAATTTTACAAATAATCTTTTTTGCATGCGTAACGACGATACATAAACATTTTTTATAAATCATACTTGTTATCAATTTCACATTTTCCAATGCGCTCTTTTAATTCTAATTCCATTTTCTTTAACTCTAACTCACGTTCTTTCCACTTTTCATAACTTTCCTGCCTTTTTATTTCTAACTCAAATTTTAATTCATCTCACTTCATTTTTCATTCTTCTATTTCCTTTTCTCTTTCAAATTTTTTTTATCAAATTCCATTTTCATTTTTTCAAAAGCAATTCGTTCTTTTTGCACTGTTTCGAGCTGACTGATAGAAGATTTTGTAGGTGCTACTCGAGTTGCCCGTGGTGTGTCTGCAACTGATGGAGCTGTTAGCACATCTGCAGGGTCAATCAAAGGTGATGAAGCTGCTTCATCTAGAACAGTGGAAGGTGTGACACAAACGTCTGTATCTGGCTGAGACAATAAGGAAGAATCTGAACACAAGGTAGGAGTATTTGAAACGCAATCCGTCTGTATTATAACCAGCTCAATATGTGCACTGGATCGTTTGCAAAAAATATATTTTAAATTATTGTAGAAAGGGCAAATTTTAAGCACTTTTTCTTAAAGTATTATTAGATTTTGTTAAAAAGTTTTTCTAATTATTCTTAATCTTTCTTAACATTAATACTGGCGCCATCGGCTTCGTCCAGTACTCCTGCGCCAGTCGATGTCATCCAGTCGTTTGCCTTCTTAAAATGCTGTTTAAGATGGCTCACCTTCCGCCGTACCAAATCCCATGTCACATTCATATTAGTTTTATTAAGAGATTTTTTATAAAATAACTTTGCAGTTAGTGCCTTACGTATTTACCAAAAAGAAGAATTAAAAACTTTAGTTATAATAAAGCAAAAAACTTACCTCAAAATCTTCTTCTTCATGCAAGAACTCCAGGATAAGCTCAACTTCTCGTTCACTCCACTTTCTATTAGGCTGTTCCTCTTTCTTTTTGCTGGTGGACCACTTTCTTCGTTCATTTTTTTTAATCTGTCAGAGTTAAGAATATTAAACCCATTAATTGAAAATAAATCAACAAAGCACTCGCCTCTTGCTGCGAAATCCAAATAATTATGTTAAAAAAAAAAACGAAATGGCCATTTCAGCCCTTGAAAGGACTTTGACCGAGCTTCTTATGATCAAATGTGTTGTGTGTGATATGAAATGTTTGCACACAAATGATCGAAAACTGGACCTACATGTTTTACGCCGACTCCGAACGGCTTATGTTCTCAAGAAGCTTTATTTATTTATTTTTATTTATTTTATTTATTTAAGTTTTCATTACAGGGATTAAATCCTTATGCTAAAGACTACTAGAATCTTATATGAAGAGCATGAGTCACTAAAAGTACATAAATATTTAAAAATTAACTCAAATTAGATTTAAAAAATTAAATTTAAATTTAAGCAAAAATGGAATTGAAATTTATTTGAAAATTTAATTGCAAATGAAAATAAAAGCAACAAAATGTATAAGATTTTTAGAAGAGTTTATACACATATGCACACTTTACTCATACAAATATTGAAAAAAATATATACTAACAGGTTTATTGCAACAGATACACTTACAGATATACTGACTATGCGATAATTAACAATCAAGAATTCTGAAAATTTTTAAAAAGCTCTTTTTTAAAACGCGCAGTGTTGCAGATGTTTCGAAGTTGATGTGGAAGAGAATTCCAAAGACGTGCTCCGTAAAGAAAAAATTGTCGCTCCGATATTAAAAGATTGTGTCGCGTGTGTATGAGCTGTTTTGAACGTTGAGAGTGTGCGAATCTAAGATTCCGAAAAAGATACGATGGCTCTTTTGTGAATATTATTCTATGTAAGAGTAGTAAGGTACGAAAGTCCAGAAGTTTATCAAAGGTCATCGAGCATATTTGTTTCGCGCGATGGGATATGTGATCGTGTTTTTTAAACAGAATATATATCGTGCGATACTATTGTAAAGCACATTTAATTTGCGTTTAGCAACATAGTCGCAATTAGCGAAGATTTCGCACCCAAATAGAAGTGTTGGAAGCAAATAGGTTTTGGCCAAAAGCATTCACATGTTTTGCGGTGTAAAGTGCTGAGTTGACCAAAGTGAACGCAGCATTCCGTATACCTTGCCAATAGTAAGATCAATATGATTGTTCCACGTGAGTGTTTTATTAAATGTGATCCCTAAATTCCTTGCGGTGCCAATATAAAATATTTCCGAATTGTTATGTTTACCTTTGGCAATTCGGAGAGCTCTAGTGGCTTTTTGTATATTCCCATACATTTGGACTTAGACGCATTCAGGCACAAACCATTTTCAATGCCCAATTAGAAATATTTTCTAAATCAATATTTGTTTTTTGTATACACTGCGCAATTTCGATTAACGGAGCACTAGCATATAGCTGAACGTCATCTGCATACAAGTGAATTGCAGAGTATTTTAGAACTGTATCGAGGTCATTAATGTAAATTGAAAATAGAAGTGGCCCAAGAACAGATCCTTGTGGGACGCCGCGTGTGAGTGGAAGGAGTCTGGACTGTGAGTTTTTGGTGCTAACTGCCTGTGGAAGTAACCGTAATACGTAATACAGTAATACGTTTTCATTTCTTAGAAATACATTAATTTGCTTTTTCAGAATTATCTCAAACACTTTCGATAAGTATGGAAGTATCGCTATTGGTCTAAACTCATTACTAGCTTTTGGAGTAGGTATTATTTTTGCGGACTTCCAACTGGTTGGGAAAGTCGAAATGGTCAGGGTCATGTTGAAGATATGTGTAACATACGGTACAACTTTTGAAAGTATTATTCTGAAAAATTTAGGTTGAATGTCATCAAAGCCTGTCGCGTTAGACTTTACCTCATAAAAACTTTTTAAAACATAAGACTGATTAACGCAGGCAAATTCGAAGTGTCTTCCTGAACAAAGAACAGAGGAAAAATTGTCGTAGTGATTTGACGTCACTGCCGGAATAGCTAAATCACAGAATTTTTCATTTAATGAATCAACATCTATTTCATCTTCAATGACGGAGTTGCGCTTACCTATACCTATATCACGTATGCGCTGCAATTTTTCTTTGCTTCCTACGGCTGTATCGAATGCTTCGGTATAAAATTCCAATTTTGCTGTCTTAATATTTTTGCTACGATACTTTTCAGTTCATGGTATTTTTTGTACAGATCCGGTGCTTTATATCTTTTCCAACGATTATATGCTGCATTCCTGTCTAAAATTTTGCTATGTATGCTTTCGTTAAACCACGGTCGTTCTTTGCGCTTAACTGTTTTAGTTCGTAGAGGAACAAATTCTTGAAAAAGATTATAAACGTTTGTTTAAAAATAAGTAACCATATTATCAACTGCAGCAATTTGGAAGATAGCATTCCAATCCACATTCGACATTTGATTTTCCAATAGACTGTAATCAATGTTTTTAAAGTCGCGATAAGAAAACGTTTTGTGGCCTATCATTAAGATCAAAATCGTAAGAAAGAAAAATTAGATCATGTTTGGAAAAAACCGGAATAGAAATTTGATCATAAGATTGTACTTTTGTAGATTCGTTTACAAAAAAAACATCTAAAAGTGTATTCGATGTGTTAGTAAAATGGGTAGGCATGCTACAGTTAACACACGCTAAACCTAAAGTTGGCATCAATCAAGGTGTTTTCTCTCAAAACGTTAGAATTAAAATCACCGCAGATAATAATATTAGTGTACGACAAGCTTGTACTTTGCAAAATATCAAAAAAAGGTTGAAGATCTGTGTTGCGGTTTGGTCTATATACACAGCCCACTCTCATCAAACAACACTCTCTCATTGCCTGAAATTATTTCAATGAAAAAAAACTCTATTAAACTATGACCGGTAGATTTAGAATTAAGCTTACACACTCTTACACACTGCTATATCTTACAAAAATTGCCACTCCCCACGCATGCCCATCTCTATCCATTCGGAATAAACGAAAACCATCGACTTTAAGCAAGATGTCTTGTAGAAATGGTAAAAACCATGTTTCAGATACACATATTACATCCATTTTAGACTCTTCAAATAAATATCGGAATTCATCAATTTTCGTCTTTAAGCTTTGTGCATTAATATGGCAGATATTTAATCCCTTACGTTGCTTGCAGATAATGCGTATTAGGCTGTGAGCATTGTCTTTGGAACTTCGATATGTGTTATGCTGACTGTTTATCATAGTTGAAAGCTAAAAAACAAAACTGCAACGCGCGTTTATCAGACAATATAAAAGTTAAAAAGAGGTATCTGTTGCTTATCAATCCACATTTCAATGCAAATTGAAATTTAAATAAACATAAATAAAAAAGTGCGATAGCTACAAATGTAAATTTAAAGAAAGAACAATAAAGATATAATAATATTATAAAGAATAATAACAACGATAAAGAGCTTAATACGCTCGCAAACAGATGTTTCAAGCCACGGTGTGTGTTGTTGTTGGCGATCATTGTAAAATTTCTGCTGTTGCTATTTTGATTAAGAAGATGTTTGGTGATTCGGTTCGCCACGAAAGAACTGGTGCTGTTGTTGTTGCAATTCTACGTTTGACTCAGCTGCGTTTCTCAAGCTCTTATTTGGTTGCAATCGAACATGATGTTCTAACATGTTAAGAGAATCGATGCGTGTATAACCGACATCGTTTCTGCGTTTGACATGTATGATCCCACGCCTTACAAAAGCTGCTGAGAGTTGATTCTGCTTTTTTAACTTTATTGCAGCCTTGAGAATAGCGTGGTTTGCTTTTGTTAAGCTTTCATTGAAGTAGATGGGAACATCAGAATCAAAGCCCGCATGCATTAAACAGAGAGGATTATAGTTATTAGCGCGACGGAAATCGTGAATTGATTTTAGTATCAGATTTTTATCGTGCGGCGAACATAAACGTATTATCACTGCCGCGTCAGTTTTTGATTGATTATTGTTTTTAATTCGGAAAATTTTTTTAATATTAGGTGGATAAATTTGAATTGTGTGACACACTTTGTGAAAAATATTTAAAAGATTTTCATTGTTTTCGTAGGGAATACCGTGCAACCGCAGATCGCATGCGACAGCAGAATTTTCTTGTTTTTCTAGTTGTGTTTTTAGTTCATTAATTTGCATTTTAAGTGTTGAAGTGTCAGACTCGAGATCTCTATTGTTTTTGTTGTTGTTTTCTATGAGGGTGACCCTATTGTTTATGGCATCAAGATCGCGCTGTAAATTTACCATTTGCAATTTCATGGTTTCAACATTATGGTGAAGCACATCTAGGATTTTTTTTCACTGATTTTTATGGCATTGGTGACTCTTTCATTAATTTGAGAGTAAGAGATGAGTTCTGTTTTTCTATCAGTTAATTTTGCTTAGCGAATCGCAAATCCATCATTTGACTCAGTTTGAGCCAGAACGAAGAAGAATCAAGCTGCGAAGATGACGATGATTCTTTATTAAGAGATGAAGGTGGGGTAGACATCTCTTTTGGAATTTGGATTAAAACACGAGAGCGCGAAGATTACACGTCTAGTCAGTATAACTATAACTATAATTCTGCTTTTAGGTGTAACAAAATCAGAGCTGTGGAATCACCCTTTGTATGTAGCGTTTTTTGTAAAAGAGTGTTGTGAGCTCTTAGGCGAAAAATAATAATAACAATTATTGATGTATTAGTCGCCCTGCGTATTGAAGACAAGAACCAATTATAAATTTTTTTTTTTTTTGCATAAAACCACTTCTGTTCCGTTCTAGCTCCTCAACTAAGGAATGTAAACAAAAAATGTCAAACTATTAGCGGATTCAATTTTGTTTTTGCACTGCTGTATGACTTTTTACAAATATTAAATTGTTTGTTAGTTTCTTAGTTCATATACTGTGCACTTAACAATGTACTTAATAAGTATCGAATGTTTTAAGAGATTTAAAAGCAGAGCTATTTCTTCGCGTTTGAACACTTTAAAGGTGACCAGCTTCAAAAAACTTTTCATGGCAGTTTTTACTCTCTGAAGTTTGCCATTGTCTGCAGAGAGGTGACGACCGAACAGAAAATTTAATTCAATTGAAAAAATGTTCTGTGTCAGATGAAGGATTCGAACCTGGGTTCTGTGGCGTTTATTTAAATTAACGAATAAAAATAAAACCTCATACATAAAAATATATTACAAAATTGTTTTATATCTCTTTTGTGTATTCTTTATTTTATTATTTTGCATGCTTCGTCTCTCAGTAATTGCTTCTTAGCAAGCGAAAACTGATCAAACAACAACTAATACTATCAAGCAATGCAAGATCTCATAAGCTTGTTAGTCAGAAGGGCGAATAGTGAAAATGTTGTTGGTTCAACAATTGTAATCGTCAGTCTCTCCAACAAAATCAAACCAAAAGGCACTAACGCACAAGAAAACGTATAAAAAACGCCCTAATTAAAAAGCATTAAACTAAAAGACCACTCATGGTTTAATGAGACTTGTAGGATTGCAGTCAGGTCCAAAGAGGAAGCCTATCAGAATTGGCGATCCGATAAGAATGCTGATACTAAAAGACTTCGCATCGAAGCTAGGAATCGCTGTAACGCAATTTTAAAACGCAAAAAATTTCTTCGCGAAACTCGCATTAGAGAACAGGTTCTTCTCTGCCCTAAAGGAAGCTAAAACTTTTCCTCAGTTGTTAAAAGAGTTAAAAATCAAACGTCCTTGTCGATTCCAACTCTTTTAAAAAATGACCAAATCTTCACTGACTCGGTTGATAAAGCGAACCTGTTGGCTGGATTATTTGCACATAATTCCACAATCTCAGATAGCAGTCAGCCACTGCCCTTTGTCGGGACTAGTTCTTCTTCAATGAAGGAGATATATTTTCGAACGAGAGCAGTCAAAAGGTCCTTGCAAATCTTAACATAAACAAAGCCTCTGGTCCTGATGGCATACCACCAATTGTGCTTAAAACGTGTGTTTGTACACTGGCTCGGCCCTTGCGCAACCTTTTCAACATCTCATACAGGACAGGAGTATTTCCATTTTGTTGGAAGGTCGCAAATGTCCAGCCGATACCTAAATGCCACCTAGAATACCTAGATGCCACGAATCCTGCAAACTACCGACCCGTTGTGATATGTTATATGCTTTCCAAAGTTATGGAGAGCGTAATAAACTTCCACCTAATGAACTATCTGGAGCACAACGAATTGCTAAGTGACCGTCAATATGGTTTTCGTAGGACCCGGTCTACTGGTGACCTTATGGCGTTCCTTACAGAAAAATGGAACCAATGCGTTCACCTGTTCGGTGAGAGCAGGGTTGTTGCTCTTGATATTTCAAAGGCGAGTGTGGCATAAAGCACTCGTCTCTAAGCTAATTGCATACGGTGTCGGTGCTATCTTTGCTCGGTGGATCACGTGCTTTCTTAAGGACAGAACTATCCGTGTCATAATTGACGGCATTTCGTCCAGTGATCACGCCATCAACGCAGGAGTACCGCAGGGTTCAGTTCTATCGCCAACTTCGTTTTTGGTTTTTATCAACGACCTTCTGTCGTAATAATAATAATAATAATAACCCAATTCATTCGTTTGCGGACGACAGCAGCATTTGTCATTCATATTTTTTCAAAAAACGCCCGAGTTCTTTGGAGATAGAGAGTAAGAGGCAATATATGAATGACACACTTCTTAATGACTTGAAAAAATCTCCGAGTGGGGTCTTGCTAATAGAGTAGAGTTTAATGCAAACAAAACCCAGTGTTGCCTGTTAGCCCACAAGCGGATTAACTGTCTGTTTAGGTCTTAACTTTCGGTGTTGCACCGAAATTTAGTTAACCAAATGTTTACTCTGAACTTTAGGTGTTGCACCAAAAGTTCGCTATATCAAATGATCACACAAGTCAAATTTCACTGGTTGTATGAACAACGGAATAAATTTATTTTTCTACCATCTATTTATAATACATTTTCCTTAAAATAAATTATATTAAAACTATAGAAATAAGCAAAAAATGTACAAAATAATAAAACTGTAGAAATAAGCAAAAAATAAATGAATCGGTCATTTTGCCTGCCTTGCAATTCTTCAAGGCTAGACTAATGACCGCTTAGCTGTTGTTGTCCAAAGTCGTTGTTCGCTAGTGTCATTTTCCTGCCTTGCTGTTATGCAAGGCCAGGTAATGACCACTTGCGTTGTTGTAGCAAGCGTTCGCCAATATGCTGGATTGCGTTGTTGTTGTTATCGTAAAACGATGACTTATGTTGATAAGTTTGGTAGCCGGCTGGCTACTAAGACGGTACTGACTGTTTGTATTGTTGTTGTTGCGTACGTTGACTTTTGCAGCCAGCTGGATACCAACACTGTCCCTTAGCTCCCTTGAATATGAATGGTATAGATCTTTTGGAGTCAGATGCTCTTGACGTTCTGGGCATATCGATACAATCAGACCTTAGTTGGAATGATCATATTTTCCATGTGTCGAAAGAAGCTGCCAAGTGCCAAGGTTTCTTAAAACGGTGCAAGCGATACTTCACCGCATCTGATCTTCGAGTGATCTATACCTCATATAAAAGGCCAAAAATGGAGTACCATTCGCACATTTGGGCAAGAGCTTCGAGATCTTATTTGGAGCTTCTGGACCGAATTCAACGCCGTGCGATATATATGATAGGATATGAAAACATTTTATCTCCTCTCAGTTCTCTTGGGCATCGGCGCAATGTTGGTTGCCTAAGCCTTTTGTATAGGTTCTACCATGGGAAGTGTTCAAGGGAGGTATATGGCCTGACGCCACCAGTTCGTGTATTTCCTAGGTCTACTCGGGCAGCTATTCAAGCCCATACTTTTTACATGTGCCCAATAGAACCTCGCACTACCGAGATAATTTGTTTCTTAGTCGCACAGTACGATTATGGAATAATCTCCCTGTGAGCGTGTTCCCCGTCACTACTCCATCTTTCCACTCTCCAACTAACTATCACCCGTCTTCCGAATTAACGCAATGCTTTCGCATCTATAGGGGGCATCCCCTGAGCGTTGGTTAAGTTAAAAAAAAACAAAAAAAAAAGCAGCACAACTAAAATCATTATTATTAACGTTACATTTTTCGATTTATTATAAGCTATAACCTAAAAATTAATTCTTGTATTTACGAGTATTAAAGTTTCATTCATATCGTAGGGGTTTTTAAATTTTTTCTTTATAACATTTTGCCTTTTGTTTTTTAAATTACTTTATTTTATTAGAGAACGCAAAATTTAGCCATCGTTATTCGTAAAAACTGGGTGCTGACGGCCTGAATTGTTTAAAACCGGCGGCGATGAATTGATAAGGCACATGCATTAGCTCATCAGCAAAATATGGCTAGCAGAAAGCATGCCCGTTGATTGGAGCCTCAGCGTACTGTGCCCTATACTTAAGAAAGGAGACCCAACAATCTGCGCTAGTTATAGAGGTATCAGCTTTATTTCCATCGCATATAAGGTTCTCTCAAGCGTACTGTGTGAAAGATCAAAGCCAATTACGAAAACACTGATTAGACCTTATCAGTGTCGCTTTCGACCTGGAAAGTCCACCATAGACCAGATTTTAACGCTACGACAAATCCTGGAGAAAACCCACGAAAATCAAATTGACACACACCATCTCTTTGTCGATTTTAAAGCTGCGTTCAATAGCCCGAGAGGGGATTGCCTATACGCAACAATGTCTGAGTTCGGTATACCTGCAAAGTTGAGCAACACACGCAGCTCCGTCAAGGTAGGAAATGACCTCTCCGAAACCTTCAATAAGGAAAGAGGTTTCAGGCAAGGCGATCCACTGTCTTGCGATCTCTTCAACATCATCATGGAGGGGATCGTACGAAAGGCCGGTGTGCATCGTAATGGCACCATTTTCTAAGAAGGTGTCCAGCTCCTGATATTGATATTGTCGGCAGAACCAAGAGAGATGTTACCGCTGCTTTCGCCGCTATCGAAAAGGAATCAGCCAAAGTGGGTTTGACGATAAATGAGGGTAAAACAAAGTATATGTTGTCTACAAACAAGGGAGCGCGGCATCTAGACTCCCACGTTTCATCTGGCAGCTATAACTTTGAAGTAGTCAAGGAGTTCGTATGCCTTGGCACCGCCATTAATAATAACAACGAAATCAGCCTGGAGATAAAGCGAAGAACAATAATTGCTAATAGGTGCTACTACGGGCTCAGTAAGCAACTAAGTTCCAGAGCCCTCTCTCGATCGACAAAACTAACACTCTACAAGACGCTCGTTCTACCTGTGATGCTTTATGGCGCTGAGGCATGGGTAGTTCGCAAACTGACGCAGCCGCTCTGGGGGTGTTCGAGAGAAAAGTTCTTCGCAAAATCTTCGGTCCTGTTCGAGTCGGCGATGACTATCGCATCCGAATGAACCACGAGCTTTATGAGCTCTACGGAGACATTGACGTAGTTCGGCGTATAACTGTGCAGCGACTACGCTGGCTGGGTCATGTCCATCGTATGGACGACGAAGCTCCAGCGAAAAGGTGCTCGAGATGAGGGTCGCTGGTCAACGACGACGAGGGAGACCATGCCTCCGATGGATGTACCAGGTTGAGGAAGTCCTAACCGCACTTGGTGTATCCGATTGGAGAAGGCGCGCGCAAAGCAGAGGGGCCTGGCGAGAGCTGATGAGATCGGCCGAAACCCGGACACGGGTTGCTTACGGCCACCTAAGTAAGTAAGTAAGTATTCCTAAAAACCGCTAACTAGTTGTTTTACAAGGATTTTTCTTAAAAAAATTATTTGCAGAAAAAAGCAAATAACTTTCTTCAAAATAGTTTGTTATAAAAGATATTATATAAATATAGTTTATTTGATACACTCATAAAGGATTAAAAACGAATAAACAAAAATGTATTTAGCTAATAAGACCAAGACCAAGAAAACACCACAAGAAAAAGTAGTGAAGGTTATTTTGTCTTCAATACTGTATACCTAACCTAAGGTTATCAGTATTGAAACTAAGGTTGAAACCTAAGGTATACAATACCTAAAGTTATCTTCCTTCAATACTGTAATTCCATCAACATTTTTTGATTTTTTATAATATTTTCACCGCATATTCATATGCAATGTATTAATCAGACAAATCGACTATCATCATTTATTTATCTCAATTTGTACAAATTAAGGACAACAGCTTACATTTTGAACTCTTTGGGTTTGTTTTTAAGCCACAAGTTTTGCCAAAAAATTATGGATCATCAAATCCTGAAATTGCAAATTGTTTGCAAAAGGGAGGAGCGACATAAGCTGCATTCCCGTGGAACAGATGAAATATCAGTGAAACAGTCTTAGTTCGACTTTATTTCAATTTGGCACCATTGGCAATGAAGTGTCAAAATACGGTTGCGAGCAGTGAGACGAAACTCGAATAAGAGTAATTTAGATTTGCCAACTATGTTCGTTTTGAAAAAAATGCTTTTAACTTGGCAGCATTTTAAGATCAGATATAGAGCCAGGGAAAGAGCTGGTTCTTAATTTTTGTTTATGCATTATGAATAAATTAGAGCCACGCTTTAGATCAATGACTACGAGAATGCAGGTATAGTGTTCCCATTAAAGACAAAGAAAAACTACAAAGAAAACTATACACTTTTCCATCCACCGCTAAGCAGTCTGCAGTTTTAAGCATGGTCACCTTAATTATTTTCATTAATTGCACTTTATATTAAAAAATTTTTTTCTCTATTTGATTGTGAAACTTGTATAGGTAACATTCTTTTCATTTTGGCACTATGTATGTTTCATATCATTGTTATAAAACGCAATTGTAAAATCCTATTTCAATTCTTGTGTCAACTTTTACAAACCTATATTTTTCCAAAATTTCAAAATAAACTTTAAGCCTAAATTAATAATTTTTCTTGTTTTATTGTCACATGTTGCGTGCTGCCTTTTTAGTTTGTTCACCTGAAACGGAGGGAAGGGGTAATGATGGTTTTTTTTGCCTGCAAAACAAATTTTTTCTTACCTGCTGCTTATGGTCTACACACCTTAAAAACCTCTTCCCTCGTCTGCCACCAGAGGTCCATTCCAGAAAAGGAAATTCCTGTAAAAAAAACAATGATTAAACAAATTAAATTAAATAAAATTAAGAAAATAATATACTAACCTGCATCCGCCAGTCCGTCCATTTTATTTATTTAATGAAGGAAGTGACAGTTCAGATCCGTCGATAAAGCAGTTCAGGTATGGTGAGGAAGGAATTTTAGAGGGAATGAATGGTGAAAATTAAAGGGTGTTGTACAGGATGAAAAAAATCATAACAGGGGGAATATAACTTGAGGGTATGCGAGAAGTGACAGACAGTGGATTCGGGCGCAATACGAAGGCTGGTTGAGGAAAAGGATCATGCAGAAGGGATGTCATTATGAGATCATAAAAGAGTTGGGGATAAGATTGCTTCCGGGAAAACCAGAACAAGGTAAGTATAGTAGTAGGGGGAGTTTAAAAAAATTTCACAAAGAGGAAAAATAAAAGAACTTAACTTAATAAACCCATACGAAGGATAGCCATCTTGATGCGATGTAGAGGCTTAGGTTGCAATGACGCAATGGGCTATGACGACGGGAGAGTCAGCTTCTGGTCAGGCCACCCATATCGTACAGGCCATTGTATAGCAATGAACTAGGAGCTATCCCCCCTTAAATCCGGGGTCTAGGGATGGGTCCCAACGAGTAGTTTGCAGCCAAGGGGTATAATGTGCTGTAGTCTAGCGTATCCCCTCTCTGACCTGGCCGACTCTGAGAGAAACACTGGCCTTACCATAGTATTGGGGCTCGCCATGGTGGACCTTGTATTTGCCCTTCAACCTCATAGCCTTCTGCGCTGCTCAGGCGGCAAAGTTGGCGTAAGAAAAAGATGATAATAAGCAACAAAGAAAAAACACAAAAAATACCTGTAGTGCTAGGTGGAAGCACAGAAGAAGAGTTGCTTGAGTATCAGCCATAGTGCTCCTGCGCTGCCCAGTCAACCATCCACTTCCTTTGGGGTCACCGGTAGTAGCTCCAGTACATCAACATGCTATCCCTCTGGGGTCATCTGTAGTGGCTCTGGAAACCTCTTTATAAGTCCCCGGAGCGGTCACGACGGCTAGGTGCCAGAAGGATGTCTTCGTTTTTGGCCGGACTACCAGGAATGCGGGGGCTGGTACTGTTCATATCCGCAGCGAGGAGGATAGGAAAAGGTTCCAGGCTGCGGTCACCGAGTACCTTGGGCAAAAGGCTGCTCAAACTGCTACCGTAGCTTCTTCAAAACGCTCTTTCGGGACAAGGGTGATAGTGTATCGAAGAGAGCAAAGGTTGGCACTAAGCCGGTCGCAGACGAAGGACCTACCTCTAGTAATCGGGCCTACACTGAAGTGGCTAGGGAACACCTGCAGGTTGCGCTGGTCGATGCGAACTCCAGCAGTCATAAGCGGATTTCAGAGGAGTGGGGCAATATCGAGGCCAAGTTGTTGGAGATGGTCACTGAGCTCCTTCTCAACAACAAGAACGGTACTCTCCCCTCCTTTGAATCCGCGGAGACTGTAAGAGGATTCAGGGTAATGAAGTACCAGGACCAGTTCTCCAATGAATTCCTGAGTGAATGTGTTTCTATGGCTTAAGCCTTAAGCTAGTCCCAGCGAAGGACATTCCAAAGAGACCACGTGCTCGTATTTGGTTGCCCAAAATTAATCTGGAGAATGATCGACTTTTTGAGATTCTCCAACTCCACAATCCCAATATTCCTATGAACGACTGGGTGGTCATCAAGAAAGAGGACCCCCAGGAGAATAGCATGACCTTCCTGCTGCTCATTACCGAGGAGTGCCTGGGTGCACTCGAGGCGATGGACAACTGCCTTAGGTTTGGCATACGGCATGCCAAGCTAAAAATATTCAAGGGACACTCGGCAGAGGAGGAACCGGGCGTTGACAAGATTCTCGGCACGCTAAGCCTTGAGGAACCTGCACCAGTTCTATCACAACAACCAACCACAGATGCTTTAAGTTGTCCAGATTAATCTGCAGCACTCTAGGTGTGCTACGGACAATCTGGCCAATCTCATGGGGGAGGATGGCATCGACGTATGCATCATTCAGGAACTCTACCGTAATGGGGTTCCGCAACAACCAATTTAACGTCTTCTGCAAAAGGACTGCAGGTTAACCAAGAACTTGCATTGTAGCAAAAAAACATATAAATTTATTTTTACTCCCTAACCTTAGTTCTCCTGACCTGACAGTCGTTAGGCTTGAAGGGGCAAGTGCAGACATTCACCTGGCCGCAGTGTATATTAGACCGTATTACAAAAACTAACCTATATATGACCCCGCCTCAATCGTTAGACATTTAAAAGACATTTTCAAAAAAATTGTTTTTTTATGGAGCTTTTTTCTTTACGTGTGTACTTGTTGATTTTTTATCAATTTGTTTTGGTTTTTGTTCTCGAATCTTTTTTTTGCGAATATTCACTCACCTTATTTCAATTCCAACTATATTATGAAATTCTAAAAATGTCAAATAATTAAAGCTCACAAAAAACTAATAAAACCATGGAAACAAATGATATAGATAAAATTTATCGATTTATTTGGCGCAGTTCTGACCCATTTTATCTCAAAAATAACACTTTGAAAATGTTCGTCACCACATATTCGACTTTTTATTAATTTTCTAAATCTTTACGGGACTCAAGCTGTATGTAGCGCTTGAAACTGTCAAGCTTCGAGAAAATGTACCTCAAACGGTTTTCGTCAGTGACTGCTGTGACTTGTGCACAATTTGGACGTAACGCTCGGTGTTTTGCGAGTGACAAGGATAATCTGTTAAAACATAACATGGTATATACGATTTGATATATGACGTCAATATTACGTCATTTATTTCATAAAATTAATGTCTACTATAATGCTCACCTGGAATTTTAAAAATGTCATCCGAGTACTGCAGATCAGTCAACTGCTCTTGAGTAAAAAACTGAAGACATGGTGGCTCAGTGATCTGAAATTTGGCCCAATCGATAATTTCAGTGTATGTTGTGCTGCTATATTGGATAGAGGGCTGGTGGTTGGCTCCACGAAATTGCCGAATACGACCTGTTAGGTTTGAGCTGGCTTCCGAAATTTTGCTATATCCATCTGCACGCACCGATGCATCCGGATTAGTAATCATCGACAGTAGTTTATTTTCATGGTGAAAAAATATGGGTTGTTGTCGATGGTCGGTTTAATGGATACCTTAACGTAATTCGGCAAATCGCAAATCCATGAAATGTATTTGAACACATTGCGGCTACAATGAATGGCTAGAGGTTGACTTTTAACTAAAAACCAAAATGGCGCATACACTCTGACGACAAAAATACTTTCAGGAGCAGTTGAATGCGAAAACAAATATATGATGCGATGACAACAATACCGACTGCTTGGAAAAATAAGTTGGTTTTATTTGACTGACATTGCCTCAACGAAAAATGTTAATATTTATTAAAAAAAACTGCGACAGTTTTCTTAATGTCTCGAACAGGGGATCTACACAATACAACGTATGAGTATGAGGTGACGAACATTTTCAAAGTGTTATTTTTGGGATAAAATGGGTCGGAACTGTGCCAAAAATAAATTTTATTGGTATCATTTGTTCCCATGGTCTTAATTTTTTTTATGAGCTTTAATTATTTGATATTTTAAGAATTTCATTATATAGTAAGAACTGAGATATGGTTGGTGAATATTCTCAAAGAAAAGATTCTAGAAAAGAAATCACAGAAAAAATTTACAAAAAAGCAACAAGTACACATATAAAAAATTTGAAGAATCGGACAGGAAACATAAAAGATAAAACAAAAAAAACGAAAGAAGCACCATTGGAAAAATTTAAAAAAAAATTTTTTTTGAAAACGTCATTTAAATGTCTAGCGATTGAGGCGGGGTCAAATATAGGTTTACTTTTCTGCCATACAAGGTGATATGGTCTAATGTATAGGCTATGCGTCAAATCGCCCAAGTTACCATCGCCCAAAAGTTCGAAAATGAACAATCGAAAAATTCAGCCGATTTTTTGGGCGATTGTTCATTTCGGGTTTGGGCGATTGTGCGTTTTGTTTTTTGGGCGATTGTTCATAATGAATGATCGCCCAAATTTTGCAAAATGTATAATCGCCCAACTTTACTTTTTGGGCGATTGTTCATTTTGCATAAATTGTGCTCCATTGTACAATTTGAGAGAGAGTGGTAACTGTTTTCATGAAATAATTTTTTGGGCGATTATTCATTTTGCTTAATTTGCGACCAACAATGTTTTACAAATAACTTAACGGTTGTTGTAGTGTGATTTTTCTATGTTCGGCAGTGAAATTATCATTGCAAGTTTAGTAGTTTAGAAGTAAGACGTGTTATTGAAAAATGAATAGTTTGGCTTATGAGTTTATACAAGGTAAAAAAAACAAAAGTGTTCTTCTGTATGTTATTGAAGAAAAACAAATTTATAAATAAAATCAAAAACAACCAAAACAACATATTATGTGTGTCATCATCGTGATTGTTATGCCAGATTAGAATTGTCTTCAGATGGTATTTGCTCGAAACCAAAAAAGGCACAAAATGATCATAATCATGGTTCACAAGAACATATCTATAAGGAAATGAAATGCATTAATGAAGTTCGAACAGATTGTTTAACAGTATCAGGAGTATTGGGACATCCCAAGGCAATGAGCGGTATACGTACTGCATTCAAAAGAGCTGTAGAGAAGTAAGTTTTTGCAATCACAATTATTTCGTCCGTAAGCTATTAAGTAATTTAATATTCTCCAATTTCTGTAGAGATGAAGAGGCTTCTCAATTTCTTAATTACAATAAAATGAAACGTAGCCTACAAAAGTTAACAAACAGAGTTTTTGTTAAATCACCTAAATCAGCAATAGAAGTTGTTGAAGTATTTCAAACGGAGAATATATGGAAGCAATTTGGGATCAGCAAGAACAAGGAAGCTTTTCCGTTCTTTAAAGCCTGCATCCAAGAGGAAGATTTTTCATATTGTATTTTTTCGTCTGAAAAAATAATAAATATTATAAAAGAATACATACCACCTACTAAACGAGTGTACTTAGTGGATGGTACTTTCCAAATAGTTCCTCTAGGATGCTTTAAGCAACTTATAATCATATACTGCAACTATTTTGATGAGAAGGTAAGTTAAATGTTATTTTTGTTGCAACTTTTGTCTTCCCGGCGGACAAAATTCCAAAATTGGACCCTAATATACAAATCGGGATTATGACCCTTGCTCTTTTGTTCGGATCTGTGGCTCTGCGTAAAATGGCCCCAAAACGAAAAATGAAAAAAGGCACCAACATTTGGTATTAAGTGCA
Organism: Coremacera marginata; assembly: GCA_914767935.1. Taxonomy (NCBI): domain Eukaryota; kingdom Metazoa; phylum Arthropoda; class Insecta; order Diptera; family Sciomyzidae; genus Coremacera; species Coremacera marginata. Next base: position 104,399,815 of record OU612045.1, read on the forward strand.
ACAACACGCAAAATGTGGGCCAATTGTTTTCTTTTTTTATGACTATTTTTCCCTTTTCGGTGAGGGGATGTTTTTCATAATAAAATTATACCCCATATATATATTTTTTTTTGGTATACATATAGTGTTTTTTTTAATTATTTGCCCTTCTACGGAATATTGGTTTCAGCATTTTGTACAAGGGCAAATAATTTTTCACATAATCGTGTAGGTGAATAACACACCTACAATGTAAAATTTGACAAAAACTATTGTGGCCTTTTTGCATTTCAGTTTGGCGCCAAATTTCAATTATGTGGTGGGGCAATATTTCATATTGACGAAAGATCCCAAGTTTGGGGCCATTTTTCATTTCTAGATTCGGGGCCATTTTTCCTGGGACCATTTTGCGCAGAGCCAGATACCTTCTTAAACTTACATTATTTACGACCTCAACAGAGAAGCAGCAGCACTATAATTTCTTGTTTTACTGTTCTTAGATATTTACATTTATGTTTATTTTAATGGATTAAAAAAACACAAAAGCATATACGCATCTGTTTCAATATATTGACGCAAATATTTTCAAGTTAGAGGCAAGTGAATTTATAACTGATTATGAAGTTGCTTTAAAAAATGGCCTGAAGGCAATATATCCGGTGGCAAATTATCAAAACTGCTGGTTCCATTATTGACAGGCCCTTCGTCTAAACCTTACAACGAAGCACAAAAAACTGGCTGGAATAATTAGAAGCAACAAAAGTGCATCAATGTTTTTACACAAACTTATGGCTATGGCCTTGTTGCCACATTATTGCATGGAATCAACCTTCATTACTCTTAAACTTCAGATCAGAACGGCTTTTCCAAACGATGAATTCGAAAGTTTTATGAATTACTACGAGAAGTTATGGATGAAAAAGGTATGTGTGTTTTTTATGTTAAAATATTTTTCCCTTATAAGGAACTGCTCCGGAATGAGCCGGAACGCGCCAAAACGCACCGCAACGCGCCGGAGCGCGCCGAAACACGCCGGTGCGCGCTGAAACGAGCCGGAGTGCGCCGAACTACACCAAAGCGCGTCAAGCACCACAAGCCCTAACAAACACTATTTTTTTATATACACAATTTTTACATACACGATTAATTTTATTATTCCAGGTTGGACCACGTAATTTTTCTGTATATAAAAAGGTCACAAGAACAACGTCCGACATTGAAGCCTACAATGGTGTCCTTGGACGTATGATTTCTAAAAAAGGCAATTTTTATAAATTTGTCAGAGTGCTTCAGGACGAAGAATTAATGAAAAGTCGCGATTTCAAGATGCTTATAGAAAGTGGTGGCGCTGCTGGAGCAAAGAAGCGAAAGTCCTCAGCGATTCAAAGAAATAAAAGTATACTGGAGTCTTCAGAGCTGCTCGAAAAGGGAAATATAACAGCAATGCGTTTTTTGGATCGTATGGTTTATCCAAAGAATAATATTTGCACGGATATGGAACCATATGATGATATTCTTGAGGACTTTCCTGAAGATGAAATTGATGAGGAAGATACAGAGGAAGCTCAACTACAAAACAATGAGCACGATCCAAACGTTTGCATTATATGTGTAGATATTCGTCCAAATATTGTGTTGTTGCCCTGCAAACACCTTCATATTTGCAGTGCCTGCAATTTGAAATTGCAAGCGCAGAGTATTGCAGAAGGTAATAACTCGTATTTATGTCCTGTTTGTCGCCATGACGTTGTCGATAGTATGCAGATATATACAGTATATACAGTACATTACATTATGCACAATCGCCCAAATTTTTTTGGGCGATTGGTCATTTTTGGGCTTGGGCGATGGTAACTTGGGCGATTATTCGCATAGCCTAATGTATATGGCTCATGATAAGGACGCCCCGCCAGATGAAGTAAAATTTCTGGTGGAGAAGGCAGCGACACACAACAACACACTCCTGATGGGCTGTGACGCCAACGCAAGGCACACGCTTTGGGCAGCTCGTGCAACATTATTAGAGGTGAGTCATTATTTGATTTTATTATTAACTCTCATCTTAACATTTGTAATCTGGGAATGCACCTACCTTTACATTTCCAAGCACTGATAACTTTAGTGGTTGGGAGGAAGTGCTCGACATAACACTTCTTTCCAATAACGAATCTCTTCGTGTGGTAAATTGGAGAGTATCCGATAAAAGATTCTTTTTGGATCACAATTGGATCCTCTTCGACTTGAACTTGCATGTAGAGGCTCCACAACCTTTTCGTAACCCCATACACACAAACTGGGCTAAATTTGCCAGTGTGGCACGCCCAAAAATTCTGAAACTAGCCAACACCCATAAATCAACGGCGGAGGAACTAAATTCTTCCGCTAAGGCCCTCGAGAAGGCCATGCAGGTTGCCTTTAGTCGCTTTTAGTCCTATAAGTAGAAATCTTTTCCTCCGTGGGAGAGTAAAGATCTCTCTGACTTAAGAAAAAACATCAGAAGAACATTTAAAAAATGCCACAGATTGATCATCTGGAAAACGTATAAGGAAGTCCTAAGTACTTACAAGAAAGCTATCCGTGACTATAAAGGCTATAAAGTGACGATAAAGCGATCTTGGGAAGAATACATCCAATCAAATGATAAGGATTCGGCAAGACTGAGCTGGATCCTATCTAAGGTGCACCCCAGCCCTTCCTTTGTAAAAAAGAGGATGGCACGTGGACGGAATTCACGGAGGAGTCATTGGAACTTCCGGAGGAGTCATTGGATAAAGGTAAACTTTATCCCGAAAGTTAGGAGGAGGGGCCATGATCCGCTAAGGACTTCAGACCTATTAGTCTCTCATCGTTCGTTCTAAAAACATTAGTGAGGCTTTTAGATTTAAATCTAAGGGACACTCTCTGCAGAACCGCCACCGCCTACCTCAAAGGCAGATCGACGGAAACGGCTCTGCATGAGGTTATTACAAACATTGAGAGATCTCTCTACCTCAAACAATACACTGTTGCTGTCTTTCTTGATATTGAAGGAGGTTTTAACAACATTCATACTATGGCCATACACGACTCTCTCACAGAAATAGGTGTGGAATCACCTGTAAGGAACTGGATTGTATCGATGCTTAGCTCTAGAATTATCCAAGCGGACCTTGGAAACAGCCAACTTACTAGATTCGTACTAAGGGGTGCACCTCAAGGAGGGGTGATATCTCCCCTTCTCTGGCTCATAGCTATGAACGGAGTGCTGAATTTACTTAACAACAGTGAAATCAAAGTGGTAGCATACGCGGATGATGTAGTTGTAATGGCATCGGGTCTGTTTCCCTCTGTTATCAGCGAAATTATAGAGGGAGCTTTGGACAAACTCAGTCACTGGGCTGCCGGGTGCGGCTCAGGAGTAAATAGTAGCAAAACAGAACTGATGCTCTTTACTACAAAAACCAAAGTGCAGCACTTTAACCTACGGCGATTAAACGGTCAAACACTTTCACTATCCAGCAGCGCTCAGTATCTGGGAGTCACATTGGATTCGAAACTCAGCTGGAAAACAAACATTGAGCATAGGGCTAATAAAGCCTGCATAGCCTTCTACTCCTGCAAGAAAACATTTGGCAAGAGATGGGGACTCAAGCCAAAAATACTCTTATGGCTTTACACCGCAGTAGTGCATCCTACCTGGAAACTATCCAGGGTTCAGCGTTCTGCATGTATAGGCGTCACGGGAGGAATTCGGTCATGACCAACGGACGCACTGAACGTTTGAACCCACCTACTACCAATAGCCCTTTACATTAAACTAAGTGCATCCAAAAGTGCAATCAGACTAAAGGAGTCTAATAGCTGGAGATATAAACTTTATGGACACGGGAAAATCCTTAGTTTATTACCTTCAGGCCAGGCAAACAGCAACACGGACTACGAAATTCCCAACCTTGACTTCACTAAAACATTTACTAGCAAGTACCCGACCCAAGCAGAATGGCGCTGTGGAGGTCCGGATGCTGTTTATGACGTCACCTTCTACACCGATGGGTCCAAGATGGGTTGTGGAGTTGGAGCGTGTATATATTCAGAAAAACTGGAAGTATCCAGCTCCTTCCGCCCTCCGGACTCAGCCAGTGTCTTCCAGGTGGAACTTTTAGCGATAAGAGAAGCTTGTCGGACAATAAGATGTGCCAACACTAACAACCTAACCGCAGCACCCTGTCGGAAAGCAAGGCTGCTATTAGAGCATTAGATGCAGTAAGATCCAACTACAAGCTTGTAAGGCAGTGTAAGGAGGAACTAGCCCGACTAAGTCGGCGGCTTGACATTACTATAATCTGGGTTCCCGGCCACAGGAACATTTATGGTAATGAAAAGGCGGACGAATTGCCCAGGTTGGGATCTTCCCTCGATGCTTTAATAGCGGAACGAGTTTCAGTTCCACTGAATGCAGTAAAGGGAGGGGTGCTCTCGCACTACCTTGACATAGCTAATCGCAGATGGAGTAGTTTGACAACCTGTACAACAGCAAGAAAAATGTGGCCCTCATACAACCAAGAGAAAACTCGTCAACTGCTAACAAGATCCCGACCTGATATAGCAAGAGTCAAGGCAATCAGCACGGGGCATTGGTGCATTGGCGTGCATGCAGAAAGAATCGGATTACCCTTTAACCCCCACTGTCGCAGCTGCAACGACCCTAACGAAAGGGAAACATTACCTCATTTTCTATGTGCTTGCCCTGCATTGGCAAGATGTAGATTAAGCACACTGGGGAAACCCTTCTTCGCCAACCTATAGGAACTTTCAACTCTAAAAATTAACGACCTTTTTGTATTCCTAAACAGAACTGGATGGCTATAACGGATACACCTTAGCCTTCCTACGTCACATACCAACCAACTTAATAAAAATAAAAAGGCTCCAAGAGAGACAAGGGATATATGTAGGAGTACGGAGTAGGAGTAAGTATATAGGGTGTTGATGATGGAAGAGAGAAGAAAACTATAAGTCACAGGAATAAAAAGTCCAGTTCATGCAAATTTTTCGTGAGGTTTCGCTCGGTCAAGAAAACTTATAGAGTTTAATATGGTGCAAAGTTTCGTTTCAAATAGGTGTCAAAAGTGAAGTGCCGAATGATATTTAAGATATATATATAAAAACAAAAATAAAAAAAAATTAAAATTAAGTGCAAAGATCGGAATGAGGACAAAATTTACAGTGCAAAACGAAAGAAGAAGCTGCAGCACCGAGCGAGAAACTCACGGAAAATTTTCATAAGGAGTTAATAGAGAAAAGCTGGTAAGAATTTTCGAGATTTTCTTTTTTGTTTTTTTTTTTGTTTGAAATTAAATCTATTGGGGCCTTACTGACGAGACTAGGATTCGAGGAAAAAGCGACATTACAATAAGCCCTAAGTGGAATCGGAAAATATGTAGGTGATATGAAAAAAAATCTTACAGTTTCACTCCACAGTGTGGCTGACCGGAATCCAAGGACCTTTGGGACAGTCATCGAGGATCCGTCTGAAGCAGATAAGTCGGTCACAATTTTATTTTTCTTATATTTGTTAAGCTACTACTAAGAATGAAACGAAATAGTAGTAGATAAGTTCTAAGGAACACCCTTTCGCGGAGCATTAATATAGGCAATAGTTATAAAAAAAACCACCAAGTATATGCATTCAGCAAATAACCAATGTAGCTGAATAGGCCAGGGGCTCCCAAACGTGAAAAACTGTGAGTGACGGATTGAAAACTAGTAAAATACGCCAAAATTAAAAAATATTCGAAAAATCAGACAAAATTATTGTGCAAATGGAAAAATGGTCGCGCTAGACCAAAAATAGTCGCCGTCAAAAATGGCTACGGAAAATTAGCCAAAATGGTGGCCTATATATATATGTGTCCAAAACAATTTTAATATGGCAGAAAATTTTGAAGTAATGCTATATTTTTATATTTCTCACTTTAATTAATCTAATTTAAATTAAATATTTTTTTTTTGTTAATTTAAAATTCCAGAATCTTTTTTTTTTAGTTTAAGTTTTTTTCATAGGTTTTTTTTGTTCATATGTTAATCTCATATATGTTAGCATTATGTTGTTCAACAAAAAATTTAAAAAAGTTTATCTCCATATTGGCTCAACATCATCGAGAAAAAAAAAATTAAAACAAAATCCAAATTCGGTAAAATTTTAAATTTATGAGGTCCTTTGATTTTTGTTATTGATGAGTTTCTAATTTTTTTATTTACAAGAAAATACGCCTAAGCGAGCTCCTTTAGGTAAGAAATTTCAATAAAAAAAATTCTAATTAATAATTGAAACCAATCTTTATTGTAAAAAAGGCCCATAATTTCCTGATGTTCCAAATTACGATTTTGGAAAAGAAAAATACAAAATTTTACATATTTTAAAAAAATTTAATTTATAAATATATGTTTTTTTTTTTTGTTTAATTAGCCATTTTAAAATCGTTAATGTAATATCTAGCATAAATATAATCCGCCATTTTTAAAATCCTAAATGAATTGCCTAATTATACGTGCATATGAATTAGTCAATATATATATATATATTAGGCCGGGCCGATTTGTGGGGAGGCAAAAAAATCGCCCATTGCTCTGTGAAAATCGTATTCTAGGGATCAAAATAAGAAACTTTGCCGAAGGAACCATACCTCTAAAACGAATTCTGATGTCCCCCAATTTGGGTCGAGCTTTTGGGTAGGGGCAAATTTTGAAAAATCCCACTTTGACCCATTTAGAGTGCTCCAATCGAGTCCAAATGTATGACCGACCCCCACTAACTTTAGAGGCCCGACCCACCCATGCCAGTGGCACACCCCCTGGAACCCCCTGGGGGTTCCCCATACAAACATTTCAAAAAATCGCCAGTTTTGGCACTTTACATGAAAAAATCAGCGAAATGCCTATGTTTTTTTCTTTTTGGAGTTTTTTTTCTCTTTAGAAATTTATTCAACCCTTTTTAAAAATGAAGGTATCACTGTGACACAATTGCAAATCGGAAAATTGCTTGTGTGCGTTTTTTAAGGCACCACAAGACACAGCTGCATGTCGTAAACTTACTTGTGTAGTTTTTTTATAGCACCTACTTAAGAAATTAAGGTTGTTTTTACAACCCTTTTTGTGGGTATTTTATGGCACCTTCTTAAGAAATGCGCGTTTTATGCAACCATTTTAACAATTAAGGTATCACTGGAATGCACCGCAACCCTTTTAAAAAATTAAGGTATCACTGTGACACAACTGCAGATCCTAAAATTGCTTGTGTGCGTTTTTAAGCCACCACAAGACACATCAGGTAGAATTGAAATTACCATTTCATTCTTATTACCTCGTCTCGTAGACCATATATACCGCAACAGGTTTTGTGAATGCATTAAGTCGTTGTGAAGAACTCAAAGTGTGAAGTGCTAATTTCTGATAAAAAAATATTTAAAAAAAAAATAATAAGTGAAGTTGACCATTCCAAATCAAAAAGTTTACAATGAATCCACCATCCTCTACACCGCAAGATGAAGCAACAACAACCATCGAAAACCCAATGAGTCATATACCCAAGCACGATGTTACTATTTTTAGTGTGTCTAATGATTTGACTGATCTTAATTTACCAACCCATCTGGATATCTTGAGATATTATTTTTACTTAAGCGAACGTGCTAAAACAGAACAAAAAAGTTTTCCCATAAATCATTCACTATTCAAGTACAAGATAAGTTGAATGGAATTTGGTAAAAACTGGGTATGGAAATAATGCTGAAAAAAAGTGTATTTAATAAATTGAATAAATTGCTTGACAAGTATCAAGAGCAACTCAAGAGAAGAAACAAAACCCAACAATTTACAGAGTTGAATTTTCCAGAAAAAAATTGAATTTTCCACCGATTCGAAGTACTTATACGACATGTCCCATGCAATTTCTAGCGGCGTGGTTTCGGTGGATCTGGCAAACATCAATCCAGGGAAAATTGTACATTCTCGGTGGCTCACCAAGGCCGCTAGATTATTACGATTATATGTAACAACGGAAAATCCAGATGTGAATTTAAGAATTCTGGTTGAATTTATAATTAAATGTTATGTGCCAATGTACTTCAATATCAAGTATTACAGCTCTGTCGTGTACGGCAGTGCATTATTTTTCAACTTCATTAGTTGGTCACGATTTCTACAACCTCGTTTACGCAAAATTGTCAATCAAGTAATTACAGATAATTCATATTATGCGCATTCGGAAAATATCTTGTTATCAATGTTGTTTGATGATAGCAAAGAAAAACGCGACTGTGCTATCAACATAATTCTACGCTATCGAACAGATGTTGACGACCTAACGCAACTTAGAGCTTATAAAAAACCAGATATAAAGTTTAATTGCACAAGTTACACGGAAATGATCAATATGAACGACATAAATGACGTATTTGAACCACCATTCACGCGAAGCATTCCGTACGATACATTGAAAGAATATTTAAATCCAGATGATCCACCGTTTAATGATCCAAAAATTGCATCACACCTACAAGGAACGGAACGACATGTTCTATTCCTAGCTAGAGTTTCCAAACGGGTTATACCGGAAAATGTAGAGGCTGTTATGGCGACGACATTAGAGAGCCGTGCGAAATTGCCCAGACTTGAAAGTAAAAAAGACTTCAAACAATAATTTTGTTAGTTTCTTTTCTATAACTAACTTAAATTAATTTTTTCATTTACATATGTTCTGACTAAATAAATTTCAAAAGAGAAAAAATAGATATTATTATAAAAAATAATAAATATTATTATAAATAAATAAATTAAAATAAAGAAAAAACATAGCCATTTCGCTGATTTTTTCATGTAAAGTGCCAAAACTGGTGATTTTTTGAAATGTTTGTCTGGGGAACCCCACAGGGGGTTCCAGGGGATGTGCCACTGGCATGGGTCGGTCATACATTTGGACTCGATTGGAGCACTCTAAATGGGTCAAAGTGGGATTTTTCAAAATTTGCCCCTACCCAAAAGTTCGACCCAAATTGGGGGTAAGAATTCGTTTTAGAGGTATGGTTCCTTCGGCAAAGTTTCTTATTTTGATCCCTAGAATACGATTTTTACAGAGCATTGAGCGATTTTTAAATCGACCCGCCCTAATATATATAAATATTTTTTTTTTGGTTCAATTTTTATCCATTTTTATATAAAAACTTTTATTCTTTCTGTATAATTGCTTTGTTTATAATTTATATTGCTCTTAATTTAATAATTTTTTTTCCGGTGAAATGGTAAATTGTCATTACATTTTTAATTATAAACATATAGTTTTCTGATTTTTTGATTTTTTTACATATTTAAATACAATTTTTTTTTGTCATAATTTTTTTTTTGCGTAAACATACACGAGAAAAAAAAATTATCTTAGAACTAGCTCTTAAAGATAACGAACGACGAAGGAAAATGGCCATTTCAGAACTTGAAAGGACTTTGTCCGAGCTTCTTATGATCAATTGTGTTGTGTGTGTTGTGAAATGTTTGAACACAAATGCTCGAGAACTGGACCTACATGTTTTATGCCGACTCCGAACGGCTTATTTTCTCAAGAAGCTTTTCATGGCAGTATTTAGTCTCTGAGGTTTGCCATTGTCTGCAGAGAGGTGACGGCCGAACAGAAAAATTAATTCAATTGAAAAACTTCCTGTGTCAGATGGAGATTCAAGCCTGGGTTCTCTGGCGTATGAGCCACACACTCTACCCACTACGCCACGGCCGCCACTTAAAGATGTAAATTCTACTGCACAACGATAATAATTTTTAAAAAATCCTTTGTTACACGATATATACGGTTTCTGGAAAAAGAAAAATAAGGAAAACAGTATTAGTTTTGTTTTATAAATACATATGTAAACATAAAAAAAATAGGGTTTGCTAAAAATTATTTGTTTTGGGGAGTAAATACAGGGGCGTTTCTAAGGGGGTGTAACCAGGTGACATGGATGTCTAAAGGCGATTTTGTTCGCTGGGTTTTTTTACGGGGTCATCTAAACAAAGTATAAAATGGATAACTAAGGTTGAGTGGGCGCACAGGAGGATGAACATCTCCTCGTTCTCTTCGGTTTTTGATGTTGTTAGAGTCGCGAATTTTAGGGATTTTTGGTTAATATATTTTTTTTTGGTTTACTTTTGTTTTGTTTTGGTTCTGGCGATTTTTTTTTTATAAATAGTTAGTTTATGTGCTTACGTTTACTTACAATTTCTCTTTTGATTTCAATTTTAGTTTTTTTTTTAAGTTTCTTTTCTTTTTGCTTCCGGGGCAAGCCGCGGAAAAATCAACGTTGAAAAAAAGATATTAACAAAAATAGTTCTAAGAGTTAGTTGTTTAAACTGAAACCGTGTTTCGGGCAATGATGCCGATGTCTGTCGCTTCAGAAAAACGATCGTTTTCGTCGCTTTGAATACTCAAAAGATATGTTAGAAGTAAAACTAGAGGGAGGAGGCTCAGTAGTCTAGCTCTCCTAAGTGTTCACAGGGTTGTGGAAGTGAAAGCAGAAGAAAATTAAAGTTCAATTGCTGAAAAAAAGTAAAATTACCCTCATTTTTATACTATCCATTTTAAAAAACATTATCCTCTAAAGATTATATATTGTAAAGGGTGTCCAAAAGTCACTGACGTTTTGATCAGCACTACTTTTTTTGACAAGCGAAGAGTACTAAATCTATGATAGCTGCCAACAGCAATCATGAAGGCTTAGTCATGGAGCAATTCACGGCCGAACAACCCGTAAAGTGAATTACTACTACAAAAATAGTCAAAATTTGGCGGAGATGGTTCGGAAAACCCACACTTCTCGGCCATGATAACTGAAGCACCATCTTGCAAAACTGTGGTCAATTTATTCAATAAACTTGAGTACACTGGCTCTATTGTGGACGCAAAAATGAGTAGTCATCCCCGTTGCGCCCGTTCAGACGAAAACAGAAATCCAAGTGGTCATTGCAACAATTGATCTAGAATTATACCAGAATGTCATGGAATATTTTAAAAAAATGGCTCACGTATGAAAGCAAGGTCAAGCCGAAATGCGATTTATTAAAAAATTACAATGTCAGTGACAGTGACAGTCAAATAAAATGAGTTAGAACTCTCATGTCGTACCTACCGGTGTGGCAACTTTTTTTTTATTACTATTCGAGACATTGTCCTTGACAATACATGTTGTAAATTTGGTGCTCTTAGGTGCTACCGTTCCGGAGATCTTAACGGATATCAACCCGCACGAAGGGTTTTATGTATATAGATAGTTGCAAGCATGAACATTACGCTTATTATTCCTACTGTAGTGTTTAACAAGATATACTTTGTTTAATTATAATAATTAAATTTGTTCAAAAATTGTTCAATATTTAAAAATGTTAAATTATTTTATTTGTTCAATACAATTGTTTTAAAATATTTTCAATTTATATTTCTTTAAATAAAAACTAAACGAATTGAACGAACCTAATTTTTATTGATGCCTACACTACTATATTTAAAAACTTTCCGCTGTTGCTGTTGCCGCTGTTGCTGTTGTTGTTATTGTTTGTCATGGCCTCTTTTCCTCCAAACCAACCCATTCTTATATGTTAGAATTTTCGTCTTGGACCGTAGTTTTGTTTAGTGCCACGGCGTTTACTTAAGGAGATATCTTCGCTGCGTCTTATTAGGATGCACGTGATCTTATAACATAATCAGGCCGATTATGACTATAATATGGGTTATTTCGTCTTTGGTTCTTTTTTGTATCATTTTGGTTATTTTTATTATGCGTAGACACATCTTCGTTTGCTTAGGTTAATATTTGAATGGCAAAGTTGGTATTCTGGTAGTTAAATTTTTACTTCCATTCTTTAACTTCTTTCTGCGCCATTATCATAAAAAAAAAACAATTAGGCTGCTGGCAAGGACGAGCGCACGGAAGAATTTTAGGGGTTGCTTGCTTTCAGTAGTTGCTTGTGGGCAAGCGGAAATTTCCCAAACAACAACTAATACTATCAAACAATGTAAGATCTCATAAGTTTGTTAGTCAGAAGGACGAAGAGTGAAAATTTTGTTGGTTGAACAATTGTACTCGTCAGTCTCGCCAACAAATTCAAACCAAAAGTCACTAACGCACAAAAAATGCATAATTTTAACAAAAAAGGCAGTACAACCAAAATAAAATTATACACTAGAAATTGAAAAACATGAACAAAAATAAACCTCTTCTGAAAAAATGCATTTTATGATAAAAAATTATTTCTTTGTTGAATGTTTGTCAATTTTGTAGCATTAAATAAAAATAAATAAAGATAAATCAATTAATTCAAGACTCTTACTTCTAGTAAGACAAATTTGAAAATATATTTGTAACTCGGCCTGCCAACGACATTTTTTAATAAAAAATAAAAATTCCATAAATAAATTTTAAACTTATATGCTCTTGATTCAGTCATATGAGCTGATCAGAGCACAAGCGTCCATTTTTTAAGGAAATTGAGTTAAGTACATAGAAGTGAAGAGGAATATGTAACCTATTTATGACTCCGGGTTAGAAATTCCTAGCTTATGTAATCTCTGAATAAAATGCAATACTTAGTTATTGTTCTTACAAATTATATAATTTTTTCAGAGGACAAGTGGCATACGTCCGTTCATTTTATATCTCCCTTAATAATGAAGAAAATCACTAGTAGGCAGTTTTGTTCGACTTCTGGAACTAAATGCTATCATTCCTCATCAAAACATTCTTAAAAATATCCGAATTATATTTCTACATCGGAAGTGAGAAATTTCAAAAAAAGTTCAGAGGTCAAGTGGCGTAAGTTCATTCATTCATCTTATATCGCCCTTAATAATAAATATAATCACTAGAGGAAACTTTTGTTCGACTTATGGAACTAAATGCTATTATTCCTCATCAAAACATTCTTAAAAAAATATCTCGAATTATATTTCTACAGCGGAAATGAAAAATTTCCAACAAAACTCAGAGGACAAGTGGCGTAAGTCCATTAATTTTATATCTCCCTTAATAATGAAGATAATCACTAGTAGGAAGTTTTGTTCGACTTCTGGAACTAAATGCTACCATTCATCATCAAAACATTCTTAAATATCTCACATTAGATTTCTACAGCGGATATAAGAAATTTCAAAAATATGTTCAATTTAAGTATGCAATATTCTTCATTATTTTTTTGTATTATTATGTTAATTTTTTACGATATGAATAGCTCTTTTTATTCTCTTGACATAGCCTGTAAGCAAAACTGAGTTCATTATACATAGAGCGTATACAAGAAAATTTTTTTTAAATTTTCAAAACTAAAATGTTTAACGATTTGGCCTCAAAAAGTTTTTGCAGAGCGAAAATGATCACTCAGCATCAACGGATGTAATTGGACTATATTTGAAAAAGATAATTCACTGGTAGTATATTCACTTTTAAAATTCTCACCGAGATCACCCCTATATGAAATTTCAATAATTTTTAATACCACCCTTTTTTAAATTTTTTTTAATTTTTAAATTTTATTTTTAAATAAATTTTTTGATTTTAATTCTTTGCCCAATTACACCTTTTTTGACAGCATATATTTTTTTAACAATACAATCATTAAACTAATTGGAGTTCTTAAAAGGTTCCTTCCTTCCAATTTACTGATAAATTCACTAAGAAATCCATAGTTTGTGTTAATATAAGCTAGTAGAATATTAGGAGAAGGTAAATTTAATAGTTCTATATTTATTTTTAATAGAAACTGCATCTGAATCATCCAAATCGTTGACTACATCTTTGAAAAAATAGGGACATCTTGAAAAAATTAATGAAAATAGGCAAAAAATGCGAGAAAAATATGCAAATAACTGAAAATATGCAAATATGGTCGAAAATACCAAAATATGCAAAAATATGCAAATACATTTAAGTGCCGTTTTAATGCAAATTCAATGATCTGTAAAGGTATTTAGTTAATTTTATATTCTAAAGATACCCACAAAAAATATGCATTTGTATAAGAATCCGCACCCTAGTTGTCAGTATTGAAACTAATGTTGAAACCTAAGTTATACAATACTGAAGTTTATCTTCCTTCAATACTGTAATTTCATCAATATTTTTTGATTTATTATAATGTTTTTTACCGCATATTTATACGCACTGTATTAATCAGACAAATCGGCTATCACCATTTATTTATCTCAATTTGTACAAATGAAGGATATTCGCATCAGTCAGTGTATTTGCGCAAAAGGCACGGTCGAAATTTTTAATTTAAATTTTAGACATCAAGGGTTTCTATGTTTATCGAAACTTTTATAAGTTTTGAAGTAAAACACTCTAGTTTGAAATAGTACATCAAAAATTGTTTAAACTTGTACTAACAAGGTAAGGTCCCCAGGTGTCACTCGCCGATTTGAATGGTTTTGGATATGTGATAGAAGACAAAAATCTAAGGTTGACGTATTTTTTTTATATGTGCTCAATAAAAAAAATTGTTAATAAGGCTTAAATAATAAATAAGTTTAGGCTTTCAAATGGTGTTTTAAACATGCACATATTTGGTATCAAACGAAAGGTATTGAGAAGGCGCACATGATGATATCTAATTTTTAAAAAGAAGTTTTATTGTTATTTTGTTGTTTAACAGTTGTAACAGTACTTAGTCGATATCATGAAGAGCCCGTACTTGAAATTGTTTAATTTTCACTTATGTTTAATTTCAGCTAATTGTAAAAGTTACCATTTTTTTTTTTTTACTTTTACTTTTTTATATTGTATTTTTTTTTTATTAGAAAATGCATTAATTTTCTAAAAAATAGCATATATTGTTATAAATAGCGACCACATTATGGGTACCAAAAATTTTGTTTTTTCTCGAACTTTCCGTATGTGTAGATATTCGATCCGAAATGTTAATATTTTACAGTGCTTTCTTACAAACTGTATGCTTCTTACTTGTTTGCCCGAAGAATGAGAAAAACCATCCGAAATTTAAAGATATAACTTTCTCTTTACATTGAAAAGATTTACATTTACATACATGAACCATTTACACTAAGACCGCTCACAACTTCGATACGATTGCGATAGGCGATATGCCCGCAAATATTGAAGGCTGGGTTATGCGAGCAGATCAAAATCTATGATATGGTACGGGCCATTGATAGGGGAGTGTGCAATGTGCATTTGGCTAGCATTAAACCTGGCCCGCTTAATCTATCACGCTGGTTGACAACAGCTTCCAGAATTCTCCGTCTATATGTAACGAAACCAGTGGCATGCGACGAACTGAAACAGCAAGCATTTTTCGTGATGAGGGTCTACGCACCATTCTGGTTTCTGGTAAAAAGTCAGCCGCAGGCCATTCATGGTAGTTGCCACCTGTTCAAGTACATTGAGTGGACGCGCAAATTGCCAAAAGAAATGCAAATAATTGTACAGCGCTCTATACAGATAAATGGATTTTTTGCCCATCCAGAGAATATTCTACTAGCGATCATTACAGACGTGAGCAAGGTGGTACGAGAGGAAGCGTACGACATTATTTTTCAATCGCGTGCTCATGTCGCGGACGAAATTCGCAAATTTGATGTGCCCAATATAATCTTCAATTGCGATTCATATAAAAATATGATAAATTGGAAAGAACTTGGAGCTTTAACAGAACCACCGTGCATCCAGTTCCATACGCAACAATTCTTGATGGAACTATGTAACTCTGAAGACATTATTAGAATTCCAGGTAAAGAACAGTTTGTGAAAAAAAATGTCATTCCTTACCAAACAATTTTCAGAATATCCATGTCATTCCCAAAATACTGAGCGATTCGTACATGTTGTGAGCCAATCCTGTATTTCTGTGATTGATAAAAACCGCTCCGCTCATATTGCAAGCAGGATTGAATCGCGCAAGCGCTACATCAAACTTGAATCTCGAAAGGATTTGCTTTAAAAAATAAAAAAATTTATTAAAAAAACTTAAATATTTTTGTCTTCAATTATTTGGCATTTAGGACAACTGAACTCGTAAGCGGGGTCGCAGTTCGTTTTTCCAAGTCGTTACATATCTCTGCACATTTTAAGTGTAAACAAATTTTAAATTAACCATTCTTACACCAACCATTACATTAAAAAAAAATAAATGGCATGGAAATACAAAAGTTTTCAAAAGAAATATTAAATTCAATTCATGATTTTAAGAGGTATTTAAACCCGTTTTAGCTCACGAACGGTTATCGCTAGAGGCGAAATACATATAAGGATCATCGTAACATAAACCGAGACTTATTTTGATAAATTGACCCACTGAACTTTTTTTTTATGGAGCGTGAATGCCATTTTAATTTTGGAGTATAATTTTTTTTCATTTTTTTAAATCTAATACTTTTAATTTTAATACATTTTATCAATTTTGCAATAGATGCAGCCAACACTTTTTTAACGGTATCTTCAAAACGAGAATCACATTAAAAATAATGAAGTAATTTGAATTTAAGCGAAAATAATATAAAAAAATGTCAAAAAAATTCATTAAAATCCGCATTATTTTTGGACCTACGGAAAATTTTATATATATTTTGATGCAGATTGGAAGAACTTTTTTATTACTATTATTTGCAAAGGTTGTTTTATTTTTAATTGCCTCACCAAAACATATTTTTACAAAAAACGCGATTTTAAGAGGTTATTTCCAACCATTCCAGCTCACGGATGGCTATCGCTAGAGTCAAAATATTTGGGGAGTCATCATAACATAAGCCAAGAATGATTTTAAGCATTTATGCCGAACAACTTTTTTTTCTTCTATGGAGCGTGAGGCGCTTTAATGTATATATGTAACACTGGAAAACATAACTTGAACAAAAAAATCTTATAATTCATAAAAATTAATTTTAATAAGTTTTGTGTTATGTTTTATAACTCTAATAATTTTTCAATTATTAATTAAGAGTTATATTTTCGAGCTCAAGGTCTCTGTTGTTTTCTGAAGAAAGCAACCAACTACAACAACAATACCCTTTGTATAGAGAAGCAATCATACAGCAGACTAGACAGACCTGTTTCCTTGGCCGCTACACCAACTCATCAGTAGCTTTATATGATAGCAATGATCCACTAAGCTGTTCATGTCTATTTGTTTTCATTAATGTTAGAGAAAATTACTCTGAATTACATTGTACACACAAATGATACGAAAGCAGCTTAAAGATCTTCTAATTTTAGATTCACACTTATTTAGTGTAAGCTCTTTTTTCGAAGATAGATCAAAGCTTTTTACTACTTACAGGCATGTTCTGGTTAGTTGTTGTACTTCTATATCACTGTCCGTCTTAGTTTAAGCAGTCTGCTGATATTGAACTATGACGTCATTAATATTTTTGTTTGAAAACTAAGATTTGATTTTACTTAACTGTGTGTGTAAACACATAAATAATCATATTTTTCAACGGCCGTGCTCTAACAGAGAATTTATTTGTAAACAAATGTTTATATTTTTAATAATATAATTTTAATAATTTAATTTTAATAATTAAAAAATTAATAATATAATTTCGACCTCTTTTTCATAAGTTTTGTGTTATGTTTTATAACTCTAATAATTTTTCAAATATTAATTAAGAGTTATGTTTTCGAGCTCAAGGTCTGTGTTGTTTTCTTCAGAAACAGCAATACCCTTTGTATAGAGTAGCAATCATACAGCAGACTAGACAGGCCGGTTTCCTTGGCCGCTACGCCAACTCATCAGTAGCCTTATAAGGAAGCAATGATCCACTAAGCTGTTCATGTCTATTTGTTTTAGTCATGTCACTTATTTGGTGTAGGTGTGAATCTAAAATTAGAAGAACTTAAAGCAAAACTTATGAAAAAGATGTCGAAATTAATTTACAAATCAATAAATTTTAATAATAAAACTAATTACATATAAACTCAAAAAAAAAACAATGAAAAATGCACAATAGCAGTACTAACGTTGTAAAATCTATAAAAAAAAATATGAAAAAAAAGATATGAGTTTAAGTTTAATGAATTTGAAGCTACCTTCAATTTTTATTTTGTAGGTAATGTAGCATCTAAGCCAATGTTTCATTCTTGGTCTCCATCAACTGTATAATTTTGTTTATACCATCAGTGATTTGGGCTTGGTCTTCGCCACAGAGTTTTTCACTTCTTCCAAGCAACTTTGAGAGGAAGGTTCACGACATTTTGGTGGTTTTTCTAGAATTTCTGGGACACAATTTTCCACAAAATCTTCTAGTGTGCTATCGTCCAAGTTGTGACGATCCACTTTCGTTCGAGGTGTGGCTCGCCGGATTCCAAGGTTCGTGACAAAATATTTAAATATTGAATCGGACACTAAATCAAAACACAGTTCAGTTTCATTTAAAAATAACATCTTTTATTGAATCAAAATGGCTTATAACTAACTTAGGAGCTAGAGTGTGTAAATCCGAGCTCACCTAATGAGCTTTATCTTATTAAAGGATAAATATGATTTGTTCTATTGAGTTCTAGATGACTAAGGCGAATCAATTCAGGAGATATTTCGACTACAATCCCAGTGATCCGAGCTTTCTAAGGAGTTCTATTCTATCAAAGACTGTTTGTGCTTTTACTATTGAAATGAAAATTAATATTACTGATGAAATTTAATGTTCTAAATAAATTCTACAAACAACCGGCAAATCGACTGAGGAGATATTTCGACTACAAGCCCAGCAATGGCCGAAAAGATAGGAACGGTGATCTATGGCAATGATGGAAATGAAATACTACTATTGGAACTAAGCTAATCACTTTGTAACGAACCCTCCAGTTCGTGTGTAAATGCTGGAGTAGGCTCAGCGAGTAAGCCAAGGATTCAGTACAAAAAATGTATAGCTCGGTAGTTTTAGTCTTAAATTTACAAGTAATCCCCCTGGGGGTTCCCCATACAAACACTTCAAAAAATCGCCAGTTTTGGCACTTTACATGAAAAAATCAGCGAAATACCTATGTTTTTTTCTTTTTGGAGTTTTTTTTTCTCTTTAGAAATTTATTCAACCCTTTTTAAAAAATGAAGGTATCACTGTGACACAATTGCAAATCGGAAAATTGCTTGTGTGCGTTTTTTAAGGCACCACAAGACGCAGCTGCATGTCGTAAACTTACTTGTGTAGTTTTTTTATAGCACCTACTTAAGAAATTAAGGTTGTTCTTACAACCCTTTTTGTTTGTATTTTATGGCACCTTCTTAAGAAATGCGCATTTTATGCAACCATTTTAACAATGAAGGTATCACTGGAATGCACCGCAACCCTTTTAAAAAATTAAGGTATCACTGTGACACAATTGCAGATCCTAAAATTGCTTGTGTGCGTTTTTAAGCCACCACAAGACACAGCAGGTAGAATTGAAATTACCATTTCATTCCTATTACCTCGTCTCGTAGACCATATATAACGGAACAGTTTTTGTGAATGCATTAAGTCGTTGTGAAGAACTCAAAGTGTGAAGTGCTAATTTCAGATAAAAAAATATTTTAAAAAAAAATAATAAGTGAAGTTGACCATTCCAAATCAAAAGTTTACAATGAATCCACCATCCTCTACACCGCAAGATGAAGCAATAACAACAACTATCGAAAACCCAATGAGTCATATACCCAAGCACGATGTTACTGTTTGTGGTGTGTCTACTGATTTGACTGATCTTAATTTACCAACCCATCTGGATATCTTGAGATATTATTTTTACTTAAGCGGACGTGCTAAAACAACAAAAAAAGTTTTCCCATAAATCATTCACTATTCAAGTACAAGATAAGTTGAATGGAATTTGGTAAAAACTTGGTATGGAAATAATGCTGAAAAAAGTGTATTTAATAAATTGAATAAATTGCTTGACAAGTATCAAGAGCAAATCAAGAGAAGAAACAAAACCCAACAATTTACAGAGTATGTAAAATCTCTGGAAACAATTTTTTACATTGGAACATGTAAATGCGATTTGAAGGCAGCTCCATGTGCATGCGGCTGGGTTCCCGAACGCCTCAAAGAGTTCATGCACGATCAAAATAAGCAGAGAAGACTAACAATGGATGCAGTTGTGATGGAAACTGAAGAGCAAGGAGCAACGTCTATGTCAATGCCAACATACCAAGAGCCCGATGATTCAACATACGCACCGCCACCGGTTCAAGAAGATATGGATAGAAGCACAAGATCACAATACACAGAGAGATACGATTGTTTTAACTTTGCCTTGGTATGTGACAGATTTGGTGTGCCTGATAGAGTAGCATCGGCATTGGGAACCGCTCTTTTCCAAGATTTTAAAATGAAAGCTAAGCATGGCAAACCTCTCATCATGGATAAATCGAAAGTTCGCAGAGAAAAAGAGAAATGCAGACAAGAAGTGGTTCGTAAACGGTTAGATCATACCAATTTGTTAGCGTTTTCATTCGATGGCAGAAAGATGATACTTTAACGACAGCTAAAGTTGATGAGAAGTATCATACTAGGATGGTAAAAGAACCTCATCTTGTTATTTTGAGAGAACCCAATTCTGAATTGATTGGTTACGTAAGACTGGAACATGAAACCGCTGAATACAAAACAACCAAAGTAAATGATTTTTTCAACGATAAAAATATATCACTGGATGCATTAATTGGAATATGCACTGACGGTGAGCCAACAAACACTGGCCCACACGGTGGAATTATACGACGATTCGAATTGCTGTTAAAAAGACCATTGCATTGGTTCGTTTGCCTTATACACTTCAACGAACTTCCGTTTTGGCATTTGTTTGAAGCTTTGGATAAATCAACCAGCACAGGACCAAGATCGGCAACCGGAAAACTGAGCCGTCAAATCGAAACTTGTGAAACTCTTCCGGTAAGTTATTGCTATCACTCATTTATTATAATTGTCAACCATTTTTAATTATTTTATTATTATATATTTTCAGGTGGTGGACGGCTTCCAGAAAATTGAGTTGCAAAATATGCCCCCGCTCCAGAAAAAAATTTAATTTTAAACCGATTCGAAGTACTTATACGACATGGCCCATGTAATTTCTAGCGGCGTGGTTTCGGTGGATCTGGCTAACATCAAACCAGGGAAAATTGTACATTCTCGGTGGCTCACCAAGGCCGCTAGATTATTACGACTATATGTGACAACGGAAAATCCAGATGCCAATTTAAGAATTCTGGTTTAATTTATAATTAAATGTTATGTGCCAATGTACTTCAATATCAAGTATTATAGCTTTGTCGTGTACGGCAGTGCATTATTTTTCAACTTCATTAGTTGGTCACGATTTCTACAACCTCGTTTACGCAAAATTGTCAATCAAGTAATTACAGATAATTCATATTATGCGCATTCGGAAAATATCTTGTTATCAATGTTGTTTGAGGATAGCAAAGAAAATCGCGACTGTGCTATCAACATAATTCTACGCTATCGAACAGATGTTGACGACCCAACGCAACTTAGAGCTTATAAAAAACCAGATATAAAGTTTAATTGCACAAGTTACACGGAAATGATCAATATGAATGACATAAATAACGTATTTGAAAGAATATTTAAATCAAGATGATCCACCGTTTAATGATCCAAAAATTGCATCACACATACAAGGAACGGAACGACATGTTCAATTGCTAGCTAGCGTTTCCAAACGGTTTATACTGGAAAATGTAGAGGCTGTTATGGCGACGACATTAGAGAGCCGTGCGAAATTGCCCAGACTTGAAAGTAAAAAAGACTTCAAACAATAATTTTTTTAGTTTCTTTTCTATAACTAACTTAAATTAATTTTTTCATTTACATATGTTCTGACTAAATAAATTTCAAAAGAGAAAAAAAATAGATAATATTATAAATAAATAATAAATATTATTATAAATAAATAAATAAAAATAAAGAAAAAACATAGCCATTTCGCTGATTTTTTCATGTAAAGTGCCAAAACTGGTGATTTTTTGAAATGTTTGTCTGTGGAACCCCACAGGGGGTTCCAGGGGATGTGCCACTGGCATGGGTGGGTCAAGCCTCCAAAGTTAGTGGGGGTCAGTCATACATTTGGACTCGATTGGAGCACTCTAGATGGGTCAAAGTGGGATTTTTCAAAATTTGCCCCTACCCGAAAGTTCGACCTAAATTGGGGGACATCAGAATTCGTTTTAGAGGTATGGTTCCTTCGGCAAAGTTTCTTATTTTGATCCCTAGAATACGATTTTCACAGAGCATTGAGCGATTTTTAAATCGACCCGCCCTAGTGTAAACGCTTTTACTATGAATACCCTGTGCTTAAAGTGTGTAAACGCCTTAACTATGAAAACCTGAGCTTAAAGGGTGTAAACGCCTTTACTATGTACAACTGAGCTTATACTATGTTCAGACTGATTTTTAAATGCGCATTAAGAAGTTCGAAAATTCAACAAAATGTCAAGTGTTCACATTAACGAGTAAAGCAAAATGCGAATTAAAACTGACAGCTGCTTTCATATAATTTGTTTGTTGATAAAATGCGTCGGTTAAAAGCAATATTATTTTGTGCTCATATATATTTAAATATTATTGACAACTACGCAAAATTAGAGCAGTTACAAGCGAAAACGACCGAACTTGTAACAAAACAAATGAATTTATTTAAAATTATCGCGTATTACAAAAATTTTCAATGTGTTCTTCTAATGATGATGCACTCAAATCCAAGGAGTGTATGGACACTGGTAGGTATGCACGAAATGTAATTGAAAAAATCATTACAAAAATTGAATTACAGAACCGGAGCAGCACATTTTGGGAAATCGAATGCCAAAGAAATGGAGAGGCCTTCTTTAAACAAAACTTTAGAATGAACTGCTCCACATTTAATAAATTATGTGGTTTCTTCGCCCACTTGAGCAAAAAGAGTTCTAATTTCCGAACTGCAATTCCAGTTGAGAAGCGCGTTGCAATCGCTTTATATGCCCTTGGCTCATCTGCCGAGTATCGCAGCATAGGAAACTTATTTGGAGTTGGAAAGTCAACGGTGTGCTCAATTGTACTTGACTTCTGTGCGGAAGCTTGGAGCGCACTTCAACCCATCTATCTTCAGAATTTTCCTCTTACTCGAGAAAAAATACAAGAGTGCGTGGATGGGTTCCAACAGCTTGGATTCCCACAATGCCTTGGTGCACTAGGTAATCCCATGGAGAATAAATATTTTAGAATTATTTTTATCAAATTGTTCTCCAGATGGCTGCCACATTGAGATACACCCTAAAAGTGAGGAAGCTGTTGATTACTATAACTATAAAGGGTGGTATTCGACCGTACTTTTGGCTTTAGTTGACTCAAAGTACATACATATAACTGCTTCATTATTAAAACGTTTTACGAGTTTGCTTTATTTTCAAGATATCGATTCCTTTATATAAATGTGGGCAGCCCGGGAAGATGTAACGACTCTCAAATATATGAGAAGTCATTATTAAAACGCGAACTTCAGGATTCTATTCTTCTTCAAGAAATGAGTGTTCCAATAGGCAACGTTGATGTTGGTGTCTTCATTTTAGGAGATTCAGCATTTCGCCTTTCGAGAACGCTGATGAAGCCATACCCCTTCCATGCTCATTACACTGCGGGACAACGTTCTTTTAATTACAATTTATCGAAGTGCCGCAGAGTGGTCGAGAACGCTTTTGGCCACTTGGAAGCTAGGTAATTAAACTGCGTATAAATTAAATATCATATTATTTCAATGTTTCTCTCCCTGAAGATTTCGCCGTATTGGAAAAGGAATTGACAACAAAATTGAAAATACAAATTCCGTTATAAAAGCGTGTTGCGTACTGCATAACTTTTTGAGTATGGAAAACGATATTGTGGAGTCATCGTGGTTACTTGAGCAAAGTGCCATTGATACGGGTAGGAGATTCCCCCATCAATCAACCAACTCGGATGTAAACACAGAGGCAGCAGAAGCCATTAGACACGCTCTTGGCTCATATTTCAGTAAGTGTAAAAACATTGTAGATTTTTGCCTTGCTAAAACATTTGTGCGTGGGCGTGGCAGTGGGCGGATCACGACCATTTTTTTCACACAGCTTTTTTTGATGCTGCATGTCCACATACCAAATTTAGTTTTTGTAGCTGCAATACAACTCATTTTATAAAGAGTTGGTGTGGCAGTGGGCGGATTCCAAAAATATTCAAGAATATATACACTTTTCTATGCTGACCACGCCTCCTTTTGTGCGTTACAAACATTCGTACAAACTTAATATACAATGACCTTTCA
Organism: Coremacera marginata; assembly: GCA_914767935.1. Classification (NCBI taxonomy): domain Eukaryota; kingdom Metazoa; phylum Arthropoda; class Insecta; order Diptera; family Sciomyzidae; genus Coremacera; species Coremacera marginata. Next base: position 104,424,093 of record OU612045.1, read on the forward strand.
GGTGTAGTGTAAACTAGTAAGAAATTGTTTATAATTCTATTGAATTGTTTTTTTTTTTAAATATTTATTAACTCAAACATTAAATTAATTCAATTTTTAAAGAATAAAATATAACACAAGAATAAAATATTGAAACAATGTTCAACAACATAAAAATACCCTTTGACTATTTTCTATTTTGAGATATTAGGGCAGTTAACTAAATTAAAATTTCATTTTTAAACATATTTTGAGATCATGAGTTTCTGACAAAAAGGCACAACAGAATTTTAAAAAACATGTGTAAAAAATAACGCCAGAACAGAGCTGTAAATTAAATAAAGAAACGTCATTAAGTTGTTTTTTATAAAAGGCAAATAAATTCACCTACATTATGAATGATTTTGAAAAAAATGCAAGAATCCATCCGTAAGTCTTCGAGTATCATTTTGGATTTCTTTAATAACTTTTAGTTTTTCTTTTTCAATTTCTATAATTTCTTCAGTTTGGACGTTTTGGCGTTCAATAGCACTATTGAAACTTTCTTCTAATTTTGAACACATATTAAGAATTTTATCCAAACTTTTGTTTTTCTTTCCAGGTCCTGAATCAAACGAAGTAGTTGGTGTGGGCAACGTTGAATTTAGCGCGGAGGATGATAATGGAGACGTCGGTGAAGTATGACAGTTTGGTGATGGCGTTGACGTTGATGGCAGAAAAATATCATCAATACACAATGGCTGCGAGTTTGGCTCATGATTGTTGTTGGCAGCTGTTTAAAAAAAAATAATTAAACATGAAAAAATAAATACCAATTGTGTTTTTACTTACTTTGGATACTGTCTTCTACAACGATATCCATGTTGTTGATTCGAAAGCCACCAATTATTCGATGTACTCGGGTGAAGTGCACCCATTCTGCGGGAGATCCACCTGAAGGTCCAACATCAGCCTTGCATTTTCTGTTAATGCAAATGTTTTAACTTGCGAATAAATGTGCCAGTTGGAAGTAAAGGGTTGCAAGTTCTCAAACATTTAGAAGCATTTTTAAACCACAAAATATAGTTCTTTCTATTTATTTACAATTCGATATTATTTGATTTGAATTAAAAAAGACGGCCCTACCATAATCACACTATAAATTGTTTGCTACTTGCATACCTTTGCCTCCAAACGACTTAAATATTTGCTTACCTATATTTTGCTGTCAAGTTGCTTATTTTTATTTTGACTTCTGCAGGACTTATTGGAAAGCCCTTCTGCTGCAATTCTGCTGCCATCTCTTTGTACACATGGGTATTCTTCCGAATACCCCGCAACTCCTCTATTTTATCCTGCCAAAGATCAATTAAGAGCTCTTCGCTCTGAATATTCCACGTTTTTCTTGGTTTTTTGTTTTCTTTTTCCATGTCCACGCCACGAAAGTACCAAAAAAAAGTCAACTTTAACAGCTGATACTGACAGCTTACATAACGAGTTGTATAGGGATGAGCAAAATGAAGCGAGAAAGCAGCTTTCGAAAATCGAATCAGGGTCGCAAACTGCTAAATGCTCATTTGAAGTCGCATTAAAGTGAATTAACTTGACAGAATTTTGTATGGGTTAATTCGCATTTAGAGTAGCATTTAGGAAATAAATGCGGATTTAGCTTTAAATGCGCATTTAGCTCTCAGTCTGAACATAGTATTAAAGGGTGTAAACGCCTTTACAGTGAGCACCAGGGATGATATTTGGGGGCTTTTAGGGCTTTTTTGAGCCCTTTTAAATTGTAAAAGCCCCGAGGCCCTTTTAAGTCGTTTTAGGCCCTTATGAAAAAATGTAACCGAAAAAATTATCGCAATTTTTAACAAGAAAAGTTTAATGGTTGATATCTGTTGACAACATTTGTGTACTATGCCATCGTACTACAAAGTTTTAAATTTGGAGGTAGGAAATGGAGGTAGCAAATATCGTCCACAGAAAAATCGCACAATAATTAAAAACCACTAAAACGAAAAATTACAAAAAAAAAAATTTTAAAGAAACATGTAAAAAAATCACCCAATAAAACCGAAAATATGCCCAATATTTTTAAAAAAAAACATAAAATGCAATCTTGCGGTGTCGAAGTGCTTGACAAGAATAAACACTCTTGAATTTATTAAATAAATGAAAATATCTGGAGAAAGAAATAAATATTATTCCATTAGTAATTATCAAAAGGTATGACTACCGCGGAACGGGGACCGATTTTATCTAAAAACTTTTCATTTTTTTAAAAGCATGATGATCGAGTGATAGTATAGCTATAATTACCATTTCACTTGTAGTCAATGTGAACTATCACTCGAAAAAAAATAGTGAAATATAGTCCTAAAAGATTAGGTGATTTTTGTATGGCAAATAGCGAAACCAAAAAAACCAAATTTCGCCCAATAACGTGCAAAACTGCATGATTTTTTTGGCGGTTTCTAAACGAAAATTAACCGAATTTTGTATGTAGAAATTTTGGGTGATTTTAATTTAAAGTCTATCTTTCCTATCGCCTTTTTAAATGTTCTCATTTAAATAGGTTCCGTTATATACAGTCATGATCATACAAAAAGCAGACATTTTAGTAATCTCAACTACAAATTTAGTTTGTTTGCCAAGTTACATGAAAAGAGCGAGCCCTAAAGGCTCAATTGTAGTCCTGACAATGCCTTTATATACGTACAAATTAATCCATTTTGTTATCAATTCAATATCAACGCTAAGAAAATCAGGAAAGTACCATCTCTCTACACCCTGATGAAGTTTTGTTGGCAAATTTCAATCTTATATCTTGGCGATTCTAGCAAAATTCTTTACTCTAAAATTGTAGTCATTTATCAAAGTATTTTTTGTTGAATTCAGCAATGCTTCAATAAATTTTTTGACAGGAGTGAATTTTTTCTGCTCAATTTCGTCCCGCTCATTGATTTGTCTTATTACAAGTCTTAACGGAGAAGAGTCTACATTAAATTGCTCATTAATTGCTGATATTCTACGATTATTTTAAGGTGGACATAACCGATTTGTGGTTTTATTTGGAAATGCTTTGCAATTTTTTGCAGAAATACAATATATCTAAAGATTTATTTTGCCATTTTTTGACTTACAAAAACACAAACTTGACACAAATAATGCGTAAAATAAAATGTATTTAAAAGAATCACCTTAAACACTATTAAGATGGAGAGTGATTTAATTTAATCATTTAAATAAGAGTGTGCTATTTTTGTGATCAACCAATAACTTCCTTCCATGTTCGGCTTAAACGGCACAAACAAAATATAACACGAAAAAGTTAAAGTTTTTTGATTTCCCAAAACTGCTAATCCGAAATTTCGACTATTTTCACCAAAAATAAACTGGACTTGTTGAGATTATTAAAAAGTGTGCTATTTGTGAGACCATGACATGACCATGTGACCAAATAGAAAGTCTTCAATATTGAATTGCCACTTTTTAAAACTAAAAGCCCTATTAACGTCAAATTGGCCCAATTTTTGTTTGAATTCTGGCCCTTTTCCAACTAAGTCGATATCATCCCTGGTGAGCACCCTGAGCTTAAAGGGTGTAAACGCCTTTACTATGAAAACCTGAGCTTAAAGGGTGTGAGCGCCTTTAATATGAGAGCCTGAGCTTAAAGGGTGTAAACGCCTTTACTGTGAAAACCTGAGCTTAAAGGGTGTGAACGCCTCTACTATGAGAACCTGAGCCAGTCCCTGCTCGGGCGCCATTTGTGACGTGGTTTTATTCAAAGGCTGAGGTTGCTCAGCCGTCCCAGGATCAAACAAAGGATCCACTAACCTTTGATAAGTAATAAGACGCAGTTGGTTTAAATTTAAAAGCAATTATCTTTATTTAACTAAAAACTAAGAAGGAAAGCTCATTAATATTACTAATATTAGCTGACGGTAGCAACGACTTCATTCGATCCACAATGAAGTTGATTCGCTGCACAGGAACAAAATAGCAGAGGCTTTTGGTCAATTCACACCAAAGCTAGTACTAAGTGGCCGCAAAAAAAAACTAAGCAGAGCAGAGGCTTCGTCCAATTCACAACGAACCTATGCGATACATCTGCAGTGACTTCAGCCAATTCACACTGACACCATTGCCAAGCAGACACAAACTATAAACAGCTCGCAGACAGAGCTTGCAGAAGCAGAGGCTTCGTTCGATTCACAACGAAACCTGTGCGACGCCCATGAAAATAGCAAAGGCTTTAGCCAATTCACACTAAAGCCAATGCCAGGCAGCACGAAATAATGAACTTAAACAGAGGCAAAGGATTCGTCCAATTCACAACGGACCTTATGCGATACTCTGAGTAAGTCAGCAGCGACTTCAGTCAATTCACACTGAAGCCACTACCAATCAGACACAAACTATAAACAACCAGAGACGGAGCTTGCAGAAGCAGAGGCTTCGTTCGATTCACAACGAAACCTGTGCGACGCCCATGAAAATATCAAAGACTCCAGCCAATTCACACTGAAACCACTGCCAATCAAACACAAACTAGAAACAACCAGAGACAGAGCTTGCAGAAGCAGAGGCTTCGTTCGATTCACAACGAAACCTGTGCGACGCCCACGAAAATAGCAAAGACTCCAGCCAATTCACACTGAAGGCAATGCTATGCCGCAACACGTTATGTATTAGCAGCAGCAGAGGCTTTGTTCAATTCACAACAAAGTCTTTGCTGCGCCCTGAGCCAGTGAGCAGCGTCTTTGGCCAATTCACACCAAAGTCCGCGCCAACAAAATATAATTTTGCAGTTGCAGAGCCATCGGTTTCGTCCAATTCACAACGAAACCCATGCAACGCATGTGACAAGCTAGCAGCGACTTCGGTCAATTCACACTGAAGCAACCGTCAGGCTTTGTCCAGAAGCTGTACTGCAGGGAATATGTGCTGAGTGCAATGCACATATCCCACTGTATTAATAGGGCTTACCTAAGAAGGAAAGCTGATTGAACTGGCTATGGGCAGTCTTTTACGTGGGTCGGCAAAAGAACCTTTTCGGAACTATAAAAACTATAGCGAGGCGAAAGTATACTTCAACCATGCCTATACTGCTGTTGTTGCTATATTTTTCGGTACTTGTTTTAATTTGAATTATAATACATGTTTGTGTGTCAGTTGGTCCATTTATTATTGTCGCCTGTTGTTGTTGTTATATTTTTCGGTACTTGTTTTAATTTGAATTTTAATACATGTTTGTTTGTCGGTTTGTTGAGTTACTATTGCTACCTGTTGTTGTTGTTAGAATTTTCGGTACTTGGTTTGAGCTTGTTTATTATTACTGCCTGTTGTTGTTGGTATAGTTTTCTGGGACACGTGTTCGTATGTTTTGTAGGTTTGTTGTTGGTTGGTTTTGGCTGCTAATAATCTTATAACTAGCTTATGATATTTATACAGTGGGGTGCAGCTAATTCATTATATTTAATAATACTAACTATTTTAATTATATATATATATTATATATATGTTATATTTATATATATATATATTATAATAGAAATTCATAGATATATGTTTTGTAACGCCACGTTACAAGAGCGTAAACGTCTTTACTACGAAATAACCTGTGCTTAAAGAGTGTAAACGCTTTTACTATGAAAAACCTGAGCTTAACTGACCTAACATAAGTCTTGGCACATGAGCACGCGAATGCACTTTGTTCAAGACGCCTTTCCTATGCTAGCGCGCAACTTTTATTTGCTGCGCTGTTTTTCTGTTTCCTTGTTCTGTTGTTTTGTTTACATGCATGTATATGCATGTATGTGTATATTTATTTGTTTGGGAGTGTTATTTTAACAGCAGTTGGCTATATAATACAACGTGTATATTGTTAATAATATTTATAATAAATTTTATATATATTTTAGGTTACAGCTTAATAATATATTTAGGGTATTCACTTCACTGCTGAAATTTCAGAAATCGGAAATTTCCGAAGAGTTGAAGTGAGCGACCGTTTTTAATGTTTCGTTTTTTTTTCACATGCATCTGTCAACCTTAAAATCACCATCGCTTCATTTCGTTAGTCATGCGATGCATGTCAGCTGACAGAGTCTCCTTGTCGCATGTACATATACCATATATGTACTTTATACTTTAATACTTTTTATAAGCGGCCATCAAAACTATACATCAATTAAAAGAAACTAGTTGAATTGCAATTTCGTTATAAAATGCAGACATTTCATTAGCATGTAGGCTAGACTTGACAGAATGCTCTTCTTCTTATAGAAATTATCATATTCACAATGACTCACCCTCATTAAATAGATTCGCTTATGATTACTGAACACATCTTTTCTTCGCAAATTTCCGACGATTATTTTTCATCAACTCAATAGATGATTAAATTTAAGCAACCTTCGGAAAACCAAAACAACAACAATTGCACTGAAGTTTTCGTAAATTTCAGCATTTCTGAAATTTCAGCGTTGAAGTGAATACCCTTTTATATACATTATTTACATGTTATTTGTGGGACAGAAATTGGTACCTTATTTCTTGTCCTCACAACTTGTATGAATTATAGAGAGTAATATGCTAAATTAATAATAAAAAGAAATATTACACAGTGTGTAATTTTTTAAGTCATGGCAAAATAACCATATACGGACACCACTACGTGATAAAAGACCAAAAAAAAAAGACCCTGTCTTCCAGTTTTGCTCAAAGTCCTTCAGGTTTTTTTATGGGCCCCCAAAGTAGTGGGGCCTCGGTGTCATTTTTGGAAAAAAGTGATAATTTTCTCAAGCTCATATCTTGCAAACCGTTCGGAATTTTTATTAACTTTTCGAAGCAAAGTTGTAGCTCTTGTCATAAAGAACAAAAATTGTTAACACTTAAAATCAAAAAAACTTCATCTTCAAGGTCAAAATCGCAAAAAACTTTAAAAAATTAAATTTTTTACCTTTTTCCCCTGTTCAGGTCAATAGGTAGCAAACCGTTCAAAATTTAAAAAAACAATCAGCTACAAAAATGAACCTAAGATCTCAATAAACAACTTTCTAGAACATATAAACTTCCTAGGAATGATTCTTAACACCGTTTAGGTAGCGCTTAGGTAGCCGCAAAAGTGAAAAATGTCCCGAAAATTTTTTAATTTCATTTGTTTTTTCTTTACATCAACATTGAGATACTATAAAGCCTTCTCCCGTAAGTGAAAAGGCATGTTTCAGGTTTCATTGTTATACTATTACTGATTTTATTAATCTTAGTTCTTAGGTGGTATGGATTGACACTTAGAGTTAGGGTTGTAACAAAGAGTAGTAGCATGAATATTAAGTAATAATGATTCAGTGTTGTAGGCATTAGTAGTCTCAGCAGGGATGGCACTTCAATACTATGCTATCTATTACAAAAATTATAAAAGAAATATTCGTATCATGTTTATAATGTTGATGACCCTGGACTTGCAAATCGCATTCTCTTAAGTTGTGGATTCAAATCGTCGTCCGAATCGTCAGAATCTGACTCTGATTCAGAACTTATGGTGTCCACAGGCACGTTACTTGAAGACTGCCCTCCATCATCAGCTTTTTCTTCTTCAAATACTTTATTAACATCATACAGGGTAATCTTCGGACTCCACCAACATACCTGAAATGAATTAGAAAAGAAATCAAAAAAGGAATGCAAAACAATGCATCAATAAAATTTATATTACCTCTGCAAGCAATGCGTCGAGTTTTTTGCCTTTGTACCGTTTTTCCATGGGCATTGTGGTTTGGTGAAACCGTTCTCCTTGCTCATCGGATTCGGTAGGGTGTTGTTTGATAAAATCGTCAAAATGAAAATGAAGAAATTTCAGCTTTAATGGCATCGATGTGCCGATTTTCTCAAAATAATACAGCATTTCTTTCACCCATTCTCTTACTTCCGGTTCCGCGTCTCGATCCCCTCCCAAGACTCTGGGTTATACACGCGGAAGGTAAATCCATGCCATTGAATGATTATAATCATGAAGCGATGATTCAAAGTTGCTCTTGAATAGCTTTCTAATGTCGGGGCCATTAAGAACGCCTGTTAAATGAAGACAAAAAATAAAGACAGAAAAGAAAACATTAACAAAGTGAAAATAGTACAATGAGGCGAACAAAAATTCGTTTTAAATTTATCACAGTACCTTTTTTAATTTTGTCATCGCTACGCTTTGGGAAAATGCTTTTCAAATAGTGGAATGCGTTTGGAAAATTTACAACAGCCACTTCGATGAATTTTTTAACAATTCCCAATTTTATGTGGAGCGGTGGCAGCAAGATGTCTTGAGTATTGTCTATTAAAGGTGCATTCCTCAGTTTATGTTGTTTCATTTGTTTCTCCACACTTCCTCTTGGTCTCCACGAATTACATTGGTATTGATTCAGAGGTGAGCGCGAATCCCAATTACAAAGAAAACAAAAGAATTTTGGAAAGCCTCCCTTATCGATGATCCCTTTCAAAATGTTGATGACCTTCAAATCACAGCAAATCTTCCATTTATTTTCGTAGTATTTGATTTTTTCCATTATATCTTTCAATGTTTCATAGCTTTCTTTCATGTTAATACACATTGCTAGCGGAAGGTTCTCGGTTCACATGCAACAACACTGCTTTCAAGCTTGAAACAGAACCATCAATAAATAATCTCCACTCACTAGCGATGTAGTTCATTCCCATTTTTACCACCAAATCTTTTACATCGTTGCAGCAAGCGAACGAATTGTCATCATTTAGAGTGCAGAGGCTCTGAAATTCAGCTTGCCGTTTGCGGTACGCCGTAGAGTTTACATTAACATGTGTGAGATTTCTTTGCTTTAAAAACGCAGTCAAAAATATGGCAAGTTGCTGCCATAGTCCCAATATGGCCACAATGAAATTCATTTGCATTTGTGTTATTAGTTGTGGTCCATCTCTTCCCTGTTGGGGCTCATAATCGGTATAAAATGGATCTTCATAAGTAACACCACTTGCTCTAATCATTCCTGTACATTCTGTACTATGATCTGGAGATGGCGGCCTTGGTGATACAAAATTTTCAGATGCAAGCGCTGGTAGTGTGGCTGTTACAGTTACTTTATAGGTAATTGTTCCTCTCAGCATATCGATTTAGACCACACGTGCAATTTACGCATGCATAGCAACTGGTTTCATCATGATCACCTGGGAGATTAATCCAGTTCACCGGCTTACAATACTTCATACTATGTTTGCCTCCACTCAACCATGCCATGAGATAGTTATAACATTGGCGGCACATTGTATTAGGTGTGTAATTTTCACCGGTCAAGTCTTCTTCGTCGAAAAAAACTTATATGCTCTCTTGAATTCACTAGTTAAAAGATTCTTTTCCTTTTGAAATTTTGTAGAACTTTTTTTTCTAATTTGATGACCGCAAACGTAGCAAAATAAATCAATATTTACACACTGCATATTGAAATTGTCAGTTGTCAATGTTGTGTGCGAATTATGCTGTAGCACTTTCACTTTTTTTACTTTCACTTTTTCACTTTCACCGCTGAGCTCTCGATGACGTCGCGCTGTGTAATGCCTCGATGTGAGCGTCGTGTCACTTTTATATTGTGTGCTGCGTCCCTTGTTGCGTGTGCTGAGCTTACTGCATTGCCTGTGCTGCTGCGGTCGGTGCGTGATCGCGTGATACATAAGCGCTACCTAAACGGTGTTAACCCTTGGACAAACACATGGTTCTGGCCAGGCTTATTTCATTTTTGAGTGTTAATTAAACATACAAGACATCAAACATGACAAGAGCTACAATGTGAATTCAATGCAGACGTTTGCTTCCAAGTAGTTTCTTGATACAATTTTTTTTTATTTAAAATATCAGAACTAATGATAATAATGTAGTAAAACAATAAATGAAATATTCAGGTTGATACTCTTATCCCTTCTGGGTGGTTTCTCGTATTGGCTACGCTTGTCGATGTCTACTTCAGCATAGCGTTCGTTATCGCCCGACGTCGTGTTGGCAGCACTGCGTATTGCTCTGGAAGTTGACCGAATTGGTTCTGCGGCGCTTCTGCCGGCGTTGGCGGCACAGTCTACTTGGCGTCTCTGTCGACGCTGACTGCTCGGCTTGCGTGACGCCTCTGTCAACGTCAATGGTTCTAGGCGTCTCTGATGTAACGAGTCGATCAGCCGTCCGACTTGACTGCACGCATACGCGTTATAAAATTTTCCGCTTGTTCTTGCTGCACGGCTTGGCAGCTGCTGTGACTCTGCCGATTTTACTTGAACCAAACACTCTGACGACTTTCACTGACTGGCCACCTTGACGATTTTCACGAACTGACCAATATTTTTCTCATGTTGGCCCTTTTATACTTTTCGTTTGATTGTTCTTCCAACATCGCTAGTGTTGTATTCGCTTCTCTCTCTTGCTTGTATTATATTGTTGTACTGGCCTTAGTGACTTTTAGCACGCACTTGGACCGTGGCTTGATGTCTGTACCTGGTGCACATATTTGTGTACACATCAATATCATCCGATTATCCCATTATCGCTCGTGTCTCTCTCACTGACGTGTAACTTGTTGTACATGCAAAATAAAATTAATAACAATTTTAGTTGGAAGCTGATGCAATAGTGGCCTATCCAGCGCGAACATTATGCGTAAACGCATGAGGTACGGCTTCTGTGGTAAGGCCTTGAGAAATTCCATTCTATCCTGGGAATTATAAGAGCCCTATCCATAACCATTATTTCCCTAATCAAGAATAAGCTAGGCCAATTTCCGTGATACTTATTTTATTATTTTATTTCATGTTATAAGCTTAACCTACTTACTACCTATCTATATTCACTTGATCCTAAGTATAATTCATGGCCAAAAATAATAGTATTGGAATATAAATACTTAATTTTGGAAAGAAAAATAATACTAGAAAATCGTAACGCCTCAGTACATGAGTAAAGTAAATTTTCCCCGCTTTATTTATAACTTTTAGTTGTCGTTCCCGCTGGGTTGCTATAGTGCAACGTGTGAGTCTATGGCGCATCCTCGCCACATGGTGGCCCAGCCGGAAATCTAAAAGTAATTTAACATTAGGCAATACATTGAATTGACAAAATTCATCAGGAATTTTTGTCCTTACAAAGTAGACTATATTGTCATCGTCTACCTTACACGCAGCCACAGCCACAGCCTAAAGTTTATATTTGCAAATAGTAAAATCATGTAAATAGAGTAAGCGAAACCAAACATATTTAAATTCTAAAAAAATTAAATGTACCTCAAGACCCGCTTCGACCGTATGTCCATCACCATCAACGACGTCTTTGGAGAAAAAGTCAAGAAATTCCTTGACGGTGGCCGTTCGATTTTAAAGTGCACGGTTACGGCTGTAAAGCTGTGGAGGGTTCAATTGAAATTTAAATTTAGTGATTTCAATTAACAGTTTCAATTCTTCACTTGCACATATTCTATTTTATGCTGCAATTAATTTTACATGGTATATCATTACTCTCAATATTATATTATATCACATACGTGCAATTTGTTCTTTCACACTTTAGAACATTTGATTATGTTAACATTTGCATTTCTTTCTTTCTTTTATTACACATGTAAGGAACCAGAATTTTAGTTCATTTTGCTCTCACAATATCACCTAAGCGGAAAACGCAACAACAATTACAAAACAGCGAAACACATAAAAACAGCAACGCCCATAAATACAACAACATCAGCAAGCGTAAATAATGCAATAACAGCGAGCATTAATGCAGCAACAACAGCGTGCGTAAATACAACAACAACGGCGAGCATAAATACAATTTCAGCGAGCGTAATACAACAACAACAGTGAGCGTAAATACAACAGCAAGCATAAATACAACATCATCGAGCGTAAATACAAAAACAATAGCGAGCGTTTATATAGCAGCAGCAATTGCGACAACTGAGTTGCACACGTCACCAATAACATATCTTATAATAACATATAAATATAAGATAACACGCGCCAGGCAACCTAATTTGCGACACGTCAGCACTTCCAGCCAGCCACGCGCATGCAGGTGAAATACGATCCTCACAGTCACGGTCACCTCAGCGTGAGAAAGTCGCTGAAGCGACGGCACCACTTCAACCCATGGGAAGCGCAACGTCAGCATTTTAGGCTAAGACAAATTACCAAATAGTTTACCTAGTAATTTCAGATAAGGATAAGGAGCTATCCTTATCTGAAATAATATTAATAATATGAAATATTATTTCAGATAAGGATAAGGAGCTAGTGACCGGCTCCCAGCTTTAATTTTTTCGAGTGTGCTGAGGCACACTCGTTATCTGACGCCCGAGCAGGGACCCACTTCATATGTGGGTTCCTGGAAAAGGACTCTCCTAAATGTGGGATCCTTTTGCAACATTTACATTGGCTGGAGAACATCACGCACCTATACTTCTAGGCCGGTGTTCCTCCAGGATAAAGCCAATTGGTTAACGGGTTTGCGATCCTGAAATATTTTTCCAGTGTTCACATGGGAACTCACTGGGATTTCTAATGGTCGAAATTTCCGTTGTGAAGCAAGTGGTACCTGACGACTAAACAGGATGCCAGTGGGTCCTGGGTGGGTTCCTGGAAAAGGACTCTCCTAAATGTGGGATCCTTTTGCAACATTTACATTGGCTGGAGAACATCGCGCACCTATACTTCTAGGCCGGTGTTCCTCCACGATAAAGCCACTTGGTTAACGGGTTTGCGATCCTGCAATATTTTTTCAGTTTTCACATGGGAACTCACTGGGATTTCTAATGGTCCAAATTTCCGTTGTGAAGCAAGTAGTGCCTCAGTAGGTTGCCTGCAATCTGATTGCAGACGACTAAACAGGATGCCATCACCCTTCCCTGACCAAAATTAAAAGACTTGTGTGTGTAAAAAATCTGAAATTGTGTGCAAATATTAAAAAATTAACGAAGATTGTGCAAAAGTGATGCAAAGATCTTATCAAAAAAAAAAATAAAAAAAAAAGTGGACAAAGAAACAAAATAGCAAAAAAGGGTATTGAAAATAAAAGAAAAAATATAATTTAATAGTGGTATGAAATTTAATATATATCCTTATCTTTTAACTGTTGTAAGATAGATTTTTCTTACTGTCCGGAGTTTACGGCTTCAACATCTACAGCTACAATTCTCCATTGGTGACAATTGAGCATCCAGCCACGCCGGATCGTTAACGGACATTTCAACCTTATTCACATAATTGACCTCGACTACTTCAACGCTGCCTTGATGAAACTAACTGAGTCAGCGCAATATGAGATGAAAAATGTAGCTATCAGATCAGTCAAACCATCTAAATCAAACCGGGTTGCGTCTTGACGAATTGCAGACGACAAAAACTAGAAGGACACGCTCATTAATTGGATAAGCTCTGCGTGGAAATGGTTAGCTGGCTAACCAGACACCATAGACTGGGATAACATTTTAAGCAGTCAGAACGAGATCATCACCAATAATAACCAACAATATCTGGTGAACGAAAAAATCTTCAACTCAACTCGTGAGGAATCTGGGAAAGCTAACGAAATGATGGGTCACATAAATGCTATTAGTAAAAACGTAAGCGAAGAAAATCTTGAGCTGCTGGATATAAGTAAGGTATTAATCCTGAAAGAACAAGTATAGGAGGTAGTGCGGGCCTGTCAAATGGCAAAAACTGGAACTGTCAACACGAATCTACTGGATCGAGAAGAAACCAATTGGTTAATTACTGAAGAAGCTGCATTGCCATACCAAAATGTTATAGAAGCTGTCGAATATGGGTCAGCATCGGTGTACTCTAATGGAACGATGCTTTGGTATGTGCTGTCAATGCCCAAAGTTAAGCCGGAAAGTTATCGCATGATAATAACGAGAGCAGCTTTTTTAAAGGGCTAACATGTTGAACTAAATTACGAAAAGGTTTTAATGAACCAACAGGAAATCTTTGGTCTGAAAGAAGATTGTCCATTAAGAGTGTCCTTATTTCTAAAAATTGACTATTTTCAAATGGATTCCCCTAATTTTTTTCGTTTTCTTTTAAGAACTCATAGTGCAAAATTTGGAGCAAATCGGCCCATGTGAACTGGACCCGGTTTTGCCCGGAATCCGAAATTTTTCATTTATGGAACAAATTTCAAGTTCTGTCTTTTGATATGAAAAAAACCAGATTAGCTTTAACTTTAATGATTTCAGTACATTATTGAATTGTTTATTCACGAAAAGTTTAAAAAAAGGAAAGCAAAACTAATTTTTATTATAATCATTTCGATAAGATGGACTTTTGATAAGATGGATACTTCTTCCTATACGATTCAACCATTTGGAATATTAACTGCTTCTGCTGCTCATCATTTGTTCACAGTTCACGGCAGTATTGAAATACGTTTTCAAAATCGGAATTTTTTACCCATTTGGAGGGATGCATCGTTAAAAATTCTGCAGATAAACTAAAGAGTGCAAAAAAAATTTTTGTTTTTTTGGAAACAAAGTCGTTTAAATTGTAATTCAAAAACTTATTTTCTATTTGTAATGTTCGATCATTTTGCAATTTTACAATTGGTTCATCAAATTGGAGACGTCGAATCATTCTTTCCTTCTCTTCTATTGATACATTGGAATCAAAAAATGCTAGGGCAATAGTTTCTTCCGCCTAGTACCACAAATGATTGCTCATTTTGTTCAAAAGCTTACGAGATATATATCAATTTGCGCATATTTGATGGAGTCTTTGACAAAATTAATGTCTTGGTTTGGCGCTTCTATAGCATTCGTGCAATTGAACCAAGCCTTGACATAGCTGCGTACAATGAAATTGCAGACATCACGTAGCCCATTTAGTTCTCGTCTCAATAAATGGAATTGGTCCCGGAATAAAACTATTTTGATGGTTTGTTAGTTACATGTTGGACCAGGAGTTCGAATGTTGCCACATCCCTCACCAAGAAATATCATAACGAGTTCTAGGAGCTCCTTGTAGTCGTCACGGCAGTGTGCTTTTGTTATGAAATTTCGACAAAAATTAATAATGGCCTTGCATTCTTCATCACTAATTTGTTTTCGAAAAGTTTAATCTCCGAGGCCGCTTATGTACGAACTGTGATCTAAGTTTGGCCAGGCGTTTGAAAATCTATCAAAAATAGGAACGTCTGTGCTTTTGGTGGGTTCAAATTTCAAATCGAAAACACTTCTTAGCATAACTTCATATATGTGATGGCGGCAAGATAATTTTAAAAGTGTTCGATTTAAACGTTGCTCCAATAGCACACATGCGCCAGCCTTACCACCTGTATTACTGGTGGTTGTATCAAAACCCATGGTTTCAACCCGCTCTTCTATTTCTCACTGCTTCAAAATTGAAAACACAGCTAATGATATATTTTCCTCAGTTCCAGACGTAAGCTTAGGAGCACCAAGAAACTTAGATGTCCCATTGCAACTGACAAGAACAGCTATCCTATCAACTTTCGTTTTTCCAGTAAGGTCTGCCAGGATTTTTCCGTCCCAGTGCACTACTAAAGAGTGCTCAATACTTAGCTGCATTAACAAAATAGTATGCAATAATTTTTCGAAAAAAAAATCATTCATTTACTTACGTCGTCTACAAAATAGCTCTGAATACTTCTTGCTTCCATTTTACGGATATCTTCCCGAATCCTACGGATAGATGAACGGTTGATTACAAGGTCCTCGATTTTGTGCCTCAAAGCCTCTGCAGTTGCAATCAAAATATGTACAGCATCTCCACTGGATACCTTGGCTTTGTCCAATGCGGATACCAAGCGTGGGGTAATAAATTGCTTGCGACCTCTTGTTTTTGTAGTTGAAGATGAACTGGCTCCAATTGGACTCTCTTTTAAATTTGCATCACTTTCCAAGAATTCAGTAGATATTGGATTCACTATATTCTCCTCATTTTCTGATTCTTCATCCCAATCCATCGGTACTGCATATTTTTCGCTATTATAATTTGCGGAAAGTATAGTGAAAGAAATAATATACTCACCATTTCCTTGCAAGTTTTCATCATACTTTCATTTTCTTGACAGCTCTAATTCTCTACGATCGAGAGACCGTTTTTCGCGTAAATAAAGAGCCATGTCGATTCCAGCCATGTACCCTGGACGTCCTTTTTGTCTTTGCATAATTAAAACCTGCTTGTCTTCTTCCATGTTCATCATATTTAGTGCATCCTGGTGCGAAATAACAAACAAGTCGTCTAAATATTCAGAAAATGACTCTGCTACTTTTTTTCCGCATTCGATCTTTTTGAAGGAATAACTTTTTGAATTTTTTTCCATGACTCGTATTGTTTTAATAATTTTTCGATACATCGTGGCTCATAACGTGTGGGAATACGCGCTTGTTGCCAAAATATTAGTGTTGCACTAATAGCTAATTTGGAACCGTCTTTGGCGGACATTTTTCCGCAACGCATATTGTAAAATAATACTTGTAAGACTTGGCGATTGATGGAAGCTTAGAGCTAATAATTTGATGTAAAGGTTTTCCGATCAAATCGATTATATTTAGCGATGCGTTTGCTTGACGCGTTGTTATCGATGCAGTAGCTTTTTTTAACACCGATTCCGACGTAGATGGAAAATCACTCATTGTTATAAAATAATTAATGTTTTCACTTTTCTCAAACTCACTTCACAACACTAAATAGGTACATGTAAATTGCAAGTGACTAGCGATAATAAAAATCAATACTAACATGCGGTCAAATTATGGCGTCGTTATGCCAGTCATGTTTGGTGAGCTTATTTGTTGTCAGTGTTTTACGCATAAAATGAGAATAAGCTTTTCTCTCGTACTCATTTTGATGCGTCAATCACTAACAACAAAAAAAAAAGCTTACTATACATGTTTGGCTAGCAAAACCATGGCATTACTGTTTCTTAGCGTTACTTTGGACAATTTTAAAAATAGATAGGTAATACCAGAGATAAAGAGATAGGAAACTTCGATTTTTTACTGTGGGAAAGGGATAACCTTATGTACTGTTTTCTGTCAAATTGAGGTTAATATTAACAAAAACCTCAATACTATCACAAACTGCAATCCATTTTCCAGGCCTTGAAAAAATCGAAGTTTCCTTTCTCTTTATCTCTGGTACTATCAATTTACAATTAAGAAAAAACAGTAACCAAGAAAGTTAATGGTTCTGGTGGAGAGAGGGGCCCAAAACATTGTTTTCAAATAAAGGTTGTATATGTTCAAAACAAATTTTTTTCAAAGAATTTCAGTGGTCTTATGGGGGAATCGGTTCTGACCCGTGTACCCTTTTCGAGCCTGCGCCACTGTAATAAAATGTTAATATTTTAAATTTTGCAGCAATATTATGCGATTACCAATCAATTTTAGTACAAAAAGTTAAAATTTTTTTTGTTAATTCACAGTCCGGGCAGCTATTTTTTTAAATTTTAAATGAAAAACCGAGTCCACTTATCGTTGAACGATCAGGTCCAAACTTCGTTTTAGTAGTTTTGAGATCAAAACGAAAAAATTTGAGGGAATCCATTTAAAAAAAATCATTTTGAAATTTGCCCGTATAAATTAGGACACCCTTATTGTCCATCCATAAGCAGCATATCTATCTGCTCAACAAATTCCTTAAGTAAAATCTCTGAAGTCGAATGTTTGGCTAAACTATTGAGAGGCGGTGATGCAAAATGCCATTTTGAACCAGACAATATCAACATAATCGAGCTGATTGATGAAACTACACTCTTTCTGACAAACTTTCAAGGGAAAATTCAAAGTAAACGCGATTCTAGGGACCTTGAAGAAACATTTGTCGTTTTATTCAATAACGAAACTATTTCTATAGAAAATCAGTCATTTACCAGCAGATCCACCAGTATGTTACAAGCATTGACACCCGCACTAGTAAACCTAACGAACAATGGTCTCAAGCTGAACTTAGATAACCTTCATGAACTCAGTATTATGAATATCCACCGCCTCAAGGAGCTTGGACGTAACTTTCATTCATCTCTTATCGCTGATAGAGTCCTCTTGTCAATCCTTGCTGCTGTTTGCTATGTTATTTGGAGGAAGCTGACTACAAGTATACCTTTTCCCATTCTCGGCCAACCCACAATCCCAGATCAGGTAGTCGTCAACCCACTCAAACACTCAACAGTCGAATCTGCGAGACGCAGATCTTTAAAGGGGGGGAAGTTAACACGCGCCAGCCAACCTAATTTGCGACACGTCAGCCTTTACAGCCAGCCACGCGCATGCAGGTGAAATACGATCCTCAAAGTCAGCGTGAGAACATCGCTGAAGCGACGGCACCAATTCAACCCATGGGAAGCGCAACGTCAGCATTTTAGTCTATGACAAATTACCAAATAGTTTACTTAGTAATTAAAATAAGACTTTCTAGCACTCTTGCTTTTTATGCCAACTGGAATGGTAATAAATCTTATTTTACTTAATTTTTGTGTTTTATTTAATTTCAGATAAGGATAAGGAGCCAGTGGCCGGCTCCCAACTTTAATTTTTTCAAATGTGCGAGCAAATACAACATCAGCGAGCGTAAGTACAGCAATAACAGCGAGCGCTAATATAGCAGCAACAATTGCTACAATTGAGTTGCACACGTCACCTATTAGTATCATATAAATATATGAAACATACATATAACAACAAACAACTGATAACAACAACAACAACATAACATACTCAAAGCAAAGAGTTAAATATTTATGCAGAAATAAATTAACACATTAATAAGAACGTCGATAAACATACACCGGCGCACAACAGCGGTTAGAATCATGCGTACAAACAAGTAAATAGAAAACAACAACAAATAAGGTATCGTTGGCACATGCGATGTTTGGAGGATATAAAAAGGGGCGAACTTGCCATAATCAGTGAACAAGGTAAGACCTCCTAAAGTAAAGACCTAAGAAAAGTAATTATCTCTTGGTGACATGCCTTTTCAGACGGTAACCAAACTATATATATAGAAAAAGAAAAAACTGCATACAGGCCTTTTCAGGCGGTAATCCAACATTGCACTAGCAATTACTTAGTTTTTTTGTCCCAGTATATGTGAGGTCAGAGCTCGGAAACCCAGCAGTGAACACGGAAAAACACCAGGACAAATCAGGAGATAACCAGAAAACAAGTGAAAGCGATTTTTTAAAAATTTCGGAAGTGACTGAACTTAAATTAATAACTTTTGTAAGGAAAATCAAACTCGGTAAATAATAATGAGTATAAAATATAATAAATAATAGTTTACGCCGTAAATAACATTTTAAAATTGTGAAAAGAAAGTAATAATAAAAAGAATAAATAAATATTAGTTCTTTTTAATTCACGGACAAAAAACTGTTTTGTAAGAATCCTGGCTATCCGGCGAGATATACTTACTTACTTACTTAGGTGGCCGTAACAACCCGTGTCCGGGTTTCGGCCGACATCATCAGCTCTCGCCAGGCGCCTCTGCTTTGCGCGTGCCATCTCCAATCGGATACACCAAGTGCGGTTATGGCTTCCTCAGCCTGGTCCATCCATCGGAGGCATGGTCTCCCTCGTCTCGTTGACCAGCGACCCTCGCCTCGAGCACTTTTTTCGCTGGAGCTTCGTCGTCCATACGATGGACATGACCCAGCCAGCGTAGTCGCTGCACAGTTATATGCCGAACTACGTCAATGTCTTCGTAGAGCTCATACAGCTCGTGGTTCATTCGGATGCTATAGTCATCGCCGACTCGAACAGGACCGAAGATTTTGCGAAAAACTTTTCTCTCGAATACCCCCAGAACGGCCGCGTCAGTTTACGAAACTACCCATGCCTCAGCGCCATAAAGCAGCACAGGTAGAACGAGCGTCTTGTAGAGTGTTAGTTTTGTCGATCGAGAGAGTCCTCTGGAATTTAATTGCTTACTGAGCCCGTAGTAGCACCTATTAGCAATTATTGTTCTTCGCTTTATCTCCAGGCTGATTTCGTTGTTGGTATTAATGGAAGTGCCAAGGTAAACGAACTCCTTGACTACTTCAAAGCTATAGCTGCCGGATGAAACGTGGAAGTCTAAACGCCGCGCTCCCTTGTTTGTAGACAACATATACTTTGTTTTACCCTCATTTATCGTCAAACCCACTTTGGCTGATTCCTTTTGGATAGCGGTGAAAGCAGCAGTAACATCTCTCTTGGTTTTGCCGACAGTATCAATATTATCAGCATACGCAAGGAGCTGGACACCTTTATAGAAAATGGTGCCATTACGATGCACACCGGCCTTTCGTACGATCCCCTCCATTGTGATGTTGAAGAGATCGCAAGACAGTGGATCGCCTGCCTGAAACTTCTTTCGGTAATGAAGGTTTCGCAGAGGTCATTTCCTACCTTGACGGAGCTGCGTGTGTTGCTCAACGTCATTCTGCAAAGTCTAATCAACTTTGCAGGTATACCGAACTCAGACATTGTTGCGTATAGGCAATCCCTTCTCGGGCTATCGAACGCAGCTTTAAAATCGACAAAGAGATGGTGTGTGTCAATTTGATTTTCGTGGGTTTTCTCCAGGATTTGTCATAGCGTGAAAATCTGGTCTATGGTGGACTTACCAGATCGAAAGCCACACTGATAAGGTCCAATCAGTGTTTTTGTAATCGGCTTTAATCTTTCACACAGTACGCTTGAGAGAACCTTATATGCGATGGAAATTAGACTGATACCTCTATAACTGTCGCAGATTGTAGGGTCTCCTTTCTTAAGTATAGAGCACAGTACGCTGAGGTTCCAACCGTCGGCCAAGCTTTCTTCTAGCCATATTTTGCTGATGAGCTGATGCATGCGCTTTATCAATTCATCGCCGCCGGTTTTAAACAATTCAGCTGACAGGCCATCAGTACCCGCTGCTTAATTGTTTTTGAGTCGTTGGATAGCAACTCGAACCTCTTCATGGCTAGGTGGTGGTACTTCCATTCCTTCATCGTTGATTGGTGGCTTTGAACTGCGCTCTCCATGGGCGGCATTGGCGGAATCGCCATCAGTAAGTAAATTGGAGAAGTGCGGTCTTCACAATCTCAGCACACACTGTGTATCCGTATTCAGATCTCCATTTTCGTCTCTACAAGTGGATGCTCCGGGCTTGAAACCTTGGGTTAGACGCTTAACCTGTTGATAGAATTTTCGTGCATCCTTCTTGCCCTGGTTTACCTCTAGCTCCTCACGCTCACGCTTTTCCTGCTCTCTTTTCTTGCGTCTGAAAAGGCGCCTCTCTTCCTTCCTCTTTTCGCGGTAGTTTCTCGCACGGCTCGCGTTGCAGCTGACTGCAGCGTTTTTCTGTATGTGGCGTTTTTACCTGCTGTCGCGATGCGACACTCCTGATCGTACCATTGGTTCCGAGGTTGTGGGCGTCGGAAACCAATGACTTCTTCAGCGGCAGCGCACATGGAGTGTTGTTGGTTGGTTGAGAAGTTGGTTGAGAAGTTGGTTGGTTGAGCTTAACCGAGAGTTGAGTGGAGTAGGCCTCGGCAGTCCGTTGTAATTGAAGCTTAGCGACATCTAGCTTTCGTTGCATTCCTGTGCGTATGTTCTTCGCATTGCATAATTGCATGCGGATCTTGGCTGCAACGAGATAATGGTCGGAGTCAATGTTGACCCCCCGAAATGTACGCACATCTTGAACACTAGAGGCATGCCTTCCGTCGATTACAACATGATCAATTTGGTTTCGCGTTTTTTGATCCGGGGACAGCCAGGTGGTCTTGTGGATGTCGAGGTGCTTAAATCTGGTGCTACTAACTACCATGTTTCGTGCCGCGGCGAAGTCGATCAGTCTTAGACCGTTGTTCGTGGAGGTCTCATGAAGACTGAACTGACCGACAGTGGGGCCAAAGATGCCTTCCCTTCCGACTTCCGCATTAAAATCGCCAAGGACTATTTTCACGTCATGGACCGGAAGGTTGTCATATACGTCCTCACTCAAGACTAGCGTAGAAAGCGTCCTTGACGGTTTCGTCCTTTTCCTCCGTCGGGGCGTGCGCGCAAATAAGGCTGATGTAAAAAATTTTGCCTTGATGCGGATGGTGGCCAATCTTTCGTTCACAGGTGTGAACCGGGAAACAAGGTGGCGTAGTTTCCGGCTAACAACGAATCCACATCCGAATTCGCGCCTCTCCGCATGGCAGCTGTAGTAGATATCGCAGTGTGCTTGTTTAGAGCAGCATTGCCCCTTCCATTGCATTTCCTGGATGGCGGTGATGTCAGATTTTATTGCGTTGAGGACTTCCGCCCGTTGGATAATGGCACCTTCCCTATAAAGGGGCCGGACATTCCAGGTGCATATCCGTAAATCATTGTCCGTTTTTCGTTTACCGGCGAGATATACCCATGCAAAAAAGTTCGTTACACACTCAATTTATGATTATGATTATGTTACTCACTTATATTGTATTCACTCACACACACTATGTTGTTGTATTTACACTTTAGAACATATGATTTTTGTTTATATTAAATCACTCAATCAGAACACATGTTAGTTACAGTCAAAATGATATTTGTTTTGTCTAAACTAAAGAACTGCTATTTTACTATATAAACGAAGGAATTTGCCAAATAAAGTCAATTCAGTTTTAACCTCCAAACGGCTGCCTACTTAATTCAAATACTAGCCTGGCAGCCCTGCTAAGTGACGGCACTAGTATAAAAGATTACTGCCTGTAGAACTCTCTAGTGACGGCAATGATATAAATTTAGTGTTTGTTTTGTTTTCCGTTGTTTACATCGTCTCACATTCTATCACACATGAAAATTTTTAAATGTCGTAACACACAGTAGGACAATGTAAGGCAGCCTGTAGTGATATGCGACATAAAGTACACAAATGTTTGTAACAGGGTACTTTTGCATTGCTCTAAAAAATATTGTTTTACAAACAAAAAGATTGTAATCAGCAAAATATTGAACATAATAGCATATTCTCACAGTACCCTGATCAACGTAATTCGACTCTTATTCGTAATTCGAGGCTGAACTATGTTCCGAATTGAGTAATTCGTCATACAAAATTTGGCAAGCGAATTACCTCATTTAAAGGTAATTCAGATTGAATTAATATCCGAATTACGTAGAAAACAGTTTCATCTCTAATTCTTATCGAAAATTAATCGAACACCACAAGCAAGATACAAGAAGAAATAAAAACAAGACAAAACAAATAGTCAAATTCTCAAAGTCAGCAGACAAATTGAGTATCATTTCTCAAAAAAATAAATAATATAATAAACAAATATTTATTTTGCACATTTTTCCCATTTTCGTTCTCTACAACAAATCAAATAAAATTAAAATAAAATACACAAAGAACAGCTGTCAAACCGAATTACGATTACTACGTGAGAACAGGGTATTTCTCATTCGTAATTCATAGGCCGAATTACTTAATTCAGACTGCCGCACAGTGGTGCGAAACACCAACCTAGCTGGAAAAAAGTCATAACTTGCTTTTGCCCAGAAGTATCGAGATGAAACTTTGCAAATAAGTTAAATATAAATGGAGGTTCATATAAATATAAATGGTGTCATAGTTGTAGCTATAAAAAATTTTACACTTAATTTTATATAACATTTTGATTTATTAAAGAATATGTTATGTTTAATGTTAACTTTAGGTGCGAAACAAGCACGTGTTTAAAAAATATGTAGACTATAACAAGCTTTACACAGCTTTAAGCTTGAAACAGTAACGCAGACAGAAAAACAGACGCGTCTGAAAGCAAGGATAGAACTTCTTCAGGTACAGGCTCTGTACTGCGATAACGAAGAGAAGGCTTTGTTAATGAAGAAGATATAAGAGGATCGGACGACAATAGGAGGTAATGAAGAAGATCAAGCATTGTTTTTTCTCGGGACATTTTTCGTGTGTGACTCTCTCGCATATTTCTGAAATCCTTATTTCGAGATTCTAGGGCTTCTTCGGACAACATTCCAGTAGGTAATGCAGCATATTGAATAATACCTGCACCATGCAACAGAATTTTGTGAACACGCGATGGCATATAATACCACGAATACAATTGTATGTAAAGCTTTGCTGTGCCCATCGCATACGTTTGAAATGCTTCCACATTAATAGCAAAGCCACAGGACATATTAGTTAAAATCGCCGCAAACCTCTTTATTAAATCTTTATCGAAACCATTTATTGCTGACGCTAGAGTATGTTACTCGAAAAATCTTCTAGCCGTGTTGCCGTCATTCGTTGTTCCACATCCCGGCTTGGGTATATCAACCAGCAAGCCCATCTCTTTTCTGAGACGGTCAATAATAGTTTTCTTTGTTGCCTCTTTCACGGCTTTATCGGAATCCCCTCAGGTTTGTCATTTCCGAACATTTAGTTTATTTGCAATATGAAGGACACATTCAAAACATCTTATCCAACCGTGCAATGTTGACAGGCCATACTCATAAAGGCTTTCTTTCAGCTGTAATTTTTGAACTTCACTTAAATCATTGATAACTTTTGGTGAAGCTCCACAAATTCCACAACGTTGGGAAGAATTTGCGATTGTTGAGAATATTTTCCCATCAATCATTGCCAAATACTTCTCCATCTTCACAAATTTGTGTTGGAACTATTGCAGCTATTTGAGCTTTTATCGCATCTATTTCTTTTGTAGCTAGGGACTTGCTCTCTTTTTCAAAAATAAGTCTGATCGGCCTACAAAATCTTATAGAAGATGGGCGTGGATTGTGCCAAATAAGTTTATTACCGTCTTTGAGCTGCAGAGGAACTAAACAAATTGCAAAAAAATATTCATCTGTTTTATCTTCGTGACCGTCGTCGAAAGTCTGCTTATATCGCGAATGCCCACTACTGCCATCACATACCCACTTATTAGTCAAAATAAGTTCATCGCATTTATGTTGTCTTAAAACTTCATTTTGCTGCTTTAAAAGCCTTTCTGAAGTGTGATCTACCAAACTTTGCAAAGTCACTTCCGCCGATATGTCGGAAATTTTAATACCATTCTTTGGATAGCACTCCATTTTGGCAGCCAAAAGTTTGTGATACGATGGGTAGATGTTGGCATTATGATTTTTTGCACCTGCACGCATCAGGAGATATGTGTTTTTCATGAATCCACCATCGATATATAAAACTAAAGCCTCTTTGTTCATGTAAGATATTGGTTCTTTACAAGAAAAGTTCAATTTTGTTTTCATTCTTGACGCTTTCGTCGGAGAAGAATCTACGGCTTTGACAATGTTCGCAGCAGATGTCGAAGAAGGTTGAGCTGGAATAACAAACATTCCATTTAGCCAGCTTTGATTGAAAGCCTCAAACACGAGTCTTGTTCGATTGGCCTGCGTCCACTTTTTTGTCATGATACATATAAGCACATGAACACATTGTTGCACATCTTTACAATAACAATCGTTTCCTTTATTTTGAAGCCCAATCTTACCGAAAACATACGTTAAAACAGCATTTTTTTTTATTTTGTTGTTTTTCTTTGTACCAAACATTGTACAATTTTCACTGCAAGCAAAAAAATACAACATTTTGGCAAAAACTGGCAGCTGATTTCACAAACATTGACACGTTGACATCACACACTTTACAAAAAGCAATAAATTGCAACATAAGTCCGATAAAGTCGTAATTAAAACCTTAATAAAACTTGGACATTAAAAAAATTTGCATGCACTAGACACTCATGTACAACAATAAATTTTTATCTAAAACAACAACCACATTGAAAATATATTTCCGGTAATATTTATTCATAAATTCACCTTAATTAACTTTATCAACAATATATATGGTGAAAACTTTTTTTAATTGTTTTACAAACACTCCACTTGTGTAATAAAAATCGACTGAGCCATCAATATTTTAACAACAGCGCAATCACCTGTTTTTGAAAAAGTAAAGATAAGCTACTATTGCAACTTAGAGCAAAACAAGTATACCGTTATGAACTGTCCACTTATTACTTACTTACTTAGATGGCGCCTACAACCGTAAGTCGGTGTCCACCTGTCGTAAGAAATTGCGCCAGCCATTTCTGTTTTGCGCTTGCTGGCGCCAGTTTGAAGCTACAAGTTTCGTCAGGTTGTTCTTCACTTGGTCCCTCCAACGGAGATGCGGTCGTCCTCTTCTGCGTTGTCCGCCGCTGGGTACCAAATCGAATATTTTCTTCGCTGGAGCGTCGTCTTCGATCCGCTCAACATGACCTAGCCAGCGAAGCCGCTCGATTTTTCTGGGCTTTACTATGTCGATGTCGGCGTAGAGCTCATACAGCTCATCGTTCCATCGTATTCGGTACTCGCCATTGCAGATTGGTTCGTAGATTTTACGAAGGATCTTTCTCTCGAACTCTCCTAAAATCTTTTCATCAGAGCTGCTCAACGTTCAGGTTTGTGCTGCATATAGCGGGACGGGCATGATTAGTGACTTTTGTTCGTCACTAATCATGCCCGTCTCTGCTCTCAATGCTCTGCTTCTCAATTGCTTGCTGAGCCCAAAGTAACACCTGTTGGCAAGAGTTATCCTTCGTTTTATCTTTCTACTGATATCGTTGGGGGAGTTAATGCTAGAACCGAGGTAGACGAAGTCCTTCACAACCTCGAATGAGGTGTTGTCAACAGTGACGTGGGTGCCAATACGCTGGGACTGTTTGTTTGTTGACACCAGATATTTCGTCTTATCTGTGTTTACTGCAAGACCCATGCGACTCGACTCTTTTTCTTATTTGGAGAATGCTGCACTGACTTCGCGTGTGTTATGGCTAATGATATCAATATCACCGGCATACGATAGCAGCATAACACTCTTATAGAATATTGTGCCGATTTGTCTCAGATCAGAAGCTCTAATGATCTTCTTCATAAATAGGTTCAAAAATTCGCACGATAAAGAATCACCTTGTCTGAAACCTCGTTTGTTAACAAATGGGGGGGAGAGGTCCTTTTCGATTATTACTGCACTGCTGGTGTTGCTCAGTGTCATCCTGCATAGACGGATTAATTTTGCAGGTATACCAAATTCAGACATGGTGGAGTATAGGTGATTCCTTATTGGACTGTCAAAAGCGGCTTTATAGTCGACAAAAAGTTGGTGGGTGTCGATTTGCTTCTCTATGGTCTTTTCCAAGATTTGTCGTAGCGTGAATATCTGGTCGGTGGTAGATTTTCCAGGTCTGAAGCCACACTGACAAGGCCCAATCAGATGGTATACGGTGGGCTTCAGTCTTTCACATAATACGCTAGACAGAACCTTATAGGCGATATTTAGGAGGCTTATCCCACGGTAGTTGGCACAAATAGTGGGATCGCCTTTCTTGTCGATTGGGCAGAGTACACTGAGGTTCCAATCGTTTGGAATGCATTCTTCCAACCATATTCTGCATAGGAGCTCGTGAATGCATTTAAATAGAGCTTCGCCTCTGTTCTGAAACAGCTCAGCGGGTAGACCATCGGCTCCCGCGGCGTTGTTGTTCTTAAGCCATGATATTGCTATCAAGACTTCATTATAGTCGGGCAGCGGAACTTCAACGCTGTCATCCATAAATGGGGCTTCCGGGATATCATCTCTATTGGCGGGGCTGTTGTCGTCATCGCCCTTCAGAAGACTAGAGAAGTGTTCCCTCCATAACGTCAGTGTACTCTGGATATCTGTTACTAGATTTCCGTTTTCATCCTTGCCTTGGTTTTAAAGCCATCGGTCAGGCGTCTTATCTTTCCGAAAAATTTTCGGGCCTCGTTCCTGTCACCATGCATATCAATCTTCTCACAATCATGCTTTTCTGCCTCTCGTTTTTTTCGCCTGAAAAGACGTTTCTCGTCCCTCCTCTTCTCTCTTTATCGCTCCTTAGCAACACGCATTACAACCGACTGCAGGGTGGCTTTGTAGGCGGCGTTTTTCTCTGCAGTGGCGTCGCGATACTCTTGGTCGTGCCACTGGTTTCGGCGGGGACGGTAGTAGCCAAGAACCTCTTCGGCAGCCGTACGCAGAGAGTGGGAGATGTGTGCCAACTGCGCGCATATATCGTCGATCGGAGGAGTGCTTTATTGAAGCAGGAGTGAGAGTCGAGTGGCAAAGGCTTCGGCTGTCCATTTTGATTGCAGCTTGTCGTCGTCTAGCTTTCTCTGTGTAGGATTGCGCGTACTCTTTGCAGCACACAGACGTGTACGGATCTTAGCTGCGACAAGATAATGATCCGAGTCTATGTTAGCACCACGGATCGCGCGTACATCTAATACACTGGAAGAGTGCCTTCCGTCGATCAAAATGTGATCAATTTGGTTTCGCGTTTTTTGGTCAGGGGACAACCAGGTGGCCTTATGAATATTGAGAGGCTTGAATCTAGTGCTACTTATAACCATGTTTCGTGCTGCGGCGAAGTCAATCAGCCTCATTCCGTTATCGGATGTGTTGTCGTGGAGGCTTAACTTTCCTTTGTTGGACCAAAGATGTTTTCCTTGCCCACCTTGGCGTTGAAGTTCACTAAGCACAATTTTTATGTCGTGACGGGGGCAGCGCTCGTAAGCGTCTTCAAGACGCTCGTAGAAAGTATCTTTGATCTCATCGTCCTGTCCTCTGTCGGAGCATGCGCACATATTAGGCTTATATGAAAGAATTTAGACTTGATGCGAATTATAGCAAGTCGTTCGTTCACAGGAGAGAATCGCATGACGTAATTCCGTAATCAGTTCCGTAAAGATGTCAATCAGTTGGATAGAGGCACCTTCCCAATTAAGAGTTCGGACATTCAAGGTGCATATCCGTAAATCATTATCAGTTTTCGTTTGCGGTGGTCGTCATCAGATTTGGGGATTATTTTTCTCATATTTCTTTTGTAACTTTTCATTGAAATGGTTCTTTTACGTGGTGGGCTTCAAACCCGACACACAACCTATTTAAGGCAAGGAGACCCGCCGCTCAAATTAGCCGTCAAACTGACGGATGCCAGTTTGCCGTTACCCAGGGACACCACGTGGAGATTTAAGTCGACTTGGGACGATTTCGACATGGATAATGCTGGCCTCCTCAGGTTGAGGCAGTCAGACACGTTGCCATGTGAAAGTTCGCCCCCTGTTCCCCTTATAGCAAACTAAATTTTTCTTTCCACGAAGTTCAAAAATTGACTTTTTCCGGCTAATTGGTGTTTCGGACCACTGTGTGCCGTGAGAACATGCCATAAGCGAAATTATTCGTTTATAAAGGTACATTGTGAGTACTTGTTATTTCATATTTAGACAATACTAACATTTATTCAAATCGGTAAAGTTGTCACTTATCAACGAGTCAGTGAGAAAAGTGACACATTTTTATCGATTCACTTTTCTTACAGAGACACTTTTAAAAGGTTCAATTGAAATGAAATAGGAACAGGTGACAGCTGATCGATTTAAAACGACTGAATTGAACAGAAATCGATTCAGATTCTTACAGACAGTGAAGGTGAGAAATACGTCACGTCAAATAGGTAATATGAGTCGATAACTACGATCGTTATGCATTACAGAAACGAGCTACTGGCCTTGACAGTTGCCCCGAAGACGAAGTTTGCTGCTGGTGAAAGGGTTTGGATGCGCAACTGCTCTGGTGCCCCTCGATGGATTGATGGTAAAGTGCAACACACAATGGGCAATAAAATGTACTGCGTTCAGTTGACAAAGGGTTTATATAAAAGGCATCAGAAGCAGATCGTCAATCATTCAAGGAAATCACGTATGCCATCCACGCAGCACGAGCACCCAGATATCGAACTGCAACCAGTTGGGGAAGCCTCGTCAGATTTCAATCAGTCTGCAAAGAGTTCCAGTGCGAATATAGGCTGGCTTTGGAAATAGTACAGCCTACCAATATCTTAGTAGAGCCTAGACGATCGACAAGAATTAGAACTAAAGTAAAGCGATTTGCTCCCTGAGGTCGAGACATGGTCGCAAAAATAGTTCTGAGGGAATGTAGAGTTTAAAATATCAGCAAGTTGCCAGCTCTTCATACTTTTGGCACTTAAATAAAATATCACTACATCCCAACCAGCAAAGACGGCACAAATTAGGTTTATAGAGCGAAT
Source organism: Coremacera marginata (assembly GCA_914767935.1). Classification (NCBI taxonomy): domain Eukaryota; kingdom Metazoa; phylum Arthropoda; class Insecta; order Diptera; family Sciomyzidae; genus Coremacera; species Coremacera marginata. Next base: position 104,454,145 of record OU612045.1, read on the forward strand.
TTTCTAAGCTGCTTTGCGGTGTAAGCAGCCCAAAATTTTAATAGTACAAATAGTCTATGGATTGCAAAGCAGCTTTCTTGATCGAACTTCGAAAATGTTCGAAAGTCTAAAATTGTCTTCTAAGTCGATTTTAAGACTTCTAAACAGCTTCACTTATGGCGTATTATGCAGCTCTTAAAAAATGTTATTTTATTATGTGTTTTTGTATTGTTTTATTATTTTTTACCGCTTACTTCTCAACTGGGAGTTACTTCAGCTATTTTGCAGTTATTACATGCATATATAAAAAATTTTTTTACCATTTTATAATTGCCTTCGTTAGGATTCGATCCCTAGTCTCTCTGATTTGTAGTCCGCCGCCTTACCCATTGCGCCATATCGCTGCATATTAAAACAAAGATTTTTGTTTATTTATACACTTGGTTTGAATTAGCAACAACTGAACTATTAAGAAGCTTGTGAGTTCGAAACGACGTGTCACCGTACCATTAAACAGCTTTTTTCTATTTCGTGTCAGCTGTTAAGTGGAAGTGCGGTTTGCGCCTTTTAATTTGTAATTTTAAATTAAAATCAATGCATGGAATAAAAATTAAAGCACAACCTGCCAAAGGCAAACTTAAAAAGCGTAATACAAATTATGCGGATAATAAATTAGGTGAAGCGGACACATTCACGCAATGGTAGCCAACGTCACTTTAGAAGGTATAACTAATGGCTCACATAAGTACAAATTAATCTAAAAAAATATTTTCTTTAGTTTAAGAAGCAGAACCCTCTCAGCAAGCTTTGCACGCTTTTAGTACTACTGCAGACACATGTGACCAGTCAAAAATCTCGGTAGACGAAACAGCAACACAGCAACAGCAAACATCGGAACTCTCAAGAATTTTTTTTTAAGATCCTCTGCCTGATTCACAAATGCAATGACAAATTAGATTAAATTGCATAATTTTTTTCAAAAACTGACGAAAAATTAAACATAATGTCCGACTGTATGGACAATTTGTCAACACAAGTTGACAATGGGTAATTTCATGGGTATATTCACGCATCCGAATTTTAATATGACTTATTTATGAATAAAATATTTTTGAATTTTACAGATTAAATGGCTTGACTTAAATGTTTCACGCAGCAACACGTATGGTTTCCATGCTTGACCTCACTATGAGTAAGGAAATTCAGGCGCAGTGTTCGTGGACGGGAGCATCACATATCAAAGGGCAACGCAAAATATGCATGATGCTTTTTCGAAATATTTTGGCAGTATTTCAAAAAATCGGGACGACCACCACTGAAATTGTCCCGCAGGAAAAATTAGCAGATTTCTTTATGAAGAAACTGAAAACATGTTTGCGTTATACGTGGAAGAGTCGAGGGTGAAGCATCCAATTTGAATTTTGCTAATGATGAAGAATATTTAAATTCAGATAGTGAAGAAAACTTTTAGTACACCTGACTTTTTTAATATGTTCATAATGAAATCTACTTTTTTTGACAAATTGTCCATACAGTAGGACATTATCGGGCAGGTCCTGCAATTAACTTCCGAGTGAAAGTGAAATCAAATCACTAAGAATTCCATGTTTGGTATCACTTATTACGTTTTAATTAAATTTTGTTTTTGATTCGTATTTTGATTCAAATTAAAAAAAAAAATAAAGCGTAAAAAGTGATGCTTACCAAGTATCAAATTCATAATGATTCGATTTCACTTACAGTCGATTTCACTTACAGTCGGAAGGTAAAGTGTATGTTCCCATGTATTTCCACGTCAAATACTACAATTCGGCAATATTTACCAGACAACTTACGTAACATCGTAAATCCCGTAATAAAGAATAATTCCTATTTCGCACACAGTGAAAATGTTTTGTTGAGCATGTTATTCGATTATTGTAAAGAAATTCGTAAATTGGCACTCAAAAAATATTGTATATTCGCGACAACGTTTGCGGTTTAACTGACCTTCGCGAATATGTAAAACCAAACATCAATTTTGATTTTACGTATGTGATTACGTTCACATGATCGATTTAGAGGATAAAGCGTTGTTATTTGAACCGCCATTTACCAGGAAAATTCCGTATGAGAATTTACGACAATACCTCGAATGTGTAGATGATGAAGATCCACCATTTCCAGACCCACTAATACCTTGTCATATTCAAGGTACGGAGCGTCATGTCCAGCTACTAGCTAGTGTTGCTAAGCGCTCAATCGACAGAAGCCGTGAAGGTATAATGGCATCTGCATCTGAAGGCCGAAAGAAAGCACCTCATGTAAGACTCATGTAAGACAGTTGACATGGAGCTTAAACTGCATTCAAATATGTTTAAAGTAGCTGATATAAATGGGTATTGAAAATAGTTTTTAAGGAACAACGACTAAACTCAAAATATCGTAAAACACGATAATTTAACTGCACTAACTACGACCGTTTTTCTGAAATATATGAATCGTTGAACTAACGAAATATATGCAGACATAAGTGGTTATCTATTCTGTGCAAAAAATGGATTCTCCATCCTTGCAAAGACTGGCAATAAGGAAAATGCCATATCGCTTTTTTACGATATTTTGAGTTTAGTCGTTATTCCTTGTGGCCACAGATATATCTATTCGTTTGTTGGTACAGCTGTTCAAAGTTGACGAATATGATATTGAAATAGTTAAACATGAATTTAGCGCTCGTATGTGTTTTTAAGATAATTTGGCACAATTACATTTTTGGTTTCAACTATGTAATGTAGAACATTTTGAATTAAGAAATAACTCAGTTAAATGAATTTTTAGAGTTTTTTTCATTTATGAAATTGTAAAAGTTTTAAGAGATGGCAAACATGGAGGTTTTCATTTTGAAAAAATATGAAAATTGCGCAATTTCTGGAGTCCGGACAAAATCAGTTCCTGAAAGTGCGTGAAATGTTATTACTGTTTTTGTAACAAGAAACCTTAATTTATCCGGAAAAACCAAAAACTCTTCCGACTTTTTCCGATTCTTGAAAATATTAAATTTTTCTAAGCGTCCAAATGCAGTTCTTTCCTAATATTGCATTTTTAGTAGTGCACGCAAATCAAAATAAGTAGAATTGTTGTTGTCATTTTTTTTTTTATTTGCTTGCATATATTTATTTTTGTTTATATTGTTATGCCTCACCCAATTTTTATCCAAAATTACCTACAAAATCTTAGACTCCATGATTGGAGTCCATGATTGATGGTTCTGTAGCAACTGTTTTGTCAAATACGAGCTCCGCCAGCAGATGCTTCATATGCAAAGCTAGTCCGACTGAAATGAAAGAAATTGTGCAAGCGGCAACTCTGAGTACTTTAAGTTTGGCTTATCAATTCTTCATTGCTATATTCGATTTTTTGAATGCCTGCTTCATATAGCATATCGTCTCCCATTTAAATCCTAAAGTAAAACCCGAATTCAGAGGGAATTTAGGGAAAAAACTGGCTTTTTTTGTTTAGACTTAACCAGCACTCAGAGGATGCCCCCTATAAATGCGAAAGCATTGTGTTGATTCGGAAGACGGGTGATAGTTAGTTGGAAGGTGGAAAAATGGAGTAGTGTCGGTGAAGATTTGATTTAAATTTACATAGATTGAATCTGCCGGGAAACACGATCGCAGGGAGATTGTTCCACAATTTTACTGAGCGACCGAAGAACGAATTGTCTCGGTAATGCGTTTTTCTATTGGGCAAAGTTGCAATGGTAAAGGGATGGGCTTGGAGAGCAGCCCGAGTGGACCTAGGAAACACACGAGCTGGTGGCGTCAGGCCATGTATCTCCCTTGAACACTTCCCATGGTAGTACCTGTACAGAAGGCTTAGGCAGCCAACATTGCGACGATGTCCAAGAGAGTTGAGAGAAGATGAAACATTTCCATCACCTATCAAATATATCGTACGTCTTTGAATCCGGTCCAGTAGCTCCAAATATGATCTTGAAGCCCCTGCCCAAATGAGTGAAGTTTTCTTACACCGTTTTAAAAAGCAAGGCACTTCTTCTGCTGCTTCTTTTGACACATCAAAAATGTGATCATTCCACCGAAGATCTGCTTGTATTGAAATGCCTAGAACGTCAAGAGCATCTGTCTCCGTAAGATCTACACCGTTCATATTGAGGGGAGCTAAGGGACAATTGATTCGCTTGTGGGTTAACAGACAACACTGGGTCTTGCTAGCATTAAACTCTACTCTATTAGAAAGACCTCACTCGGAGATTTTTCCTTAGTCATTATTAAGTGTTTCATTCATATGTTGCCTCTTCCTCTCAATCTCCAAAGAGCTCGGGCGTTTTTTAAATGAATATGAATGGCAAATGCTGCTGTCATCCGCAAACGAATGAATTGGGTTGTGAGTCGACAACAGAAGGTCGTTGATAAAAACCAGGAACAAAGTTGGCGATAAAACTGAGCCATGCGGTACACCTGCGTTGATGGCGTGCGCTCTGGACGAAATGCCATCGACTACAACATGGATCGATTCATCAGAAAGCATGTGATCCACCGAGCAAAGTTATCACCGACACCATATGCAATTAGTTTAGACACGAGCGCTTTATGTCACACTCGATCAAATGCCTTTGAAATATTCAGAGCAACAATTTTGCTCTCGCCGAATAAGTGAACGCATTGGTTCCATTTTTCAGTTAAGAACGCCATAAGGTCACCAGTAGAGCAGGCCCTACGAAAACCATATTGACGGTCACTAAGCAATTCATTGTGCTCCAGATAGTTCATAAGGTTGAAGTAAATTGCGCTCTCCATTACTTTGGCGAGCGAAGAGCATATCGATATGGGTCGGTAGTTTGCAGGGTTCGTGGCATCGCCCTTTTTTGGTATCGGTTGGACCCTTGCGACCTTCCAACAAAATGGAAATACTCCTGTCCTGTGGGAGATGTTGAATAGGTTACGCAAAGGCCGAGCCAGACTAGAAGCACACGCTTTAAGCACAAGTGGTGGTATGCCATCCGGACCAGAGGCTTTATTTATGTTGAGGTTTGCAAGGACTTTTTTAACTGCTCTCGTACGAAAATATATCTCCTGCACTACAGAAGTCGTTCTTTCAACGAAAGGTAGTGGCTGATTGCTTACTGGGATTGTGGAGTTATGTGCAAACAATCCGGCCAACAGGTTCGCTTTATCAGCCGAGTCCGTGAAGATTTGATCATCTTTTAAAAGAGTTGGAATAGTCGATGACGTCTGATTCTTTCCTCTTTTAACAAATGACCAAAAGTTTTTGCTCCCTTTGGGGCAAACAAGAACCTGTTCTCTGATGCGAGTTTCGTGAAGAAACTTTTCGCGTTTTAAAATTGCATTACAGCGATTCCTAGCCTCAATGCGAAGTCTTTTCGTATCGGCATTCTTATCAGAGGGCCAATTCTGAAAAGCTTCCTTTTTGGGCCTGACTGCAATCCTGCAAGTCTCATTAAACCATGAGTGGTCTTTTGGTTTGATGCTTCTCATCTTATTGGGGATGAAAGACCGCATACCCAATAAGATAATTTCTTGCACCATAACAGCCGCGGCATTCACATTTCTGTCAGCGAAACATAATTTCCAATTGAAGTTGCGATAAAAATTATTTAGCGCAGTCCAATTTGCTCTTCCATAAAACTATGCAGTCCTTTTCGGGGCTTCAGGCGTAGAGGTGCGAAGGTTAGAATATGGAAAAACAGCGGAGATGGTGCAATGGTCCGAATTACCAAGAGGTGCGTTGACACTCACATCATATTTTTCATGATGCGAAGTCAGAAAGAGGTCTAAGATGTTATGGCTATGCAGATCACTTCTTGGAAAAAAAGTTGGTTCCTTCACTAGTTGAATCAATTGGTTCGATTCAGCAAAAAGCTCAACATATTGCCCTTCAAGTGATGTTTGGCCTGAGTGACATAACCAAGCCGAGTTGTGGACATTAAAATCGCCAGCTACAACGATTTCACTATCAGGGAACAACCCCAAAATGTGCGATATCGAATCAGAGAAAGAGTCTAGTTTGTTAAAAGTAGACTCCCTCCCTAAATTCGGACTTCTATAAACGTAGCAGAAATGTAGCAAGTGCGAGCGGACCCTGAACCTAACCCACAGAGAGCAAAATTCCTGATCGGTCAGGCCCAGACCCCGCTGGCACTGATACTCTACATCCGAACGTATAAAAAGAGCGATACCCCTATGCGGAGAAAATAATGGCAGTAAGTGATACCTAGGAATTTGAAAATCCAGTGGATCTGCATCCTCGCTCACCTGGGTCTCACTTCATGCCATTATTTAAGGCCAATTAAGAGTAAAATATGCATAGGCCGAGAAGAAATTCGCCCTCAGTCCACGTATATTGCAAAAATCTATGCGAAAATGACTCGACATTCTCGCACCGTGCAAATATTAAATAAATAGGGCAAAAAGGTAATTAGTTACAACTGATAATTGAGATTTAACTCTGTGGACATAAATATGTGCAAAGGCCAGTGTTATGCCTTCACCTTAGCACAACTCTGCCCACAGTGCAACGAAAAAAACAACAATTACTTACGCGGCGAAGAGCATAGAAAAGCCCTTCGAGTGGTCAGCTAAAAAAAACGCATTAACTGCAGCTTAATGTTGTTGTTGCTGCTGGCCGCACTTAGCAAAGCATATTTCAGATGATGATGTTGTTGTTGATGATGCCGTTTTTATTATTATTATTGTGTTGATGCTGTTGTTGTTAAAACTGTTTGCTATTGTTGCTTAGTTTTATGTTTTTTTTCCTCTTTTTAGCTTTAAATTTTTTCACATGCATGTATTTTTTTTTTTTTTTTTGTAAGAACACTAAGCACTTGACACAAGACAACCGACGGACATTAGATCATACAATTAAGGACGCGGATTATTTTATTTTTTTGAAGCGAAGCTTTTTACTCCTCGATATGTGATTTGCTTGGAGTGACATGTGAAAAATTTTCGACAGATTTTTTCTTGGAAATTTGATGGTTTCTTTGTTGGTAGTGCTTACTACAAGAAAATTTAATACTTTAATATTAAATACTAAAAATATTTTTTGGCCTGCCCGAGGGGATCGAACCCACGTCCTCTTACACGAGAGTCCAATGCACAATCCACTAGGCCACAAAGACTTATTTCTAATAGTTGTTAATCCAATACTAATTATAACAGAAGCTATGCTGCAGTAGATCGTCACCATCTATCAATAGATAGAGGATTGTGTATTTGCTATGCTACAACTATCAAAATTTGCTTTTATTTGCCACAAGGTGTCCCAAGCATCGGTTTAATTGTATTGTGAATGCGTTTGTGGTGCTGTTGGCATAGAGTATAAATTATTATCTAGAGATTGCATCAACTCTGCTAAACCTCTGGCATGTGTTAACAGAGGTTAACAGAGTTTTTTTTCTTCATGTTTTTAAGTGAAATAACTCTGTTAACACATGCCAGAGATTTAGCAGAGTTGAAGCAATTTCTAGATAACAATTTACACTCTATGATAAGTGCGTTGACAAGTGCGTTTTTAAGTGTCAGAAAAATAGATATCAATAAATATGGAATTAACAAACGCATGCATGAGTCAGTGCAGCCAAGTTCGCAACCATGTGTGGAGAGTTAAAATGGAGAGTCGCTGGCACTATATGCCTGTATATGTAATTGGCGTGGAAATTTGACATTCAACAATAAAAAAATAAGCAGTAAATATGTTTTCTGTATATATTTAATTTATTTTATGTTATTTTAAATTTTTGAATTTATAAGTTAATATATTAAAAAGAAAAAATTATTAAGCTATCAAATCTATGTAACTGCGAAAAAGCTTCGCTTCTCTCGTGTGTCCAACGACGCACCTGTGTTTTTTTTTTGTTTTATTTAATACACAAGACAAAACAAGAACATGGAGACGGACGAGCGGAACGTCTTTTTCTAATTTTTTTTTTATTTTATTTAATAAAATCTGACGAAACAAATATCAAGAATACGGAGACGGACGAGCGGCACGTCTGTACCCCGTCAATGCACGACAACTACTCCTCAATAGTTGACCAAGCTTTATAGTTGACCAAGTAAAACAAGGCTTTGGAACAACAAATGACGGAAATACTGCACGCAGGTTTTTTTCAGAAGTCGACGTAGCAGCAGATATCACAAAAATCGACAAGGGCCTCATTTATAACTTCTCAGTTATATTACGGGTGTTATCTAGCGGAAAATCTATAAAAACCCACGAGTTCGGTGAGCTCTTGGAAGCAACAAGAGATTTATATCTGCAAAATTATAGCTGGTACTACATGCCTAGCTCGGTACATAAAGTACTGATCCACGGATGCGACGTTATCCCTATACTATCAAAATGTAAGGGGATTACGTTCAAAGACGTGAGACATATTTTTGTCAACTCAGAACTTCTCTGAGGATATTATCGCGTTAACTGAAACTTGGATGAATGGAAGCATTACTGACTTTGAATTGTTTGATAATAGTTTTCAAGTTTATAGAAAGGACAGGCACGCTGACAATACTTCTGCTGTCTGTGGTGGCGTCCTATTAGCTGTAAGGAACTCTTTTGTAAGTTCTTTTATTGATATTCCCTGCTCTGCTAATGTCGAACTCATATGCGTTAAAGTTATATATTGTAGTTGTAATGTATATGTTATTGATGCATATATTCCGCTTAAAAGTAGGGCAGAGGTCTATGCAAACCTTGCTGATTGCATAGAATATATTCTAAATATACTTGACGTAAATGACGACATTTTATTGTTGGGCGATTTCAATCTGTCTGACTTAAACAGGCATTCTTCAGACGATGATACATATTTTTATGCATCTAATTCGAAGACAAGCCAAGAACATATATTTGTTGACAATACTTGCAACAAAGTAAGTGGTATTTATAATAGTCTTGAGAGACTTCTTGACCTGGTCTTAACTACAGACAGTAATAATGTTGTTTGTTAAGAGGGCCTTTTATGCACTAACTACTGTTGATGAATTCCATCCACCATTGAGTATTTGGTATAAGTCCGACAGGGAAAATATAGTAAATTTGAATTTAGTTGATAAGCTCTATGAATTCAATTTTAAAAAAGCTGACTTTTTGAAGTTGAATCATCTAGTTTATACTAAGCTTAATGTAATTTTAGAATACTTAAATGAAAATAGTCTTGATAATTCAATTAGTTTTTTTTACATAGAACATTTTACAAAATGCGGTCCTATTCTGAGTCAACCACTTTTTGTATTATTCAATAAATCGATTAACGAAAGTTATTTTCCACTTTTTTGGAGAACTATTTTTGGAGTACTATTTATAAAAAAGGTTGAAGGAATGATGTCAGTAACTATAGACCTATCGCTAAGCTCTCATCGATTTCCAAACTTTTTGAGCGGATCGTGTACGATCAGGTAAAAATTCATTGTGGTGAAGTCATAACAACTCGTCAGCATGGTTTTTTTAATGGCAGATCCACTGTGTCTGATCTTCTCGATTTTACAACGTTCTGCTTAAATTCGATTGACCCTGGTTACCAGGTCGACTGCGTTTACACTGACTTTAGTAAAGCTTTTGATAAGTTACCACACAACCTAATTTTATTTAAACTCAAGTTAATGGGATTAAAGCAATATTTTGTGAACTGGATTAATCGTATTCCGAGACGTATTGTCTTCTGAATTTATTGCTGAATCAGGTGTTCCTCAGGGTAGCCACTTTGGACCACTTCTGTTTATTTTAGCAATCATTAATATAATTCACATCATGGAACTCTCTCATCTGCTTATCTATGCCGATGATATGAAAATATACAGAACGGTAAATTCTAAGGACAATTCAGATCTATTCCAGTCTGATCTGAAATCTTTTGAAGTTTGGTGTTCTAAAAATAATGTTTCTAAATCCAGATAAATGCCAAATTATGACCTTTTCGCGTAAAAGGAATAATTTAATTTTTGATTATAAGATAAAAGATACTGCTTTAAGTCGTGTAAGTACCGTCAAGGACCTAGGTGTATGCATGGATTCTAAGCTATCGTTTAACATTCATATTGATTATATTTGTACAACAGTATGTTACATGTCCCTAGTTATCGTACCTGGCATGACCGCGCCGACTAGCTCAACAATTAACGGGCGCAGTTCTCAACCCGTCATGCCAGGCCGAGGGAGCAACAATAACTTCCGGTTTACACCGGAAGCAAAAAAAAACTCGAAAAACAATAAATTAAAATCAACAGTAAATAAAAATCAAAAGTAAATGAAACTCAAAAGTAAATTCAAATTAAAAGTAAAAAAAAAAATAACCGAATTACATTTTAATCCAAAAAAATTTCTGGAACCAAATCAAAATAAAATTGAACCACAAAAAAAAATCTTCACCAAAAATTCATTAAATTCGCGACGTAAACAACACCAACTATCGAAAAGAACGAGGAGATGTTCATCCTCCAGCGCGCCCACCCAACCGTAGTTATCTTCACTTTCATTTTTTTTTTTTTATGATAACCCCATGGTCTCCATGGCTATCTCGATTACGTTGCGCTGGAATCTATTCATCGGCTGCTGCACCGCTCCCATCTCGCGCCGAGGAAACGTTTGCTCCACCTCATTGCATTCATCTCTCAGATGCTCCACCGAATGCACGGTTATTGGGTAAACAATTCTACCAATATGTTCTTTTATATTTCTTTTTATAATTTTTATCATCTCGTACTCAGGTAGTGGCTGGCTTAATCGAGAACGGAGTTTCGAGATTCGCCTGGTTGCTGTTTACGCTCGACTAGGTCCCGCATCGCCTCGAAATTCGTCCTGCTGGTTCGGTACTGCCTCATGATTGCGTGTCGCAGAGTCTGGCACATAATTTGTCTGGATATAAAGCCAATACCAATCTTTGGCCTCGCTGGACAACAACAGGTGAAAATCCCTCAGGATCTCTGCCCAGGTGCATCCGTATTGTGCCTGGAGGTGCGCCAGCCGAAACGCAAAATTTTCAACCGACAAGCTGCCGCTGCGTCCATCGAACATCAGGCCTCATTTGTCAACCTTGATTTTTCCTGCGAAGGAATTGACAATGTTTTGGCTTAGACCATTGTGGTTTCGCATGGCTGTGCTGCCTGGCCGACGATCATCTGCTGCCGTTGTTGGTTGTGTATACCCTTCATAGCGATCCGAAAAGTAATTTGCATCTCGTTGGTTTGACTGATCCGTATATAAATTATAATTTGAAGCTAATCCCTCTTTTCTTTCAGGCCGTGTTTGAAATTCCCGTTCCAGCTTGGACCCTGCCTCGAACTGCCTCTGCCTACACCTACGCCCTCTTTATTACCAGGTAAGTCTTTTGCATAGTCATGCGCTCGAATCTATCTTGCCTTAGCATCTGTTTAATCTCTCCCATCATACCTTGAAGTCCCGCTCGTAGACCCTCCTGTATTTTGGCTTCTATCGTTTTATCGATGGAGGCTTTAAAATCTTCTACCGATTTGGCTACTACCTCATCGATGTTACCTTCTTCTTGAGCATCGCCGCCGACTGATGATCTGTTTTGCACCTTCACTATCTATGGGTGGAGGGAATGACAAATTGGGTGGAAATCGCCTACTTTCTAAATTTTTAGGTATGGCACCTTGACTATAACCTTGGCTTGGCCTACTGGCCCCCTCTAAATTTCGTTCAACCAGTGGCCTTATTGTCTGAGACAGATCAAAAAATCTGCTCTGTTGTTGTGCCCTACTCTGATCTCCATTGCCTTCCATATTTTTAGATCTTGGCGTATTATTTTTAAACCACTTCAGTTGTGGCGAAGAACGATTTAGATCAAATGTTATGTGCCGTCTTTTAGATGCCGTTTTTTTATGCTCGCATGTGGAGCTCATTAGACTTAAACCGTAGCCTTATTTACAAACCCAAAAAGAAATTTTGCAATTCAATTGCAATTGCAATGTACTAAAAACAAAAAAACCTTTTTTTTTTTCAAAATAACAACCAAAATGTTTTAAAGTGTAGCCAACTACAATTTTATACTCTATATATAGAAAAAAACTTTCTCAAAAATTTCCAGAAAACTCACGAACTGAAATCTATTAACCGTTTCGGTGTATGTGTTGGGTCTCAATACAGGGTACGATTCTTACTAGGGGTATCCAGGTGACTTGGTTGGACTTTGGTTCTACGCACTGTAACTCTCTGCGATATTTATGTTGTGGTCGCTTTTCTCATTTTTTTCAAACTAATTCAATCAAAAAAAATCCCATTGAATGCTTGGAATTTTTTTTTTTTTTTTTTTTGTGAGTCTTCACTTGGGCCAGTGATGTCGTTATTGCATGGGTCTCTGGTTCCGACTTTTTGCCTCGTCCAGGTTCTTCCTTGCTATTCTTTCACCATCACTTATCTGCACTTTTCCGAAAAAGAACAATTTATTTTGCACAACACAGATGTGTCTTAAGTGTTCAATTTTACTTAAACATACGCTGTTGTGTCCAATTGCCTTCTTCAGATTTGATTATAAATTTTTATCACTTTGGCACCTTCAGCAAGCTGCAATTAGCTAGGTTCATCCGAACTTCTGCTAAGCCAGCACTGCAAAAAAAAATACCACCTTATTTAAATTTTCACGATGTTTTGGTTCGACCTTTAAAAAAAAAACACTATCATTATTTAAATTTACCTGAAACTAGTTTGTTTCATAGGCTAACAGACTTTCAATCAATGGTTTCTCAAGGTATTCTTAGGTAGGCGCAATTAGCTCTGAGTTCCGACTCTGGCTAAGACAGCACTATTAAAGAATACCCAGAGAAAGCACGATAGAAAGCTGCGCTTGGTTTATTGATTTGGGCGCCATATTGTTACATGTCCCTAGTTATCGTACCTGGCATGACCGCGCCGACTAGCTCAACAATTAACGGGCGCAGTTCTCAACCCGTCATGCCAGGTCAAGGGAGCAACAATAACTTCCGGTTTACACCGGAAGCAAAAAAAAAACTGGAAAAACAATAAATTAAAATCAACAGTAAATTAAAATCAAAAGTAAATGAAAATCAAAAGTAAATTCAATTAAAAGTAATAAAAAATAACCGAATTACATTTTAATCCAAAAAAAATTTCTGGAACCAAAACAAAATAAAATTGAACCACAAAAAAATATCTTCACCAAAAATTCATTACATTCGCGACGTAAGCAACACCAACTATCGAAAAGAACGAGGAGATGTTCATCCTCCAGCGCGCCCACCCAACAGTAGTTATCTTCACTTTCATTTTTTTTTTTTATGATAACCCCATAAGCGAACCAAGCGAACAACATCGCCTTCACATGTCCAGCTCACCTTTTTACCACCCCTTTTGAAACGCCCCTGTATGTACTCCCCCCACAAAAATAATTTAGCCGACCATATTTTTTTTTTCTTATATAAGTTTACAGTTTTTTTATTAACCAAACAAAACTAATATTATTTCCTATTTTTTTCAGACACCAGATTTACCGTGGCAAAAATGACAAAATTTTTGGACCTTATGTTATATAGCAGAATTACATCAGTATTTTTATTAAGAACTAATTCTAAGATTACCTTTTTAATAATTCTAAGATGGTATATGCTTCCGCCCAAAAAAAAATTATTATAACGAAAAAAATTATATAAATTGAATTTAAAATGTAGAAAAAAAATCAAAAAATTTATGTTTAACATTAGATTATAATAAGACACTTTACCATTTCCCTGTAAGAAGAAGATGTTAAATTAAGAAGAATATAAATTATAAAAATGATTGTACATAAAAATTTAAAATTCACATAAAAAAAAAACCAAAAATTATCTATATATATATATAAGAAATTTAAAGATTATAAATATATATTGCGAATAATGATCGTATGACTAGGTATATAAGATTATAAAAATGGCGGATTATTTTAGGCGTATACAACTAGGTATTATATTAAAGATTTTAAAATGGCGAACTCAAAAAAAAAAAAAGCATTATATATTAAAGTTTTAAAAATTCAGCAAATTTTGTATATTTAAAAAAAAATCGAAATTCGGGACATAATTAGTTTATGGGCCTTTTTTTAAAATAAAAATAGTTTCTTATTATATATTAGACTTTTCTTTTCTACTGTACTTTTTTCACACCTAAAGGAGCTCGCTTAGGGGTATTTTTTTCTGTGGACAAAAAAAAAAACCATCAGAACTCATCACAAAAAGAGACATGAACAACAAAAGAAAACAGAGGACCTCATATACTTCAAATGTACCGAATTTAGAATTAGATTATACTCGAAGATTTTTCTTCCATATAATGAACAGATTTTTTTTTTTCTTCTTAATTCTTTTGATTAAACCCGTTAATGATTTTACCCTTTTCACATCAACTTAAATATATACAAAAAAAAAATCTCTATATAATAAGTACCCAATTTCGACGTAGACAAAACTAAACTATAGCATTATAGAAATTTTTACTTAACTTAGGTTAGCTATCAACCACAAATTAAATTTAAGATAAATTTTTTTCCAATTTTTTTCAGCCAAGTTAACTTTTGAACGCATATATATATCCGTATATACAAGTCCACATTTTGGTTAACGGTTCGCAGCCATTTTGGACGCCGACTCTTTCTGGTCTTGCGCGACAATTTTTTGTTTTTTTTTTTTGGCCAATAGTTTTTTTTCTACTTTTCCGAATATCTTTCAATTTTATTTGTATTTTCTTAAAATTTTCCGGCACCCGCAGATTTTATTGCTTGGGAGTCCCTGCCTACTCAGCTACCTTGGTAAAATGCTGAATGTCTATGATTTTTGCATATGGCTTGACTTTTGGTGCCTACTTTCAGGCCTCACTAAAAGGTGTTTTGTTTTTTTTTTTTTTCTGCCACTACTATTTGCTTCAAACTTAGTAGTAGATTCTTATAATATAGAAAAGAACAAAATTGTGACCGACTTATCTGTTTTTGGGGGATCCTCGACGACTGTCCCAATCGATCCTCGTATTCCGGTCGGCCACACTATGAATTAAAACTATTAGTTCTTTTCTCACTTTTTGTTTCTATTTCCTCTACATTTTTCTTTCCGCTGCCGACTATTAATTTTCCTCGCTGGAGTTTTCCTTTTTTTTTTTTTTTAGCTGGGTCACTTCTCGCCAGTACGCTCCATATTACTTTAAATTGACCTGACTATCACTAAAAAAAATCACAAAAAAAAACTCAAAAATTCTTACCAATAATACCTTTTTTTTTTATTTGCTCCTTTTCTTTTTTTCTCCGGCAACTTGTTCGTCGGTTCCTTTTTTCTGCCCTTGCTCTTTCGATTAAAATTTAAGCTTTTTCACAAACAATTTTTTTTTTTTTTATTTAAAATTCGCCGACACAAACTTTTGTCGACTTTGCGACACTTGCACTCTTTTTTTTTTTTATTAATATTGTATATATATATATATATATATATATATATATCTTTGCCTATTTTCCGCACTTTATTCGAGACACCTTTTTAAGTCAAACCATATTTTGCACCATATTAAAAGTATAGAAGCTTTCTTCATCAAGCGAGCCCTCACGAACAATTTGTAGAAACTGGACTTTTCCTCTCACTCATTTCTCCTACTTCTTATTTTCCGAATTTACCCACCAATAAATGGGTTGGGCTCAGGGACAACACAAGACGTAACAACTAATCATGCGTATACATAGATCTATTTACACAACTAATTTTAATCTACTTTTGAGTTGACCTTTTGACAAATTAACATCAAAAACGCTACAATTGTTAACAAAGGAACTCATGCGACTTAAAGGAGCAGTAGCCATATAATTTGTTCTACTAAATAAATTTTTCCAACATTAACTTGATTGAGGTCACTAGTATCCATAACACTGATATCTTTCAATGATTTCTGGGTTGTGGCTTTAAATGAGTTAATGCTGAGGAAGCGCGAAAAAGCTGTAGTAGCTGAACTCTATTGTTATTGCATGTTCTCAAGTTTTTTGACTTGCCAATTGGTAAATTTAATATTGAAATCACTCATACATCTCATTGTATAAATCTAACTTTATTGTAGGAAGTTAATCGAAGGAAGAACTAGTATCAACCCATAAAAGCGTTCGCAAAAATCGTTTAGAGCACACTAGAAAAACGGGACGAGAAGACACGAGCAAAGACCTTTTACGGCACTTTCTTCTGTCGTCGGATCCTTTAATTTCCAGTAAAAAAAATATTACAAGCAAAAAAAAGAAATCCGACGACAAATTAATCGATTATTATGTTTTGAAACCAGGAACTCAGGTTGAAGCCAATGAGGACTTGTATTCGTCAATAGTAAATCCTTCCGAGTGCTCTTCCGAAGAAAGCTCCGAAAGCGAAAATAAATATGAACAAATTTTTGTGATCAATTTATTTTAATTAGTGAATAAATAAATGGAATAAAAAGAAAATAGTTTTATAAATTCACCGGAAATTTCAATCTGAAAATAAAGAAAACTGCCATTGGCTAATATTCGGCCAGTATTTAGAGTTTCATAATTTTAAACTTTCTCCATTTTTTGCATTTTTGATATATGATTTGACCTCAGGCGTATTTAAAATTAAAGATTTACGCAAAATTTTCTTATTCCAAACTTATGCACCCCAAACTCCTGTAAAACCGTTCACAAATGCTCATTTTTGAGCATTATTACTATGAGATTACATTACTATGAGATTCACAAAAAAGCTGACTTCATTTTTGACATCACTGTACTCATTTTAATTTAAAAACCAAGTTTCATTACAATCGGACCACTATTCATTTTTTGCCTATCATTTGTATGGAGACGAAGTACTGTGGGCCGTTTTAAATTAGGTTTAATAACTTTTGTATGCGGTCGTTGAAATTTATTGGGATAAGTAATTTCCGAGGCTAAATTAAAGTATATGCTGTCTACAAACAAGGGAGCGTGGCGCTTAGACTCCCACGTTTCATCCGGCAGCTATAACTTTGAAGTAGTCAAGGAGTTCGTATACCTTGGCACCGCCATTAATACCAACAATGAAATCAGCCTGGAGATAAAGCGAAGAACAATAATTGCTAATAGGTGCTACTACGGGTTCAGTAAGCAACTAAGTTCCAGAGCCCTCTCTCGATCGACAAAAATAACACTCTACAAGACGCTCCTTCTACCTGCACTGCTTTCTGGCGCTGAGGCATTGGTAGTTTCGCAAACTAACGCAGCCACTTTGGGGGAGTTCGAGAGAAAAGTTCTTCGCAAAATATTTGGTCCTGTTCGAGTCGGTGATGAGCTCTACGAAAACATTGACGTAGTTCGGCGTATAATTGTGCAGCGATTACGCTGGCTGGATCATGTCCATCGTATGGACAACGAAGCTCCAGCGAAAAAGATGCTCGACATCCTCCGACGGATGTACCAGGTTGAGGAACCGAAAGGCGTTTAACAGCCTATTGCAATGATTTATTTCCGCCTCGAATAAGTTTTTTCATCTGTTGCAAGGTATTTGTTGATTCATCTACAACATGAAGTAGGTTATGTATTGCATATGTTGTGTTGCATAGTGTTGCATATCTCGACACAAACAATGATAGCATTACTCAGGCAATATGCCAAAAATGCTTATATGCATCACTTGAAAATATTTTAACTGAGCAAAAGTACAGCAGAAAATGACCAAAGTTTACTTCTGGTAAAAATTTTTTTTAAATTGTTAGGCTTGAGTAGTGAAGAAAATTGGCAAATTCAGATGCTTTCCAAAATGCCATAATGTCCAAGCCACGTGATTTCTATGTATTTCTTGATCTACTCTACACTACATCTCTATTTAGAATTGTATCCAAGCTTTCTATCCCTCCATCCACTCAGAAGTCGCTTTGTGATCCCCAGGTCTATGAGATGAAGTCGATCGCCTACTACTACGTCTTCAATGATATCAAACCCAGGTATATAAATTAACGGAGTAATTACATTTGTGATGAAGTCCATACTTATTTTCTCTAAATTTGCTATCGGTACGCTTGCTAGAAAGCACAAACGGAAAAATAATCATTTTTGAAACAAATGAAAATAGGCCCTCACAAGAACATTTCTAAGCTGTAGGTTTGATTAGAAACTACTTTCTATTAAAATAATAAAATTTAACTGGTCTTATTCAGTTACCTTTGATAAATGATCGTGCTGGAGAGTCACATATGAAGCACCTCAACTTAACGAAAACTGTATAGTCGTTCACTTTGACTCCACTTGATAATATTACACTTAGTTCCTCCACAAAAGGTTGCAAGAATGCTTTTAGATCCGATGGTTTAGAAGAACTGCAATAAATTGATATAGGCACAGGCTGCATCTCTGGCATGTCCACAACGTTGGATAAAATAGTTGAGTTTTTGAGTTTTTGTGCACCGGAAGTCCGTCAATATTCATATTGATGGATATAAATATATCTTCGTCCAATTTAGAAAATAATGTCGTTATGCATTTTTTAAGCCCATTAAACCAATATTCGCAATTGCCAAGCTTATCAACTACTACTTTTGATGTGTCTATTTTAAGGAGTGTGGACGCACTTCGAGGCAACATGCAATCTTTTATTCTGGGCTTTAATATGTTCAATAATAACTCAATTGAAGCATGGCTTTGAAAAGTTAGTATAGCCCATTGGTGAAGCGCATCCGTAGTGGAGAAATTCTTGAAGAAATCGTCTGAGATGATTTTACTACCTGTGGTAGATTCTTTTGTGTCACTATCGATGGGCATTTCATTTTCAGAGAGGCTACTTTCAAATGAAGATAAACGTGTAGTATTACTCTCAATTGATATTTGATTTTCAGAGCGATGTTCTTCAACCAAAGATGAGTTGGTTTTTCCAGTATCCAAAGTAGTGTGCTTAAGTTGGTCGCGCTGAGAACCTGTAAAATAAAACAACAAAATTAGATGTTAATACGTAATGTAAAACACACAGGCTAAATTTCTTACATACCCTGCATCAACTCCTCCCTTTCCTTAGCCCATCAATACTTTTCGTCGGTAATAAAATAAGCCACTTTTTCGATTTTTATGGGAATAACGTACCATAACTAGTATACGAATTTCCTAGCACTTTTAAGATTCACAGCTGGCCAAAGGACAAAAAATAAAGACCAAAAAACAACTAAAGGGTGATTTTTTAAGAGCTTGATAACTTTTTTTTTAAAAAAAACGCATAAAATTTGCAAAATCTCATCGGTTCTTTATTTGAAACGTTAGATTGGTCCATGACATTTACTTTTTGAAGATAATTTCATTTAAATGTTGACCGCGGCTGCGTCTTAGGTGGTCCATTCGGAAAGTCCAATTTTGGGCAACTTTTTCGAGCATTTCGGCCGGAATAGCCCGAATTTCTTCGGAAATGTTGTCTTCCAAAGCTGGAATAGTTGCTGGCTTATTTCTGTAGACTTTAGACTTGACGTAGCCCCACAAAAAATAGTCTAAAGGCGTCAAATCGCATGATCTTGGTGGCCAACTTACCGGTCCATTTCTTGAGATTAATTGTTCTCCGAAGTTTTCCCTCAAAATGGCCATAGAATCGCGAGCTGTGTGGCATGTAGCGCCATCTTGTTGAAACCACATGTCAACCAAGTTCAGTTCTTCCATTTTTGGCAACAAAAAGTTTGTTAGCATCGAACGATAGCGATCGCCATTCACCGTAACGTTGTGTCCAACAGCATCTTTGAAAAAATACGGTCCAATGATTCCACCAGCGTACAAACCACACCAAACAGTGCATTTTTCGGGATGCATGGCCAGTTCTTGAACGGCTTCTGGTTGCTCTTCACTCCAAATGCGGCAATTTTGCTTATTTACGTAGCCATTCAACCAGAAATGAGCCTCATCGCTGAACAAAATTTGTCGATAAAAAAGCGGATTTTCTGCCAACTTTTCTATTGAAAATTCACTGATTCACTGAAAATTCGACGTTGTGGCAAATCGTTCGGCTTCAGTTCTTGCACGAGCTGTATTTTATACGGTTTTACACCAAGATCTTTGCGTAAAACCTTCCATGTGGTCGAATAACACAAACCCAATTGCTGCGAACGGCGACGAATCGACATTTCACGGTCTTCAGCAACACTCTCAGAAACAGACGCAATATTCTCTTCTGTACGCACTGTACGCATTCGTGTGGTTGGTTTAATGTCCAATAAAGTAAACTGAGTGCGAAACTTGGTCACAATCGCATTAATTGTTTGCTCACTTGGTCGATTATGTAGACCATAAATCGGACGTAAAGCGCGAAACACATTTCGAACCGAACACTGATTTTGGTAATAAAATTCAATGATTTGCAAGCGTTGCTCGTTAGTAAGTCTATTCATGATGAAATGTCAAAGCATACTGAGCATCTTTCTCTTTGACACCATGTCTGAAATCCCACGTGATCTGTCAAATACTAATGCATGAAAATCATAACCTCAAAAAAATCACCCTTTACAAAGATGTAAAAGCAACACTAAAGCACTCGTTTCGGACTTAATTACCTTAAGGCTGCATAGGAGCACAATTTGAAACTTTTGGAACTATAAGGTATATTGCCTAAAATTTACGCTATAGATCAGCTTTACGAGTGACAAGATCCATAATAGACCACAAAACAGCTTTAAGCGTGACAAGTTTCACAATGGACCATAAAACATCTACTTCAAGCATGGTACTTCAATACCATGGAACTTATTTTGCCTCTGTAAACAGCTATGAAGGGAGTTCATTAAGTAAATAAACACTCATTTTGCTGGTTGGGATTGTTCAATGGTTGGGATTGCTCGATTGGATTCAAGGTCTGGCCTCGTGGTTAATAAACAACCTAATTACAATCGTTAAACAACGTCTTTATTTTTAACAAATTACGAACATCGCGCCCACTTTTTGCGTGGTGCTTAGCAAAGAACCTACACACCCCTATGCTTCTTGTTCGCATTCAAGCACACTTTTCTAGACTTCGGATCAAAAGCATATATGTGCTTATATAAGGTGCCAAAGCACCTTTTATTTTACCGCCCACTTTCTTTGATTACCGACTACTCATTACACATTCCTTTCTGTACGCCATATAAATTGTGATCGGGTTTCAATTTAAAATTTGTTTGTTTCAGTTTAGCTCATTAAAAATTTCGATAGCTTTTATTATTTTTCTACGTAAAGCTTTCGTAGTGAGGATGGTAGTGTCGAGTGTCACCTGGAACTGCGATGCAGTTGCGTTAAGTTGCGCTAATCGACCGCTTTACTCGGTACTATTTCTCCGTGTCACTATGGGTCAAATGAATGGTTTTTTTTTTTTATTTATTTATTTATTAATTCAGTCTACGGATTAAAATCTTACAGACTAATACATTTAATTAAATACAGTGAATAAAATCTATACTCATTTACATCGAAATTTATTACTTGAGAAAGACTATTGCATTAGCAGCATAAATTGTCCTATGAAAGGAATCCGAGACTAATCTGTTATTTCTTAAAGCTCTGGGGGGGTTATAAACACGAAATAAACTAGACAGTTCTGCACACACTATTTTACCCGAAACAATATTGTATACAAACATTAACGAAAAAACCTTACGCCTGTCCTGAAGGGAAGTTAGCCCAAGAAATTTACGTCTAGCTATATATGAAGGGAGACCATCCGGCCAACACATTTTACTTAAGGCATATTTAGTCAAACGTTTTTGGACACTTTCAATTTTATTAGAATGAACATCAAAATATGGATTCCAAATCAGGCAGCAGTAATCCAAATGACTTCGAACTAAAGCCACATATAGAGCCTTAACCGTCAAAAGATCTTTAAAGTCTTGCGTATTTCTTTTAATAAAACCAAGCATAGAGTACGATTTAGCTAAAATAAGGTCAATATGATTGGTAAATTTAAGCTTAGAGTCAAATATCACACCCAAGTCTTTGACTTCGTTTTTACGAGTAATATGACAATTATTGACTGAGTAATCGAACGTTATTCGGTCGGCACATTTAGTATATGACACAACACTGCACTTAATAATATTTAATAATAGTTTATTAGAAACACACCAATTATTTAAAACATCTAAATCCGACTGCAGGTTTTGACAGTCTGAAAGCATAGAAATTTTTAGAAATAATTAAACATCATCCGCAATCATAAGACACTTTGAGTGTTGAAAGTGCTGCGGTAAATCATTAATAAAAATTAAAAAAAGAAGCGGTCCACAGTGGGTACCTTGGGGTATACCAGAAAAAGCATCCACCAAAATATCGGATTTTAAAGAACCAATTTTAACAAAAAGTTTTCTGTTCGTTAAGAAACTTTTAAAGAATTTAACAAGATGGTCAGAGACTCCAAACTGCTTCAACTTATTTAAAAGAATGAGGTGGTCTACTTTATCAAATGCCTTTGAAAAGTCAGTGTAAATAACATCCAACTAGCTATGCTGCTCAAAGCTGCTGATTATTTGATTTGTAATCAACGCTAAATTTGTACATGTTGACTTACCTGGCAGGAATCCATGTTGTAGTGAACTTATATGGTTTTTTATACAATACAATAGCTTGGCTTTGATGATATCATCGAATAGTTTAGCAAAAATACCCTGTTTGACAATAGCTCTATAATTAACTACATTGCATCGATCGCCGGATTTAAAAATCGGAGCTATCGAACAAGTTTTCCAACATTCTAGAAAGGTGCATTCATTTAAACATAACTGAAATAGCAATACAAGCGGTACTGTTATATTAACCAAGCATAGTTTAAATAACATGGGTGGAAAACCGTCATGGTCAGATTTGTAACTTGGTTTCAAATTTGAAATGGCATTCCTCACATCTTCGTCGCTGACTAAAAAATTTTGCAATGGACTTAAAATTGGAGGTCCAAAAGTAAGACTCTGAATATTATTGTGTTTTTAATAAACACTTTGAAAATATTTTGCAAATAGATTACAAGAATCAAGAGTGTTATAAGACTTTTCATCTAAGTATTCTAAACTTGATGGAAATCCATTAGTCTTCCGCTTCGTATTAAAAAAGTCCCAAAAAGCAGAAGGATGAGATTATAGTTTCGATTCGATGCTATACATATATTGTTTGAATAAAAAGCTGTGGAGAAAATCAAACTCCTTCCGTACGCGAACAAAGCACAAACGATCTAATTCACTGTTGGTTTGCTTAAATTTTTTAAAGCCTTATTTTTAATATTCTTAAGATTTAATAACCTGGCGTTAAACCATGGTGGCTTACTATTAGAACTGGTGCGTTTTAAAGGAACAAATTCCGAGATTGAAAATTTTAATTTTTCACATATAATATTGTAAGTATCCCTTGGATCAGAAAGAGCATTTAGAACTGACCAGTCAACGGATGCCAGGTATTCATTAAATAAACAAAAAGTTACCTTTAGAAAAATCGCGATAGTAATTATCATGCATAGGATTTTTATCAAAGCTATAAAATTCAAAAGATACATGCAACGCCTTATGATGAACTGTATTCACAGAAATAGGCAGCAAATTCAGGTCGCATTTGGCTTTTATGTCACCAGTGATGAAAACAAGGTCAAGTATTCGATCAATGTCGTTCTTGACAAAGTTAATTTGTTCAAAACCGTTCGTTAGCAAGAAGGATATTACTAACGAATCACTTTCAGATTTAACATTCAATGGCACAAGCTTATCCCCCTCCCAAGACCATAAAATATTACACATGTTAAAGTCACCTAATAAAATAACCTGTTGATTAGAGTTCAAACTATTAACAACAAATTCAATATTTTCGATGTGTTTTTGGTAAATACTTAAATCACTATTTGGTGGAATGTAAGATAACATAAAGTAAATAGATTTAGACCCCTCAAAATTTACTTCCACACAAATTTGCTCTATATTACCATCAACTTCTGGCAAAGGTATTAATTTACTATTTAAAAAAGCCTTAACAGCTAAAAGTACTCCTCCCCCCCTATCACGTCCTGTAGAAATTGCACAGCGATCGCGTCGATGAACAATATAGTGTTTATCAAAAAATTCTTCATTTGCAATATCTCCATGCAACCAAGTTTCAGTTACGGCTACAAAATCATATTCTCGCAGAGGCAATGATCTCAGGAATTTCGAAGATTTAGTTCGCATACCACTCGCATTTTGATAGTAAAGCGAATATTTGGTCATCTGGGTTGCGATCATAAAATTGCGAAGAGCGGTCGAAGAACTATGGTGAACTGGTAAGAGAGTAGATGTAAGCACCTGCAAGGCAGGCTGACGTACGATGCTCTGAGCTTGCAAAGAATGTTGCGAAGAATGCGTTGTATGAGATGACGGCGATGATAAAAGATTTGATTGTGAGCACATAATGTGCGCTAACGAGTTACCACGTTTTCCCCTTCCGTCTGTAAAAAAGAAGTAAACGGCCGAACACGTACATTAGCAGGCCACAACGCAGAGTTATAAACTTTGTCATAGTCGCTACTTGCTATTCCCACTTTAAAATTTACTCTTCTGAGTGTTGTTTCATCCGCACCTCTTTTAATAAGGCGGAAGAATTTAATATTGCTCTTAAGAATATCGGTATGTGTAACAATATATTCGCTCACGTTTTCAGCAGTGACCGATGGCTTAAACGAAGAGAGATGAAGATATTTTAAGGGAACATCCACGTCAAGCTCATTGCTTGCATTGTTACCAACAATGACATTAATTTTATTCGCATTCTTTGTTTTCATTTCTTTTCTACTAGGCATCGTAATCCACTCTGCAGTTGAAGGCATCGGTGCTGTTGAAAACCCATTAATATCGCCCAATATATCTTGTGCAGCATATGAGAGCGCCATGCGAGGAACAGCAGATGGAGACACTACATCAGTGGCAGCAGGCGAAGAAGGCGGAGATTGTATAGCACCAACAGTGAGGGCATTGGCGAACATTTGAAGAGGATGCCTCATTGTTATTGTCAGAAGCGCTATTGTTTCTTTTGTTTTCTTTATTGAGCACGTAACAGCAGCTATATTATTAGGCTTAGCAATGGTTTTACGGTTGACCATATTGAGTGAGGGCTTAGATTTAGCATTTAAGGCTTCGTAAATAGTGCCACGCAGCTCTTTGACCTCAGTAGTAAGACACGAAATAGCGGAGGCAGCTTCATTTTCGATTAGTTTATGCTTAACAAATGTCAGTTCACCCTCCAGATTGTCGATTTTCTGCATTAAGAGCACTTTATCCTCTTGCAAAGCTTTAATTATTACGAGAGCATGGGAGCTCTTCGATCTTATACTACGTTCACACTGAGAGCTAAATGCGCATTTACGAAATTCAATATATACATTTGTCCCTTTTACTCTTAGAAAGAGCATCCGGCTACGCATTCTAAATTGCTAATGCGTATTTAGTTAAATGCGCATTTAGCTCTCAGTGTGAACGTAGTATTAGGGTAATGAGCTCGCTAAGCACTAATTGCAAATTAATTTTTTGTATGTCATCGTAATTTGTTCTTTTATCTCGTTCTTTTTGTTTCAAATTGTTTCAAATTGAGGCAAGAAATCACAGGAAGCTGCTAGAGCTTCAAAATTTAGTACAGGTGACTACGATGGGTATCTTACTCTTCGATAAAAATTTCAAGTCGATCCGCCCTAACTACGCCCACTTCTCGTAACTATATTGTTTACCACGTTAAAATTATTATAATGCCCCCTTGCATTGACCGGAAAAGTAAGCTTAGCGGTGGGAGAGTTAATAGAAAACACGGCTCTTGGATAATGGAGCATTCTGCTAGAAATAACATTTATTTACTAATAAAATTATTAACATAAAACCATAAAATTAAATAAGTCTTCTTTTGCTAGTGATCGGGTTACAAAATAATTTGTGCTTCCAATGCCATCAAGATTTAATTCCACTAAAAAGAGAACATTAAATTTTATAAAAGTTAGTATATTATAAATAACTCTTACTTCAAAATTGTCCCATGTTTCATCAACTTCTAACTCTATATTAAAATGAAATAGATCCTCTGCCTCAAATTCGAAATCAGAAAAAATTTTCATTTGCGATAGCACTTGACGAAGTCGGCAATTGATATTCAGGAACATCTGGAATCTTTAAAAGAGAAATAACTTCTCTTGGAAGCTGCAAATATTTTTTTGCTGAATGACGGTTCTTTAGACAAATACTGGAGAAGAATGGGTTAGAAGAATCCATGGCTCTATTAAAAACATCAGATATATTGTGTTCTCTAGAGTCTTTTCGTGCATGCTCAATGCGATCCTTTTTATAAAATTTGTTTCTCACCTCAGAAGCACTTTCTCCAGCGCATCCAAGAGGCACGATTGAGGCTTGTACTATTTGTGAAGAATGTGCTAATATTTTATGCAACGTAGCTGACATTGGGTACCATTCGTAATATTGAAAATATATTTCGGCAGTTCTATAACAAAAACTCTTCAAGTTTTTGACACTTAAGGCGGGACATGACATTCGCGGCAGAGAAAACAGACCTTGTTTTAAAAATTCATAACTCAGTCAAAAACAAACATTTTTCCAAAATTTTTTTTATTATATTTTTTATTATTATTGTAGAGAATTGAACAAATAACAAGAAAAAAAATTCAAAAAAATAAATTTTTCACTTCAACATGGTTATATAGAGCTCCAAACTGGCGGCAGAGAAAAAAACGAGGCTTCGTGGTTGCAGCGCTGGGAGTTGCAAAAATTGTCCGATCTGGAAAAAAAATTACTTTTTTAAATCTTAACAAAATTGGTTATCGTATGACACGAGCTTTTTTTTAATTTTTTTTTACTTTTTGGTGATGTTCCAAATTTGAAAGTGTTTTTTTCGAAAAAAATACTTACTTAGATGGCGCCTACAACCGTAAGTCGGTTTCCACCTGTCGTAAGAAATTGCACCAGCCATTTCTGTTTTGCGCTTGCTGGCTCCAGTTGGAAGCTCCAAGTTTCGTCAGGTTGTCCTCCACTTGGTCCCTCCAACGGAGATGCGGTCGTCCTCTTCTGCGTTGTCCGCCGCTGGGTACCGAATCGAATATTTTCTTCGCTGGAGCGTCGTCTTCCATCCGCTCAACATGACCTAGCCAGCGAAGCCGCTCGATTTTTATGCGCTTTACTATGTCGATGTCGGCGTATAGCTCATACAGCTCATCGTTCCATCGTATTCGGTACTCGCCATTGACGCAGATTGGTCCGTAGATTCTACGAAGGATCTTTCTCTCGAACGCTCCTAAAATCTTTTCATCAGAGCTGCTCAACGTCCAGGTTTGTGCTGCATATAACAGGACGGGCATGATTAGTGACTTATAGAGTGTGACTTTTGTTCGTCGAGAGAGGGCTCTGCTTCTCAATTGCCTACTGAGCCCAAAGTAACACCTGTTGGCAAGAGTTATCCTTCGTTTTATCTCTTTACTGATATCGTTGGTGGAGTTAACGCTGGAACCGAGGTAGACGAAGTCCTTCACAACCTCGAAGGAGGTGTTGTCAACAGTGACGTGGGTGCCAATACGCTGGGACTGTTTGTTTGTTGACACCAGATATTTCGTCTTATCTGTGTTTACTGCAAGACCCATGCGACTCGACTCTTTTTCTAATTTGGAGAATGCTGCACTGACTTCGCGTGTGTTATGGCCGATGATATCAATATCATCGGCATACGATAGCAGCATAACACTCTTATCAAATATTGTGCCGATTTGTCTCAGATCAGCAGCCCTAATGATCTTCTCCATAATTAGATTAAAAAAGTCGCACGATAAAGAATCACCTTGTCTGAAACCTCGTTTGGTAACAAATGGGGGGGAGAGGTCCTTCCCGATTTTTACTGCACTGCTGGTGTTGCTCAGTGTCATCCTGCATAGATCGATTAATTTTGCAGGTATACCAAATT
The DNA here is from genome assembly GCA_914767935.1 of Coremacera marginata. Lineage (NCBI taxonomy): Eukaryota > Metazoa > Arthropoda > Insecta > Diptera > Sciomyzidae > Coremacera > Coremacera marginata. The sequence continues at coordinate 104,482,004 of OU612045.1, forward strand.
CAGATATGGTGGAGTATAGGTGATTCCTTATTGGACTGTCGAAAGCGGCTTTATAGTCGACAAAAAGGTGGTGGGTGTCGATTTGCTTCTCTATGGTCTTTTCCAAGATTTGTCGTAGCGTGAATATCTGGTCGGTGGTAGATTTTCCAGGTCTGAAGCCACACTGATAAGGCCCAATCAGTTGATTTACGATGGGCTTCAGTCTTTCACATAATACGCTAGACAGAACCTTATATGCGATATTTAGGAGGCTTATCCCACGGTAGTTGGCGCAAATAGTGGGATCGCCTTTCTTGTGGATTGGGCAGAGTACACTGAGGTTCCAATCGTTTGGAATGCATTCTTCCAACCATATTCTGCATAAAAGCTCGTGAATGCATTTAAATAGAGCTTCGCCTCTGTTCTTAAACAGCTCAGCGGGTAGACCATCGGCTCCCGCGGCTTTGTTGTTCTAAAGCCTTAAGCAAGACTTCATTATAGTCGGGCGGCGGAACTTCAACGCTGTAAAAAAATCGAAAAAAATTAAAAAAAAAGTTTAAAAAAATTTAAAAAAAAATAAAAAAATTCGTCAAAAAATGAAGCCGATAGTGCCGCAACCAGTACGAAAAACATGGTTTCGAGATAAACGCGTTCAAAGTTTGTGAACAAAGAAAAAAAAGGTTACCTTCAATCTACCATGCCTGCTTCGTACTGTATGCCTTCGTTATCTTGTGTTGTGCTGTTTCTTATAGTTTTTTGCAATCGTTTAGCAATTCGGGCTTCTTTTGAAGCTTCATATGCCTTCACTCTGGCGCATTTCAAACGCTTTGCATCATTTCCTTTGGAAAAATTCAATGCTGTAGCTCCTATGGTGATACCAAGTAGTTGAAACATTTGCAAATAACTATAAGCGCCGTCATTGTAAGTAAGAAACCTCTTTTGCCTTTTCGATCTAAAGAACGACGCTTCATTTTTTAATTTTTCAATATTTTTCACAAAAAAACCACGACTTCACGCTGCAAAAGATGCCAAATAACAGCATATAAAATAAAAATTCCACTATATGAGTTATATATATAAATAAATATAAAGAAATTCAAAAACACAAAAAAAAACCCAGTCTTCCAGTAGGTACGAAATAACAACCACCAAAAGTCAGGTAGCAAGTAAAAAAAGTATATACCAGCTGCCGTACGTAGGTAGCGCAAAAATTAAAAATGAGCTCTCACTAATCCGGCTGTAACTTTTGAACCCGTAGGAATTTTTTTTCTTAGAATCTTAGGAATATTTACTAAAATACAAAACGATTTAAAAAATCTGCCAATGTCATGTAACCCCTTAACTCAAAATTACAAGAAATTGCAATTAGTATGACTTGTAAGTGTTTTAAAAACTCGATGTTAACGTTTTTTATTGACGAAAATAATTCCAGTTTTGAAAATGCTCTTGCCGTCGCCGTATTGCCGTCGTTTGTTGATCCACTTCCATTACTTTTGGGCTTATGGACATGAAGGCCGATTTTCTCCCAGAATTGTTGTTGAATTTCACTTTTTCTCTGTTGCATTAGTAATTTGTCCTCAGCATTTCGAATTTGCCATTTTTTAATATGAAGTGTATATGAAAGATTCAGAACAAATTCTAAGCATCGAATCCAAGCGTGTAAAAGACTTATGCCATATTTTAATGAATTTGGTTTTGGCTGAAACACTAATGAGCTTAAATCTTTTATTGACAAAAACTGCTTCGGATTTCCACCACATATTGGGCACGACTGAGAAGACTTTGTTTCCGTTAGAACGTTTAAAAGTTTTCCATCAATTAAAGTCATTATAAGTTCATACTTTTCTGATATTTTTCCACCATTTAAAAAATATTCTAAGGGCTCAAGGTTAAAACTTTCCTCATTTTTGTAGCCCTAGATGGACATGAAGCTGCTTCCTTTAAAACAAAGTTTAAATCATTTGCTTTTGATGCATAAGCTGATATTGAAGCAGCATGAACCAATAATTTGGTATCGTGACCCTGTACGGACGATACTTCGGAAGCAAGTTTTCGTTTTTGCCTCGCACTTCCATCGCTGTATTCAACATTGTATTTTTGGGTATTTAAAAATGTTTATTACAAAATGCCATTATCACTTTTTTGAAAAAGTACACTTTAAAAATTGATTTCTTGCCTCAAAAGCCATTCATTTGACCCATAGTGCGTGTCTGGGAACTTTACGTAATCCCACTTAAAGTAGATTTTTGAAATTTTTTTCTCAATTAAGGACACCCTTACTCAAGTAGCCAACAACCAAAACTCTAAAATTTGTTTTTTTTTAAGCAACATTCTCTCCTAAGACCAAATAACATCTTATTTTTACATTAAATTTGTTTTTTTTTTAACTGCTAGCCATCACTTCTTAAAACGTATCGTTTTTAGTAGTGAAATAATTCTCATTTCTAAATTTTATCAATTTTGAATTGAATAAAGCTTCAATACCATTGCATTATAGCACTGAGAATATACCCACCCAGTAGCAGGATTCCCAAAAAGCTAATGATAATAATATTTGTCGTTATCGGTTATAATTATACCGATAATAGTTTTCGCTAGTTAATTCAAGCGACAATCGTCGTTAAGGCGTTTTGGAATCCCGCAACAGGTAGAGGTGGCTGAAAATTCGTGCAGCTTTTGCACGCAGTCTTTCACGAAGACCGAGGACATGGTGTCTACGGCGTGTAAGCACATTTTCCAAAGAGCATGAATATTCTAGTGAATCTATAAGAGCCACTGTTGTACATTGTGTCGTTCGCTATGTAGCGAAAAAAACTCTAGGCAGTTTAGCTTGATTTAGTCGTTGATCCTGCGTTACCTTCACCAGATAAATCGAATTCAAGCCAAGGCGCGGTAAGGAACGTCCAGCCACTAGAACGCTGATGTTACACGTACAGTGGTTACTATATTTTAGTAATTTTTAGCCCCGTACAGGCAAACAGTAATTAGTATATGGAATACAGTAATTTTGCATTTGTACCCTAAAATGGACGTTTTGTACAGTAATTTTATTGAAATACACAAAAAAATGTTTGCAAAGAAACATTTTAAGCATTTAAGGAGATGATTTTTATAGATGTAAGATTTGTTGTTTCGACGAGAAAATAGGTATTTATGAAATAAAAAACCGCCAATTAAATGCGCGCGCCATGTGAAAAAACTATAAAATCAAACAAAACTGTTATGGAAGCATTAAAGGTAGGTGCTAAATGTGAAGAAAAGCAGGCGGAGCTCCTGACTGCAAGTTTCATTGCTAAGTACAATTTGGCATTTAATATTGCTTCAGATTCATGCTATTTGCTTAAGCGGGTATACATTTTTTTTTTATAAATCACTTCATATATGTTTCAAGAATATGTAAAATATTTTTTTCAAAATTCTTCCCCTAACGGCGCCGTCAATTGTGATTTTTTTTTAAATTGAACAGATGGCTTTATTATTCTCGCGCTCCTCTTCTAGCTCTTCCTCTCCTAGCTCCTAACTTATATTGTATTTATTATGTACTAGCTTAAACCCGCCGCTTCGCCGGGTTTTCAAAAAGTTTTCATTCAAAAATTGATAGTGGGTAGGCTTGATTTTTCGCTACCAAAACAATTTTTTATTGTTTAAGTAATACTACAAATTATTAACCTTAAGATTGTTATATCATCTGATAGGAAATCGAAAACCTAAATTTTGGATTTAATTTTTTTTACAACAAAAACAACTTTTATCCAATGTTTTGTCTTAAACTAAAAATTTTTGAACATTTTTTAAAAAAATTTTTAAAAATATTAATACTTTGGTTTAGTAAAAATTTCAACTTATGTTTGAAGGATATTTTAACAAACAACATTTTTCAAAAAAAATTATTGAAATCCATTGCAAACTGACTGAAATATTTGCCTTAAAAGCTAAAAGTGTGAATTTCAAGTCGTTTTTCTCTTATTCTCAGCTTATAATTAATACTAAAAAGATCTGGTACTAAAATTTTTCACAGTTTTCAAACAACATACATGATTTTGGTATCAAATTGAAGGAAATTTAAAAGCGTTTATTGATTTTGTTCTCGTTTAACCGAAGTGCAATTTAATCCATTAGGACCGAAAGAAAACCATAAAAAACAGACATTTTTAGACTTGAAGCAACATTTTGGTGAAAACTATGTATGCCATTGAGCAGAAATAAGTTATTATTGCATGCTAATTTTACTTTTTTTAAAAAACTGGCACTAAAACTTTTGAAATATTATGCAGTATTTAATGAAAATTCGAGACGCATATGTTTCCATAGAGTAACATTGGTTGTTAATGGGTTAAAATAAAGTATCCTATTGCACTCTCTGCTGACCTTTAAATATGTGTACAAAATTTTATAAAAATCTGAGTTGTCGTTTAAACGTGATGAGTGAACATAAAAAGTGGCTACAGATTTATTAATAGTATAGATAGATTATATTATTGAGTACTCATATAATTTGTATACGAATGAACATCGCCAAACGTCACAGTACTGAATTGGCGAAAAAAAGAGAAACGGACAAGCAAAAAGAAAAAAGTCAGGTGCAAGCAGACTATGAGCAAACAGAAGGCTTACTGTATGCACCTGAGATCGCAGACGACTGGTAAGTTAGAAAAGAAAATAGTTTTTCATTTTTATCAAAAACAAATTTCGTTTTTTTTAACCACGTTCTTACTCTTTCTACTTAACATTTCTGCAAAAAAACTTGACCGATTTTAATGATTATGGTCTACCTTTTTTTTTTTGTTTTATTACATTTTTGTACGAGTTCTCCAAACAAAAACAAATTAATTAAATCATTAAAATAACCGAAAAACTTGTTTTAAAACCTTAAACTCGTTTTTCTCGAAACAGGATTTTTAAAATCGATGTGCAGGGTTGCGGAATAACTATAATAGATATTTACTTCAAAATTGCTGAGTAATTAAAATAATATTTTTGAGGGGCTGACTTCGAGTTGTATATCATGAGATTTAAATTCTCATTTTTTGAGTTAATTTTATTTTTGACATTTAATTTTTAATATTAAAATTTTCTGACGTTTTAATTTAGACATATTTACATTTCTGACGTTGCATTCTTGACATATGTCAGTTTCTGACATTTTATTTATGATATTTTGGCATTTATAAATGACAACATAATTTTGTAACCATCAAAATTGAATTTCGAAAAATTCATTCACAATTTCAATTGTTATTTCTAACAAAAAATTAACAATTGCCTATTGCTAATGCTATTTTAAGCAAGATTATTGCTATTTTTTTGTTAAAATTAACAATTTTTTTCTGAGTGTAGCCATTATTTCATCATCTGAATCCATTGCGATAAGTTTGGAAAACTGCACGCGTTGTTCCAATAAAGAAGTCTGGTCTTTCAAATGACAGATAATTTACGACCAACAAGTGTACTACCGGCTTTATCTAAGGTTGTCGAGAATTTAATAAAAAATCAAATTTCCTGGTATACTAATGAACAATCTTTGATATGCAATAGTTAATCAGGATACCGTAATGGTTATAACAACACCTCTTTGCGATTAGGTCGTACTGATGAAATCAAAATGACAGAAAAGTTTGTGTTCTCTTATCTCTTGACATGTCGAAAGCGTTTGATTCAGTAAATCATGGAAAACTCATTTTAAAGTTAGCTAATAAATTTAAATTTTCGAAAACTGCGTACAATTAAGTTTCTCTTTCTTGAAAGAACGCAAACAATTCGTAAACAATAATTCTTATTCAAATATCTTAAATGCTGCGAGTGGTGTTCCACAGGGTTCAATACTCGGTCCTATCCTATTTATGCTATACCTTAATAGCCTTACTAATTACATTGATAGAAATGTTTGTACACCTTATATATTCGCCGATGACATTCAGCTTCTATTTTCTGGCAAATATCAGTTTCTTGGCGTTTTTGACGTTCATAAATTACAACACCGCGATTATATCATCTTGTATGGCTTCATATTTTCTAAAAATTAATGCTTCCTTTCTTTTCTTTTGAATCACACATTAATTCCCTGTGTTCGAAAATAAACTTCACGTAAAGAAACTCTATAGCATGCCTTTGTATTTGCCTATAAAAATTAAAAGTAGGTTGGTTCATGCCTTACTGTTTACCTTTACTTACAGCCTTGAATTATTTACAGGAATCCTCTCATATAATACTAGAAAGATCAAGTTATTATGTAATAAACTCATTAGACTTTTGTATAACGTCAGCCTTCATTATCATATATCTTCTCATGTTTTACAATTTCTGAATTGCAGCTTCGAAAATTTCACTAAACTTCTTTTGCACTTTTACAAGATCATAAAAAAATCAATTGCCGCATTACCTAGTAAGAGGGTTTATATTTTCCCATTCCTCAAGAAATGCTCAAATTATTTTTAATTCTATTAACTGCTTATTATTCGAAAGATCTTTTTTCAGGTTCGAGTTACTAGATGCTGGACCAAATAACCAAAATAATTGAAAGCTTTTACTACTATCCTTACTTCTATTATCTTTTACTTCTATTGCGTTTAGATTTGGGAAATATAAGGAAGAGAAATGCAAATTTAGATTTTTTTTCATTAGTTATTTTTTATTTTACTTTAAGCACATAACAATATGTATTATATAATTTTGGTCTTATAAAAATTATAAAGAGCTGAATAAATAAAGAAATATCTATACCCCACAAAATTTTTTTATTTTGAAGATCGATATCTTCAAAACTACAAAAGGTAAGTCACAATTTTATTCAAAAATTAAAAGGGGAAATATTTTTTAAAAGAAATCTATGAAACCATAAAAATCGGCAATTTGTTTAGGAGTTATAAGCAAAAATCTGAAAAATCTTTCTTTTTTTGATAATTTAACTATCGGAGTTGTTGTGGAAACCAAGTACTCTTGAAATCCGAATTGGAACTGAGAAAAAGTTCGCTTAGGTGACATGGATTCTGATTTTGCCTATTTTAAGTGTCGCAAAAACCAAGAATATTGCTGATAGCGACAAACGGACAGCATTTCTACAATCTTGCATGATCGTGTGTCCTGCAAATTTTGCAAAGTGCCATTTCGTTCCCGTGTTATATATATTCGATTCATTTATACTCGTATCAATCATAGATGAGCATAATGCATTGAATTATTAGTGAATTCAAATTTTCATTACCAGTATTAACCTAGTCGTAGTGCAAATTAAATTTCCATTACCATCAATATCTAATGGTAATGGGGAAAAATTTCATTACAATTAATATGTAATGGTAATGGAAAAAATGCGTTACCATTAATATGTAATGGAAGAAAAAATTGCATTACCACCAAAACTTAGTGGTTATCAAAAATTTTAATGATAATGGAAAAATTTTGCATTACCAATAAATTTTTGAGAAGTAATTACTTTAAATTCACTACCTTGATGATTCACTACCAAATGAAAAATAATTACTTTTCCATTAAAAGTTCTGTTCCCGTACTCTAAAGTTTTAGTCCAATTTACCAGTTTTTAGTCCGAGAAGCGTTCCCGTACTCGAAAAAATAGTAAAATAGAGTGCAATCGAGAGTTAAAAATTCCCCTCCCTTTCAAAAGTTGCAAGTTTTATAGCCTAGACACATTGTAAGCGGCCGTGCGTTATCTGTCAAAATTTTTTACATGTATTTCTTATGGAGTGAAACTGGTGTAATGCCGCCCTTGCCGCTGCGGCTTTCTCGTCGATATAGAATCGTTCCTTATTTGACAATTTGTCGTTGCATCCGCGTGTGTTTAGGTCGTAAGTCCGAGAAATTACTTCTGATAAAAATGCTAAGTGTCAAACTGCTTAAAATCAGCTGTTTACAAGAAAGCAAAGGAATTGCAAAGCATCAGCAGTTTTTTAAAATAAATAAAAACTATAAGAATGCAAATATTTTTGATGGAAGAATGGTAAATTGTGTAAAAATTAAATATAATTGCTGATTTAAGAGCTAATTTCAAATTGTTCAAAATCTTTAGCATGTCGTCTGCACTACCGATGCTTTACATCAAGCCAACAACGACTTTATTTGACAGTTTGCACAATTTTAGTACAAACAGCGTTCCCGTACTATTTTGTGTTTTGCTCTATTTTTGAGATTTTTTTTCTTACTCTCACGCTTTTGACAGTTTTACCATTTTTAGTCCAAAAAGCACGGGAATAGACCTAAAATTTTTCAATGGTATACCACTAAATTTACTATATTAATGTAATTTTTTCTTCCATTAGCATTACATATTAATGGTAATTCAATTTTGTTTTCCATTGTCAATACATATTAATCAGGCGACAGTGTTGAGCGACAAGTCTCCAAAATTCGTAGAAATACATTTCGAACACAGGGATAATCTTAGCCCATTATAGACTGACCCATGTTCCCATTGAGCTAGACTGATGAAACTTTCCAAAAATATTTAGTTTGGTCTAAAAAAAATATCAAAAGAATAAAAAAAAAATTCAGTTGCCAAATCGAGATTCTTAATTTTCAAATTGAACGATATTCTACAAGCAAAGTCGAGCATTTTGCGCCAATATTGGTCACAAGAATTTCCACAAAACAACAAAAACGTATTTCGTTAAAGACCAGCGTTATGTCAACACGCTGTTGCGTGCCGAGTTTCGGCCAAGAAAAAAAGGCTCCCGAATGCGGCCATGGCCAACAAGAGACAGCAAAGCGATCAGAGGCTACAGATGGATAACCTGAAAATGAAAATATATTAGAATATGTGTAGCAAAAAACAAAATATACAATTGTGACACTGCCACCGTCGTCAGTGGTCTTTCAGGCTTCTGAAGCGCACGAGTGTGGAATGGTAATTTTTAAAATAAATGTATGAATCCTGATGTTTTGCTGTTGAACCTCACCAAAGCCGTCGCTGTATTTCCACTACAGCGTGTTCAGCCTTATTAAAATTTTGACGTTTGTCAATCCGTATGAAAACCATCAGCGTAGGCTAGACAGCTAGAAATCCATGGCAAGAAATAATCTGCGAGTCGAACTATATGCGTATTCACTCGGACCAACTGATCGGTGTTCAGGTGCCAAGTGAACGGCGCTAGCTGTTTCTGTCTGTATGGGTTCACGTAACGAGTCGACAAAGCAGCTCTTCACGGGAACAGTTGCCCAGTAGCAAAGATAGGGGGGTGTACAGACTATCGAATTATGGCACAGTTGAACAAAGTGAGATCAGAAGGGGGATTAGCGGTGGAAAGATGAGATTGAGGCGGAAAAGAAATTTGTCATAGGGTCGAGGGTGAGAAAAATGAACGTAAGGAAAATTAAAATAGGATAGCTAGATAGTGGATCGGTGATACGGAAAAGTGTGTGAGGAGGGAAAGGTGAGGAAGGTTACGGTAGCGAAAAGAAAAAATCACAGGAAGGGGAAAAGGAGCAGTTAAGTAGAGAAAAAGCCTTAGTAGGGAAGAGATAGTTAGGAGTAACATTGGGGGTGGGACAGAGAAAATTAGAGAAAAAGTGGAAAAGTCCAGTTTAGCATTTTGCGGGTAGGGTGCGTTGGCCTGCACCAAATCTTCTAGAAACAATCAGAAAATAATAGCTGCAGTGAAAAGTAGTGTCGTCAGGAAAGTGCGGAATTTAAACTCGAGTGTGTGTTAATGTTATAACAAAGTACACCAAAGAGGTAAAAATTAAAAAAAAAAATGTGTAAGCGGAGTTAGAATAAAAGTCAGGGCACATACCGGAAGTGGAGCGGCAGCCACAGATAGCAAAACTATAGCACAGGAACAAAAAAATAAAAAAATTGGTAAGTTTTGTATTAGAATCAGAATATTGCGGGAAAATGAGGAAAATTAATAGGAAAAATTTTAAGGATTCTAACCGGCACTACGAGGAATTCGCAAACGGCACCAAGAACGATAAGCGAGGAACAAAATCCAATAAGTATCGAGACAGTGGAAACAGAGAAAAAGCTGTGGCCGACCGGAAGCCAGCACGGCAGCGAACCAGCGCTCCAAACCACCACAGAAAATCAGATAAGTCGGTCACAGTAGTTTAAGAATATATATATTAAGTGTTATACACAAAAACAAAAAGTAGTATATCGGCGGCGATATAAATTAAAGCAATAGAGATTGCTGAATTTAGCAGGGGTTCCCAAACATCGTGCCAGAAAGGAAATTGCAAAAAGCGGGGAAAAAAAGGTGCTGGCGCGAAAATTAAAAGATTTAGGCGACAAGAAAAATGAAAAAAAATGGCCGTGAAAATAAAAAAAAAGATGGCTGCGTTTTGGTAAAAGCTGAAGAGAGTGGAAAAAAAAAATTTATTGAAAATAAAAATGGCAGCGTAAGGTTATTAGTATTGTTAATTTAAACTAAAAATTATTAAACGAAAAGAAAAAAAAATGGTGTTAATTTGAGTAATTATATTTTTGTTATCAGAAATCATAACAATCATCGATGTTAAATTGCGAATTAGTCGATATGTAAGATACAAGAAAGTGTGTTAAATTTGGGAAAAAAGAGTCAAAAGTGAGCATTTAAGTAATTGCGGTTTTTTTTTGCTAGGCTCTTTGTGTGGAGAAGTGAACATTCGGTATAGGCGGTAAATTCGCGGCGTACAAATAAGTGGTAACCTCCTACCAGTCGAAACCAACCTTTGTGTTGGAGGGAACCCTAAGCGAGCTCATTTAGGTAGACCTGTAGATGTTGAATTAATTCGATTCCGGAAAAAAAAAAAATGAAAACAGCAAAATCCGAATACTCAGTTAATACACTTAGAGAGCAAATTTTAAGGTACATAAAAGCGAGCGATTTATTGGCATCGTAATTAAAGTAATGATAGTAATTAAAGATAAGTAATAATAATAATTAAAAGATAATTGGTAATTTTTCACACATATAACACATTTTCCTGTTAACCTATCTATTTCAGCAAAAATACGGTAATTTATTGTACATGTACATATATACATATTATGAAATTTAAATTTGAATTTTTTTTATATACATATTATAAGTAAAAATTTTTGGGATAATCTTTTTCTTTGTGATGTGATGAAACAATAGTTTCAATTGGATGTTTATATTGTAGTTTAATCCGTATGTTGAGAGTTTGGATTTCCGGTGAAGTGGAAATAGCCGATAATCTGTAGAGTAGAGAAGAAAAATAAGGATTAGAAAATTTGTAACATAGAATTAAAGAAAAAAATGGAAAAAAAAAAATTGTTAAGATGATATAGCTGCCATATAGCTTTTTGTTAAAGATAAGAAAAAGAAATAAATATTAATTTAAGATTGTTAAATAGCATAAGTTAGAGTTAGTACAAATTGTAAAAGGAACAAAAAAAAAGAAAAAAAAAGGTCTGAAACAAACAGGAAGAACCTACTAGAAGCTTATAAATAAAAATGTGAATATAGTATTAATAAAAATGGTCTGTTAATTTTTACGAGTGGGGGCCTGAAGGCAGGGGTGATTCTGCAGCTGTGATGGTGTGGTAATGTTTGGGTTGTATCGGATAGGTTCATGGGGTTATCCAAAAAAGAAAAAAAGTATTGTGGTACGAACGTGATAACCAAGGATGGGTGGGCATTGGGAGATCAACATCTTCTCCTGTATTTGGTGTGATGGTTGGTGTATGAAGAAGTTTCAGTAAGATGGTGGGAGGTTTTTTTTTGTGTGGTTTACTTTCGCGGTTTCAAGCTTGAGTTATTTATTTTGAAATTTTCACTTCCGGGTCAAACCGGAAGTTATTGTTGGCTCCCTCGGCCTGGCATGACGGGTTAAGAACAGCGCCCGTAACACTTGAGCTAGTCGGCGCAGTCATGCCAGGTTCGATACCCAGGGACATGTAACAACGCGGGAGCCACATACCTATATTAATATTACGCAAGCGCATTTTTTGTGATGACCATGAAGTCTATATTCTAGACGCGATTTTCATAAATAAGGTGTTGTTCTGTAGATGTGCAATAAGGTATTTCTTTTTCTTAAATATCGATTATTTTTGAACAAAAAGCTGAAACAATTTTCAATGAAAAAAAACCACATTCTTTGTAATGCCTAAAATTATGTGCTAGATTTTAATTATGATACTGCGATAAATAATAACTACTTACTTACTTAGGTGGCCGTAACAACCCGTGTCCGGGTTTCGGCCGACAGTATAACTGGACTACTTAAAAGCTGCATTCCCGTGGTCGTTGATCTAGAGCGTGGCTCTATTTTATTCGCAATGCAAAAACAAAAATTAGAACCACCTCTTTTCCTGGCTATATTTCTGATCTTAAAATGCAGCCAAGTTTAAAGCACTTTTTTTCAAAACGAACATCTGAATTACTGAATATAGCCTCATTCTCTGTCCCTATGAAATACTAAATACTAAATACTAAAATAATACCCTAAATACTAAACCCTAAATACTCAACGATCAATTGCTCTGCGAACGACGCTGTGTATTGTTGAGTCTGTATCTCCAACGACAAGGTTCGCCAGCCCTTACGGAGAGCTTATGTTTCTTACGTATGTCTAAACTCTAATACGCAAACAATTGTCAAATAAATCATTGCCTTATAAAAGATTTTCGAAATTTTCTAAAGGTTGTCGCTTTTATCTAAAGATTTTATAAACTTTGAGTTGTTTTTTACTTGTTGGCAGTGCCTATGATTGATTTGTTTGTTTTTTAATGACAGCTTTTTTTTAACTTAAATTTGTGTTTTTAAACAAATCTGCTGATCAACAATCAGGGAACAGGGGGCGAACCTTCACATGGCAACGTGTTTGACCGCCTCAACCTGGCGAGGCCAGCATTATCCATGTCGAAATCATCTCAAGTCGACTCAAACCTCCAAGTGGTGTTTCTTGGGCAACGGCAAACTGGCATCCGTTAGTTTGACGGCTAATTTGAGCGGCGGGTCACTCCATAGTCCTTAAACATGGAATTTGCGCAGGGTTTGGGTCCCGCCACATTACTACTGCCCAATGAAAACTAAACCAGCCTCGGATAAGAACCCCAATTACGTTGACGACCACCGCAAACGAAAAACGGACAATGATTTACGGATATGCACCTGGAATGTCCGGACCCTTTATAGGGAAGGTGCCATTATCCAACTGGCGGAAGCCCTCAAAACAATAAAGGCTGACATCACCGCCATCCAGGAAATGCGATGGAAAGGGCAAGGCCGCTCTAAACAAGCACACTGTGATATCTACTACAGCTGCCATGCGGAGAGGCGCGAATTTGGATGTGGATTCGTTGTTAGCCGGAAACTACACCACCTTGTTTCCCGGTTCATACCTGTGAACGAAAAATTGGCCACGATCCGCATCAAGGCAAAATTTTTCTCCATCAGCCTTATTTGCGCGAACGCCCCGACGGAGGAAAAGGACGAAGCCGTCAAAGACGCTTTCTACGCTAGTCTTGAGGACGTATACGACCACCTTCCGGCCCATGACGTGAAAATAGTCCTCGACGATTTTAATGTGAAAGTCGGAAGGGAAGGCATCTTTGGCCCCACTGTCGGTCAGTTCAGTCTTCATGAGACCTCCACGAACAACGGTCTAAGACTGATCGACTTTGCCGCGGCGCGAAACATGGTAGTTAGAAGCACCAGATTTAAGCACCTCGACATCCACAAGGCCACCTGGCTGTCCCCGGATCAAAAAACGCGAAACCAAATGTATCATGTTGTAATCGACGGAAGGCATGCCTCTAGTGTTCTAGATGTGCGTACATTTCGGGGGGTCAACATTGACTCCGACCATTATCTTGTTGCAGCCAAGATCCGCATGCGATTATGCAATTCGAAGAACATACGCACAGGAATGCAACGAAAGCTAAATGTCGCTAAGCTGCAATTACAACGGACTGCCGAAGCCTACTCCGCTCAACTCTCGGTTAAGCTCAACCAACCAACCTCTGCACCCGACGATGCCGGCGGACTTTAGGTGCATATATCCCACTCCATGCGCGCTGCCGCTGAAGAAGTCATTGGTTTCCGGCGCCCGCAACCTCGGAACCAATGGTATGATCAGGAGTGTCGCATTGCGACTGCAGTAAAAACGCTGCATATAGAAAAACGCTGCAGTCAGCTGCAACGCGAGCCGTGCGAGAAAACAACCGCGAAAAGAGGAAGGAAGAGAGGCGCCTTTTCAGACGCAAGAAAAGAGAGCAGGAAAAGCGTGAGCGTGAGGAACTAGAGGTATACCAGGGCTAGAAGGATGCACAAAAATTCTATCAACAAGTTAAGCGTCTAACCCAAGGTTTCAAGCCCGGAGCATCCACTTGTAGAGACGAAAATGGAGATCTGAATACGGATACGCAGTGTGTGCTGAGATTGTGGAGACGGCACTTCTCCAATTTACTTACTGGCGACGATTCCAAAATGCCGCCCATGGAGAGCGCAGTTCAGAGCCACCAATCAACGATGACGGAATGGAAGTACCACCACCTAGCCATGAAGAGGTTCGAGTTGCTATCCAACGACTCAAAAACAATAAAGCAGCGGGTGCTGACGGCCTGTCTTGTTTAAAACCGGCGGCAATGAATTGATAAAGCGCATGCATCAGCTCATCAGCAAAATATGGCTAGAAGAAAGCATGCCCGACGATTGGAACCTCAGCGTACTGTGCCCTATACTTAAGAAAGGAGACCCAACAATCTGCGCAAGTTATAGAGGAATCAGTCTTATTTCCATCGGATATAAGGTTCTCTCAAGCATACTGTGTGAAAGATTAAAGCCGATTATAAAAACACTGGACCTTATCAGTGTGGCTTTCGACCTGGTAAGACCATCATAGACCAGATTTTCACGCTACGACAAATCCTGGAGAAAACCCATGAAAATCAAATTGACACACACCATCTCTTTGTCGATTTTAAAGTTGGGTTCGTTAGCCCGAGAAGGGATTGCCTATACGCAACAATGTCTGTGTTCGGTATACCTGCAAAGTTGATTAGACTTTGCAGAATGACGTTGAGCAACACACGCAGCTCCGTCAAGGTAGGAGTCGACCTCTCCGAAACCTTCAATACCGAAAGAGGTTTCAGGCAAGGCGATCCACTGTCTTGCGATCTCATTAACATCATCATGGAGGGGATCGTACAAAAGGCCGGTGTGCCTCGTAATGGCACCATTTTCTACAAAGGCGTCCAGCTCCTAGCGTACGCTGATGATATTGATATTGTCGGCAGAACCAAGAGAGATGTTACCGCTGCTTTCGCCGCTATCGAAAAGGAATCAGCCAAAGTGGGTTTGACGATAAATGAGGGCAAAACAAAATATATGCTGTCTACAAACAAGGGAGCTCGGCGTTAAACTCCCACGTTTCATCCGGCAGC
This sequence comes from Coremacera marginata, assembly GCA_914767935.1. Lineage (NCBI taxonomy): Eukaryota > Metazoa > Arthropoda > Insecta > Diptera > Sciomyzidae > Coremacera > Coremacera marginata. The sequence continues at coordinate 104,497,326 of OU612045.1, forward strand.
TATAACTTTGAAGTAGTCAAGGAGTTCGTTTACCTTGGCACCGCCATTAATACCAAAAACGAAATCAGCCTGGAGATAAAGCGAAGAACAATAATTGCTAATAGGTGCTACTACGGGCTCAGTAAGCAACTAAGTTCCAGAGCCCTCTCTCGATCGACAAAACTAACACTCTACAAGACGCTCGTTCTACCTGTGCTGCTTTATGGCGCTGAGGCATGGGTAGTTTCGCAAACAGACGCAGCCGCTCTGGGGGTGTTCGAGAGAAAAGTTCTTCGCAAAATCTTCGGTCCTGTTCGAGTCGGCGATGACTATCGCATCCGAATGAACCACGAACTGTATGAGCTCTACGATAACATTGACGTAGTTCGGCGTATAACTGTGCAGCGACTACGCTGGCTGGGTCATGTCCATCGTATGGACGACGAAGCTCCAGCGAAAAAGGTGCTCGAGGTGAGGGTCGCTGGTCAACGAGACGAGGGAGACCATGCCTCCGATGGATGTACCAGGCTGAGGAAGCCCTAACCGCACTTGGTGTATCCGATTGGAGAAGGCGCGTGCAAAGCAGAGGCACCTGGCGAGAGCTGATGAGGTCGGCTGAAACCCGGACACGGGTTGTTACGACCACCTACGTAAGTGAGTAAGTTGATTTACAATTGTTATTTGTGCAAGTGATTATTACATATTGGTTAAAAACTTTTTAATTGCGGTAATGTATGCAGCAATTGCAGTATATTGCGACACTGTACAAATGGTTTGGAACAAAAGGATACTGAGTAAGTATTTTAGAACACATTTTAAGAGCTTCATAGAATTTGATCAATACACATACAATTATACTAATATCACTCTAAAGTCAGTCAAATTTTGTCAAATTCAAATTTTATTAAATACTTCGCACCATTAGTAATTTTTATTGCATCCTCAAAAATATTTCTTAACAAGTTCGTGTCAAATTTTCGAGTAACTAAGGAGGTTTTTCATCACATATTTACTGAAGTCAGCGTGCATATGCGAACCACCTGCAGGAATACTCATCTTCCACCACAACTAAAGCTGTGTACATTCCTCCGATTTTTGGCTACTGGAAGCTACCAAAAATCAGTGGGAAATGAATGCGTTTCCAGTATGTCGCAATCAACTGTGGCAAAAGTGATGAAAGAATGCCTCACAATTTTTGAGGAGCACTACTGCCATAAATGGGTAGTTTTTCAAAAGACTGACGAGGAGGAAAATACTGTTAAAGAACACTATTATGATATGTATGGAATTCCAGGTGTTATTGGCTGTGTGGACGGAACACATGTCCGCATAAAGGCACCTGATATGAATAGTCGTCATTTATTCCACAACAGGAAAGGATTTTACAGCCTCAATATGATGGTAGTAAGTATGAATTGTTTGATTTGCTAGAATTCAACTTATTTGCCTTATAGATTTGTGATTTAAACATGGTTATTTCATTTGTTGACGCAAGACATCCCGGTGTGAATCATGATTCTTTTATATGGAAGTACAGTGCAGAAGAACAGCATTTATCACTTCAGGTGATTCTGGCTACCCGTTGGAACCGTACTTAATGACTCCTTAAAGGAATCTGGCCGATGAATCTGAGAGACGATTCAATGAAAAACTGCAAGGCACGAAATGTGGTTGAGTGCTGCTTTGGAGTTTTGAAAAACCGGTTTCGCAGCATTATAGGTAGAAGCCTCCAATTTTTCTAACTTTAAAATAACACTTCTAACGGTCTTATAGGTTCGAAAGGTCTTCACTATTCACCAGGAAAGGCCACCCAAATTGTGAATGCATGTAGTGCAATACATAATTCATGTATTTTCTACAAACACGATTGGCCTCATCTGAACCTGGCAGATGCTCCCGAAGGCAATGAAAATACCAACAATGATGAAGTATTAAGCTCTGAAGCTTCAAACATAGCCATTGAAATACGAAGAAGTATTGCTGAAAGCCTGCAATAAGCGATGCACATTATTTCTGGCGGCGTTGATGAATTGGTATAGTGGCCAACAAAACAATGCTGTCCGGTTTGCTTGTGAATTAAAAATCACTACGACCGCTGATGAGTTGGTGTAGCGGCCAACGAAACAGTATTGTTTAACATTTTAACCAGTTTAGTGATATAACATTTTAACCAGTTTAGTAAATAAAATTATTTTTTTCCATCATTTAGTTCGTTGTATTTTAAATTTATTATTATTTCAGTTCTGTTATTATTTCATATGTTGGTAGTTTATTAATGTTAAAATAAATAAACGTATTTATATCAAATGGATTATAAATCATTAAATAAATTATTAATTCAAAAGGTAGGTACGTTTTCTTATATCACAGTAAATTCATTTAAAGACTGCGTTTTATATTATAGTGGTACTTAGTGCTTTAAATTTTAAAAAAAATAAGCTAAAGCAGCAGCTTACAGTGGCATTGCATCACTTTCAAAAAATTAAGCGGAAGCTATAAAATCCTTTCTGAGGCTTATCCTGAAATGTTTGCTTTTGAAAAAAACATCAATAAATCTACTATGTATTTTTCATGAGTTCGATAAACTCTTCAAAAGCCGTTGTTTGCCATTTTGCAACAGCAAGCATTTCAACTAAAGTCTCTGAAATGGCTTTTGTAGCTTCCGCTCGAATTTTGCAAGATGCTACCATTTCCTTGCAAGCCTGTTCTCTGGCCGATTCACCAATTAGTTGTTGGAAATTTCTTTTCCTTGGAGCGCATCTTAGAAGCGTAGCTGGTTGTATTGATAAGTTTGAATGTGAGGATGTAGATCTGGTTGGAGTAACTACCCCTATATTTCGCGTTGGTCGTGGACATGATTATATTTAGCATAGCTTCTACGGCGTTGTTGTTGATGCTGGCTTCGCTGTTGTTGATGCTGGCTTGCTGGCTGTTGTTGACTCTGTTAATGTTGGCGGTGATGATGTAGCTACTACTATTAGCAGTGGTTGCCTTTTAGCACCAAGAACTACTCCGCTCGGTGCCGCTGCTCTTGTCATCAACAGAATCCCATGAATTGACTTTTTGAGCTCTGTAAGCGGTGTACCGTCAAAAGGATTGCCTCCTGTTGCATTAAGGCTTCAACTGTGTTCAGCAATTTTCTTTTTGGTAAAACTTTATAAATCAGCCCATATCTTAAGTGAAAAGACAACACAAAAGTTATTTTAAGCTATCTAAATATTTTTACGATTTTACTTTACCTTCTTCCATTCATTGACGCTTCTTTGCGGTGTTCACTTTTTGTTTTTGCTACTTTTTTCCCCGACTCGTCGACACTGGCGCTCCTCTTGCTAAGTCTAGATTAGCCTCTAACTGCTTTACAAGCACATCAAATTGAGTGCTTGTTGTTTTCTTTATAGCTAAAATTTTATAAAATCGAAATTATTTAATAAATATTCTAAAATTTATTTATAAATTTGCCTTTTTTCTCAACGACACACATGGCAACGATAGCATAAAAGTTGTCGTTTGATTTCGTGATTTTATTGACAGATAGAGATACAGAGTGCAAAAAGCTTACTGTGTTACGGCGCCGTTCGCCAGTTGATCAGCTGTTGTCGTTGTTTGATGTTGTTCGAATATCAAACTACAAAAACACGAACGGCGTTTTGCACGAAACGAATGCTCTGAAAGGCATACAGCAAGAGGCCATTAGTCGAGTTTTCGCCTCACTGCTCGCATTCGTATTTTGGCACTTCAGCGCCAGTGGTGACAAATTAATAAAGTTGAACTTAAACTGTTCCACTGAGTTTTAATCTGATCCAGTGCGACGGGAATGCAGCTAATAATTCAACAGAAACATAGAAAGTTCCCATGAAATCCTTGGTTTAAAAGTAAAAATAGTACTTACTTACTTAGGTGGTCGTAACAACCCGTGTCCGGGTTTCAACCGACCTCATCAGCTCTCGCCAGGCGCCTCTGCTTTGCGCGCGCCTTCTCCAATCGGATACACCAAGTGCGGTTAGGGCTTCCTCAGCCTGGTCCATCCATCGGAGGCATGGTCTCCCTCGTCGTCGTTGACCAGCGACCCTCGCCTCGAGCACCTTTTTCTCTGAAGTTTCGTCGTTCATACGATGGACATGACCCAGCCAGCGTAGTCGCTGCACAGTTATACGCCGAACTACGTCAATGTCTCCGTAGAGCTCATAAAGCTCGTGGTTCATTCGGATGCGATAGTCATCGCCGACTCGAACAGGACCGAAGATTTTGCGAAGAACTTTTCTCTCGAACACCCCCAGAGCGGCTGCGTCTGTTTGCGAAACTACCCATGCCTCAGCGCCATAAAGCAGCACAGGTAGAACGAGCGTCTTGTAGAGTGTTAGTTTTGTCGATCGAGAGAGGGCTCTGGAACTTAGTTGCTTACTGAGCCCGTAGTAGCACCTATTAGCAATTATTGTTCTTCGCTTTATCTCCAGGCTGATTTCGTTTTTGGTATTAATGGCGGTGCCAAGGTAAACGAACTCCTTGACTACTTCAAAGTTATAGCTGCCGGATGAAACGTGGGAGTTTAACGCCGAGCTCCCTTGTTTGTAGACAGCATATATTTTGTTTTGCCCTCATTTATCGTCAAACCCACTTTGGCTGATTCCTTTTCGATAGCGGCGAAAGCAGCGGTAACATCTCTCTTGGTTCTGCCGACAATATCAATATCATCAGCGTACGCAAGGAGCTGGACGCCTTTGTAGAAAATGGTGCCATTACGATGCACACCGGCCTTTCGTACGATCCCCTCCATGATGATGTTAAAGAGATCGCAAGACAGTGGATCGCCTTGCCTGAAACCTCTTTCGGTATTGAAGGTTTCGGAGAGGTCGGTTCCTACCTTGACGGAGCTGCGTGTGTTGCTCAACGTCATTCTGCAAAGTCTAATCAACTTTGCAGGTATACCGAACCCAGACATTGTTGCGTATAGGCAATCCCTTCTCGGGCTATCGAACGCAGCTTTCAAATCGACAAAGAGATGGTGTGTGTCAATTTGATTTTCGTGGGTTTTCTCCAGGATTTGTCGTAGCGTGAAAATCTGGTCTATGGTGGACTTACCAGGTCGAAAGCCACACTGATAAGGTCCAATCAGTGTTTTTGTAATCGGCTTTTAATCTTTCACACAGTACGCTTGAGAGAACCTTATATGCGATAGAAATAAGACTGATACCTCTATAACTTGCGCAGATTGTTGGGTCTCCTTTCTTAAGTATAGGGCACAGTACGCTGAGGTTCCAATCGTCGGGCATGCTTTCTTCTAGCCATATTTTGCTGATGAGCTGATGCATGCGCCTTATCAATTCATCGCCGCCGGTTTTAAACAATTCAGCTGACAGTCCGTCAGCACCCGCTGCTTTGTTGTTTTTGAGTCGTTGGATAGCAACTCGAACCTCTTCATGGCTAGGTGGTAGTACTTCCACTCCGTCATTGTTGATTGGTAGCTCTGAACTCCACTCTCCATGGGCGGCATTGCTGGAATCGTCGCCAGTAAGTAAATTGGAGAAGTGCCGTCTCCACAATCTCAGCACACACTGTGTATCCGTATTCAGATCTCCATTTTCGTCTCTACAAGTGGATGCTCCGGGCTTGAAACCTTGGGTTAGACGTTTAACCTGTTGATAGAATTTTCGTGCATCCTTCTTGCCCTGGTATACCTCTAGTTCTTCACGCTCACGCTTTTCCTGCTCTCTTTTCTTGCGTCTGAAAAGGCGCCTCTCTTCCTTCCTCTTTTCGCGGTAGTTTTCTCGCACGGGTCGCGTTGCAGCTGACTGCAGCGTTTTCTATATGCGGCGTTTTTTACTGCAGTCGCAATGCGACACTCCTGATCATACCAGTGGTTCCGAGTGCAGAGGTTGGTTGGTTGAGCTTAACCGAGAGTTGAGCGGAGTAGGCTTCGGCAGTCCGTTGTAATTGCAGCTTAGCGACATCTAGCTTTCGTTGCATTCCTGTGCGTATGTTCTTCGCATTGCATAATCGCATGCGGATCTTGGCTGCAACAAGATAATGGTCGGAGTCAATGTTGACCCCCCGAAATGTACGCACATCTAGAACACTAGAGGCATGCCTTCCGTCGATTACAACATGATCAATTTGGTTTCGCGTTTTTTGATCCGGGGACAGCCAGGTGGCCTTGTGGATGTCGAGGTGTTTAAATCTGGTGCTACTAACTACCATGTTTCGCGCCGCGGCGAAGTCGATCAGTCTTAGACCGTTGTTCGTGGAGGTCTCATGAAGACTGAACTGACCGACAGTGGGGCCAAAGATGCCTTCCCTTCCGACTTTCGCATTAAAATCGCCGAGAACTATTTTCACGTCATGGACCGGAAGGTGGTCGTATACGTCCTCAAGACTAGCGTAGAAAGCGTCTTTGACGGCTTCGTCCTTTTCCTCCGTCGGGGCGTTCGCGCAAATAAGGCTGATGGAGAAAAATTTTGCCTTGATGCGGATCGTGGCCAATCTTTCGTTGACAGGTGTGAACCGGGAAACAAGGTGGCGTAGTTTCCGGCTAACAACGAATCCACATCCAAATTCGCGCCTCTCCACATGGCAGCTGTAGTAGATATCACAGTGTGCTTGTTTAGAGCGGCCTTGCCCTTTCCGTCGCATTTCCTGGATGGCGGTGATGTCAGCCTTCATTGTTTTGAGGGCTTCCGCCAGTTGGATAATGGCACCTTCCCTATAAAGGGTTCGGACATTCCAGGTGCATATCCGTAAATCATTGTCCGTTTTTCGTTTGCGGTGGTCGTCAACGTAATTGGGGTTCTTATCCGAGGCTGGTTTAGTTTTCATTGGGCAGTAGTAATGTGGCGGGACCCAAACCCTGCGCAAATTCCATGTTTAAGGTCTATGGAGTGACCCGCAGCTCAAATTAGCCGTCAAACTAACGGATGCCAGTTTGCCGTTGCCCAGGGAACACCACGTGGAGGTTTGAGTCGACTTGAGACGATTTCGACATGGATAATGCTGGCCTCGCCAGGTTGAGGCGGTCAGACACGCTGCCATGTGAAGGTTCGCCCCCCCTATTCCGAAGTAAAAATAGTCCTTAATATAAAAACAAAATTACCTATCACTAGATGTTCTTAATTTTGACGTTTTTAAGCCACAGGATTACCAGTTTTACTTTATTTTTTTTTAGATTTCTTAGGTTTAAAATTAAAGATAATGAAAAAAGGAAAATTCTCAAATTTCCCAAGCTTGGAAATGTAAGAAAATGTAATTGTTCAGCCTTGAACGAAAACAGATCAATTAGATAAATTCTTAAAATTTTATATTCTTTTTGGAGAAATATGAAAATCTACCACTGTATGCCCTCCAGGTTAAGTATGCCGTTGAGTATACGCAACGCTGGACGAAAATGAGTTAAGCTAAATATGAAATTTTGTTATTTCGTTCTAAGACGTTATTGAGATGTGTCAATATATTAATTTTGGTAATATGGGAAGTGGCACGCTCTTCTGTTAAAAATTTGCTTTAAGCATCTCTATGTTGAGAACGCCTTTAAATTATTTTGTGTCTTAATAAATAAATAAATATCGAAAAAATTAGATTTGATAAAACCTCCGATACAAGCGGCCCAGTGGGCAACGGCGCCAAATCGCTTGATTTTAATGGTTCGGTTACAGTGGCACATCTTGGACCGTCTGTCAAACTTTCACTTACTACATCAATGTTTACGACAGAGCACACATTGATAATGCTCGAGCCTTGCCATACTAATTACTCCCGTTTCTTCTAATATATTCACTATTGTATCTGTTGAAGTGACAAAATTCTCAAAAAGATCAAAACCAGGCCACAAAAAAAATTGAAAATTAAGAAATAATGACATAAATGCCTACTTTACTTAACTGGAGTTTAGCTAAAAAAAATCATCTACCAACCATTAGGGCCCAGTTTCAATTTCTTTTTAGAGAAATTTTCGCTCCCTGGAGAGGAGATATCATGCAAGCCGCAAGAGACCTTTCGTTCGAGACTAACTTTTACACGCTGGATAACAATAACTATTGATGCAAAAAAGAAAATCGTTAATTTAGGACTAAAGTTATTAAGTCTACATTTTATTAAATGTAGAAATAAGTAAAAAAGTTATTTCTACATTTAATAAAATAAAAAACTAGTTATTCAAAAAAGCCCGCAAAAAAGACAACCAAATCTAAACGGGCTATCCAGAGAATTAAAAAAGTGAGTAGTATAAATTTTTATCCAGAATATATAAAAACCTTGGTTAACAGTTGGATATTGCTCAAATATCCAGATGTGAAGAATTTGGCTTTTACCATAAGAGCCCTTATTCTTAAAGAACTCTAGGTTCTGTATAATTTGTATTTTTTATTTAACATCCAAGCAGTTTACCTTACCATAATACAAAACAACGTGTAAACTGCGGCATTTATTTATATTTAATACATTTTTAAAATTTAATGGCATATATAAAGAGCAAATATAATTGAGTTATTATTATCAAAAGAATTTCTTTTTGGGATTTTAAAAATTATTGTAAAAATTCTCATTAGTGAATAAAAATTGGCAGTATATAAAAACATTACTAACTTTAGTTCATAAAAATAAGGGGAAAATTAAGTCCCCTGTACCGCAATAATACTTGTGAATTAATACACTTTACATATAACCTTTTTCCTCTTTAAAATTTATAACAGCTTCCAAATTAAATAATAATCGAAGTCTTCCAAAGTTTTCATTAAATCATGAACTGTTTATCATTAATTCGCTAATTATAATGAGATAACTAGGATCATTTCAATTTATAAGGAAAAAGAAAACATTTCCATATCATGTTTAATGCATTTAAAGCCAAGTAAATTCAATTAGAATTAATTTCTCGAAGTCAATATTAAGTCTTAATTGATTGCCCATATTTCAATTGAGTGCTACAGTTATTTTTGCATGTGATATACGTCGTTTTCTGCTCACATAAAATTATTAAAAAAATTCTCACAAGATTTTGAGTGTCTTAAATAGAAAATTTATATTAATTTCTCCGTATTAAATATTTAATGTATTAAATATATATCATGTGATAATATTAAATCAAACATTATATAAAAAGTCATAACATTAAATTAGTTAAAAATGTATAAAAAAAATAACAAACAAAGATAGTTAGAGCAGTCTAATTTTAAAATGAATTTTTATGGTGTATAGATACAACATAAATAAACTAATAAATAAATTCGCAAGTTAATTTTTTTGTTTTTTTTTTTTTTGATTATGATATTTTTTTAATTAAAAAGTGCGTTAGATTGCTTGTTTTTGCACGTCTAACAGTGGGATTGTTATTTCACGGTTCTTAACGATAAATTAATTTTTGTGTGAATAATGTGTTTACACAATTTACAAACTTATAGGTGGTACTTGTACATATCGATAAATATACAGCCGATAGTCTTTGCTGGCTAAAACTACACTACCATCGTCCATAAGAGCTACATCGAAGCATTGAGCATGTTTAACTTTTGACTCTAATGCAGAAACCATCTGACCATCTTGTGTAAAAATTGTCAAGTTGAAGTTATTGTGATTGTCTGCAATCAAAATTTCACCATTTAGATTAATTCCAACTCCTATAGGATAATTTGTTATGCCTTCTCCCCCAATTTGGCGTAGGAAATGTCCTTCATAATTAAATACTTTTACACAATGGGCGCGATTATCGCTGATAAAGATTTCCTGCTTATCGTTTACAACTACACCATTTGGAAACTCTAGGTGTTTACTACAGCCAAACTTTTGTATAACATTTCCATTTTGATCGAAAATAATGACTCGCATTACCTTACATTCAACGACTATGATTCTTCCTTTATTATCGACAGTTACACCTCTTGGATGCTGTAAAATGTTGGCACCGAACTTTCGTACAAACTGTCCATACTGATTATAGATCTGGATTTGATGCGTAGGCGAACGCTCAGTAACAATGATGTCCCCAGAATTTTTAACAACTGCAACACGATTTGGATACAACAACTGACTGTCACGTTTACCACACTCACCGAATTGAAATTTAAAACGGCCATCTTTGTCGAAAATTTGTATTCTGTGGTTATTAGTATCAGCCACAATAATGTCATTTTGGGCATTAATTGCTACTCCACTTGGTTCTGTGAACTGACCTTCCATTACACCAAATTCTCCAAACTTGCAGTGGTAAATCATCTTTTGTCTCTTAATTTGTGATTTTGGTGGGTAAATAGTAGCTGCAAGAAGCTTTGAAGTAATGGGATCTTGTGCAGTACTCCCGTTTATGTTCAAAACACTTAATCCTACATTATTTGTAGTGTTTGCTACGGAACTACCAACACTACTACTTTTGATGGAAGTCATAAAAGTATTACAATTGGATGTGCCACCTGAAAACGGTGTAGCAAACTGGTCAGCTGTATTGAAAAAGTTATCGGAGCCACCATTGCTCCATTTCTCATAGGGATTAGGTTGTATGCCAATATCGTTAACAAATGATCCGGCATATACACTAGAATTAGATGATACATTATTTTGAGCACTGTTGTGATAATGCTTTCTATAACCGTTATCAAATGCAACATTATGACCATTCTGACATGCAGGAGAAGTGTTCAAAGACAACGATTTAAGTGAACTATCGAGTAAATTTGTAGAAAATTGAAAGCTGTCATTTTCAAAATTTGTATTAATTGTCGAAGTATTTATTGGCAGACCTTGGATAGGCCTCGCAATTGGAGGTTGCTTTTGCAAATTATTAGAAATCTCAGTTGAGGAGCGAACGTACCCAAATGTATTGCGAACACCAGCTTGAATTGATTGATAATTGGAGACAAATTCTAGTTCAAATGGCAAATGCAACTCTTGTAGCGTTGATTGGTTTTGTAGCTCCAACGTTTTACGAAGCATAAGTACATCTGATACATTATGTAGTTTCAGGGAGCTCTCTATAGAGTCGCATGATACTAGCACTTTTTCAACAAAATCATTGGAACGAGTAATACATAAGTTATTTGAAGTAATCCTTGCATTATAAATTGATTCTAGATCTTTTATAAGTTCTTGTTTTCGCTCATCCAACATTGAACGGAAGAACTGGTACGTCTCGTTGACCTCGTTATGTGCTTTCTGATATTGCGACTTAATTTTGGTAACATTAATATCAGAATTGCTTATTAAAGATACAATTTCCCCAACTTTACCCCGTAAGTCGGCAACCACGGATTGAATTATATTTTCCGACACTTGCGAAGGTGTCAACTCCTGAGTAGGATATTTTGAAAGATCAAGTGGAAGTACTTCATGAGGAACGGTGGAATGGTCAACTGTAATGCAGTCCTTGCAAATTAAGACACTACAGGGACGGCAATAGAATTTCAAAAGTTCATTCTTATGTCTGCTACAGAAGTGTTGATTAACAGACTTATTGTTTTTGAAATTGATGTTATTACTCACTAAAGATGTATGAGAGTGCATCAAATCACCAGCATTGCAAGTTGTCCCTTTAGGGATAAATTTTTCGTTTTGATCATTATCAGCGCTAGAAAGTTGAGGTGAATGATGCTGTCTTATATTTTGCTGTTGCTGAAGCATAATTGAAAGTGATGAACACTTATAGTCATGAAGGGTTGAAGAACTTAAAATCAATGAGTTATTTCCGGTCAAATTATCAAAACCGTTTATCAGACAAACATTGTGTCCGTCAAAACAGTGCATAAACTCATGAGCAGTGACACAATTAGAGCAAAGAAAATGAACACATTCAAAGCATTTAGCAACAGCATTCGATTGTTTACTCTTGCAAGCAGTACAACGAGGAACAGATATAACTTTATCTGTAACGATATTAATCACATTATTTGAGAGTATTCCATTACAAGGGCTTCCTTTACCACTTATTTCAATTAATCCTTGGCCGTTGTTGCTACTTCCTGTACTTCCACATCCGCTGAGACCACTGCTTGAAGATGAGGAGGACGAAACAGAAGCCGAAATTGAATGTTGCTGGTTTTCATTAAGTGTAGTGGATAGTCCCGTATTTGGAAAGTTGTCACAAATTGCTGAAACTCTTACTGGTGGCGAAGAATCACTAAGAGTAAGTGGAGAATCAGACAAATATTCGTTGATCTCACTATACGATTCAATTGAATTAGTTCCTCTTATGGAATCCAATGATGGGGTTGGAGAAGTGGCCATTTTCTTCTCTAAAAACTATAAAAAATAAAGTTGAATTGATAATAATTGAAATATTTAAATATTAGCAAAAAAACTAACCAAGTTCTGTTATTTTTCTTTGTCACTCTTATCTAGTTTTATATGCTTGCAAAACAGGCACACATATTTTTCTTAATATGTTCACTTCTGTGGGTCCGATTAGTGTGTTAATTTATCTGCAAAAAATAATTCTTCAGTTACAATATAATTTTAGATTTATAAATTAATAATTGATGTTACATAGAGCTTATAAAAACTTTAATCATTTATTTAAATATTATATTAAAAAAATACATCAGTATAGCATTAAAAACATCTTATCAAAGCACAATATTAACGCATACAGTTTCAGTCTTCTATTAAAATCAATATATACATTGGGGGTTGGTTAAATAACCCCTAACATTTGTTTTTAATTTCGCCGGGGTTGTGTTTTCACACAATTTTTCAACCCCTAGCAAATGATTGTGGCATATAAAAAATACCTTATTAAAAAAGCGATAAGGGAAAAGTGTTTCAAATTAGTAAAAAGTATACTTAAACCAACAGCCATATTCTGATGACTTGTCATACATAGCTCCGTACATTAACATAGTAAATAAATTTAAAATTGTGAAGATTCCTTACTAATATAATAAAGTACACTTAAACGGCTGAACAGACTGACTTGAAATTTTGAGTAGATCCTTGTTGTTCTAGTATTTTGAAAAACTCGCGTAAAAAATGCGCATCATGGATTTTTGGCACTATTTTTGGTATCCTGATTTAATAAAAATTTAAAGAATTTATTGAAAAAGCAAATACCTCTTTGAATGGCTTCAAAACTTACCAGCGGACTGTGTTTTTTGCAATATTTTTGGAGATTTCTTTATTATTTATTTGAAATAAGCTTAGGCCGCTATTATGTATTATAACTCAACTAAGTTGACTAGATTCAACTAAATTTTTTTTCGTATTACGTATTACATAGATTTCAATTGAACTATGCAGTTTGAAAATTCTTAAAAGATTAAGGTTAACTACATGGTTTAACTTAAATTTATGTAATACGTTATACGATAAAAATTTAAAAGAATCTAGTCAACTTAGTTGAGTTGTTATACATAATAGGGGCCTTAGTTTATTTTAATCCAGTACTCAAGGTTGGGACTTAAATACAATGCATAGGGAGTGTCCATTGTGTGCAAAGAGAAAGTGAGAGACTACGTTTACTTTTGAAAGCCGATACTGATATCTCACTCCACTTTTTAAGGCGATATCGAAAATACAACTCATGTCCAGAGATCTGCATCGGTGTATAGCAATTTCTTTGACTTACGCTTAAAATATTCAACGACATCACTTTGACTCAAAGACAAATTGATGTTGCGTTTGTCGATCTCACGTATGTCAAACACTCTGCGGTGTTTGAATTTCGGGTAAGCGATGATACTTATGATCCTTTGACGAACGACAAAATCAACGCAAACACCGCATAACAAAAGAATAATAAAATAAATAAAAAGAGCATGCATGACAGAATAAATTCGAAGGAGTTTTTGGTGTTTTTAATTTTTAAAGTTTACATAATAATACTTTTTTTGCAGAATTTGTGTTGTCACCGCTTCGTGTCAAGTGCATAACTGTAAGAAAACACACGATTTATCGATTTCAATGTTACTAAATAAGAGACATTTTAAAGTGTTTATTAAAATTTAATCAGCAGATTATGGTAAGTATAGTTAATATGTCAAGAATATTGTTGAATTTTTTTCAACAATACTATTAAAAAAAATATGTGTGGCCGCCACGCACGGTAGAAGTGAAACTTTTATCCAAAAAATTAAAGTTTTGGAAAGATTGCTAATTTATATTATTAACATTCCCTCCTTCAATGCAACAAAATGGTTAAAAAGCAGTCTGCCTTCATACTAGTAGAAGTTCAAGAACTGTCTTTTTTTATAAAGCCAACTAGTATTTTTAACATGGCGATATCATGGAAAATATCAATTGTCAATTTTGTTTATGGATAGCTTCTGAAAAGTTCAATGTTTACGTACAGAATTAGATCGCAGTTTTTTTTTTACTTTCGTGACACAGTTGGTTATGAAGAGCGATTTTTTTATTTTAATTTGATGACTTAAGTCATCCCAGGCTCGATCCTCATAGCACAGACGACAGATCTTGATGGTATATTTTTTTTCTTAATTATATTTTTATTTATAAATATTAAAAAGATAAAAACCTGTGTCGGAAATAATGCACTTTCCCTTTCCGTACTCGCATCGAAACGCGTACAATTGTTGAACTGCAAGTTGAACGTGCTACCATCGCAACATTGCCTCCCTTGCATCAAAACGAACAAAATACAAACAAACCTAATATAAATCTTCCAAGCATAATACATCAAGTTTAATATACATCTTCCAATTTATTCCATAGGATTAATGCCAAAAAGAATTTATTGTTTATCCAAAATGATCATCAATTGATTATATAATTTAGGCTTTATTTATAAATTAACTTTCAATTTTTCTTAAATAAAACAAAAACTGACTGTATGATCGTAAATATGTTTAATTTAAAAAAAGCACTACATTTCAGCCGCAGTTAGGACCACTGAACCTTCGCTTCGTGGTCAGAAGCTCTGACCTTATGCTACCGCGCCATACTTGTTTGGGGTTTTTTTTTTTACCGTGCCTACACAATTACAAATGTTGATGCGTTTTTCGTTACACGACTTGCATCGTATTTTATGTTGCATTTGCGACGATATTTAATGCTTAATGCAGACATGTATATATATAGAAGAAACTCCAACAATATCACAAAAATTCTGTTATTTCCCACACGGCACAGAATGCGGCATCGATATCGAAAATTTAAAAATTTACGGATAGTTCGCGATGATAACAATCGAATTCGATATCGATTATGATTCGAAAAAAATACGTTTGGCGGACGTAAAGGCGGACAAAAGGCCATTTGGCTGTCCCCGGATCAAAAAACGCGAAACCAAATTGATCATTTTGTAATCGACGGAAGGCATGCCTCTAGTGTTCTAGATGTGCGTACATTTCGGGGGGGTCAACATTGACTCCGACCATTATCTTGTTGCAGCCAGACCCGCATGCGATTATGCAATGCGAAGAACATACGCACAGGAATGCAACGAAAGCTAGATGTCGCTAAGCTGCAATTACAACGGACTGCAGAAGCCTACTCCGCTCAACTCTCGGTTAAGCTCAACCAACCAACCTCTGGACCCGAACGCCGGCGGACCTTGGGCGCATATATCCCACTCCATGCGCGCTGCCGCTGAAGAAGTTATTAGTTTCCGGCGCCCGCAACCTCGGAACCAATGGTACGATCAGGAGTGTCGCATCGCGACAGCAGTAAAAAATGCCGCATTTAGAAAAACGCTGCAGTCAGCTGCAACGCGAGCCGTGCGAGAAAGCTACCGCGAAAAGAGGAAGGAAGAAAGGCGCCTTTTCAGACGCAAAAAAGAGAGGAGGAAAAGCGTGAGCGTGAGGAACTAGAGGTATACCAGGGCTAGAAGGATGCACAAAAATTCTATCAACAAGTTAAGCGTCTAACCCAAGGTTCCAAGCCCGGAGCATACACTTGTAGAGACGAAAATGGAGATCTGAATTCGGATATACAGCGTGTGCTGAGATTGTGGAGACAGCACTTCTCTAATTTACCCACTGGCGACGATTCCACCAATGCTGCCCATGGAGAGCGCAGTTCAGTGCCACCAATCAACGATGACGGAGTGGAAGTATCACCACCTAGCCATGAAGAGGTTCCAGTTGCTATCCAACGACTCATAAGCAATAAAGCAGAGGGTGCTGACGGCCTGTCAGCTGAATTGTTTAAAACCGGTGGCGATGAATTGATAAGGCGCATGCATCAGCTCATCAGCAAAATATGGCTAGCAGAAAGCATGCCCGACGATTGGAACCTCAGCGTACTGTGCCCTAAACTTAAGAAAGGAGACCCAACAATCTGCGCAAGTAATAGAGGTATCAGTCTTATTTCCATCGCATATAAGGTTCCCTGAAGCGTAGTGTGAGAAAGAATAAAGCCGATTACAAAAACACTGATTGGACCTTATCAATGTGGCTTTCGACCTGGAAAGTCCACCACAGACCAGATTTTCACGGTACGACAAATCCTGGAGAAAATCCACGAAAATCAAGTTGACACACATCATCTCTTTGTCGATTTTAAAACTGCGTTCGATAGCCCGAGAAGGGATTGCCTATACGCAACAATGTCTGAGTTCGGTATACCTGCAAATTTGATTAGACTTTGCAGAATGACGTTGAGCAACACACGCAGCTCCGTCAAGGTAGGAAATGACCTCTCCGAAACTTTCAATACCGAAAGAAGTTTCAGGCAGGCGATCCACTGTCTTGCGATCTCTTCAACATCATCATGGAGGGGATCGTACGAAAGGCCGGTGTGCATCGTAATGTTACCATTTTCTATAAAGGTGTCCAGCTCCTTGCGTGTGCTGATAATATTGATATTGTCGGCAGAACCAAGAGAGATGTTACCGCTGCTTTCGCCGCTATCGAAAAGGAATCAGCCAAAGTCGGTTTGACGATAAATTAGTGTAAAACAAAGTATATGCTGTCTACAAACAAGGGAGCGCGGCGTTTAGACTCCCACGATTCATCCGGCAGCTATAACTTTGAAGTAGTCAAGGAGTTTGTATACCTTGGCACCGCCATTAATTCCAACAACGAAATCAGCCTGGTGCTACTACGGGCTCAGTAAGCAACTAAGTTCCAGAGCCCTCTCCCGATCGACAAAACTAACACTCTACAAGACGCTCGTTCTACCTGTGCTGCTTTATGGCGCTGAGGCATGGGTAGTTTCGCAAACTGACGCAGCCGCTCTGGGGGTGTTCGAAAGAAAGTTCTTCGCAAAATCTTCGGTCCTGTTCGAGTCGGCGATGATTATCGCATCCGAATGAACCACGAGCTGCATGAGCTCTACGATGACATTCGAAACTTGCGGCAGGTGTACTTGTTAAACCAGATTCTAACTGTGCGACTAAAAATATTGGTGACCAGTCCAGAGCTGTGATGGCCTAAAACTGGGAGTGGCCGGGGTTAGTGCTACGAGGTCTGACCAAGGACTTTAAAACTGGTACCACGGGCAGTCAGCGGCCCCCGGTGTATGTCTGGCTTCGCTGGCATATACTGGGCTGACTGGAATGGGCTGGCCCTTCGGGGAGCTTTTCATGGTGGCTGTGGTTTACCAAACATATCGCGGGCAGAGCTATTCAGGTCGGTGTGGTTTGCACTCTCAAACCGGGCGCCAGACCCTTTAGTATGGAAGAGGTTTTAGATAGGCGTCCCCCCAGCAAGGGTTGCGAAGTGTTATCACAACATGGAGCTAATTTGAACCCCCTCAAAGGGGCGCTGACCTACGCTTTGTATTGGTCCCAATTGTTATGGAACAACGTTGAATTAAGCCTTCACGGCAGGTGTCAACATTAAACAACAAATTCAATTGTGCGACAAAAACTCCGCCAGTTTTGCAACTTAGTTGCGCCTGCCTGTCCAAAGCCAGGATAAAGGAGGATGGTTGTTTGCTGCAAACGTAAAAACTGATAGGGCTAACCAAGAGCTCGGAGTGGCGCCCATCTTGGTAGCAGGTCATATTCGGTATACCGATATGAAACAAGCCTGCGAAGGTATAGCAATTGACCTTAAAACTTGTTAGTAAGGGGACAGTCTTGCCCGTCAAATTGGGTAGACCCCATCTATCCACCGCACTGAGACTAGAAAAGGCCGATAAATTTGGATTTTGGGTGTTTTGACATGCGTGCTTAACATGTTCGCTCTCGGGCTTTCCTTAGGGGTTTGCTCGTCGACTATGACTTGGTCCCTCAAACTGGCACGGCGGTCACTGAGGAAAGTGGTGAAATGGTGTGTAAACATGGGTTCTCATACTGAGCACGGCAGTCCCTGACAACAAGACCAATACTTTATCTGGATGTTGAGATCTTTAGATCATCCGGACTGCCAGAATAAGAGTAGGAAATTTAGGTAATCCTCTGTAGGTACCAGACATGCGTAATTTCGCACTAAGTTCGCAACTAAGCCGGCAGCTGTGAGCTGTTAGAATGGCCTACTCAGTGCTCATTGAGCACGGTCACGTATAAAAATGTACTTCTTTATAATTGCAGGAGTGCATTTTTGTTCTCTTTGCGGGGATGTTGTGGATCCTCATTGACGGGATCGAGTTGCGCAGATGACTGTCGTGGGCTGGCCTTTCGGGGAGTCTCGTACTGGTTGTAGTTGTGTGAATGCTACACAGGTCTACATTGATCGCCGGGGTCGCGCAGTGGTACGACCGGGCTGGCATATTTGTCTTAATATGCAGGAGATTGGATAGGTCTCGTCTTCAACAGAAAATGGATTGTAGGTACGTCACTACTGAAATCTAAACTGGTACTGCTATTACTGGCAGTATGTAACTTATTGCATAATTCTCCTAATCAGCAGGGCATAATCTTAATTACTGGGTAATGTTTTGTGTTTGTGAAACGGCTTCCATGTTCGTGTTGCTACACCGGGGTTCTATTGGGCACCGATGCAATGGTACAGGGATGGGCTTGAAAAGCTGCCCGAGTAGACCTAGGAAATACACAAACTGGTGGCGTCAGGCCATGTGCCTCCCTTGAACACTTCCCATGGTAGAACCTACACAAAAGACTTAGGCAACCAACATTGCGGCGATGCCCAAGAGAACTGAGAGATAAAATGTTTTCATATCCTATCATATATATTCCTTGGCGTTGAATTCGGTCCAGAAGCTCCAAATAAGATCTCGAAGCTCTTGCCCAAATGTGCGAATGGTACTCCATTTTTGGCCTTATATGTGAGGTATAGATAACTCGAAGATCAGATGGGGTGAAGTATCGCTTGCACCGTTTTAAGAAACCTAGGCACTTGGCCGCTTCTTTCGACATATGGAAAATATGATCATTCCAACGAAGGTCTGATGCCCAGAACGTCAAGAGCATCTGACTCCAAAAGATCTACACCATTCATATTCAAGGGAGCTAAGGGGCAGTTCATCCGCTTGTGGGTTAACAGGCAACAGTCTTCTTTGCATTAAACTCTACTATTAGCAAGACCCCACTCGGAGATTTTTTCAAGTCATTAAGAACTGTGTCATTCATATTTTGCCTCTTGCTCTCAATCTTCAAAGGACTCGGGCGTTTTTGAAAAAATATGAATGACAAATGCTACTGCCGTCCGCAAACGAATGAATTGGGTTATGAGTCGACAGAAGGTAGTTGATAAAAACCAAAAACAAAGTTGGCGATAGAACTGAAACCTGCGGTACTCCTGCGTTGATGGCGTGCTCACTGGACTAAATGACGTGGATTACGACACGGATAGTTCTGTCCTTAAGAAAGCACGTGATTCACCGAGCAAAGATACCACCGACACCGTATGCAATTAGCTTAGAGACGAGTGCTTTGTGCCACACTCGGTCAAACGCCTGTGAAATATCAATAGAAACAACCCTGCTCTCACCGAACAGGTGAACGCTTGGTTCCATTTTTCTGTAAGGAACGCGATAAGGTCACCAGTAGAGTGGGCCCTACGAAAACCATATTGACGGTCACTTTGCAATTCGTTGTGCTCCAGATAGTTCATTAGGTGGAAGTTTTTACGCTCTCCATAACTTTGGAAAGCGTAGAGCATATCGCAATGGGTCGGTAGTTTGCAGGATTTGTGGCATCGCCCTTTTTAGGTACAAGCTGGACATTTGCGACCTTCCAACAAGATGGAAATACCTCTGTATGAAATACTGTCCTGTATGAGATGTTGAAAAGGTTGCGCAAAGGCCGAGCCAGTGTAGAAACACACGTTTTAAGCACAATTGGTGGTATGCCATCAGGACCGAGGCTTTGTTTATGTTAAGATTTCCAAGGACTCTTTTGACTGCTCTCGTTCGATATATATCTCCTTCATTGAAGAAGAATTAGTCCTGACAAAGGGCAGTGGCTGACTGCTATCCGAGATTGTGGAATTGTGTGCAAAAAATCCAGCCAACAGGTTCGCTTTATCAACCGAGTCAGTGAAGATTTGGTCATCTTTTAAGAGAGTTGGAATCGGCTAAGACGTTTGATTTTTAACTCTTTTAACAAATGACCAAAAGATTTTGCTCCCTTTAGGGCAGAGAATCACCTGTTCTCTAATGCAAGTTTCGTGAAGAAACTTTTCGCGTTTTAAAATTGCGTTACAGCGATTCCTAGCCTCGATGCGAAGTCTATTAGTATCAGCATTCTTATCGGATCGTCAATTCTGAAAGGCTTCCTCTTCGGACCTGACTGCAATCCTGCAAGGTTTTCTTCTTATTGGGATAAAAGACCGCATACCCAATAAGATAATTTCTTGTACCATGACAGCCGCGACATTCATATATCTATCAGCGAAACATAATTTCCAATTGAAGTTGCGATAAAAACGCATTCCAATTTACTCTTTCATAAAACCATGCAGTCCTTTTCCTCTACGCACGGGTGACAGTCTTGACGCGATGTAGGGGCTTAAGTTGCAAAGACACAATCAGCCTTACCAAAAAACTAATTTAGTGCTGGCTCTAATTAGTGCCAGCTCTAAAAAGATTTTTTAGCATAAGCTTAACAGAGGCTACAGCTGCTACTAAATTAAAAAGCTGACGCTAAAATTTAATATCAGTTTTTTAGTACGGCTGAATGGCTATTGGGTTAGGCTTTGTAGAGCAACGAACCAAAAGTCACCCCCCCATTTCGAAGGTTGTAGACGCCATGCCGAGGGAGATTGCACCGGTGGTGCAGGGTCTAGGGGTTTTAGATCGCGAATGGTCTCCTCAGGGCAGCCCACTTCCTGTTGTATCTTAGTAGGGTAGGGCGTATAATGGGTATCTCTGTCCGTTCGGTCCGTTTTTCTCCCCAATTCGTGGGATATTTTATGAACCCATAAACAAAAAACAAAAATGAAGGGTGCGCTGTGGGGACGAGTTCCGAAGCGGTGGAGTCCCAAAAGGATTTAACCGTGGAAGGGTGCGGGAAGCCGCAAGGTAACCCGCCGGGCCTGGTGGACGATAAAACTCTGAAAGGAGTGGAATTGTCAGCCAGACCTGTCGAAGCTGCAACACCAGGCAATGAAGGTGGACATCCTGTAAAGGTTGATAGCCTTCCACATAAAGGAAGGACGATGGAAGTTGGTGGACGACCCTCAAAAGTCGATAGCCAGTGGAAATCGTGGAGGGCTGATAACCAGAAACCGAGCGGTAGCAAACCTTTGCCTACACAAAGAGTTGCGTCCGCGAAGTCGAAGGCTTCAGCGGGAGGGAAATTCAACCCGGAAGGGGTTATTGGAAGCGGCCGTGCATCCTATGCTACGGTAGCGGAAAAGGACCTCTTAATGGGCATCGTTGATTGCTCCATCGATGGTCAGTTGGGAGAGTCCCAGTTGGCGGCCTTTAAATCCACCCTCTTGGAGGCTCTCGACACCATCAATGAAAGCGATGGCAATGTAGGATTTGTTGGCAATGCAAACTTGGAGGATGGAATTATTGCACTCAAGAGCAAGAACCCATCATCTAAGGTATGGCTGTGCCGAACCGTGCCAAAGCTCATGAACTTATGGGAAGGGGCTGAGTTGCGGGTCGACCGACTATACGCATTAAAGGACGTTCATCATTGTTTACGGTACTTCCGAAAGCAAGGAGGTCATCCTTAGGAGGTTGCAGACCCAGAACCGGTGCGTTGCGGACACTTCTAAATGGAGAGTTAGCAATGCAACGAAGTTCAGAGATGCAAAGGAAGGAGGCGTCAAGTTCACTGCGTGGTGCCGGACGGATGAGATGGAAGCGATCAGGCTGGCAGGGGGGAAACTCAACTGCGGCCTTGATCAAGCTCTCATCAAATTCCAAAAGGATGCAAGGTGAGCTCGACGAAACCCCTGGTACGGGGCTGGTGGGGAATTCTGCAAGGGAGGAACCACCAGGGCGGGTAATGGGCCCGTACCCGTACCAGAAAAACCTCGTGCTGTGTCAGCTCAATCTACACCATAGTAGGGCAGCATCAGCAATGATGATGCGTTGCATGAAGGAGGATGGAATTGACATAGCAATGCTCCAAGAACCTTGGATTCATCACAATAGAATCAAAGGTCTCTCGGAGCGGAAAGCCACGCTGTACCAACCGGTGGCAGATGGAGGACCTGTATCCTGGTGAGACATGGTATACTAGCGGTACATATGCCACACCTATGTTCCCCGGATCTTACCGTTGTGAGAATCGGGGATGGTACAGGTACTTGTATGATGGCTTCGGCGTATCTTCCTTACGACTCTCCGGACCAGCCACCTTCAAAAGAGGTGGAGAACCTGGTAAAGTACTGTGAGGAAAGAGGCATTGGAGTGATCATAGTATGTGATGCCTGATGAAAACTGGAGGGTCGTGGATAGGCTAACCATGTCGGACCACAGATCCATTCAGTTTGAAGTCAAGTTCGGAATCCGACGCCAGCAGAGTATCAGGAAGGTCAGGATTCCCAAGAACACGGATCCTGTAAAATATAAGGCGAAGTTGAGGGAAACACTGTCACAAAAAGCTATAAAAGTAACAGGGAATACAGCGGAAGCGGAAAGCCATGTCAAACATCTTAGTTCGGCCATGGTCAAAGCTTACGAGATGGCATGTCCTACAACTTCAATAGACGAGGGTGATCCGACGCCATGGTGGTGTACGGAACTCGAATCTCTGAAGAAGAATGTTAGGAAGGCCTTCAATCGGCACATGAGAGGGAGAACCCCAGAAACATGGGCAGAATACAAGGCACGGAAAAGGCAACTGAAGAGCCTCATACGACACCGTAAAAGGCAGTCGTGGAGAGATTTCTGCTCTGGAATGGAAACTATTTCAGAAGCATGCAGGCTTCAGAAAATGGTTTCAAAAGATCCATTCTCCAAAGTGGGACTGATCCGAAAAACGGATGGAACCATGGCAGATAACCTGGAAGAGTCGATGCAAGTTCTGATGGAGGTGCATTTTCCTGGAAGTTTTAAGTCTGATGACCCATGGACAAACCTGAAGAAAGGGATGCACAGGGTTGACAGACTGGAAGCCGAAAGAATGATCACTATGGACGGGGTGAGGAGTGCTATACGCTCATTTGCTCCGTACAAAACATCAGGGATGGACGGTATATTTCCGGCTATGATGCAATGGATCTCATTGCACCTAGGCTGTGGGGTATATTCGTTACTTGCTTAGCGACTGGGTATGTTCCGAGAGTCTGGAGAGAGGTGAAAGTTGTCTTTCTCCCGAAACCCGGAAAAAAAGATTATGCGGAGGCGAGGTCGTTCAGACCGATCAGCCTTACGTCAGCCTTACGTCTTTCTTGAAAACGATGGAAAGAGTGATGGTTGAATGTCTTGAGAGCACTTCACTGATACATAATCCTCTGAGTAGATGCCAATATGCTTATAGAGCAGGCATGTCTACGGAGAGTGCTCTTCACAAATTAGTTCCGAGTGGCTGAAAAAGAGTTATTTTCAGGAGGCATCGCGGTGGCCACATTTATGGACATCGAGGGTGCTTTCGACAAAATATGCTTTGGAAGGCTGCGACATGCTCTGACAGAACGCAATGTAAGCCCAATGATAACAAATTGGGTAGACAATATGCTCAAGCACAGGGCTGTCAACATGCAGAAAGGTAGAGTCAAGACTAGAGGTAGAGTAAGTAGAGGATGTCCTCAAGGAGGGGTGTTATCGCCAACCCTGTGGAACATCACTGTGGACTCACTTTTGGCTAGACTAGACGAATCGGGCATGCACACGATAGGGTATGCAGATGACATTGCGTTGGTGGTCTGTGGTAAGTTCATTGACACCATTTCTGACATAATGAAGGGAGCACTCCGAATGGTGGAGGAGTGGTGTCGAGAACAAGGCCTCACCGTGAACGCAGGAAAATCAGACAATATTCTCTTTACTAGAAAGAGGGTAGGCCTGAGGAGAGAACCACTTAGACTTTTTGGAGCTGAAATCAACATGTCCACGAAAGTTAAATATCTAGGGGTAAGTCTAAATAGTAAACTGAACTGGAACGAACATGTAGGAGACAGGATTCAAAAGGCCAAGAGGGTTCTGTTTCAGTGTAGACGCGTTTGTGGTCTAAAATGGGGGCTAAACCCAGAGGCTATGAAATGGACTTACACTATGATGGTTAGACCTGTCATCACGTATGCTTCGGTGATCTGGTGGACAAAAGTCAGTCAGAAAATCATTAAGAAGCGACTAGACAGAGTCCAACGGTTGGCGAGTGTTGGAATAACAGGGGCAATACGCACCACTCCAACAAGCGCAATGGAGGTTTTGTTAGGTATGCTACTGTTGGATTTAGAAATAAAGAAAACGGCAGCGCTAACAGCCCTCAGGATGTTGCGAAATGCTACGTGGCATGGAGCAACAGCCCTCCATGGTCATATGCGCATCCTGGACATGACACAGCGAAATGTCAGGGAGACGTGTATGCCTATGGACGGAAGGAAGAGAGTGAGAATAACAGAAAAATGTTATAAAACTCTAATAACAGATGGATCCGTTTGTGAAGAAACCGCTGGTAGTGACATCAGTATATGCACAGACGGCTCTCTGATGAATGGCAGAGCCGGGTCTGGCGTCTACTCAGAAGAGTTGAACCTATCCTGTGCACTGAGGCTGGGGAGGTTCGTGTCTGTATACCAGTCGGAAATACTTGGTGTAGTGCATGCGCTGGACCACTTGATAGATGGACGGGTAAATGGCAAGACAATTGTCATTGCCCTTGACAAGCAGTCGGTGATTAGGTGCATGCAACGGACAGATATTACTCCTAGGTTGGCCATAGAATGTCTTACCAAACTCAATAGGTGCGCTCAGACAAATGAGCTCACACTTATGTGGGTGCGAGGACATTCTGGCATAGAACAGAATGAAAAGGCTGATTCTTTAGCAAGAGAAGGATCAGCAGAAGAATTCTGTGGACCAGAACCACGTATCGCCATAGGCGACAACATGGTGGCAGGCCTTATTAAGCAATGGACGGACTCGGAACACCGTACAAGGTGGAAAAAAGCTGGTGATTGCAGGCAATCAAAGGCGGCCGTGAAATGGTCAAGTAGTGAGGCAGCAAAAGTCACCCGATACAATCGGAAGACTTTAAGCTGGCTTACTGCATTGGTCACAGGACACGGTCCCTACATGTACCATCTTAGGAAGATGACTCTGACCGAGGACGATGCGTGTAGGTTATGCCTAGAAGAGCCGGAAACAGCAGCACACATTTTGTGCCAGTGTCCGGCGTTGGCAAGCATAAGATTGACCATTCTGGGACGTTCATTTATTGACGAAGCCGAGATTGGTCAACTGACCTACAAGGACATGCTTGAGGTGACAAAGGGTGCCTATATAAGTTGCATGCTCACTTATGAGTGCTCCGAGCAGTAGCATCCTTCGTCAAATAGGGGACGAAAAGGGACCCACTGTGGTCTGATTCGGCCAATCCCCGACTTATTATATATTATATGCAGTCCTTTTCGGGGCTTTAGGCGTAGAGGTGCGAAGGTCAGAATATGAAAAAACAGCGGAGATGGCACAATGGTCCGAATTACCAAGAGGTGCATTGACACTCACATCATATATTTCATGATGAGAAGTCAGAAAAAGCTGTTGAGTGTTGTTTCAACACCAAAGTCAATTCCGCCGAATTTCTGAACGTTTTTCTTATTTTTTTAAAACATTTTCAGCTTAAGACAAATCAACTATAAAATGCTAAAATTTCTAGTAGACACTTTTTAGATTTTAAACACTCAAGACAAAAATCGCAGGCCCCTCTGCAAAAATTTAAAAAAATTAATTTAACAGAATTTTTTAAAGAGTGTAACAGTGATTTTGGGTTCTACATAAATTT
Source organism: Coremacera marginata (assembly GCA_914767935.1). Taxonomy (NCBI): domain Eukaryota; kingdom Metazoa; phylum Arthropoda; class Insecta; order Diptera; family Sciomyzidae; genus Coremacera; species Coremacera marginata. Next base: position 104,523,481 of record OU612045.1, read on the forward strand.
TCACAACACTGGCCATGTTGAAATTTGAACGATATTAAATTTAAAAATTTTAAAACATTTATCCAATAAACAAAGATTAAAAATCAATTATAAATAGTATAAAAGCCCGTCCTACGACGGGTTGGAAGCATTAACGCTCAAACTGCAATTATTGTTTGCCATTATCACAGTGCTTTTACAACATACTGTTCTGAAAAATGTTCAGCCTGAAGGTACAGTATATAGCAAAAAATAAGTTTCCAAACAACCAAATAAAGAAAAACAAAAAAAAAACTTGTATTTATACACACTAAAAAATTTCCAAAATAAATTCACACCGGTGAGCGGATATTTACATTTTTTACACCGAATGGTGTTAATTCACACCGCTTATCCGGTGTGAAATGCCGGACTTATCCGATCGGTGTTAAATAAGAAAGGCAAAAAAGAAAAACAACATTAAAATCACATTATCATTGACAAACAAATTGAAAATTGAAATTTCCCAGGACTGAAAGTGAAAATAATTCTAAAAAGCGATTTAGAATTATCAGTCATATTCGCGAAAACAGTCATATTCGCGGCCAACTTTTTCTCATTCGTTTTTATTAAAATTTAAATCGACGGTATTCATTTATCACTGCATCGTTTTTTTTTTGTGTTTCATGCTTTATATTTTTACTTGGATTTACTTCGCTGATTGTGAAAAAAAAAATTATTCCGATACGTTGATTTACTTGCGGTAAAGTAATGGGCAACAAATGGGAATTGAAAACTGAATACATAGAAGGCGATGACTCGACGCCTTGGACTCGTATCACTTCTGATGTCACCGCATGCTGCTTGGACACGTTTGATCAAATCGAGAAACTACTCAGTTTTGCGCTACTGGAAAAGTAGTTGGAAAGACGGTTCTACTTAATGAATTTTATTTTTTTAACAATTATATTAAAACCGGTTCCAATCGAACTTTATCAAAATAAATTTTCAGAACATGCTTTCAATTTTATTTGGTATAAAATTTGTTTGTCCATTCAAATAAATAAAAATTCACCGAGTTCGGTGTTTAAAAATCATCATTTTGCGTATTCTAAATAAACACCTAACAAGGTACAAAGCAAATATCCGATCAAATATTTATTTATTTACACAGATCGGTGTGGAAAAAATATGCCCTTTCGAATATAAAATTCTAGCACTTTGACATGATGTCTTTTAACACCGAACAGTGTAGGACTCCTTGGAACACCGATGGGTGTAAAAATTCTATACAAATTTTTTAGTGTGTAGTTTACTTTTAACTTTTATTTATAATTTTAGAATGGTACAAGAAATGTTATTAAAAAGCTATATTAGTAATAGTATTATAATATTGTACGTACTGAATTAACAATAAAAAAGTATTAACTTAAAAAATATAAATTGCAAAAGTAAATTTCCATTTATATTAATATCCACAATGGCCACCTTTTTTGTTGGACAGCTTAGCAAGTCGGCCTTGCATAGTGTTTACAAGGATTTTGCATTGGTCCGGTGTTATTTTTTGCCAATTTTCGGTAATACATTTTTTAAATTTTGCGATATTTTGGGGTGCTTGCTCCGAAATACGCATTTTAACAATTGCCCAGGCATTTTCGATAGGAGACAAATCAGGGCTTTGTGGTGGCCATTTCAAAATATTTATATTTTCATTACGGACATATTCCAAAACTTTTTTGGCGGTGAGGATGGGAGCGTTGTCTTGCTGGAAAACAAAATCATTGCCTATCAACCTTTTGCCTTCATGTACCGCTACATCTTTTAAGATATTAAGGCAGATATTGGCATTTACCATGCCTTCCAAAGTTATAGGTTTGCCTACGCCATTTGTGCACAAACAGCCCCATACCATTACACTTTTCTGCTGCTTAAAAGGTCGGCCTTGTGCAGTTGTAAGCAAGAGAATCTCCTTTTTTTTCTCCAAACGTAGATTCTCCCGTTAGAATATTTCATTCTTATCAGAGATTAGTCCGCCCATAAGACATTGTCCCAACATTTTTGGGATTTTAGAGCATGATCCTTTCATATTTAACTTGATGACATCCGGAATTTTTTGAGCAACTCGCCCACTTTTACCTGCCTCATGGAGTCTTCTGCGTATTGTATCAGTAGATGGAGCATCACGACCGTCGTTCAGCAGCTGGGCTCGAATTTTAGGCACTAAAGTGAAAGGATTACTATCCGAGATAGCTACAATTCTTTTTTCTGTCCTTTTATATGTCACTTTTGGTCTTCCCCTGGTCTGCCCTTGTTTTTGAAAAGACCTTATTACTTTCCAAATGGAAATATGAGATTTTTTAAAAATACTTGCTATAGTTCGATGAGAATTGCCTTGTTTATGCATTTTAATGATTGCCTTCCTCTCACCTGTTGAAAATTGCTTAAAATTTCCCATATTTCTTTCTTAAATTTGTTTAGCTATTTTAAAATAGAATGATTTGCCTTTAAAAAAATTAACTAATATAAACGTTCCAATACTTACCGATTACCGGGAACAGGGGGCGAACCTTCACATGGCAACGTGTCTGACCACCTTAACCTGGCGAGGCCAGCATTATCTATGTCGAAATCGCCTCAAGTCGACTCAAACCTCCACGTGGTGTTCCCTGGGCAACGGCAAACTAGCATCCGTCAGTTTGACGGCTAATTTGAGCGGCGGGTCGATCCATAGACCTTAAACATGGAATGTGCGCAGGGTTTGGGTCCCGCCACATTACTACTGCCCAATGAAAACTAAACCAGCCTCGGATAAGAACCCCAATTACGTTGACGACCACCGCAAACGAAAAACGAACAATGATTTACGGATATGCACCTGGAATGTCCGGACCCTTTATAGGGAAGGTGCCATTATCCAACTGGCGGAAGCACTCAAAACAATAAAACCTGACATCACCGCCATCCAGGAAATGCGATGGAAAGGGCAAGGCTGCTCTAAACAAGCACAATGTGATATCTACTACAGCTGCCATGCGGAGATGCGCGAATTTGGATGTAGATTCGTTGTTAGCCGGAAACTACGCCACCTTGTTTCGCGGTTCATACCTGTGAACGAAAGATTGGCCACGATCCGCGTCAAGGCAAAATTTTTCTTCATCAGCCTTATTTGCGCGAACGCCCCGACGGAGGAAAAGGACGAAGCCGTCAAAGACGCTTTCTACGCTAGTCTTGAGGACGTATACGACCACCTTCCGGTCCATGACGTGAAAATAGTTCTCGGCGATTTTAATGCGAAAGTCGGAAGGGAAGGCATCTTTGGCCCCACTGTCGGTCAGTTCAGTCTTCATGAGACCTCCACGAACAACGGTCTAAGACCGCTCGACTTCGCCGCGGCGCTACACATGGTAGTAAGTAGCACCAGATTTAAGCACCTCGACATCCACAGGACCACATGGCTGTCCTCGGGTCAAAAAACGCGAAACACGAAAGCTCAACTCTCGGTTAAGCTCAACCAACCAACCTCTGGACCCGACGACGTCGGCGGACTTTGGGCGCATATATCATACTCCATGCGCGCTGCCACTGAAGAATGGCATGATCAGGAGTGTCGCATCGCGACAGCAGTAAAAAACGCCGCATATAAAAAACGCTGCAGTCAACTGCAAAGCAAGCTGTGCGAGAAAACTACCGCGAAAAGAGGAAGGAAAAGAGGCGCCTTTTCAGACGCAAGAAAAGAGAGCAGAAAAGCGTGAGTGTGAGAAACTAGAGGTATACCTGGGCAAGAAGGATGCACGAAAATTCTATCAACAGGTTAAGCGTCTAACCCAAGGTTTCAAGCCCGGAGCATCCACTTGTAGAGACGAAAATGGAGATCTGAATTCGGATACACAGTGTTTGCTGAGATTGTGGAGACGGCACTTCTCCAATTTACTTACTGGCGAAGATTCCACCAATGCCGCCCATGGAGGGCGCAGTTCAGTGTCACCAATCGACGATGACAGAGTAGAAGTATCACCACCTAGCCATGAAGAGGTTCGAGTTGTTATCCAACGACTCAAAAACAATAAAGCAGCGGGTGCTGACAGCCTGTCAGCTGAATTGCTTAAAACCGGTGGCGATGAATTGATAAGGCGCATGCATCAGCTCATCAGCAAAATATTTCTAGCAGAAAGCATGCCCGACGATTGGAGCCTCAGCGTACTGTGCCCTAAACTTAAGAAAGGAGACCCAACAATCTGCGACCCAACAAGTTATAGATGTATCAGTCTTATTTCCATCGCATATAATGTTCTCTCAAGCGCATTGTGTGAAAGATTAAAGCCGATCACAAAAACACTGATTGGACCTTATCAGTGTGGCTTTTGATCTAGAAAGTCCACCATAGACCAGATTTTCACGCTACGACAAATCTTGGAGAAAACCCACGAAAATCAAATTGACACACACCATCTCTTTGTCGATTTTGAAGCTGCGTTCGATAGCCCGAGAAGGGATTGCCTATACGCAACAATGTCTGAGTTCGGTATACCTGTAAAGTTGATTAGACTTTGCAGAATGACGTTGAGCAACACACGTAGCTCCGTCAAGGTAGGAAATGACCTCTCCGAAACCTTCAATACCGAAAGAGGTTTCAGGCAAGGCGATCCACTGTCTTGCGGTCTCTTTAACATCATCATGAAGGGGATCGTACGAAAGGCCGGTGTGCATCGTGATGGCACCATTTTCTATAAAGGTGTCCAGCTCCTTGCGTACGATGATGATATTGATGGCAGAAGCAAGAGATGTTATCGCTGATTTCACCGCTATTAAAAAGGAATCGGCCAAAGTGGGATTGACGATAAATGAGGGTAAAACAAAGTATATCGTTACCTAAAATGCAAAAAGGCGGAACTAACAAAAAATTCAATATCGACTTTTTGATTGATTATTATGAATGTCATTAAACTACGTGTCTTGACAAAATTTTACACTTCTGCGATCAAAAATTACGCTTTTATTAACAAAAAACAAAAGGACGTTACTAAATGTGTGTTTATTTGATAAGTGCAAAAAGGCGTAACTAACAAAAAATTCAAAATCGAGTTTTTGATTGATTATTATGAATGCCATTAAACTAAATAACTAAATTTTGTTAAGAAATTATAGTCTATTATTTGTCATGGGGTATATTTCCCTTTCGGGCATACTTCCCTATATCCACACAGCTGAGCAACACTTACCACATATTATGTACATACTTATTACTTTTTTCTAATTACACTTTATAAAAGTTTCTCGATGTACGTATGAAATCGAGAAAATGAGAATCGAAAAAGAAAACGATATTGAAAATGCTAAATCTGGGGTGAGTCTACTAATTTGTATGGATATGCAAGCAGTGAAGCTTATACCGCAATCGAAAGCCAACTCCGCTTATTATAAAATGAAATTACAACTTCATAATTTCACAATTTATAATGTTATAAACCATGACTCCGATAATTATGTTTGGGATGAAACAGAAGGAAATCTGGTATCATCGACATTTGCAACAATTATCGTAAATTATTTAAGAAATGCTGTTGTTAAATCCCCTGACATACTCCACATTATTCTCTATTCTGATGGTTGTTTTTACCAAAATAGAAATGTGGTTCTATCTAATGCTTTAGTTTCCTTATGCGTAGAAAAAAACATCACAATAGAGCACAAGTACATGGTAGTTGGTCACACTCAAATGGAATGTGATGCAACCCACTCTTTGATTGAAAGAAATATAAAAAATAAACAATTACATTTACCATTCCAATTTGTTGAACAAATAAAAGCTGCCCGGAGAAACCCTAAACCATTGACAGTGCATCATTTAAATCATAATTACTTTCTCAATTATGAGTCTATTCCTAAGCGATATTCTTCGATTAGACCAGGTAACGATCACGACCAATCAATTTTAAATCTATAAACTTGTTCTAAAAAATTTATAAATTTCAACCTTTTTATTCAATTTTAGGTAATAAGACCGGAGATCCTACTGTCAATATGATACGTACTTTGGGATACGATACAACTGGATTCATTTACTTCAAAACAAATATAACTGAAGACTACGAACAGCTTCCGCAAAGAATTGTAAAGAGATTCACACTTGTTGCACCTTCGCAATTACATGAGCAGAGAATAAAAATTTCATTTAAAAAATGGCAACATCTACAGGATCTTAAAAAATTACTACCTGCAGACTGTCATTATTTCTATGACAATATTCCATTTCAAAAATAATTTTAAAATGCATTTATATGTATATAAAATAAAAATATATAACTGAATTAACTTATGAATATATCGCTACCTTAAGGCGGTCTTCTCATTCAAAACCCGTTTTTTGGACCCTTTTTAAAAAAATTCTTATTTGAAAACGCAAAGAATAATTGAAAACTTTTTTTATTTATTGTATTACAAAAGGTTCAAAGTAAATAAAACAATTTTTCTTGCCTCGATACGTGGGCTGTTCAAAAAGTAATGAGACTTCAAAGTTGGTGGTGAAAAAAAAGGTGTCGTCACGGCGGTCACGATTCCGGGTCTCCGGAGCGTGTGAAATGAAAAAAAAAAACGGGGTTATAATCAGTATAGATGTAATTCTTGGGTGAACCTCAAGCTTAATTTTGTGATTTTTTTTTGACAAAATGGCGGCCATTCAAAAAAAAAATTCAATTTCGGTTTTTTTTTTGTAGTTTAGTGTAAAAAAAAAATAGTAAAAAATTTTTTAAAATTATGGTCGAGGTTCACCAGAGAATGGTGACAATTCTGCGTCGATTCCACTTTGTTTCATGAAAATCGGTTCAGTTTAACTGGAGATATCATGGCCGCCAGTTCGAAAAACGTGGGTTCGAGATAAACGCGTTTAAAGTTTGAAGTAATTTTTTTATAACTCATTTTGACGAAGACCTTGCTTCACAAAAAAGGCTGTATCTTCTAAAGTATTTCGAATTTCTAAAAATCCTTTTAGGGGCATATTCACAACTACCCAAGCTATAAATAAACGCAAAAAAAAAAAGAAAGAAATCTTAATATAGAAAGGCCCTGTCTCAAAAGGCCCTAAGTCAATAGGAGAAGGAAAAAACTTAATAAAAAATTAAGTTCTGTAGTTTCGAATTTTTTGTAAACAAATTTTTTTATTAAAAACTATAAGTGATGTAGCGATGTTACAATTCTTTTTACTGTAGAAATTGCAGAACTTTGTTTTTATGAAGTTTTTTTCTTCTCCTATAATGTAAAAAAAATTGAGTTAGGGCCTTTCTATATTAAGGTAGCGATATGTATGTATAACTCAAATTAAAAATGAAAAACCTTTAATTTCAAATCCTTATGTTAAACTTTATTTTAATCAATAAACTAAATTTTTTTATAATCAATTATTAATTCGTATACGTTCTTAAAGTCGAAAATAGACATTTTAAACTTTATAAAATACTTCAACTACTCGTATATGCTTAAACTTATTTCTTGTAGGTACGTCTTTTTGTGTTTCAGAAAAACAGAAGCCAAAAAGGCGTATCTAACATAACTCTTCTAATAATTAAAAAAACAAATTGTTTTATTTAAAAATAAATTTGTCGGTGTGTTTAAAGTGAAATTAGAAAAAACTTCATTAAAAATGTTTATAGTTTTCATTTAACAAAGTTTTTTGCTCCTCCTGTAAAATTATATTTTTGTTAGTTCCGCCTTTTTACATTTAAGGTAACGATATGCTGTCTACAAACACGTTTCATCCGGCAGCTATAGCTTTGAAGTAGTCAAAGAGTTTGTATGCCTTGGCACCACCATTAATAACAACAACAAAGTCAGCCTAGAGATAAAGCGAAGAATAATAATTGCTAATAGGTGCTACTACGGGCTCAGTAAGCAACTAAGATCCAGAGCCCTCTCTCGATCGACAAAACTAACACTCTACAAGACGCTCGTTCTACCTGTGCTGCTTTATGGCGCTGAGGAATGGGTAGTCTCGCAAACTGACGCAGCCGCTCTGGGGGTGTTCGAGAGAAAAGTTCTTCGCAAAATCTTCGGTCCTATTCGAGTCGGCGATGACTATCGCATCCGAATGAACCACGAGCTGTATGGGCTCTACGAAGACATTGACGTAGTTCGGCGTATAACTGTGCTGCGACTACGCTGACCGGGTCATGTCCATCGTATGGACGACGAAGCTCCAGCTAAAAAGGTGCTTGAGGCGAGGGTCGCTGGTCAACGACGACGAGGAAGATGGATGGACCAGGCCGAGGAAGCCCTCACCGCACTTGATGCATCCGATTGGAGAAGGCGCGCGCAAAGCAGAAGTGCCTGGCGAGAGCTGATGAGGTCAGACGAAACCCGAACACGTGTTGTTACGGCCACCTTAGTAAGTAAGAAAGTATTAAATCTTGTTGATAGTTAGTTGTTGTTGTTTTTTAATGGAGATTTTTGATTGTTTTTCTTATTTTCTGTTTTGCTTTTAAGTATTGTTGTATTGGTGAGAGGCTTGATTTGAGTATTTTTTTGTTGTTCTTTATGTGATTTAGAATTAACTGTCATAGTGTTAAATGGATTACTCTCTTTAAAAGTAAGAATATCATTAGTGTTTTTTTGTTTCGTGATTGTTTGTGCTTTTATTTTATGTGTTTCTGTTCCCCAATTTTCATGGGGAAGCTGTAAAGCACATTCTTTGCATAACGTGATATTACGGAATTTATTTTTAGTATGTCCCAACTTTTGACAATTGACGCACCGCATGGGATTTGAAATGTGCTCTCGAACTTCCACTTTTTCCCAGCCAAGTTTAAGAGACTCTGGACGACGAATCAAATCAAAAGTTATTATGGCAGCTCCAGTAGCAATAAGTGCTTAATTTTTAATTCAACTAGATCTTGCTCAGAGATGTCAACTATCTTTCTCGAAAAAAAAACGGCCTTGGGTTGAGTTGAGGTTTGCATGGTTTGTAACTTTAACAGGAATACTGTGAATCCATGATGCTTTCAGGAATTTGTTGGCAGTTTTCAGATCTTTAGTCTTTAAAAGCAGATCTCCTGAACGTAGCTCGGTTACTTCAGTATAGTCCCGTGATACGAACTTCAGGCCTTTCTCGACTTGGAATACATTATAGGAGGCAAGAGGACGAGCGCTTTCTTCTTTTGTTTTACCAACAGCAGATATTATGAGGTAGCGTGGTATGTGATCGTTGTTCTGAGTAATATTTGGTATGAAATTGAGTGGTATGAAATCATCAGGCTTGATACGCCTTTTTTTATTGTTTGCAGCGTTTAGAGTTAGGTCAGGATCCAATAGGCTGAACCTATTGTAAAAGGGGGGCGGTCAACCCCGTTCATTATACGACTTGCGAAAACCTCAGAAAATTATTAAATCAAATTACAATTCGGAAAAGATAACTATCGCTTATTAAAAAGAAAAAAAAAATATATATAAATTTAAAGAAAAAATTTGCACAAAACACAATATCTGCGTGTATTCAGAAAAAAGAAAGAGAGAACAAGCTTACGCGGCGATTGCCTGAGCAAAACTGATTCTAAATATTATATATTTTTCTTTCATTTATTTAATTTTTCACTTTTCCGATGTCACAACCGATGTCGAAGCCTCGGCACGCTTTAACTTTGTAAAAATATTTTTTTTTGATTGCCGCTGTTTAAGCCTCGGCACGCTTTTATTTACCTTCGCTTGCTCTACCTTGATTTGCTTGATTTAATGTAGGCTCATCCATTAGGTTTTTATCAACAGGTTCTTTTTGGTTTAAGGGATTGGAGAGATCCCTCCGCTGCCACCAGTGTTGTATTTTACGTCCTTGGTCTCCGTGCTTTCGGCAAGGAGAAGAAAGACCAAAGACGGGAGTTCCAATAAAATACAGGATTTGGTTTTAAAGTATTTTATTAGATTTTACACTAATTATTATTCACACTTTATTTATAACTTTTTGTTACTCATTGAACTCAAACTTTCTTCGAACTCCGGCTTACTCGAACTCTGCCGGTTTCTGGGCTTGCCGGTGGTATTTAAAGGAAAAAGTATCATACTTCGGGGGCGTTTCCATCCACC